>CM031240.1:1038925920-1039533420 GCA_018340775.1 Taxus wallichiana var. yunnanensis | reverse complement strand
GAAATAAATGTGACACATTCCATAATCCAATTGGAAACTCATAAATTAAATCCTATATAAAAACATCATTCTCATGTATAACCAACTATGTCATAAGCTTTGGATAGATCTAATTTAATGACTATTGCAAGTTGTTTCTTTACTTTAATGTAGTGAATAACCTCTTGAGAAACCCTTACAACATCATGTATCTATCTCCCGAAAAGAAAATAAGTTATTTGTTGGATATATAATCTGGGAAAAAAACTCTTGGTTCTTGATGCAATTATTTGATATAACCAAATCACAAAGTGGGACTAGTCTATAGTCATCAAATGACTCGGGTTTCTTCTTCTTAGGGATGAAGAAAATTAATGCCATGTTTATATTCATCAAAATAACATCAATAGATTTTACTTCTTCAACCACCCTCAACAAATCCTCCTTCACTAACTCATATAAACCTAATAAAAATCAACATTCCATCCATCAAGGCCAATTATCTTATTCTTTTGAAAATTAGTTAGCATTGTTTTTAGTTCTTTCTTGAAAATTCCTCCAATAACATCTCATTGGTTTCATTATTTTTAAACATGGAATATAAGTATTTTTCAAAATTTCAACCAAATGTGTCCTTGAATGAATAAAAATGTCTTCAAATGTCTTGCCTCTGGATCTACAATGGCATGAAAATTCCTCAATTTACTCACATCCCCTCTTAGTGTCTCCCAAATTATGTTAATTTTTTTCATGTGATTTTCAAAGTATGAAAAAATGGTGTTCTCATCTCTCAATTCCAACCAAACAACTCTATTTTTCAAATTCCATTAAGACTCTTGAGCTAGAAGGATTTGTCTTCTTTTTGCTTCTAGATTTCTTGTCTGATAAAAATCGATCTAAACTTGTTGAAATCTCGAGATAGAAACAACTAGCTTTACCTTCGTTAAATTATTAGGAAACTCATAGCAAATAGTGATGCCCAAGTTCCTACCATATCCCTTCCATGTTTCCTTAGCAAAATCTTGGAATCCTTCATCCTCCACCCAAGTGGGGTTTAACTTGAATGGACTTGTGGGCTTTTTGCTTCATTTCCAATTTGAATCGAAACGAATATGATTAGAATTAACACATGTTTCAACCTAAGATCCAATTCTCTCTCCACCTATCATAGGCTTTATGCCACTAAGGATTTGTCTAACCTTTTGGCAACCCAAGTGGATCTTCACCCACCCTATTATTTCACCAAGTAGGAACAATTTTGATGGTCCACATCAATTAAAATTGTCTCCTATAGTTTATGAAAAAAGTATCCCTTGTGCATCAAGTCTAGATATTGTCCCTCAAACCTAAAATTTTTTATAAATGTTATATGACCACCCAAAATCAGTCTCTCATGCTTCATGAAGTCCTTGTGAAAAATATAATCCCAATAATATATCTTTTTCTCATATGCTCCATAAATATTAGCAATGAGAAAATGATTTCATAGATCCATGGAGAAAATTTCAAATACTAGCCTTGAGAAAAAGGATAGAGATAGTTTGTAAGACCTACTCTTGCCCCCAAATTAAACCCAAAAATATTCATGTAGAATCTAAAGAGATAAAATCATGTTTTTTCATAAATTTTTGTGTAAATCTTATTTTCTTTTCTTTCCCCATAGTCTCTCGTAATAAAAAATTGATCACAATGTTGTATTAGTCCTAATTTGTGCAAGGTAATTTTTTCGATTCGACACCCAAACCTTGAATTTTTAGAGATTTAGCATGGACAACCCTTTGAAGGGATTTTAATTGCTTTAAGCATTCCAACAATTGTTTTTTGCTTCCCATTTTGAATTTGTCTCAAAAATTGGTCATTCACTTGAATAATGAAGGATTTCCCTGCCCAACACATGAGAAACCCCCTCCCATTCAAACTCAAGCCCCCTTCCATTCCTAACTCCTCCAAAGCTACCGCCTTCTTCAAGGATATAATAAAATATTTACTTGCCCACATGGTAAACTCACCCTCCATTGAAGAAGAGGAAAAGGGAACTATGATCCTAGATGTAATAGGGGTATTGGAAGGAAAGGAAGATGAATCTAGAGATGAGGGTGTGCCTACAACAAGTGTTAGTTTCCTTTCCATGACCATCCAAATTATTTATCTTTTTATGAATCATTCCTTCCCTATCACCTGGTGTGTTTTATGTAGAAAGAAAGTCCCTAGAATTGGCCATTGATCCAAAGGAATATTTAATGTGCTTAGGGTTTTGGAAGTGGATAATATTGTCAATCCATAGAAAATGATTTGTGAAAGGATTGTCCACTTCCTTTAGTAGAAGATTTTGTCTCTCCTCGACCCAAACACCATCTCCCATAGACCCTTACCATGTCCAACCCCATACATTTTTCTATCCATACATATGTACATAAATCTTGAAAAATTCCTTTTCAATTGAAGTTTGGCCTACCTCCATCACAACCTGTTTTGTCAATGGTACATTCTCCTCTTGAATCACTTTTTAATAACAATCATTGTCTCCTTTATGGTAGAAATCTCAACATGTCTAGGTCTCCATACCCTTCGATGAAATTCAAAATGTAATTGACCATCAAATGACCATAGGAATTATAATGTATACCTCTAAATGACACTTTTACATAATCAAGTGTCTCGAAAAAATATCCAATTACCACCAAATGACCATAGGCATGACAATGTATACATCTAAAAGGCACATGTACATAATTAGAGTGTTTGAAAAATTGTCAATCGCTAACGACCTCAATCACCTCTTGAAGAAAATCTATTCAAGTCCACCAAGATTCTAGCAATGGAGTGTGATGATCCCTTCAATTGTCCTTCATCCCAATCCACAAAGGAAGCTTTTAAATTCTCTATTTCTCTCATGATTCTAGTAGACCATGACTCCAATGGGAAACCAAACATTTTGGCCAAAGACATAGACCAACTCATTTTAGATTCATGCATAGGGTGTAATGGTAATTATATAATCGTGACTCATAAATATGGCAACCATATAATTGAGAAAACCACATTATTGTTTATTTTCAAAAGGAATGGAATTGTGTCCCTATTCTATTTGGAAATCATGTAATTAAACAAACTACTTTAATTTGTGTTTTAAATGAGAATTAAAAAATGTTCACACTATATATACCAAAAGTTTCAACATTGTAAGGAAAATAAGTAATATAACTAAAATATCAAACAAAACCACTTTATTCTTTGTTTTTAAAGAGAATATTGTAGACACACAATCACGCACTTTGGGTAATTATCTAGTCCCGATTGCATAACACTCTTCATATGATTCCTAAGTATGAAAAGTACTAATTAACTCATGTCTTTGGTCACCTTTCTTTTCTTTCTCATTGCTACTTTTAGTCTTACACCCTTACTTGCTCATTCTTCCTTTTTACTCTTCACATTTTTAATCCTAAAACCGCACCCAACCGGGACACCAAAGCACCATGTGCCCTCATCCCGTTTGGGTGTCCCTATCCCCTTTGTACTTTACTCACACTTTTTGGGTCCTTTCTAGCCATTTAAGCATCTTATCTTTTTTTGTAGCCAGCCTTTTTGAGGTTAATTATGAAATTCAAGTGAATGAATCATATAAATATAAAGTTATGTGATCATAATAAGGGACCAAGCACTAAGCACTATCTATCACCACCTAAGGTTACATCCATCAAGGCATCTAAGAGCTCCATTTGCATCCATCTAGCTCCATCACGGGGATACAAGGATAGCTTTCTACATCACACTTCATAAAATGGAAGTTAATTTTATTCCATGCACACATTTACTACATTCTACATCTAGCTACTCACTCGCTATTTCAAGTGCAACATGCACAAGAGCAACCTAGGGCATAATTTTGCGCACACACACACACACACACACACACACACACACAACTACATTGGGTCTGAGATGTAGTGCAATACTTAGTTGTAAGTCCATCATTATGGCAACTGAGGAAAGTTTGATCCCTCATTTTGCATCTTTATTTTTAGGATTTGATGTCTATTTGAGGGTTTTGTAGGTTTATTCTTTATTGCAAGATTCATGCGACCTCGATGATCTTGGTACGACCTCGTAACAATCAAAAGTGACAAAAGGAGAACATCTAGAGAAACCTCATAGGAATTTTTCTAATCTTTTCCGCAAACCCAGGTGCCCAGAAACAAGTCTAGGGTACCCATGGGCGCCCATGTCCCTCTCCAGGTACCCCAGTCTAGATGGTTCCTCCAAATCTACATTTTTTAGGGCTTTTGTGTGACACTTCTTCCTTTCTGTTCAACCGGTCAAAGCTTCGGTCCATTCTAGAATTCACCGCAAAACCAATGCTAAGGATTCTTACCCTCTCTTTACACATTAGGGTTTCATTATTTATTACATAGTTTTCTTGGGTGTATTTCATGTATTTAATTTTCATTTATTTATTGTTGCAATAACATTCGATTAGGATCATATATTTACAATTTAGCTTAATCATTTTGGTGAACCCAACGTGAAACGAATACACAACCTTCTAATTTGGAGTATGTGGTGCATGCAACATCGCAAAAGGAGTATGTGGCCTAAAAAGGACCAACCGTTATGCTGAAATTGTGTCTGCACGGGAAGGGAATTTGATTGGTAGGCACATGCAAACAAGTGGCTAGGAAAAACAAGTGTTAGTGCAAGCAAAGAAAAATACACATGTATAAGACAAAAAGGTAAGCTACACATACAATATATAAGCTAAGACACAATTAGAAGATAATGTAGACCACAAAAAGTGGGTTGCAAACATGGGACATCACTCACAATGTCACAATACAACCAAGTCCATAGTCCGAAGCAATCGGGAGAATAGGAAAAACATAGGGCAAATCCCGAAACAATAACAAGTAAAGGCAAACAAGAACAAGCAATGTAACAGACAACCATGGAAGAAAATAGTCCTACAAAAACAAATTTTGCACATGAAGCACTTATTAGCATGTTACAAAGATAAAAAGTATGTCAAAACATGTATAATATAATAATGTAAAGTGTTAAGTATGAAATGAAACAATAGCATGTGTAGCATACGAAAGTGGATGCCCCTAGAAGCCTATATGGGATTGGTAATAGGTATTGTGCCAAGCATCCAAGATGTGTGTATAGATTTGTAGAATCTGTGATCACAACTAGAAAGGAAAGTGAACACACATGTGTGTATGATAAAGATAATGACATACAAGATATATATCTAGCATGTGTAATAAATTGAACATGTAAAAGCATAAGTAAGCAAGAGTAAATGCAACCAAGATATGTAGTATATTGTGGATGAGATGGAATGGTATGTAGTATGAGTCATATGAGTAGTGTGCTCCATGAGTGGATGTGTATGTATGCCCCTTTAGCATCAAGAATGATCCATAAATGAGAGTGCATCATCGCGAAATAGGTTTGAGCGATATGTTGTATGTAGAAAGAGTTAGTAAATTAAACGTGGATGGTTTATTGTAGAATTATGATGTGTTGATGATATTTAATGAGACATAGGGATGAGAAAAAGTGATGATTTAGCCTAAGGCGTATATCATGAAATATATGAACATGATGATGTAGCACAAAGCATATATCATGAAATGTATGGAAAATTCTAGAAAATGTAATGATGTAGCAAAAAAACGTATATCATGATATATGAACATGATAATGTAGCACAAAGCGTATATCACGAAATGTATAGATAGATTCTATAAAACATGATGATGTAGCACAAAGCGTATATCACAAAATGTATGGATGGACTTCTAATAAATGTGATGATGTAACACAAAGTGTATATCACAAAATGTGTGAATAAGGTGATGGTTAAAAATGTCGCATAGTGTGATAAAAAGGTTGATTGATTGAATGTGAAGGTTAAAGTGTAGAGTGATCTAAGTGTGATGGGGTGAGGTTCAATTTTCATTTATACCCTCAACAGTCAAGTATGAACCATTGGACTAGATTGTGTCATTGGGTAGTGAGTGCAAAGACGCAGAGGTTGATGAGTAAAATGTTCAAGATTTGTAGTTAGCGTGGTGGAGAATATACTATTGGTGGGTGACATGTGAAATGTGTAATGTGGACTGTGTGGTGTCTAGGCATAATAGTGTAGTGTGTGAGGTTCATGCATATATGATGCCCTCAATAGTCAAGTCTGAACCAAAGCAAAGAGTGTGTCATAGAGTAATGATGGTGCTAGAGTGTCAATGAAGATATATGTGTGTGTGTGTGTGTGTGTGAAAGTGTAGGTGTGAAATGATGTGAATGTAATACATGTGTCGATGTTAGGGGAAATAAGTGTAATGCCCCCAAGTGTGTGTTGATGAATGAGCTATCTCGATAAAATTAAAGGATGAAGGTCCTTTACCCAATGCTTGTGATGATGAAAGTGTGTGACCATGCTCTAAGAGTGGTGGTATATGAGATAGACATTGTGCAGTGAGTGAAGTCTATATGCATGCGACATATGAGTATATTATGGGCACCTTGGTGTAACAAAATGTGTAGGTGATGGAGACCTATGTGAACCGGACATGGGGGTGATGGACACCTATGTGGAATGAAACGAGGTGGTGAAGTGCGTTTAGATGTAGGATATATCCTAGCGATGGACCTTGACTGATGTCCTAGACTAACAGAGTGTTGATACCACGTAGGTCATGTGTGAGTAGGTGAGCTAGGAGTAGATTGTGATTTAGGCTCGAGAGGTCGTGACGTACTAGATGGACTAGGTGATGTACTGGAAATCATTGGAGGAGATGGCGAACATGGAGTAGATAGAGGCACACCATTGATAGAAATGACTTGATTATTGTAAATAAACTTTAGGCATGCAAGCGATTCATTGAGATTATAGACTTGGACCTACTTGATCCAATTGAGGCCTAAGAGCATGTCACACCCATCGATTGCTTTTTCAACAAGGAAGTGTACCAAAGATAGTGAGAGGACAAGACTATAACGTGAAGCTTGACAATGTCATAGGAATTGTTCATTGGATATGAAATTTGCGATAGCAGATATAGCCAATAGCAATAAGAAGTGGAATGGAACATGAGCTAATGGGCCATGATGGATCAACCTTGGTGTTATTAATAGGGATAGATCCAATAGAGGACATAATGTGTAAGTGATTAAAGGAGAATGTTGCATGATAATCGTGATCAAAGAAAGAAATAACCAGAGGAGAAGCATTAGTATGAGAAACTAGGAAATCATAGCCCCGATATAGTATGAGGCACTAAATGATATGCATGATTAGCCAAGGATTCACCACTTTCTTGTCATGTTTTGGCAAAGGATTTTTAAATATTTTGAGCTTACAATTGTCATTGGCGACGCATACGTAATCCGTAGGTTCTATAAGCTCAATTTTACCATTGTCGATCAAATCTTAAATGAGATGATGAAGCCTTAAAAATGATTTGTAGAATGCCCTACGCATTGATGATAGCCGCAAAGGAGTTTTCATCATAATTATGACCTTTTGGACGAGATGGGTCTAACTCAAGCGGCAAAGGAAGCGTAATGAGATGGATTTCGATAAGTTGTGGATGAAAAATATGCGAAGGATAGTTAACTTCATGTATGTACGCTGAGGTGGCTGCGATTAAAGCTCTTTAATGGTTGATACTGCGTTGAAAGTGATTTTAGCGTTGGTTGGTTTGGTTGTCGATTATTTGGATGGTGACTTGTTTTGAAAACACATAAAAGATGACGTTTTCTCTTGATATTTATGTTTGCCTATAAATAAGAGTTTAGTTTCACGAAGCTTGAGAGTATGGCATAGTTGGTCAAATGAAGGAGATGTCTCAAAGAGAACACTCTCTTGGAGAGGTGGTAATAGACTCTAAGTGAATAACTCCTAAAGCTCAGAGTCCGCAAGCATATTTGACATTTTAGCTAAGTTATTTTTGTATTACAAAACGTAGTCTGCTAGGTGTTCATTAGATCCTCGTTTAAGTTGTACGAGTGGTAAATATGAGATCTTCGAGCCAATATTGAGAAAGAATTTAGATAGAAAAGCATCATCCAAATGTGTGAAAGATGTTACCGAGTGTACAGGTAGGTCAAAGAACCAACGCATCACATAATCTTGTAAACTGCGGGCAAAGAGCTTTGCTAGTACGGTATGGTCATCCGCCTATTCGAGGCATGTTACATGAAAATATCATAGATGATATTATGGGTCACCATGGCCTTTAAAGATGGGCAATCTAGGGAGATGAAGATAGGTGGTAATGGATATGAGGAAATGGCAAGTGCAAATGGAATGTGCAAGATCAAAGTGGAGTCCAAAGATGGTGATACGTGTGTGTAGACACCGCTTTTTGGTATCGCTCATCCCCTTCAACCCGCATTTTCTCTCCTTCAACAGTTTACCCCTAGAGTTGAATAAATCCCATTTTCCACCAAAAATACATGTTCAATTAATCAATCTTAATTGGTTAATGGATCCCCTTTCAAATATCGAAACCTCTTTATATGCTAATACTAAAATATTCCAATTAATTCATATCACCCCACCTAATAATTAAATAATATAAAAACCACTCAAATCATGAACCCCACTCAATCAAATCAAATCCATATCAAGTCCATTATTTCACCTAATCACTCAAATCATGTCCCCCTCACTCACCTAATCAGAGTTACTTTTTCAAACCCAGTTACCTGATAACCCCTAATCTAACCCCATCTCCAGGCTATAAATACATGCCTTCCCCCTCTTTAAAACAAGTGGAAAGTTTTTAAAGTTTTTAGAAACAAGAAGTTTTAAGAGTCTTGATTTTTGAGGTTGGAAATAAGTTTTGAAGTCAAGGCAAACCTCTTCCATTATAGCTCTCAACTATAGAAGCCTTCCCCCTACATTTTGAACAAGTAAGAAAGAATAACGAATTGTGTATATTATAGCTTCTCGCATATCATCCTCATGTTGCTCTTATGATGCCACTTATGGCACCATAATGTCATCCACATGCCCTTAAAGTACCCTCGTCATCCCATTTACTTGGCATATTGTACTTATCTTCTTATGCATGTTATCTTTGGTTCATAATTTATTTCTATCATTCTAGACACTGGGATTGACATCCTCTAAGAGATTTAACAGTCTCTTGGAATTGGCATTTTCTAGGAAGCCCCCGCATATATCTATCTAATCATGTCTATTTTAGTTTTGCATACATTATCATAGACCCATCTATTTGGCACCTATAGAACTACATCCACATTCAAGGCTCCTTATGCCCTCCATATTTTGAGGTTATTGGAGGCTTTCGATTATTGGTGTATTTGGTTGCATGAGAATGAGGTTTCTTGTCCAAAATTATGGCACGCCCGATGGGACCAAACCCAAAATATGGTCTTTTTTTGTTACTTTACTCACCTTGTGCAGGTGTCGTAAGTATAATGGTTATCCTAATTCATAGTTGTCGTCCATTTAGATATCTTGTGAATATTTCATTTTTAGGCTTACTTGTTTGCAGAGTTTAGTGTTGTCTCTTTCGATTTGGTATGTTACTTTGAATCCATATCTTCCTGTGGTAAGAGTTTTTCTTTTTTTATTTTGATCTTGTTTCATGTTTTCTAGTTCTCGCATTACTACGTTTCTTCGTTTTGTTAAGTAGATTTTATATAAACTTGTAAAAACAAAACAACAAAAAATCATTGTTATTAAATATAAATAAAGCAAACAAAAACAATTTTACTTTGAGCTCTACTGGCATGGGAAACAAATCTGAAAATAATCTTATTGTTTGGATTTTGTTCTCGATCTTAGCCTTACAATCAATATATATTTTATTTTTACCAAATCACGCTTTTTGACCTTTTTTACACTAAAAAAATGTATATATAGATCTTATTCTTTTATTGGTATTCTATTTCGATCTTGTATATCTAAGATCTTAGTTTACATCTATATTTATTTATTTAAATCAAAAACAAACAAAAATCACTCCTACCCAATTTCTAACTCACCCCGACCACTCGGACGAGCTATTCCCATCAACCCCTAATCTCCTCTCTCTCCCAACTCAGTCGAGTTACTTCCTCCACACCCATTCGACCAACTCCCTACCCAACTTCCGAGCTTCTTCCTCCATGCCCACTAGGCCACATCCCAACCCCTCCTCCTACCCAAGTTCCACTCGCTTAGAACCCGCATATCTCCGCATCTAACTCACATGGCTAGCTTGGCCACCTCCCAACCCCGACTTGCCCATCCTACACATAGATTTATTCCTCCAACTCCACACAACTCCCTAATTCCCGAGCTCCAAACTCTCTTCTCTGCCCGAGTCATCCTCACCATCTCACCCCCACATAGTCCCGACCATTTCTAACTCCCTCCAACTCCCTTTCCGTCCACACGAGATCCAACTCGACTCTCTACCCAACACCCCCACTCAAGCCACCCCGAATCTATACTGAAACCACCAACAACCCCCAGCACGCACCATCCCCGAGCCCTTGGTTTGCTGACTTAGCTCTCCACTTGGTCACCTCATATCTCAACCGCCCACTTGTGACTCATCTCCTCTCCCCGAGCTCCCACAACACTCCTTCCCTAATTGAACCTCTACTTCCATATTGATTTGTTCAACATCCTCTTCTCTTCTTTAGAAACATAAATATTTTTATTAACTTAACTCGTTAATACAAGGAATACTCATGCTTTAATTTGATCTCCTTCAAAGCTTGTGCAGAGTGGATCCTACCTCGGATCCCTTGTTCCTCACTAAAATTTGGCATTGTGGTGCATGTTGACTCAACCCTCTTTCAATATGGACAACACAAATCAGGTGAGGCATTTTACAAACTCACTCACCAATAATTTATATCCTCTCTACATCCCGCACAATTATTTTCTTGATTAGGAACCTACCTTAGTCATCCATAGCCCATAAACTACCCCACACCAACCATGCCCCTCCATGTCCCCTCAACGTCACTCGGCCCCACACAGCATCCACCTTAATCATTCCTCCAAATTTCCACAAACCCATCATGACTAGAAGAGTTACGTACATAATGGTCTCATTATTTTCATCGGCTCCATCTTCTTGAGATTCTCCTTCGCAAGCAAGGGCGCATCAGGGATACTCTTCACCGTAGGTGGATAAATCAAATACAGCAAAAGATATCGAAATAGATAGCAAATAAATAGGACATCTCTATTTTTGTTCATCATTTCCCTAGTTTCAAATTCTCTAGTCCCGAAACCATTCAACCTTACAAAGAAATTCCAATGAGACGCCTCTAATCTACCCAGTTGACCATGATTCGACCTTCCACTTCACTTTTTCTAAAGCAAGATTTGAATTGATTTACCATTACGTTAAAACAATCTGACATTATTGTCAATTGAGCTTCTTTGGTAATGATCTCCCCTTATTCGCCCATGTGGAGTGCTCCTTTGGCACTTATTTCGGTGGGAGGTCAATTTGTTTGTCCCACATGCGTGGATAAATAAAGTGAAGAAACATTTTTAATGCTTCGAGGACCAGGGAAATCTATGGCATGGGCCATGTTTAGATCATTTTTGTCGAGTCTCTCCGAGCTCTCAGAGCTCGTCTCCTATGATCTGCCTACCTCGAGACACTCGAATCCCCACACCTATCCTTAGCCACTCGGGTGTGGCAATCCTCACCTCACACCTAGACGCTTGACTGAGCCACTTGACTCCTCTTCCCTCCTCACATGACCAATCTTCACGAATAATCCATTCATCCTTGCTTTAATTCTTGTAGGTTTCATTATGTACAAACGATAGTTTATATCTATCATTTCATTAGTTTAGCTTTTATATAGTCATATCATTTCATTAGTTTAGTTTGTATATAGCCTATCATTTATAAAGTCTATTAGTCTAACATTTATATAGTCTATTGTTTAAATAGTCGATCATTTCCTATCGTTGGTACTCATTTCATTAACTTTGGTATTTTCTTTCATAACCTTCTTACCTTATGACCGATAGTCTATCATTTCGACTCAATTAACTCATTTATCTTACGACCGATAGTCTATCGTTTATATTTCATTGTTTATTTACTCTTGTTGAACATGTTAGAGTAGGTATTTACCTTAGCTCGTGTTCACCTAGGTACTTTATTTATTTTTATTGTATTTATTCTCACCCACTTATATGTGTGGATATTTCTTATATCTTATTGATATATTAGGGGGTATTATCTAGTAGTTAGGTTCCCATTGAAATCCTTAGCTCTGGTCATATGGTATGGTCATATGAGGGCTTAATCTTGTGATTCATACTAGTATGTGCTTAACTCCACCCCCTTTCATTTTATTTGTGTGGTGAAGGAAAGAGCATTTTATTTTGTTTTAGTGGCAACTAAAATAAATAGTAGAGCATAAACTTGTAAAGCTTGTATCTTTTGATCGAAACTCGGTTTTGAGTGTCATTTTTGAAAAAGTTCTTATTTTTGTGCTCTTTCCATTGGAAATATTTATTTTGAGAATCGCACTATAATTTTAAAGTGTCATATTGTAACACGCACTCATTATAAAGTTCCAAATATGGAGGGGTGTTGTAATCACTTGTGGATGTAATTTTGGTTGAGCCCGACATCCTAAACTTTTGGGAGTTGTATTCTTGTATCTATCATAGATTCTGAGAATGATATGATTTTCTCCTAAGTGTGCAAATTTCAAGCGGATATTGTAAACTTTGTGGAAGAAAATAGATCACTCAAGAAGCGAAATTATCTTCTATAAGCACTCATTCACAATAAGGATACACTAATACATTCCCTGCAGAAAAACATGCTAGCCTACAACATCGCCATCATATTGTGGACAATCATATACATGCTCCTAGTCCACTTGCAGTTATTTCTCTTATACCCACTGACCTTGATCTGTCAGTTTATGAGCTTGTTCTTGTTCTTGATGCTCCTAAGCCTATTAGGCTTGTTACTACATGTTCTTCTGATATCTGTATGTGCTATTGCAGTTACACACTCTGAGTATCCCATATCAGCTCCTTCTACTCACATACATAGCTCTTTTGAGAAGCATACCACTGCATTTGGTTCTCGCATGCTTCGTTCTATGGGTTTCATCAAGGCGGGGTATTGGCGACACTCACGGGTATTGTTTCCCCTATTCCACATGTTAAGTGGAATTCTCGCCATGGCATTGGTTTTCGAGCAGGTACTTCATTGGGATCACACATTGACAGATCTCCTATTTTTGTTTGCTTGAATCTTTCTCGAGGATCATGAGCAACACATGAGTTCTCGCACCTTTACTTAGGCTTGAGAAACCCGATATTTCAACCGTAAGACATGATCAACTTGACAAACATTCTCGATGTTCCTTTGCACTAGGTCATTTACAGGGCATCTTCTTCATCCATCTTTGTTGATTTGAGGTGGATATTTGATCACTCATGGTGGTGACATAGGCATTCATTGATAGGACTCTACGGTGTATGGCTCCTCCACCATTTGGCCTCTTACTCCACTTTTTATACTTTATGCATTATAATGTTCCTTGTTTTGAGAATTTTTCTTTAGCATGTGTAGTGTATCTCTCTTGTTTGTTGAGAGATTTGGTATCTGTATTTTCGACACTTTTGGCATGTTAACAGTCTCTCTTGTGGGGGATCTATTCTAGCGAATCCCAGTGTTAGTTTGTTAGTGTTCAAGTAGTTGTTTTGATAACTCATACAAATTTGTAGAATCACTCCACCCATTCAGCAGTATGGGAGGGTGTGGTGTTGATCCTGCTTCTCCAGGTTTTGTGTCATTTCCTTGTTACCTTGGCTTTTCTTGGATCGTGACACTCTGGATTTTGTGTCATTGCCTTATTACTTTGGTTATTGTTCTTGGATCGTGGCACACCTATTTGCAGCAGTTGGTTGAATTATGTTTGGTATTTTTTTACACTTTCGACATCACTCCATTTACAGTCTCCTTGTATGGAGCTATTTTGGTGAAGTCCAGTGTCATTTGTTTTTGAGTTTTGTGATAGAGCAGTGGATTCAGACCACAGTGCACACCAAACTTCTTCAACATTGTACGAGTTTTTTATCCTAGCTTCTTGGGATGCCTTGCAGCGGGTTTTTCTCTCTACTTTGTTTTTACTGGTTTTGGGTACTTTGTGGCATCCCTTTTCCTAGTTATTGTACATGAGTACCTCATCGAGTCTAGTTGTCATGACTCATATTGTGTTTATGCCACTTTTATTTTGGGCCCCTAGCTTCACTTGAGGGGGGTGTTAGAGTAGGTATTTACCTTAGCTCATGTTCACCTAGGTACTTTATTTACATTTATTGTATTTATCCTTACCCACTTATGTGTGTGGATATTTCTTTTATCTTATTTCCTTGATCTATGGTATCGACTAGTTCTTTTCTTGATCTATGGTATTAACTAGATCCTTAATGTCTAGTTTTTCCTTAATATATGGTCTTGACTAGTTCTTTGATGACTAGTTCTTTCCTTGATTTAGGGCTTGATCTATGACCTTGATTGGTTCTTAAATTGTTATTCCTTGCCTATATAAGCAATGTCTATTCTCATTATATTTCATTGAGTTCCATAATAATATATGACATTCTTTGCTCATTTGTTTGTAAAGGTTTTATGTAAATTTATGGCGAATTGCTTTCATCTTATTGATCGTGGTGTTTGTTTAGCATCCGAGTTCTTGGCTTGAATACGATCTAGCTATCGTTCCTTTTAGAACACTAACATTGGACTACACTTTTTATTACTTAATTAGATTAATAAATTCTATTCGTACGTAGGACCCTCTCTCGGAAATAAACATTAGAACTTTTCTATTTTTTCTCAAATTTTCGTCGACCACGTGCACTAATTATGTTATTCGCTTTTGAAGTGAACTCTACAAATTCGCGATCACCACATTACGCCCATCAAAGATCAATTGTTGAAATATAAACATGCCTCAAATCCCTTTCACCATGCACCTTCGCGAATCATGAACAATGCAACTTTAAGGTCCTTGGATGTTCCTAGTCAATGATTAGCACCTCTAAACATTGTACATCAGATTAAAAGGAACAAGCATTATCCGGGTATTCCTCATTTTTCCTATTTCCTCCTTTCTGCATTATAATTTCTCTTTCCTGCATGTGTCCTCATCAAAAGATCACACTTTGTTTAGGTTTAAAAAGAACCTTTCTTTTCTACATCCTACCTAATCACATATCTTAAATAGGGGTTTAACCTTTTACATTTCACATTATCACACACAACCTAGACTCACAAACAAAATCAACACATCAAAACATCTCCTTACCCGGTTCATTGTTTGGGATTTCATCACCCAATAGGAAGCCGCCTGAGACTCTCCCTAGCCAAAACTACCGGAAACCAGCCTTAGATTGTCATTCCTTAGGTGCCTTCGTTATCCACTTTTCTTTTCTTTTCACATCTTCTAATTAATCATGTTGATAAGAAACTTGTTGCTTGATTTGTTTGTTAATAAATTACATAAACAAATGTTCATCTATTTCACGCCTATTGTCACTCTTTCTCAAATCAAAACAACACAACAATCTGCTCCATCCAATGACATCCCTTCCCTAATGATCTCTCCCAACAATATTCCACACTTGAGACCACACCTTCGGTTACCCAACCCCTTGTCTCCATGGCCTCACTTCATGAGGACCATGTCATCCAAAATCATCCCTATCTTGAAACCAATCCTCATATCTCTCATCAGTCTAACCTTTCTAGACCAACTACACACCCATCTCCCGCTCCTTTAGAAACTCTTGGACCTCCTTCTAACCCCATTTATGATTTCTTATTTCATAAATCCCCCACAATCTTTCAATCCTATCAATCTACTCAATTGATGGATCATATTCCCCCCACGTCCGTTTATGTCAACTCTAGTCCATCCACTAGTAGTATGCCTATCCAACCATCTCAACCTCTTCACACTTATGTTCCTACCCACCATATGCTCCAACCATCTCAATCTCTTAACACTCATATCCCCACTTTTCATTTACCACAACAACCTACCCAATCTCAACAATCACATCACGTCCCTATTTCTCAACATCAACCTATGCAGCAACTTACCCAATCTCAACCCATGACATATATTAATCCTTATCAAACAATTCCCCAAACACCCACACATCTGCAAATTAATCAACCATCTTATCAAATAATTCCACAAACATCCCACCCACAAGCTTATCAACCACCTTATCAAGCTACATTTCATGCCACACAACCAATCCAATCCCAACCTAACATCGCATCAAATGATCCTATTCATGCTCTTATGAATAGGTTGGCTAGTCTAGAAGTCGCTACCTTGGCACCCAAAGTTGAAATATCCTACGAACAAATCTGTAACAAATTGATACATCCGTCGGTTCTATCAAACTTTACCCTCCTCATTGGGAGATTCCCAAGTTCATTAAGTTCAACAACAAAGAATATCCCCAAAGAAAGATCTTCATGTGTTTAAACACGCATGTTATCTTATTACACATGATCAAGACCTAATGCTTCGCACTTTCCCCATGTCCTTGGCCGATCCCGTGTTAGACTGGTACAATAGTATACCTCAATACTCGATATTTTCCTTCACCCAACTTGCGTAGTTGTTCTTAGAACACTTTTCGATCAACATTGCGCACAAAATCACTATCACTAACCTATATGCCATCCAAAAATTGAAGATGAGCCCATCGCAGACTTTTTCGCACGATCGTGCAACGTTATAAACCAACTATCCTTCTCTCTTCCACAAACTGAACTCATTGAGCTCTTCTTGCGTTCATGTGTGAAGCATATATCATCTACCTTGCAAATCCAATTGTTTTGAACCTTTGACAAAGCCTTCACCATGTCAAACAAACTTGAAACTTTGCCATTGAGCAAGGTCATCTTAAACTTAGATCGACCAAACCTAAAATTGAATTTACTAAACCATCCGCACATAATGACACATTTAAGGGTGCGGCCAACGCCATGGTTGTTAATTCCTCATCTGCACCTACATCTAGCATGTGGTCTCAACAACAAGCCCCTATACCAACGCCCAACTATACCCCCTTGGGAATCCTATAGTTCTATATTTGACAAGTTGATGGCAGTACACTCCATCTAACTTCCTCCCATATGACCTGTGGATGACTCGCGAACCAAGCCTATTTGGTATCACGAAGCCCACTATTGTAAATATCATCAAGTCAAAGGTCACGACATTGAGAAATATCATATCCAAAAACTTTAAAATCAAGGGGATATGCAAATGGAAAGCTCCACCACTTCACCTAGTCAACCCCTCAACAAAATTACGTAACCTTTTCCTAACAAATCAAGCCACCCCTTTTACATCTCAACTATCAAATGCTTACACCATTAACACTACCAATCAAGATCTCATCTCATCACCGACTTTGCATGTTCCTACCTTAGACATTATTCCCACTCCTTGTTCAACACCTATCATATCCACAACTATCAAAAATTTTACTACTTGTCCTATACCCATACCTGCTCCTACCCTTACCACATCCACATCAACTTTGACTATACCATCTACTTCATCCACTTTGATCATGCCCCAATATATCACATCATATTCATCCTTAACACCTATTTCAGCCCCATTGATATACACACCTATCCCTACATCTCTCACATATGTTCCTTCACCCACATCTACATAAAACAAACATATCCATACATCCACACCTACAACATCAACCCCATTTGTAAACATATCATTCTTACCCCTCGAAACATTTATGAAACAACCATTCCCACCTACTTCTACACCCGATATTACTCCTACACCTACTACATTACCTATCATATCTACTCCATCGGTTACCACATCCACTTCATTGGGTTTGACTACCTTACCTACATCCATTCTACCTTTACCCATTATACCACCCTTAAAGTCAATCCTAGTTCCTCCTTCCCCACTTTTTTCTCGTACCAACCACACCAACTACCTTTACCACATCCACATCAACTTCGACTATACATACCACTTCATCCACATCTATCATGCCCCAACCTGTCATATTCAACCCCTTGACCACATCTACATCAAACATACCCATCACCACATCACTTACATCTCCAAATATCCCAATTACACCCACCTCCATATCAATCCCAAATACCCCTATATACTGTCATATCAACAAATCCACTTACCCCTACCTTGACATATGTGTCACCTGTACCTATATCCTTGCCCATGGCCACATCACCTATTTTATCCCAATACTCTTTACTTAATCCTTCTATCACACCTGAGATCAACACAAGGGGGATTCGTTCTCCCTCTACAAAATCAACTATTTCCACATTGACCAAACCAAAACCTACACAATCCAAATCTCACATAGACCTTATTAATCACATCATACAAACACCTCTTTCTCTATCAATATCCACACCTACACCACAATATTTAGATCCTCTAGTTGAGATTATTATCATCCCCGCCAAGGGTAAATCTTCTTGATCAAAATCTAAGGCTCGTGGTAAACATCCCCAAAAGTCTCATGTGCATCCTCATAAGAAGTCAAGTATTCCTCTTTTCAACAATCCAATGTTACGACATCTATTTTAGGGTCAATCCCTTCATCTAATACACCTCGTACCGATAAATCCAAATCTAACCCTCCTCTCAAAATTGATTTGTCTTTTAAAACATCTAGTTCACCCATCCGATCTACGTCCACTTCTTCCCCTAACTCCAAGCCAAAATATTCTATCAAAACCCACAAGAGTTACCTTCCCCATGACACTTCGATTGGGTCCTACGCAGACATCCTTCGACATTTAATTCAAATATTTGCCATCATGTTTCCTCCCATTAAATATTTTAATCCCCATAGTCCAAAGCCATCATGGTTCAATCCCAATTGCATTTACGCTTATCATTGTACTACCCCAGAGCCATGACATTAAACATTGTAAGGCCTTTCAAATAATCATCCATAACCTTATTGAGAAAGATGATTTCCTCATTCAGGGGAACATCTTTCTCCATTTACATCTAATCCAATCCGTATCCCATCCTTCGTGTTTCCCACGATTCCTCCATCCATGTCATCCCTTAACATCTCTCCTGCATATGACATTCCTCCCACCGAAGGTCCTTCATTGTCATCGATATTGTTTATCTTATCAATCACCCTTGTGGTCTCCGACCGTTTATCCAATCCAAATCCAAAACACTCCTGCCAAAACTCCTCGATATCTACTAACTCATCTACATCTAATATAATCTCCCTCGTTAGGGGGACATCCTCCCCTCATCCATAGCATCCCTTCCGCATCAATTCATCTCTTATCCATTCATAAAACTTCCTTGATACTGGGGGACTTCACTTTTAACATCGTCTTATTTAATCTCATCCTATCTCTCTCCTCGATATTAAATCCAAATTAATCTTGTCCAAATCTTCATCTCTTTTTAAAGCCCACTTTTGTGGCCATATTCATCTCTCCCTTGAGGGACCATGTTTTTCATTTTAAGTCCACCATTGTGGCCATATGTGTCCCTTCCTTTGGGGCGCCATATTTATTTCAAAGACCACCCTTGTGGCCATGCTTGTTTCTCCATTGGGGGACCATTTATTTTCATCCTAAGCCCACCTTTGTGGCCATTTATTTGCCTCATTAAGGGGCACATATTTTCTTCGCTTCCTCAAGGATAACACATAATTTTTATCTTCACTCATCTATATCATCATATCCTATCGTCTCCTATCTTCCTCCCCTAAGACTTTATCCTATCTTTCGATCACACTCTATAAAGGAGCCAATGTGGAATGTTTTCTCCCAATTGGATTGGACCTTACATTATCACGCATAAGTATGGGTCTAGGGTTTATCGTTTGCTTCCCTTGATGGTAAACCAGAGATTAAACCTCTTAATGCATTGCACTTATGGCCATTCTATTGTTAACATATCTACCAATGAGCACTTAGTTATATCCTTAGATCATTCCTCCATCATGAACCTCTTCCATCTATCACTATAATGATTTGGAATTATGTGGTCTGTCATCACTTTCCTAGTCATGACCTTAAATATGGGAAACACGACTATGTCCATAGCTTTTTCCGTATGGATAGGTTCTCCCTTACTAGTGAAAACTCCGTGATCATTACATCCATCATCTTCCTATCTACCTATCAAATCCACACAAAAGATCAAGGGGTGTCACTTGTATGATCATCGTCCCCTCCTAAGTGGTCTACCTAGCTATACCCAACTCTTCCCCATCAAATAGAAAATCAACACAAAGAAAAGAAAGTACAAATTATGGATGTTCTTGTCTCATGCTATCTTATCCAAAAACGGATTGATCCCTCAAAGGAAATTTGCTCATTAAAAGCATATAATCAAAGTAGATTGATCCCCATGAAGACAACTATCATGCATATATTATCCTACCATCTAAAACAAAAGTCAAAAATCCCAAAGCAAAAGAAAAAATAGACCATACCCTCGAAGGATGACTAGTCTCTTATCATAGCGTGGCTTCATGAATTGATCATCCTTCTACTATATTAACATCCTCGAAATATGAAAATGGTAGTGACTTTTGGATTGAAAATTAGGTGCATGGAATGGCAAGTTCGGGGAGAATGGAGAAAAAAACCTGTGTAGGTGATGCGAAAACGTGAACATCACTTTATAAGGAAAGGCAACCAATTTTAAGTATTCTTGAATCACAAATTGATTAAGGAAAGCATCCATAGAAGTCACGACCGAAAAAAAGCAGACTCGGCAGGGGGGGGTTCGAATTTTACGGGTAGGGTTGGAGGTGAGATCGGTAATGGTGGATGGGATAAGAAGGTGGAGGAGCAGAGCCCTAATCCTAGGGTTCCAAAATCCGTCGGGATTTCGACGGGGATGGGTGGGAAAAACAAAGAAAATAACAGGAGCATTGGAGGCGGATCTGAATTCGGCCATTTCATGGCCACACAATTCGAACATCCATTGAAATTCGTGTTTTCCAAGACTTCTTCTTTCAAAGACATACTCAAAATAGCAATGTCTCAGCTCCTTGGATAAACAAACAGTGCACGGCCTTCAAAAATGGAGTTCTCTGCAGTAAGCTTCTTGCCCATGACATATCTAGAATAAAGCGCCCCATTTTATAGTGCGCCCAAGCCCCTAAGCGAGTTGGTGGCTTGAGGATATTCCCTTTGTTATCATCGAGAACCCCGGCCTTTGAGTGGAGGAATACTTCAAAAAACCCATTATCTTGGGATGCCATAAATGGTGATTGGTTTAGGTTTAACGGGTTTGGCCATCCTCCTCCTTTTGCACTATACCAATGGGTATTCTTACCAAACTTGGACCAATAAGTGTGAAATATTCCTTTGTTCTCGAAATATATGGTGCCATTTTTCATTGTACATTTTAGAATAGAAATAATCTGAAGACTATCGCCGATGTCCGGCAAATGAATAGTCAAGCCACGTGTCACGGTGATGATTCTAGGGACATGTGGGTTTATTTATAACTCCATGGTTTCTAGATTTTGATCCGAACACATATTTGGTTGCCAAAACACCCGTTTGGGTTAGGCTCCCTAACCTCCCCTTACATCTATGGTACGCCTAGATGACATTGGTAACGGTTTGGGCAAGTTTATCAAAGAAGACTTGGATAGAACGCATTTGGGTCTGTGTTCGTTTGCCCATATATGTGTTGAAATCGATTTGAGCAAGGGATTACCGGATTGGATCAATCTTAAATTTGGCAATTTTCATCCTCCTCCGCACTATACCAATGGGTATATCCGGTTCTATTAGACTATGAGAATACTACATTTCGATGTAGATTATGCAGAAAAACGGGTCATCTACAAGCTTCTTGTCCCGTCAATAAAAACTAGAAATCTACAAAAAAGAATGGATCGACTTCTTCAAGCGGATGGGGCTCTGTTACCCCGGATTTGGTATCGCTTCAAATTTTAAGGATGTTCCGAATAATCTGACCCCCGTGAATAAAGTAGCCATAGAGAAGGAAGATACTGAGATGGGAACTCCGGAAAATCACATGATAGTAGGTGGAACGAAAAGGGGACATACTTCAGAAAGTTCAGAATCAGATCGGGATTTCGTGTCAGATAAAAGGATTGCTTCGGCAATTTCTAGTGACCTTGCGCTGGTTATCTCGACTGACCAAGGCAAGTGGTTCGAAGTAAAAAAGTGAAGAAACAAAAAGGGTTGAATGGGCAGCATTGAGGATTATTTTCCATCGCAGGGTGGGAAGTAATTTTTATTTAGGTTGTTTTGGTTATTCTAATGCTTTTGGAAGTTGGTGTTCAGTTGTAGTTGTTTACTTTTGGCTTTTAAAGCCTGTTGCCTTCTAGAGGATCTGGCCTCTACTTTATTAATAGGGAACGGGTCCCTTCAACCCGCTTTATCAATAAAAAAACATCCTTAGAAATATTCCCGCTTTGATCGGCTCTCTCTTAGCAAACTTCTCGCATTGATCAATTTACTCTCTTTCCCCTACCCAGAGATGGGGCATAGTCTTATGAACAACCACCTATGGATATCCCTCTTCCCGCATACAAGTTACATCTAGGATCCCTTTTGTCATGTCAACATTAGGTCTATGAGCATATTTCATCCATATTTTCCCTCATGGTCATTTGGTATAACTAACTATCGTTGGTTATGTATTAACACATGTTATTGGTTGCAAGTGTAATGCCTTGAGTGGTACCCTTTCTTATTTACCTCTAATCCAGCTTCGAAGCATGGTTTCCTTGTGTGCTCTTTGCTACGATTATGTGTCATTTAAGGTCACCTTTTATCAAAATCACACATCCATATCAAATTTCAAACCATGAATTCTATATTTATATGTTTACCTTTAAGGATGACATATCTTACAATCATCCATAATTCCATGAATTTCATTAATATTTATGAATTCTCTCACTAATACACTTTTTAGTTTGAGAATTCTACTTGATCTCCGTTGCAGTTTGTGAATCCTACTTGAGGATATTTCTCAAGTAGCATTCATTATCCAATAGCTCCTCATCCCCCACCATGACTAACAATGTCTTTGATCCATTGCTCCTCGCTCCTCATTTCCACTCATCACCACTTATCCCCACATCATCCTTCTCACCATTTTTGTCCCCTTTCACCACTTTGTGTATCTTCCTTTCCTTTCCTCCCAACTTTCCCTTTTCACTCTTCCGCTTTCAGCTTGACAATCTTACTTAACCATCCATACAGTCGGGAATCTTAGTTGAGGTATATCTTCTTCCTTAGATCCTCCCACTGTAGAAACTCCTCCACCATCTCTTCTCTCATCGACAACAATCACCACCACACACATCTTTTCGCTTCGCCTCTTCCACTTATCATTTTTGTATCATCACTCCCACCACATGGGCATCCCAATTAAGGATTTCCCTTACACTGCATATATTCCTCGATCCATTCATGTCACACTCCTTTGTTTCCTTGTTATCACCTCCTTTCACCTCTTGTTCCATTTTGGCATACACCACTCACTCTTTTCTCATCCTTCCTAGTATTTGTCTTCTGCTTGGTCATCTTACTTACACATGCTCACAGTATGGAAAATTCACTTAAGGGTTCCCCTTCAATCCATCTTGTCATGCCCTCTTCTTATCTGTCAATCACTTCTTCTCATCATTCTTCTTCTTCTTGGCTTGGCGATCCTACTTAACCATCCCCATCGCATGAAAATATTACTTAAGAGTCCCTCTTAAGGTTGATCTATCATCTGCCCTTCCCCCATCTCATCATATTTCCCTCATCTTATTTCTCCCGCCTCTCGGCGTATTCATCTGCTCCAACCAACCATTCCACCCATGTACCCATTACACTCTTGTCTTTCTCCTTTAATATCATCACTTTATCGATTTGGTGATCTTACTTAAGAGTCCCTCTTAGGAATGATCTGTCATCTTGCCTTTCCCCATCACTCCACATTCCCATTGTCCACATTTTCTCTGCATTCCCCATAAATAAATCCTCTTACCTTTTCTTTCTTCCTCGCACACACCATCTCTCGACTTCCCTGTTTTCATCTCTATCATCCCTCGCTCTTATTCTCTTCTCCCTCTTTCATTCCTATTTTTCTCCTCCTCCATCTCTGTCTACTTTATTCCATGCCCTTGTCTCCTTCACCTTTGACCTTTCTTTCTCTTCTCATAATCAACCACTACTCATATTCATTCCTTTTTGCCACTCTTACTCATTACATCCTTCAACACATCCTCACACCTAGCATTCACATCGATTATGATATTTTGCCATTTTTGCACCATCGCGATTCATCTTCATTACACCCCATTCTCATGCTCCTCTCTGCAAAGTATTGACCTCTCTTCTTTTCAAGAGCTCTGTCCCTCTTCTATCCTCGTCAGCCCTCTCACGGGGGCATCATCATATCCATTTCTAAGCATTTCTTTCCATGATATTTTTGTCTTCAAGGATACCATCATGACCATCACCTATCACAGTTTTCCTTGCAGTGTTTGCTCTACTTTTTTCTTGGCAAACATCGGTCGTAATCTTCCCCTATTTCCGTGAATCCAAATTTGTTCTACTTTCTTCTTCTAGTCTTTTCTTCCTTGGAAAATATCTCTTCAAAACTATTAACCCCCTCACATGGGGCATATTACCTCACCATTTGTATTCCAACTCACATTTTCTGTCACTCTTCATGCCCTGTGTTGGGGCATCATCATTTTCATCCTCGTCCCTTTTGCGGACACATGATTTTTCACTCGATTCCTCACATATGAAGGATTTCACATACCTTTCGCATTTAGTTGTGCATAATTTGATGTTTTCTTATGACCCATTGGTCATCGCATTTTGCATCCATGCTGCAATGATCTTCACCCACTCACCGGGTCTATAGAATATTGTCATATATCTTCATTGAGACCACAATTGTCCTCTACCAATGTGATATTGGAGTCACCGCCATATTTTTCATTGTTATTGCGATCCTTTTTGCTTGGGGCATCTTTCCTTGGTTATGCGTTTCGTCCATATTTTCTTCACCCATCCGATCTTTACCATCTATCTCTTTCAAACTCGTGATTAACTTCCTTTATGTTGTCAATCCCAAGTTTGAGGGGGAACACTCAATCAATAATATTTTCATCTTTTTTTCTCACGGTTTGCCCAACGCAAACCACTCATCAAAAAGGGGCAAGTGTAGATACCAATTTTTTGTATCGCTCATCCCCTTCACCCCGCGTTTGCTCTCCTTCAGCGAGCTTACCCCTAAAGTTGAATAAATCTCATTTCCCACCAAAACTACATGTTCAATTAATCAATCTTAATTGGTTAATTGATCCCCTTTTAAATATCTAAACCTCGTTATATGTTAATAATCAAATATTCCAATTAAGTCATATCACCCCACCTAATAATTAAATAATCCAAAAACCACTCAAATCATGAACCCCACTCAATCAAATCAAATCCATATCAAGTCCATTATTTCACCTAATCACTCAAATCATGTCCCCCACTCACCTAATCAGGGTTACTTTGTCAAACCCAGGTTACCTGATAACCCCTAATCTAACCCCATCTCTAGGTTATAAATACAAGCCTTCCCCCTCTTTAAAACAAGTGGGAAGTTTTTAAAGTTTTTAGAAACAAGAAGTTTGAAGAGTCTTGAGTTTTGAGGTTGGAAGTAAGTTTTGAAGTCAAGGCAAACCTCTGCCATTATAGCTCTCCACTATAGAAGCCTTCCCCCTTCATTTTGAACAAGTAAGAAAGGATAATGAATTTTTGATATTATAGCTTCTCTCATATCATCCTCATGTTGCTCTTATGATGCCACTTATGGCACCATAATGTCATCCACATGCCCTTGAAGTACCCTCGTCATCCCATTTACTTGGCATATTGTACTTCTCTGCTTCTACATGCTATCTATGGTTCATCATTTATTTCTATCTTTCTAGACACGGGGTTGACATCCTCCAAGGGAGTTAACAGCCTCTTGGAACCGGCATTGTCTGGGCAAGCCCTCGCATATATCTATCTAATCATATTTGTTTCAATTTTGTAGACATTATCACATATCCATCTATTTGGCGCCCACAGATCTACATCCACATTCGAGGCTCCTTAAGCCCTCCATATTTCGAGGTTGTTGGTGGCTTTCAGTATCGGTGCATTCGCTTGCACATGAGAATGAGGTTTCTGTCTAACAACACAAGAGGTAGCAAGTTGTGACGCTGGAAAATTTGCATTTGTAGATCCTAATATAAAGAAGTTAAATCATGAGTATTTGAAGAAGATCCAAGTTGTGCATTGGGAGTGTTAGGGTGAATGATGGGAGCGATAGTGGTAGGAATGGGAGCTAAAATATAAAGGGGTTGAGTGGAGGCCATGGGAGCCGATGAGTGAGCAACTAGGGGTGTCGAAGCATCGCAGGTGTTCTTAGCAACGATCAAAGCATGTTGAATATGCAAAGATGAGTGGGATTACTTCGCAAAGCTTGTCGAAAATGAGTGTGTCTAATTATTCTTGGTCAACGTTGGTATCTTCGTCGTATGATTTTTCACTATCAGATGTTTTTATCTCATTAAAAAGAAAATTGTGAGAGTTATCCAAAGTATTTTCAGTTATAGCCATGGATGTGGAGATACCAACCATTGATTTGAAAATTCTACGGAAAGATGAAAGAAGCTCACAATATTGAAAAGACCCAAAACGACCACTACGTATAATGGGCATAATAAGAAGAAGAAAGCTATGGGGAGAAGGTGGATTCGAACAATGGGTTCACCAAAATGATTAAGCTAAAATGTAAATATATGAGCCTAATTTGAATGTTATCACATAGTAAATAAATGACAATGAAATATAGGAAATACACCCAATCAAACTATGCAATAAATAATGAAACCATAATGTGCAAAGAGAGGGTAAAAAGCCTTAGTTGGTTCGCAGTGAAGTCTGGATTGGACCGAACCTCTAACCGACTAAAAAAAACAAAGAAGTGTCGCATGAAGCCACGAAAAATGTAGATCGGAAGAACAAGGTGGGTACTGGGGCACCTCGAGAGGGACAAGGGCACCCATGGGTGCGCTAAACGATTTATGGGCACTTGGGTCTACATAAATGCTTAGAAACCCTCCTTTGAGGTGTCACGAAATGTTCTCATTTTATCACTTTTGATCGCTCCGAGGTTGCACCAAGATCGACAAGGTCACTAAAACCTATAATAAAGAATAATCCTGCAAATCCCTTTAATAGACATAAATCCTAAAAATAAGGATGCAAAATGAGGGGTTGGACTATCCTCGGCTACCACAATGATGGACTTACAATTGAGCATTGCACTACATCTCAAACCCAATGTAGTTTTGTGTGTGCGGAATTGTGCCCTAGGTTGCTCTTGTGTACGTTGCACTTGGAATAACGAGTGAGTACTAGATGTAGAATGTAGTAAATGTGTGCATGGAATAGAATGAACTTCCCTCCTATGAAGTGTGATGCGAGAAAACCAACCCTTGTGTCCTTTGTGATGGAGCTAAATGGATGCAATAGAGCTCTTAGATGCCTTGATGGATGCAACCTTAGGTGGTGATAAATAGTGTTTAGTGCTTGATTCCTTATTACGATTACATAACTTTATATTTATATGATTCATTTGCTTGAATTTCATAATTAACCCCGAAAAGGCTAACTACCAAAAAGATAAGATGCTCAAACAACTAGAAAGGACCCAAAAGTGTGAGTAAAGTACAACGGGGAGAGGGGTGCCCAGAGAGAGACAAGGGCGCTGGCTGGCGTCCCAATTGGGCGTTGGTGGCCGGGATAACAAATGTTGAAGAGTAAAAAGGCAAAGTGACAAGTAAAGTTGTAATATTGAAAGTAGTAATGTGAAAAACAAAGAAAGGTTACCAAAGACATGGGTTAATTAGTACTTTTCTTACTTAGGAATCATATGAATAGTGGTATACAATCGGGACTAAATAATTACCCAAAGTTCGTGATTGTGTGTCTACAAATATAAACTATCAACATTGTATGGACTATAACCGAAAATTCAATAAGTAATGGTAGAGAGTTAGGGTGTAATGGTAATTATATGAGCATAACTCACATTGAAACACCCCTCCAATTACAAGCATATGGCTCATAATTATAGCAAGCATCGAATTAAGAAAACCACTTTCTTTGCAGAAATTCAACTATAGGTATATGGCTCATAACTCTAACAAACATGTAACTAAGAATATCGGTTTTTGTTTTTGGAAAGGAAGAGGGAATGTGCACCCACTATTTATGCATATGGCAATTATGAACCTTCAAACAAGAAAATTGGCAATGCCTAGTATTTATATCATAGTTTGCATACTCTATTCGGCAAACCAAAAAAATTGACTTTGCAAAAGCTCGACAAGACTCAACAAAGAATATTTGGCAACTTAAAAAATAGACAAATTTCTTTTAAAAACATAAATTTTATGCAAAATATAGCTACATAAAGTGGTAGCATGCTTTCAGGGAAATTTTGCAAACAGTATCAAACAACTAACCTTTAGATGGAAAATTTAGATAGACAATTTGATATCATGAACAAGAAAAAGGTAATATATTATTTTTGGGTTGCTTTCTACATCTTTTTTGTTGTATATATATAAATATATATATATATATATATATATATATATATATATATATATATATATATATATATATATATATAAGTTTACAAGAAAATCTAAAAAGAAATTGACCTTTAGTCCACCTATTTGTATTAGATTGTTTTAAAAGAACGTGGTTACCAGCCATAACTTATATCTCCCAAAAAAACAGTTTAAAGACCCTTATAAAGGGAGTTTGGGAGCTAGCAAAGGAAACTGCACGAATATGTGTTGATGAGGTCTGTTTCAAGTCTCAATTTTCTTTATACTGTTGAATTTGACAGCAAAGTTACCACATGAACCATATAACAATGTTGAAAACTGAAATTAATATAGAAAACCCAAAAACGTATTTTTCTTTCGAATATTTGAGAGACTTATTCTACGTCAAACGAGTTTAAGGATTAGACTCGTCGAGTATTGGCGAATATTCATGGCCATCAAACGAGATTAAAGATCGGACTCGTCCGAGTATTGGCGAATATTCGCGGCCGTCAAACGAGATTAAAGATTGAACTCGTGGCGAACATTCATGGCCGTCGACAAGATTAAAGATCGGACTCTTCGGTCGATTGGCGAATATTCGTGGCCGTCAAACAAGTTTAAAGATCGGACTCATTGAGTATTGGCTCGAGTCCGAGTTGGCAAGTTTTCCTTGTGAGTATTTGTTTTCTCAAAAGTTTGGCGAGTACTCGCAGAGTTTTCCTACTATGATCTATATGAATGCTTAAATTAAGTCAAATAACTAGTGCCCTAAAAGTTTAGATTCTCTCTAAATTGTTTGGAAGGAATCTACAACATTCCATATACCATTTATTTGAATCCAATTTAGTGTGCATGTATCATATTTATATACTAAAAATGAAGATAGCTTTCACAATCACATTGACCAATGACAATGCTCCTAAACTTATTGAAGAGGGCCAACACAAAATCTCATGGATTAGAGATATGAAATGAAAAACCTTTATTGAATCCTACTCAATACCCAAATAGAATGCTTAGCAAAAGCGAAATTTATTGAAGAGGGCCAACACGAAATCTCATGGATTAGAGATATGAAATGAAACACCTTTATTGAATCCTATTCAATACCCAAATAGAATGCTTAGCAAAAGCGAAATTTAAAATATAGTTTGGAATGAATCTACTCCATCCCATACACCATCTATTCGGGCCACTTCGGTGTGCATCATATTTATACTCTATACATTTAGAGATGGCAATAGGTTGTACTCGCAATCACATTGACCAATGATAATGTTCACGAGACTTATTGACAAGGGTCAAAAGGGCAATCTCATGGATTGGATTTAAGAAATAAAACGCCCTTCTTTGGAATCCTATTCAATACTGTTATCCAAAATGTACCCCCTTGCTCATTTTGTGGCTAACTCCTTTCATTCTTCCCTCTCTTGTGCCTCAATCATAAATTTTTGCTTTTCAGGGACTCAAAACTTTCTGGAAAGGGCACCATTGGATAGAGCTCTTTCTCAGCTTTCCAGAAAGGTAAAGTTTTCCTCCTAACTCCATGTATTTTTGAAGTTATGGCTCGGTGGAGTTTTTGTGGGAAATTTTCCCCTGGAAGGCCCGCAGCCAATGAGATGCCGCCACGTGTCCAAGGAAGTGGCGGGGTCGGAGGAAAACTTGGAATTTTCACCAAGTGTTTGGAAAAAGTTTTCAAAAGGAAGGTTTTCCCCGCAGGCCGCCGCGAATCAGATGATGCCACGTGTCCAGGGGAAAAAAATTGAAAAAATGACTAAGTGTTGGCACAGGGAGAATTTTAATGAAGAAGGCCCGCACCCAATCATATTGTGCCACGTGTCCTATGGCACCGGACCGATGGAGGAAAGGTTAAAATTTTGGCGAAGTGTTTTGCCAAATTTCAAAAGGAAGTTTTGGGCCACGCCCCGCCAACCAATCATGTTATGCCACGTGTCCATGGGCACCCTGAATGGCGAAGCGCGAGAGGAGATTGGGATTTTTTCCCAAAAGTTTGCGCACAAAGGTAAAAATGTTTGTAGAGGGCCCGCGGCAAATGAAATTGCACCACGTGTCTCGGGCCAGCGGAAGGCGGGGAGAATTTGGGAAATTTTCCCAAGCAAAAAGGAAGTAAATTTCAAAGGAAAAACACCCCCAAATGCGGACCAATCACATCTTGCCACGTGTCAGGTGGCGGCAAAAAACTCAAGACAAGCCCGCATAGAAAATTTGAAAGGAAAGGCCCGCAGCGAATCATGTTTTGACACGTGTCCGGGTCAAAATATGGATCAAGCACCGATGGAAAATTTAAAAGAAAAGGTCCGCGACCAATTAGCACATGCCACGTGTCCTCAACTCATCGGCCCCTAGAGTTTTTGGGAATTTTTTCCAAAAGGGAAAACAAAGGGAAATGAAGCGCAGAGGGCCCGCATCCAATCAAAGCATGCCACATGGCACTCGAATGGTGGATTGCGGGGATTTTTGGGAAATTTTCCAAATGCAAAAAAGGTGAAAAAATTCAAATTTTCCCTGCTCGCGATCCGATTTACCTGTTTTGCCCTAAAACTTCAAACGGCCATATCTTTCGATCCAGAGCTCGATTTTTCACGTTCTTTATATCAATGGAAAGCTAGTGAAATTCTCTACAAGATTCCGGGGTCATTTTTGTATTTTGATGGAGTTTGGAGAGAGAAAATTGAAAAACACCTCTGGCACATGGTCATGGACAGAAATGACGTTTCAACCACCTTTTAATGAAGAATGGCTCGCATTCTCTCCCAGCATGGCTAAAAATGTCAGGGGATGGGCCTGTAAGGATGCCCATGTTGTTTTGATTGCATTTTGGTCAATGGTTGAATCTTCCCCACGTTTTCCCGCATTTCTCTCTCCTGGGGTCGTGGCTTGCACTGTAAAAGCCAGAATGGGTTCATTTTTGCAGGAGGAGACACTTTTTCAGCTCTGCAACTTTCCTTTTCTTCTCTTTGGCAGAACTTGTGAAAATTTTTACCTTTCCATGTAATCAAAGACACCCCTTCTTGCCTCTTGATCACTGTAATGCATTGTATTGGATCTGAAATGTTAATATATGTTCTGTGATTAAAATCCCTCAATCCTTTCATATATCTATCATTGTTTTCCTGATCTTTCATTACATTTTGAGCAATTTGTGCATGCTTTGTGTTGTGTTCTCTTGTGGATTGTGTATGTATTGCAGTATCAGGTGTCTGCAACTCCTTTGGTGCATCACTTCATTAGCATTAGCTTCATTTTCTTGCATTCCCTATCTTTGTCCCCTTGGAATTTAGAGTAGGAACTAGGAATTCAAACCTCTGCAACTTGTAAGTGACATATCTGATCAGAGGAGTTTGAGGAACCAACCTCTAATCTAGAGATTCCTTTCCCATTTTACAAGTCCCACACTTGGGGAAAGGATTCAATGTTGTGCAATCACACTGGATGTCCAAGATGTCAAACTAAAGTTTGATCAACATCCAGGGGTGCTGTTGATTTGCAACAACAATACCCAAAGAGAGTGCTTACTAAAAGTGAACCATAAAATATATTGAAAGGGATCAGCTCAAATGGTAAAAGCACAAGGGCTTCCATAATTGAGCCTTAAATATTTTTGCATTTGTAGAATTTGCATAGTTAGCCTCTGTTTTAATTCGTCTCCAGTTTTTTTATAGTTTGATCAATAGAGTTGAGATGCAGCCCCATTGTTTTGATAGCTTGATCCATAAATTTGAGCAGTTTTGATGGCCAAAGAGCACAGTAATATATTTCCATATTACTTGAGCTGAAGGCCATCATAGACACTGATGTGGGATAGTTTCGTCAGAATTTTTAACCACACCATCAGCCATAAGGTCGGATATGTATGACAATCTCAAATTTGAATCCATTTCTGTAGTTTTGTGAGAAGCAGCCATAAAGATTTGATAAGCAAAGGCCAGTAAATTTTTGGAAGATATGATTAAATGTTGAAATTTTGGTGCAAGATACCCCAAGCGCGGAGAGCAAGAGAATACAATATCCAAGAAGCTTTCTTGACAAGATCCATTGAAAGAAAATTAAACAACATGAGAGGGGCTTCTACAAGTATTTCTGTTAAGACAAATTAGTATAACTATAACTAGTACAGATATCTTAAATAGACCTATCTATAAAACGCATTAGATATCAATCTTAAACCCCTTATCTTGTCTTTCCCGCATACCACAATTGTTATAGCTTCATTACCTTCTTACCAAATCTCTGGTTAATTGGTGGCAAATAGTGTCAATCTCTGGCAAAAAAACAAATGGGCTCCAAACTCCACAGTATAACAAAACTTCAAAGAAAAAGGGAATACTCTTGAGCGATGATCACATAGACATCAAACTTAAAGTTGGATTTATTTTTTTACCCACAGAAATTACAGCCCCTCACTGCCACTACTCCTTGCTGCCATTGTGCCTATCGACCTAATAAATTTGTGAAGTATGCATTTTCTTGATTTTTGTGTCACAGTATCTTCTGGGTACACCGTGCGGGAAACTATTTTATCCAATGTTATGAGTCTTACATTAAAACTTTGGGTGAAGTAAAATCCCAGAATGAAAGGCACTTAAAACACAACCACACAAACTTCTACGGATGTAATAAACAATCAAAGCAGTATATACCATCTCCAACTTACATTTTAAGATTGTAAAGATTTCCAAAACTCTTCTATATAACCAGCATATATGTTTTCATTTCCCTGATAATAAATGAGGTAGCTAACTTCAATCGTTGGACAGAAATTATCCAGAATAGTTTCAGCAAATGTCTTCTTACAAAAACATTATCCTAAAATTATAAAACTTGTCAACAACTGCTATTTGTAGATGATCAACTGAGATCCATTTGTTCCGCAAACCTACTATTGATTTGCATGTGACGGTTGAAAAGCCTAGTGCCAACTACATCAATATGATGAGATGGTCAAACATTCCAGACAGATGTCTAAATTGTGACAACCATGAACAGTAAACCTCAACTTAGAATGAAACCCATTATATGACAAATGACATTCCAAACTGTCATTGCTTGAATAATGCCTCTTATGGATTTCAGCTTGCAAAAATCTCCATCAGGTTCCATACAAATTATCTTAAAGCACAGGACGCTAGAAACACATAAGTAAAAAAGTTCAGTCAGAACTATCCTGGGTTTAAGTGTTCAACCACCTTCTACAACACAAACCGAATTCCTCTTTAAGATTATCTCGCATCTGTTGGCATGAGCCAAGAGATGCTTCCAATCCAAATATTCCTTATTTATCTGCCAGGAAATGAATTTTAATTTACTTGGGAGGATGTTGATTGTAATGCATCTTGTCTTTCTTCTTGGAAGCAGATTGTTTTGCTGCTCTTGCAGCTGCTTCAGCAGCTGCACCCTTAGCAGCAGCAGCAGATTCTTTAACAGACTTTTTTTCTGTTGAGATACTAGTCTTTTCAGCACAGACTTCGGATCCGCAACAACTGCATTTGCTTCCATATTTCTTTCAACAACTTTCTCCTGTCCATAACCATTCACAATAGTCCCAACCTCTTCTTCCTTGGACTTGTCCTTTTTGGTCTTTCGCTTCCTTGCAGTTCTACTTTCTGAAAGAGCAGGTTCAGATGGTTTTTGATCATGCTTGTCTTTGGCTTCCTCTTCAATTCTTTTTCCTTGGGATGCATCTGATACTGCATGTACAAAACACCACCATCAAAAACCTATAATCTCATTATAGTTTCAAATAGGAGTATCCTGCCCAAGATTACAAAAAGGTCCCCTGGTTGGACTATCATACCCTATACTTTATTGAAAAGCAACATTCCTCATACATGAAGAAACACCCTGTATCTAAGACAAAAACACAGATCAAGCAACCCACCTGTTGGTACTTAACAATTTATGCAATAAATAAAAAGGGGATACAAAATAGTTATAGTATCTAACAATTGTAGCAGCTATGCATTTGTTCCTGACTCCTAACCTATACAATGTATTGGGGACTTCAAGAAAATCAATCTCTATGTTCAAGACATACTTCAAAGTTTAAATTAAAATAACAAAAAGAAGCCAAAAACATCATACTGGATGAAATGATCAAACTTAAGACTTGGAACCATCCGGTACAATGCTGAAAGAACTCACAGCCATCGTGCATATATGGAAAAGCATATTAGCCCCAACCACAACATTTCTTGACATAAAGATTTCTTGAACTGGGACCTCTATGGCCGTGTCTAATTGAAGTCCAAAAGCAACGTGCTTTTCCAGGCATTAACAAAAACAGAATTTTGTCATAGAGAATTCATTTTATTAGCTTAAAAGGCAACAAACTGAAAAATGAAAGCATGGATGGTTTATAAAAATCATGAAATACCATAAATGGTGCACTGCTATAACTCAAAAATCTTGTTTTTAATACTAGTTGTCCCTAAACACAATGCTCCTTGATGTAAAGATTCAAGGGGGACCTCTATGGGTCTGTTTAATTGAAGTTCAAAAACAGCTCACTTTTCCGAGCATTAACAAAAAAAGAAATTTGCCTTATCAGAATTCACTCTAGCTTTAAAGGGAACAAACTGAAAAATGAAAGCACATATAGTTTTTAAAAAATCATGAAATATCATAAATGGTACATTGCTATAACTAAAAAAATTGTTTTTAAAACTACTTGTCCCCAACCACAATGCTCCTCAAACGTAAAGATTCCTTTAATTGGGACATCTATGGGCCTGTCTAGTTAAAAAGTTCAAAAACAGTTTTTCCAGGCATTAACAAAAACAGAAATTTTCCATATGAGAATTCACTTTATAGCTTAAAAGGCAACAAATTGAAAAATGACGGATGGTTTTTGAAAATTAAGATTGCAACGCTACTTGTCCAAACCTACTCTTGCACTTGTAAAAAAGCTACAAATTTACTCTTAATATATTAGGATTTTCCTCTTTCATTTTGCAATATAAGCCACACAATATTAGACTTGCAATGGCACAAAGTAGGCCTTGAAAAGTGTTCAAAAAATTGGCATTTTTGGACCTACACCGCTTCCAAAAATTATAATCTGTAAATTGTCTTATGTTTCAAAAAAATGTATTAAAACATCTTGGATACACTGATATATTCACCATACTTCAACTATGGCTAATTTTGCATCTATGGCATTAGCAAGTTGCCAAAGAAAAGGAAATCAGGTATCAGTCATGCATGCAAAAGTATGCTCAAATGCCGATGCGGGTTGACAACTGATCTGGTTGTACATTTAATATGTGGTTTCCAAAATTTATAGTTGCACTATATCTACATTTTATGAACAGACTGAAATAAGTAAAATTAGTATAGATATCTTAAATACATCTATCTAAAATACACCGAGAGATATCGATCTCAAGGCAACTATCAAACTACGCTAGTGCAGTATAAGTATACCAAAATAATAATAACAATAAAAAACAAATATAATATAATAAGTATGTTATGATAAATGTATCTATATGAAATACATTAATAGATATCAATTTCAAGGTTCTTAGCTTAGATTTTTCACATACCACTTTAATCAATAACTTCATTAAATTCTCTATCAATTTCTTGTTGATTTGTGGCAAATGGAATCATTTCGCTGTGTGATTGTGTCGGCCTTGAAATAATCTATTCAAGAAAAAGGACACAAACATTACTCTATGGCCAAGATATTATTTTTTTGATTGACTTATCAACGAAAAAAGGAAAAAAACATTTAAGTGACAGTCCAATGGAAGTCAAATTTATGAATGAACTGTCACATGACGGTCAAATGGACGTCAATTTTAATGTCAAGAATAAAAGCGATCGCCTCTTGGCATAATCAAACCAAATGCAATCTTTTCTTTTGGTGACTAGCAACAAGTGTCTGTGCCATATTCCTCTCTACTTAGATTAAGGCACAATCATAATTTATCAGAGAAAGACAATTTTCCAAGTTAACTTCAAAGTGGCAGTGCATATTAGATAGCAACGTCACATGTCATATAATAGGTCTTTCCGAATCCTTTTGTTTTCAATATTCTGTATGGTACTGAAAATATCTGCATTGCAGTAGCTTTCCTGCTCAAAAATTGATCAACTGAAATAATTGAATTCAGTTGTAATACAGTTCGATGGTTTGTATACCTATTAAAGGCTCGCACACAATCACCCTTCCATAAATGCCAAAGACTCAAACATGAGGGAAAGAATGATTAAAGAAAGAAGGTTTGGAGTAAGTTATTGGAGGCTCTGAGGATGGTTCAGACTCTTAGGGACCATTTAATCTCTGAAAAACAGGCATTGCAGCCAAGTTTTCCACCTATCAAATAAGGGCCCTGTAAACAAAATTGAAACAGGAAAATTCGGCACCTTACAAACCTGCCAGCCAGATATGTCACTAGCTGAATTTCCTATATACAACAAATATGAAGAACCACTGCCAATATGAGAAGATGGAGTGATTCCCCTTCTGAATGTTGAAATGAATAAACTGTTGGGTTCATCTTCACCTGATTGTGACCTGAATCAGATTGCTCTAAGGTAATCTTTTGTCCCTCTTGTATCGTAATGTGTTGTGTTGTGTACTTGCTCAATAGTTAATTTTGTTGATTATTTCATTTCTAGCAATTAAGTGAACGTTACAAATTACAACAATAGGTTTGCGTTGATTCAAGCATGGTTCTTGGTTTATAGGAGCAAGTATAAGTGACATGCAGTCACATACAAGTTAAGAGATCAGCATACTTCTTTTGTAACATAAATGAATTTGGGGAAGAATCGCAAACCGGTAGTAGTATATAAGGGTGTGAAAACTGATTTGAAGCATTGTAGGCATGTTGGGCATGCACAAATTATAAATTGAAAGAAGATGTGTTTGGAAGCCAATAGCTGTAACAAACATCAAATTTTCAGCATTTAATAAGTTGGCTTGAGCAACATATTGTAATGCATCAACACAATTAAATTTAAAACAAATACCATGGACATAATCAGAATACAGAATTAAACCACCACTCCCATCTGGTACAAGTTGGCTAGGACACTCCAACTGCCAAGAAAATGTGACTTAGAAGTGTGTTATCCTAATGCCTGAAATGCAATTGGCTTTGATATTTTGGATCTAAAATGATCCTCTTATCTTCAGAACAAAGATGTTCGACAATAAGTCAAACTATTGTCTCAAGAATGCTTTGAACTTTCTTTATCTTTGTATATATCCATCACAGTGTAGAAAAAATATGACAATCACTTTGTAACCGTACTGAAATAAATTGGTTACACAGTGGAATTTGCCAAACATTATGCCCGATGCTGGAATGTCCAGTTCTAACTCAAACTATTCATTGTGGGATTGTGTTGGCAAGGCTACAACACAGCATTTACAAAGGATTCCAGGCATGAACGAAGAACACGATTGATTTGATTAGCCCTGTGATTATTATGTTGTAGATTGTTTTTGTAGAGAGATGCCAAACAAGACCTTATTATTGCATTTTGCCTCCCTAGTCATGCTTGTCAGTTAAACAAAGATTGTGCAATTGGTAACACCCAACCATTTGGCTCATCTTCCATCTTGAGCACTAAAGTCTAAGATCAGACAGGCCCATACAAGAAGGTGAGTGCAGGGGATGTACAAGGGCACGATTGGTTGCAAAAGTTGCAATGGAGTGAGATTGCCCCAAATGTACACAGTTAAGCCCCACAAGGGCAAAGGCTTTCAAGACCTCTGATATGCAACTTTCACAAAATACCATGAATCTCTACCGGTTCACCAAAAAGCGTTGCAAAGAAAAAAACAGGATCTGATACCGTGGGAATATTTGAATGACAAAAAGGAGATACACTAGCAATTGCACATGAGTTGCAAATTACGCCAGAGAGGATAACAATGTTAATTTTGGAGTTGCAATTTGCAGTAAAATGTATGTGATCTTAAATTGTTTTAATTTTTGTGATGGGGAGGAGCAAAGAGTGCAACTACAACATATGACAGAAAACGCTTTCTATTATGGCTTGATGTATGTTGGATGTCCATAGCTTGTTGCAAAGCTCTTATTTTTCCACAACCTGCGAGTATGCTAGCAAAGGTGAGCTGATTGGGATCAATATCTATGTGTTGCATTTAGTGAAAGTCTATATAATTATTCAGGATGATCATGTCTATTGTAAGTTGCAAATATGATATTCCATGAAGATATCACGTTTTGTCATTAGGTCAAATAATAAAATTCCCAATGTGACAGTTAAATGTTCCCATGAGATGACATCTCTCTGGGACATTTTGTCAAACAATTCACATGTCATCTGAAAAAATCCTATCTCCATTATTCTTTGGTAGATATCCATACCTTATTTTAAAGCTCCTATGTTGCCATAGCTTTACAGTATGCTAGCAAAGATGAGAATCTATAATTGAAAAATATATATCGGAATGCATATCAATCAGGTGCTGCTAATCTTATTTTTAGTTTTATTGCAGCACAAATTTGCTCCAAGGCGTGCTCTAACACCCATTCCGACTCTTCTATGGAATATACTGGAAAACATTGTGGAGGATGACTGCATAACACTCTAAGAAGACAAAATAAAGAAAAATAAAATAAAATAAAACACCTTTTAAAGCTCTTCTGGATGCCCACCCTTATGCATAAAAAGCTATGAAGCATAAGCAATCAACTTGGCACCACATAAGACAAAACATAAATAAATAAATAAAATTCACCTTCCTTGCTTTTTTGGACGCCCATTTGGTCCCAAAGTTCCAATTTGGCACTGCTGGAAGTGTACTGGTGCAGGGAGCAAATAAAAACAGCATTCGCATAAGCGACGGCATTTACATGTATATATCCATAATTACTTATCTTATTTGCAGGTTTAATTGCATGCAGGTTAACACAGAAATCAAATATATGGTGGAATTCATATTCACGGTCACAATTACTTCTTGTCCACAGTTGAATGTGCTTGCAATAGATCAGATAAAAGATTATTTGGGCAGTTTGAGATTGTTCCCTCCTCTTCAGATCTGGCACCCAAACATCTTTGTTCTCCCAACCAGTATAAAATAATTCCAGCCATCAATAGGAACAAAGCTCCTCCAAAGGAAAAACCAGCGCCCAGCCCAAAAGGAGCCGTGGTATTTAAAATGTTTCTCTAGGTTAACTCTCTACTCCTTTTCACTATGAAAGAGGAGTGCATAATACTCATTCCCAGTACTCCCTCTTTCCAACTTGCCAGCTACCTCTTTGCATAAATATCTCCAAGATATAAAATCATAAGACAATATGTTTTTTTTTTTTTTTCTGGTCGCTGAGAAACATAACCTAAAAATATTTGACTGAAATTTGACACATTCCAGCAAAGGCAACTTCAAAGGTGGACGCCTACCAGCGAACTAGTACTGCCATGAAACATTATTGGAGAGAAACAATAATGTTAATACTACAGCAAAATAGGTGATGGAGATGAACACCCATGAACAAGTCTTTGAAAGAATGGGTCGCATGATGCATGTGCCCTATCCTTAATAGTTCTCTCAAGTGGTTATTGGGTGTAACTTGTGTTACGCGGGGACACATCACCTAGATTTTGGTGACATCTTGGGCATCCCAAATGTGTTTAGGGACTTGGTGACTTGTACTCTATTAAACTTGTTATTTTTACAAAATACATGGAACCTAAATCCCAAATGTACCCAAAAATATTAAAAAGAGTTTAAACCCCTAAACTTCATTGCAAAAGTAAAAATATATAAATAATAATTTGTATAGAATTTTAAGAGCCATCACCACACCATCCCCAAATATATGAGAAAAAATTTCCGTCGAGGAAACCCTGCCCCTCCTTCCCGTTGTCCCCCATTCCCAAGACATAGGTAACTATGGGTGTAATCACAAACAACTTATCCGAAGGCCCAAGGGCAATCTTGGTATATCGAGGGCAAGGTGTATAATTAGAGATGAGTTTGGGAAAGTTTTAGTCGCCAGTTCTTTTCCGTTGGAGGATGGCTCTAGTAATCTAGTTGAAGCTCAAGCCTTGCTTGAAGGCGTGAAACTTGTTGTCGCTTCGGGTTGTGAGTGTCTCTATATTGAAGGGGACTCTCAAGTGATTATTCATGCCATCCGTAAAGGAAGCTCGAGAATTGGGCTCTTAACTATTATCTTAATAATATATTGTTTTGGTTGGCCAAATTATCTTTTTGGCAAGCCACCCATGCATTTAGAGAAGTTAACAAAGCGGCAGATTTATTGGCCAACTTTGGTACCATTTCGCGGGACGAGGTAATTATTTCCAAGCAAGTCAAAGTTTGGGAAGGGTTGCGGCAATTATTATTAGTGATGGCCAATTCAATGAAGATTAAATGCCTTCGGCCTCGGCTTGTGCGGTGTTTTTTAAGTAGCCTGCTTCGCTCTCTATTTGTATTACGACTCCTCTCTCTGTTGTTTTTGTCTTCATGGCGGTGCCCTCCCTTCCTGTTATCTTTCTACGCAGTGACAAAAGAGAAATGGCCTTCTTCAATTCTATCACTTGGTCCTATCTCAAGAGGAAGAATTGGAGCATTGCAATCTCGCCACTTTGTCCCGGTTCATGGGTCCATCCACGAAAGCTAGTCTGGGTTGATCGTGCTCTGCGCGAACGTTTGCGAACGAAACCATGCCCTATCTCGGTTCATACAAGGCTATCATCGACTTTTATGAATCCCAAACCTTGGACCTTGTCATCTCACATCCATTGATTTAGCCGAGATTCAAGTTCCTCTTAGTCTAGAGCCTGTTGGGGTTTCGGGTTGCATGGGAGATACTGCGTCCCACCTACACGTTCCTACTTAAGATTGCCTCTACTAGTGATGGTCATCATTATATGGCAACTCGGGGCAGCGCTTTGAATCTTCCTTCTCTTTTGCCAATGTCAAAGAAGAGGCAATCGCCACTTTGTCCCGGTTCATGGGTCCGGTCACACGAAAGCTAGTTGGGTTGATCGTGCTCGGCGCGAATGTTTGGCAGAACGAAACCATGCCCTATCTCGGTTCATGTAGGCTATCATCGACTTTTATGAATCCCGCACTGGACCTTGGACCTTGTCGTCTCCCATCCATTGATTTAGCTGAGATTCAAGTTCCTCTTAGTCTAGAGTCTCGTTGGGTTTCGGGGTTGCGGAGATACTACGTCCCACCTACACGTTCTCGCTTAAGATTGCCTATACTAGTGATGGTCATTGTCATATGGCAACTCGGGCAGCGCTTTGGAATCTTCCTTCTCTTTTGCCAATGTCAAAGAAGAGGCAATCGAGATCTCTGATGATGACTAAACTGGTCTATTGTTCATTTGCAGTCTTTTTGGATTTGTGTTTTGTAGTCTGCTTTCTTCGCTCTTCCTCTTTTTGGTTAGTGCTTCAACATCTCATCTTTCAGTGTTTGTAATGGGTGGGGTCCCACCAACCCTCCGGTTCATAGCTCCGGTCAAAAGCATTTAAAAATTAAAAAATTAAAAATAAAACTTATCCGAAGGCCAATGTTAATGTTAGAGATTAGTGCCTTTAACATAAAAAAATGACATGAGATATAAGCCCTAAAATAATGAAGATAATTCCAAAATCTAATATACACTTCGAAAGGTGAGCATCTTCTAAGAGTTAGGAGAGTGTAACCAATATACATATGAACTATGAAACATCAATGAGGTTGCAACAACTGCTGTTGCTATACAACCACCATCAAGACCATAACAAAGATCAAGATACACATGCATGGTGGGAGATTGCATGCAATCATCTTAAGCAAATTGTCTCGGCATCTAGAGAACATATTTCTTCATGTCGGCATATGTGGAACCCCAAAAGATATAACAAGAAAGATTAAAAGAGAAGGGGTCCTCCCATACAAGAGTGAATATTACTAGAAATATCATCATAGACAACAATTTGGGTAAAGTTCAATCTTTAAGCGCAAGCTACACCTGACGAGATACATGTAACACCAAAATACAACCACACTTGCTCTCACAAAGGTAGGAACAGTTCATTACAAAGTATAAAGCAATGAGATACAAGGCTGCCCAAGAAAAAATAGGTTTTTCTTGAAATACAGAGGATTATACACCCCAATTCAGAAAGAGCTAAATTTGCCTGAAGTATAGTTCCCTGAGGAAACACATTTTCAAAATTTGTACATTTTTAAACCAACTTCAGTTGCATGGAAAAGATTCTTCCTTGAATGTTTCATTTCGTTTCCAACAGTTTCTCACCTGGCAGCATGTTTTGGCATCATAAAAGGAATCTTAGGTATCCATGGGGAGACATAACCTCCAATAAAAAAATATAAATCTTCTGTAAAATCAAGAAAAAAAAATGTTCTTTAAAAAATATTATTAAAAATCTTAGAGGAATGCAAGAAAAGTCTGCTTCGTTAAATTCAAAGGCATTGGAACTGATTATTAGAGAAAGGACAGAAACGAGTCGCAAGGAAAGCAACAATTTTAATGAACTTACATCTGTTATTCAGAACATTGCATATTCATTAATGAAGCACCTTGATAGGACGCTAGCGCCAACAGAAACAACTTTATATTTAATTTTTAAATAAATGTCAAAGGAGAAACAAATGAAATAATTTAGCTTAGCCATATAAGTCGTGAAGATTCAAAACCCCAATGGCCAAAAATGGCGTCTTGATAAATTCCAATCAGGTAGATGCACTGTTTTTGTCAAAATACCTCAACTCAGGATTGGTGGACTGAGAAAGTAGGAATAATTACAATAGGCAATGGTATCAAATCACCATTCATGTAAGTAGGAGGAAATTTTGAATGAAACAGATTAGTCAAAGGAAAATAGACCATCAAAAACTTTAAGACCCACACTTCAAATGGGATGGCGAAAAAAAGCAAAGAGTTGTCATCAAAATACATTATTCAAGAGAATACCATATGAGATACAGTTAAAGGTAGATCAGGAGTACCTCAAGAAAAACAAAACCTGAATATGAAAACCAATAAGAATAAAGCACAGAAAGGTACCAGAGACTTACCATTTTCTTTAGTCAAAATCCCAAACTCTTCTAAGACTTTATCAAGCTCAGCTAACTCCTTTTTCTTTATCTCTTTTTTTTGAAAGTTGCTTTTCTGGTTCTGTAATCTTATTTGGTTGTAAAACTGATGGTAGAACTGATGTGATACTCGATGTTTCGACAACAACTTCCTCTTTTCATCTGTTTCTTCATCTGCATCATTGTCTATATCATAATCTTCTTGATCATCACTTTCCTAGAATAGAACACAATGAGAATCAAAATCACTTACATGATTCTCTAGAGGTATAGACAAAGTTCCCCTTCATAAGGTAAAAATAGAAAACTAATATACGACCATAAAAGACAATGTGCATCTAAATATATTGCAACGAGCAATCTGGTTTATAAATTATTTTATGAGCCGAATAAAAGATGAATCTATGATAGAATTATTTGTGACCGCAAAAACAATCATCATCTAATGAGTACCATTTGTAGCCACTGCATGATCCACTTACAGATAAGACAATACTGTAACGAAAAAACTCAAATCAGCTGAAGCATGTATATGTATGTTAACAATTAGAAACAAAACCAAGTTTAAGAGGAAATTTACAAATCTGGTGTGAAGATCTCTCCTAACTTGAAATCTTATCCATACAAACGTCCACAACAGGAGCTTGCCCACGTGTGCACTAATGCAAGCACGTTTAAAACAAAAAAAAACATCTTAGATAATATGAGACCTTTTCCACATAAGCACAAATAAGATTGGCATTAACCCAAATTTGTCTTCTAAACAATGTAATGCTTCAGGTAACATATTTAGTAAGGTTTTTTTATTGAAGAAGAGAGAGATTTTAAGAAAAACTTCTGGTGGAATGGAGACGTGAATTCCCCAATTACATTTGAAAATACGACTTCGGATATTCTGAACAAGAAAGAAACCAGCTTTCCACTAAAGTATTTAAAGTTAAACCATTATCTATGGAAAGTGGATACAGTGCACCTAATCTTGCAGCCATTCAGCGATTACGCTGTGGCGATTTAACAAATAGTTTCAAATGAATACAAATACAAGACAACAATTGAGAAGAAGGAAATCCTTAGATTCAAGAAAATTGATTATAAATACACATGAATGCTGAAGGCTTATTTTTATTTGGACCTGCAACAGTGAAGGCTTTGTCATTATAAAGAAATTATCAGCTGACAAAGAGGAAGCATGAAATATAAATGGATATGAATGCAGGAGACAACCTCAAACAGTTTTCCAAGACAAATGCATATGCTTTGCATAGTGCTATTCTATCAACTCGAAACTGTAACCCCAACTCCAACCATATTGGGATGGCATCAAAGAACTGAACAATTAAAGTTTTTAGTTTTTACGAGAAATTCTTTGATTCCATAACCATGACTTTTGTGGGGTCTTGTTTAAGGAAAAAAAGGTAACACATTTTATCAGCATAATGTGTTACATAACTGCCAAATTCAATTTAAGACATCTGTCTGTTATAACATTCAATGACAGACTATGAGATGGACTATGCAGATAGCACTGAAAGACAATTTGATATGCAAGTCATGGAACAACAAACACAAAAAAAAAAATTAAAGTTTACAGTGCCTGGTTTACACTAATAGGTTACAAATTATACTCCAACAGATAAGTTCAGCAGACTATGAAATATAATAATGAGAATCCTAGAGTCACGCACATCATCGCTGATAGAATAGAAGACTTGTGTATATGTTTCCCAACAGATAAAAAAGGAAAAAAGAAATTTAAATGCACAACCCAGGTTCTATTGAGTATGGATGAAAATTGTGAGAAATAAAGGCCCGAAACTCCCAAACAATTCAGTAAAAAAGTTCGAACCAATTCCTCTAACAATCCATGGTGTAGTGGCAAAGGTGAATTCATTTTCATGATGATAAATCATTTAAAACCTGATGGTGAAGATCGTGTGCCTAAGTTGGGGAGGCACACGTATGGATCTGGAGGGAATAGGCTATGTAAGCCCCATAGGGTATTTGAACCCTGTATACTACGCACAGTCATGAGTGTGGTGGTCTCATATGCAGTAAAAGATACCCTGTAGTTTAATCACAATTAGGTTTAGGTGTACATGGCGCAAGGCACTGTGGACCTTAAAAGAACCTTTTCTTTTGTCCTGTATAAGAAAAAAAAAGGTAATCTCTTTATTAGCTGCTGGAACTTTGTCCAAGCTAGAGATAATAAAACAATCCCGCTCATAATGGCAGTGTGATTTCCACTCCTTGTGATAAAGGGGTCATGTTAAGATAGGTCACACCCATAGTAATGGATAGAAAAATTATATACCTAAAGGTACTGTGTAAGCTTATTTTTGTATTGCCGAGGCACATTCCAAGTATTGCCGAGGCACAATTCCAAACATGGCGGTTGTCTTACAATTTAAATACCTAAAAAAACAAGAAGCAAAACTTCTCCAAAGGTGCATTCTAATGATGGTCTGTGAGTTTTCCAATTTACTTATTAAGAATAAGGGTGCCAGATAAGGGTCAAGGGCTTGAGTTAGTGGTGAGGAACAAGTAGTTTGTAACCACCAACCCAAGTTCCATTCTCATTGTAGGATACTTTCAATAAGTGGTCATGGAGACACCTTTAAGTTTAGCCAAGGGGTTGTGCCGTTTAAAAGGACTCTTATATATATCAGGAGCTTTAAAATCACAAAATGGTGGGTGATTTTTACAATTTACCAATTCCAAAATCAATTCCAAACCATAATGGTTGCCTGTGGGTGCTACAATTTAATTATGAAGGAAAATTAACAATTCTTATTTGATTTACGAATCTTTTCTACAACAATTTTCCAGCCATTTGGGGTTTCCCTGCTGCACCCATCATCAGGAATAGAAAGATTTGAAGCTATATATAAAAACACAGAAAATTTAACAAAATTACCTCCTTATCAGACTCCTCTTTTTCTTGGGGCTGATTTTTACCCCAAGCAGGGGGCAGAGCAATGGCATAGTAATCATCGTCGTCGTCCTCACAATCAGCCCAAGATTTCACAGATACAGGAGCCTTCGTCCAGAATTCTGTCGCTTTCTTTGCCTCTTTTGTATTATCCTTCTTTTACTGCTGCCTTTCTTCTTCTTGCTTTCAAGTGCAGCAAATATGTTGCCTGTGTTGATTGCAACAGCAGCGTCCTTATTCAATACTCCAAACATTTTTGCACCCTCTGATATTCTTTCTTAAGTCAGAATATCTACAAGAAAGCCTATTCTATGCAGCTGGATTGAAATTTGTATGCTCGGAGATGAAAATTATCTTTAAAAAAACCCTATTTTATCCAGATGGATGGATTTTTGTATGTTAATATCTTTTCAAATTAAAAATCTGAAAACAACCCAGGTAGGAGGATTTGTTAATGAATTTTACTTATCCCACCGATAATAACAACTGATCACATAAATCAATGTGGGAGAAATTCAAATTGATTTTATGTTGCTGCAATTCAAAAATAATTCGGACAAGGAAGAGAGGGCTGAAATATTATTTTGAATAGGAAAATGAGGAAACCCACACTAGGGCCGATTGCAGATACCCAGATGATAATTCGATACCCAAACAACCCAAAGGAGAATCTCATACCGAAAACTAACAATGAAGATTGTTTACTAAGCATTTAAAAACACCAATAAGCAAAAAGCGTTTTTTTTTTGGTGATTTTTTTTTACAGAAAGAGAAAGTGCGAGCGTAGATTGGAATAAGATTGAACCCAGAAAAAGTTACAGGTGCCCATTGAAATTGGCTAAAAACTTTTAATATAGGAAAACACGAAGAAACAAAAACAGATTGAAAGGAAGAAGACGAGAATGAATAACTTGGAGAGGAAGATGATGCAGGTCGAATAAGAAAATGTATAAATGACAAAATCGAGGGGATGGCATTTTGAACCAATTGTGAATCGATGACATCTTTATATATATCATAAGTTGGGAAATATGAAAGGTACAGTTATAATGCCCCATTCGGTCGGGGCGTTTTTTTGTCGAATGGGCACGTGTTACGAAGAGATCATTCTTAGCGTTAGAGACTGGTTGGTAATTATTACCCTTTGTTACACAAATAACTGAATAATTATGTTTAATTGAAAGTATTTGTAAAAAAGCAATAATGTTTAATTTCTATTTTACAATTTAGAAGTAAGCTAAATCAGATGAGGTTTAGAGATGTGTTGTGAATATTGTGTGATAGTTGTTGAGATTTGATTGTGGAAATACATGTGTGGAAATGATAGAGAGCTCACCTAAAATTTTGATAGAGATCTAGAACAAGTGTCTAAAGTGTTGGGTGCTTATGAGATGTACAGAGTGATATGCATAGTTATGAGAGATGATAGACAACTAAAAATTGATTTGACAATTGCGTTTCTTGGTTTAGATATTTGATTCCATCAATTTGATTTTCATGTTATGACACCTATAATTTGGAAAACAAATTGTTCTTCTTTTTCAGTATCCTATATTGGTAAGAATATCATAAACTTTAGGAAAATAATGAATATGTTAAGGGCATGTGTAGCGGTGTATTAATTGTTAAACTCGACAAGGACATAAAATAATTAGAAACTTGACCTAATTCATTGATAGATGTCCATACAACAATATAAACCTATATTAGGGTTGATCGGGATAATTTAGAGAGAGACAATAGAGAGATAATGTTTTAAAATCTACAATGGAAAGACCCAATTTGATACTTCCTAAAGGATGAATATACAAACAAAACAAAGATTAAAATCTATATCGAAGAGATTTTGTCAGGTGATCGTGTGATTTACACTACTTAAAATTTTGTCTGCAGACAACACCAGTAAAGTAGAGATAGTAATGGTGATGTGTGGTGTCAAGAGTTCTCAATAATGTCCCGGGCTAATCTCTTTCATTCTAGACTATGTGTTTTTTCTTATACACTTTAGGGATCTACCTCTATTTAATATGAAAAACATAATTGACTTCTCCTTTGTTCAAATCCTAACAAAACTCAAACAATAAGTCATGATAAAATGTCATGATCTTTTTGCCAAGACTAGCCTCTCATACCCCGATAATGTGAGAGCATTTGGTGTAGGTTTGTATTAACAAAAAATAGTTGAACATTTTGAGTCGCTTATTACATTTATTTACATTTTGTGGAGTAAAGTGTTACATTTTGTTATTGTCAGAGTTGTGGGTAAAGTGTTGCATTTTGTTGAGTGCTCAAGTCCATTGTGTAATGTTTGTGGAGTATATAGTTCACTTGCGCAATGTCTAGTTTTTGTGCAACCATCCAATGTGCAACATTATCCACGCAATCATGTTCAAGTTGCGAACTTGAATGATTACATTTTTAAAGGCACAAGTTTCGAGAAGGTTTACTGGTTGAGTTTGGGTCTATTGTTGGGTCCTTTGATCCTTGCATTTGAATTTTATAGAATTAGGAGTTTAGGAGGTGACATGCTCGATATATAAGTAGAACCAATTTCCTTAGAAAAGTAACATATTGGAGCTCGAGAATGAAATAACTCAATTTAGTAGAAGAGTGGGAGTTTGGAGTTCTAAGGTCACTTTTGAGAAGAGTGTGGATGTGAGATTAACACTTACCAAAGTATAATGGGTAAATAACCATATTAATGGTGTAAATATAGATCGTATCATTCGTGATCACCTCATGGTGCTATCTCTTTGAATAATATATTCACATGCTTGTTTTTGTTTAAATATGTGTTCATTTTATCTTTTTGTCAATGCATGTTTTCTCTCTATTGAGTTGTTATTCCACACATATTCTGAAGATCGGGTGTGAGGTGGTTCTTTATTAGGCACCCTAGCCTCATATATGTCATTTGGTATCAAAATATGTTTTACTTTCCTTGTGAATAAAATAAAAAAGAGATCTTTGCGATTTTCCACATGTGTGAGTGTGTGTAGAAAATCATTGTAGGCATCTTCCAACAAGTAAATTTTGGGTAGAAGGTGTGGGAGGAAGTGACAAAATAAGCTTTTTTACTTTCCACAAGATAATTTATGGGTAGAAGGTTGTTACATGAATCTTCCAAAAAGGTTTATTGGGTAGAAGATTGTGGAGATTATGTTTGTAAATTTTAGAAAATAAAAATAAAAATGGTACACCAGAGGTATGTGAATATAGGACACCAAAACTATGGTGCGAGAGTTGAGGACTTGACTCAAATGATTTGAAATATGTAAGCTCACTTGGAGGCTAAGGAATCCAAAAACACTAAAGTTTTGTTATGGAAGATCATAGTGATGAAGGTGAGCCCGCACATACAAAAGAGTGTAGGATACAAATGAAAATGTGAATGTGAATACAAATATGGAGGAAGAAGAAGTGCAAGATGGTTATGAGGATATGATGCTTCATGCATTCAATAGATGGTGAATAAGTCGAGGTTGGATACCCTTTTATTTTAGTATATTGGAACCAACATATCTCATGTATTAGATAACATAGATGGAGAATTATTTTTAGTATGAAGATATGGAAGATCCCAAGAAGTTAAAGTTTGTGTGCATGAAGTTGAAATGTCAAGCATCTCTTTGGTGGGAACATATTCAACCAACCGAGTGCAATGTGACAAGAAAAAGATAAAAACATTGGATATGCTAGTGGTAAATCTCGAGGCGATGTTTTTACAAACATATTACCATCTTAGTTTATTCATAAGGCTACAAAGTTTGTGAATGATACAACTTGTGAAATAATACACTAAGGAATTTTATGGACTCATCATTAAAGAAAGATATGAGTATAAGATATCAAGAGTATATAGTTGGATCCCAAATAGAAATTTAGGATGAGATTAGTATTTTAAAAGTTCATTATGTGAATGAATCCTACCAATATGTTCTAAAGGTATAGGAGAAGCTAGCACAATAATCATAGAAAAGAAATACCACGTAAGGTCATGGACAAAGTAATGGTAGAGATAATTTTGCACAAGGTGAAAGTGATTAATGTTTTTTTGTATAAAGTGAAGGGACATCTCGAGGAGGTGGAAATGTGTCCCATGGAAGAGGGCCCTTTAGATGAGGAATAATGTGCGACTTAGTGGCACATGTTACATGTGTAAAGAAACAAGGCATAGAGCATTTGAGTTCCCACACACCCAAAATGGTGGGAAGAAAAGTGCACATATTTTACAAGGAGAGGTAGATGGATTGTCTATCCATTCGAAGAACATGAGATGGGATAAGTGTTGATGTTCAAGCATATACTATCAAGAGATTAGTTTGTATCAAAGAAAAAAAAATGGATGGAAAGGAAATTAGGGGGGGAGTTTGTAAAATGATAGTGGATAGTGGAAGCACCATTAATTTGGTGGGAAATGAAATGGTAGAAAAATTGAAGTAAAAGAGGATTGAGCATCTAAATTCTTACAAGGTTTCATGGTTGTAAAAAGGGTACCAACTATTGGTGAAGAAGCAATGTCTAGTCAAATTCTAGATTGGGAAATATAAAGATGAGGTAATGTGTTACACCATTCCCATGGACACATGTCATGTACTACTTGGTAGGCCTTGGAAATTTAACAAGAAGGTGCAACATGATGGTTGTGAAAACACCTACACAAAGGAAAAGAATGAAAAGAGGTATACTTTGAACCCATTGCAAGAAAAGGGTGAAAAACACCAAAAGTATTATTACTTCTCGGGTAAGTAGATAGTTTATGTTTTGTACTCATAGTATGGACCACAAAAGAGAAGATGTGGAAAAAGTGGTTGAGAAAGAATAAACAATGTCTTTCATAAGTGAAAAGAATGTTGGAAGAGTTTGTGAAAATTGTGTATGTTTATTTATTTGAAGTATTACTTGTGTGTGAAGGCATTAGTCACCACATGGATTTAATTCTAAGATCAAGTTTTCTAAACAAGGAAACTTATAGGATGACAATAGAGGAGAATCCAGAGATATGAAGGTAAGTGTAAGATTTTTGAATAAATGACTCATTAGGAATGTTGTGAGTCTATGCACAATGCCATAAGTATTAGCACCAAATAATGGTAGTGATTGGTGTATGTGTATTGACTCAAGGATCATAAACAAGATCACCATCAAGTATAGATTTCCATTGTCATACATGGATGACATCATAGATTGATTTAGTGAAGTGAAGTATTTTAACAAGGTTGATTTAAAAATGGATACCATAAAATTCACATAAGAGAAGGGGATGAATGGAAGATAATGTTTAAGACTCAAGAAGGGTTGTATGAGTGATTAGTGATGTTGTTTGAATTATACGAATGCACTATGTAATTTAATAAGGTTGATGATCAAATCCTAAAACCATTGTTAGGAAATTTTGTGATTATGTACCTAGATGATATTATAATTTTCAATAGGATGTAATAATATCATTTGCTACATATTAGGTAGGTGTTACAAATATTGGGGAAGAAAAATTGTTGATTAATTTGAAGAAATGTAGTTTTATGTAGAGGATTTTGTTTGTCTGCAGGGATTTGTAATTTTTAGCGAAGGATTGAAGATAGACCCAAAAATGTATGCGCATTTTGGATTAGTTATCATCGAGAGGGATTCTAAAGTATGCGCTTTTGATGGTTTAGATAGCCTTTATCGCAAGTTCATTAGGAACTTCATGGTGTATATGCACCAATTATGGATTCCATGAGAAGATATAGGAAAAGTTTCATTTGGACTATAGGTGCACATAATAGTTTCATGGAATTAAAGAGGAATAATAGAGCATCAATATTAGCATTTCCAACTTTTTCAAAATTATTTCTAATTAATTGTGATGCTAGTGGTATAGCCATTATTGTAGTATTGATTCAAAAGGTTAATTTGTTGTGTTTTTCAAGAAGAAGTTGAATTATGTGAGGAGGAAGTAGAGTGTTTATGATCGGGAGCTTTACAAAAATTTTGCAGGCATTAAGAAGTGGAAACCTTAGTTATTACCTAAAGAGTTTGTGTTGTACATGAACCATCAATCATTTAAATTTATTAACAACTAGGAAATTCAAATCGAGGCACATGAAGTGGGTGGAGTACTACAAGGATACACATTTGTGAACTAAATCACGAGAGTGGAAAATCTATAAAGGTGGCTAATGAACTCAATAAGTGTAATTATTTATCGACCAAGATGAGAGTGGAAGTTATGGGTTTTAAATCCATGAAGGAGTTGTATGCACAAGATGTATATTTCAGGAACCTTGGGAGGCAATAAAAATACCCATAAGTGTTGACATGACACCTTGGTTGGACTATTTTGTGTAGGAAGGATTGTTGTTTAGAGGTAAACAATTATGCATTCTGAAAGGATCAATACAGAAAACTTGGTGAGAGAGAAACATTGTAGAGGATTAACAGGGCACTTTGACTTGGATAAAACCTTAGCACAACTAGGGAGAGTTACTTTTAGCCACCGATGAGTGCATATGTGTGCATTTTTATAGGAATCTTGTTTTTTCAATCGTATAAAGGAAGATCTTAAAATGTATGGTTGTATCAACCTTTTCTCATTCCAAAGACACCTTAGGGAGACATAAGTATGGATTTTATCATGGGCTTTCCCGGAAAAAGGGGTTTTGAATCCATTTTTGTAGTGGTGGATATATCATCAAATATGGCATATTTTATTGTTTGTAGTAAGACCGGTGATATAACACATATCGCAAATATTTTCTTCAGGAGATTGTGAGATTGCATGGGCTACCACATGTAGACACAAAATCTATACACTTGGGTACATTTCTAGGTCCTAAAAGCATGCTAGCATTTACATGATTCCTAAGCAAGAAAACTAGTAATTGATAACTCCCTTTAGCCTTTTTCTTTATCTTCTACACTTTTATTGGATTTATACATCTTTCACTCTTGCCAACATTTGACTATTTTATTTTTCTATGGCCTCAGACACTAACACCCAATTGGGACACTAAGCATCGTGCGCTCCCATCCTCTTGGGAACTCTTGTCCTTCTTTACCTTTTTCTTATCCTTTTGGACCCATTTCACTTCTTGATTACTTTTTACTACTTTGGGTCGGCCTTCCAATTGTCAATTACAAAATTCAAACAAGGGAATCATATAAATACATAGTTATGTTTTCAAAATAAGGGACCAAACACTAGCATTACATATTATCACTAATATTGCATCCAAAGGCACAAAAACACTTCAAAGCATTCATCTGGAACACTCACTCAAGGGACAAGGGTCGTATTCTTTTGCATACCTAGCATAGGAAGGGAATTTTATTATATTTCATCCCACACATTCTATACATCTACTACCTTCTAGATCTAGTATGTTGTCATTTGTGTAACTTATCGTTATCCAAAATAAGCCCATGCTTATTTTTGGCTAACTCCTCCTCCTTTTCCTTTGCTGGAACTTAAATAAATTTTTGGCATGCTTTAGGGACTCAAAATTTTCTAGAAATGGCTCCATCAGATAGAGAATTTTCTTACCTTTCCAGAAAGGTAAAATTTTCCTCCTAACTCCTTGTACTTTTCAAGTTATGGCTCGGCAGGAGTTTTTTGGGAAATTTTCCCTTAACAGGGCCACGGCCAATGAAATGGTGCCACGTGGCGGCGGAGGTCGGGCCGATGGAGGTAAGTTGAAAAATTTGCCAAGGATTTGGCAAAGGGCACAAAGGAAAAAACTAGCCCGCATGCCCATGAAGGAGGATGGAGAGAAATTTGCAAAGGCTCGCTGAGCAACAGGGATGCGACACGGGTCTAATCAGTGGTAGGGGTCGGAGGCGTAGAAGGTTTTGGTGAAATTTGCCAAAATTTCAAAAGGCACAAAGGCAAATGTTGAAGCGCATCTCCGCGAAGTGACCAGAAAGTGACACGTGGCAATGGAGTGGCAGAGCATGGGGATTTTTTGGGAAATTTTCCCAAATTCAAAAAAGGGGAAAATTTTCAAGTTTCCGCCTGCCAACCCGATTTTTGCCCTAAAATTGTCATTTTTGCCCTAAATCTTCAGAGGGGCATAACTTTTGATCCAGCTCAAATTTTTACGTTCTTGGTGTCATTGGAAAGCTATTGAAATTCTCTACACAATGGACTATTCAATTTTTATTTTTGGCGTAGTTTTGTGGGAGAAAAATGAAGAAATGCCTCTGGCATGGGAAAAATGCAAAACTGACCCCCAACCACCAAAATTGATGAAGTATGGCACTCATTTCTTCTCCAGCATGGTCAAATACATTGAAAAATGGATTTTGAAGGTTCCCTTGCTATTTTAATGAGTCTTGTTGGTGGTTGGAGATAAAATCAATTTTCCACATTTTTTTCTTTCCCTTCGTTCTGCTTCGCCATTATATGCCAATTTTGGCTCTTTTGTAAAAGGTTGGATGTTCTTGCTTCTGCAAGCTCTTCTTTCCTCCTTAGCAGGTGGATTTGAAGGAGTTTCAGACCTCCCATGGAGATTGTAACATGTTTTTTGCCTCTTTGCCAATGGAATGAATTGTATCAAATTTGGGCATGATAATGTATGTTTTGTGATCAATTTTCAATCCTCTCATGCAGTTATTATTGTCTTCTGATCCTTCATTGCATTCTAGGTAATTTGTGCATGTTTTTTTGCCACATCTTCATGATTTGTGTCTATATTTGCAAAGTAAGGAGTTCAACACTCCTTTGGTGTATCACCTTTCTATTTTTCTTAGTTTTGTTTCCATTTCCTTGTTTTCTCTCAACCCTATCTCCTTGGTAGTTTTAGAATAGGATTTTGAATCAGAACCTCTACAAAAGATTGCATGCATACACCTAAATAGAGGAGTAAGAACCAACTTCAATCTGGAGAGTTTTTCTCACCTTGCAAGGTCCCACACCTTGGAGAAAACTCAATGTTGTGCATTCACACCAAATGAGTTTTCCTTAGAAAAGTAGATCCATAACTCATTTGGGGGTGCTGTGAATTTGCACTAACAGTTTTGGCACGCCTGTGGGACCTTAGAGGTCTTCCACTTCATCTTTTGTAGGTTGATGTGTTCTTGTGAAGATTTCAGCCTTTGGAGGCATTCTAAAGCACATCTGGCGACTCCATATAGTCAACAACCCATCTCTGAAGTTGCAGACCTTCCTTTCCATTCATTTTCATTCATTTTTCATCCATTCTTCCTTCCATCTCTTCCATCTTCTTTCATTCCATGAAGTTGTGCAATCATGACTTCATTTCCATTATGGAATTTGCATTCACAACAACAACAATATAATCCACCTCCAACATGCTTTACAACTCCTTCAAATCAACATTATGAGAAGATTCAAGATCAACATGCATACCTATATGAGTAGCAATGCCAAAATCAGTTTGGCTATGGTTCTTTCCAAGAGCAGGTTATGCATACAATGAAGATAAATCGATGCAAGATGTTGATTGTTGGAGAAGATCCAAAAGATGGAGGTAAACATGGTGCAATCCAGGGCTCAAGCACAAATGAAAGCATTTGGAATCGGTTTCAGAGCACCTTGTCCATGGGTGGGACCTTTTCCAAGGCATTACATTCCTCAAGAGAAGCTTGACTTCATAATTGCAACACTACCATTACTTGTAAAGTGGACTAAGGGAATAGAGGTGTATGAGAGAAGCATTCAACAACCTTGTCAATGGGTAAGCACACCATCTCATGCCTTTTCTTTTCCTCTTTCCCAATCTATTTCATTTCAGAAGTGTCAAGCTTCAAATTTCCCATCTATTGTCCCAAATGTTGATTCCATTTCTCCATCTCCTAGTCTCCCATCCCACCTCAATTTATCTACTCTTTTCCCTTCCAAATAGCCATTCCCTCCAAAGAAACAAGAGTTTCTACCTCCTCCACCACCAAAAATAATTGCAAAATCAGTTGAGTCACAACCCATCCATCCTCTTGCATTCCTAGATCCATGTTGGAAGGATGAAAATAAGAAAATCAGTCATCAAGGATAGCAAGAAGAAGAGCCAAACAAAGAAAAAAAATAAAAAGTTTGGTAAGCTTGGCTCTCAAATTTGGGATTACAAAAATTCCCTTGATGGTGAAGCCAAAAGAGGAAGTTGGAGTTGGGGAACAAGTGGTAAACAAGGCTGATTTTATAGTAGCAGTGAAGCAAGAAAAACAATAGTCTATTGGTGATGAGTTGGGTGTCCATGTTGGCACTTTTCCCAAACAAAATGTTGATTCAATTTGCACTGCAAAATCAGTCATTGTGGAGGAAGAAAAACCAGCTCCAAACCCCATTAAAGAGGAGAAAATGGATGAGATCAAGTCGTTTTTGCAAAAGAAGGAAGCATTATTGATACATTTTTGCTTTCATTTGAAGGGGCTGATTTGATTGATGAAGCCATTATGGAGGTGAACAAAATAGGTCCAAATTGTGAGCAAGAGGCACAAGAAATTTCATGTTTCTCTCCCACTTCATCTCTCCAAAAATCTAATTTTTTAGATGAGTTTGAATTGACAAGTTTCATGTTTGAGAATGAAGTTGCACATGGTGAAGAAAATGCAGATTTGGAGGTCACCATGAAAGGGGAAAAGTTTGTTGCAGCGGGACAACAAAGAGTTTGATTGTTTATCACACTTAGAAGAATGTTTGGATGAGGAGCCAACTAAAATTACAACATTTTCTTCCTCACCATTCATTCTCCAACATCAAGAGCCTGCTGCCACAAAGGAGAACATTGAAAAAAATAGCCTGTGTTTTATGACAGCTCATTGGAACCAAGTTTGGAAGATTCAAATCTTCCATGTTCTTCACTGGAAGAGGGAGAGAAAGAGCAGGAGAACTTCATCACTTCTTCCACACCATCCACCCAAGAAGGTCCACAAGAAGACTCCATTTTTGGAGTTGAATTTTAGAGAAATGGGCACATCCAAAGGATCAGACCGTGCCCAATTAGGTACTTGGCTTCATTGAAGCCAAAGGAGAAACCAAAACTAGTCATGCCTACTTTAGGGCATGAGGATGAGCATCAAAGTACCAAGGGTCACCATCAATACCTCCAGGAGTCCAATGCAGGTCATATTGAGGAGGTATTTTCCATTAATGTTGATACCTTGATGATTTGGGTGGAGGACCGACTTGGTCATTTTTTTCACTCATCCAACCAGCCATGTTCAATGCCAAATCAGTTGCATGGCTACCATTTTTGAGGAAGGGAAGCTATTTCTCCCTTACCAAATTACTGCAGCTTTGTTTGAGCTCCCTTTTCTCTTGGTTAGAGTAGTGTAGGTAGGTTTTCTTTCAGTAGAAGAAGTGCTTGTGCACACTCTGCATATCCCACTTGGGGTATGTATGATTTTTAGTTTTGTACATAGTTTTTGTGGTGTTGGTTTTTCCTTGCACAGTCCATTTCAGTGGCATTTTGGTGAAGGTCAACTCCAAGTTCAGTGGGCTTCAAAGTGGCTCAGAGGGAAGTTTTCAAAGTTCAGATCAGTTTGTAGGCTACTACTCATGACTCCATGCCCAATGGATGCTTCAAGGTAGCTAATCACTTCATCTAGCAGGTAGATGACCCCTCTGAGTCACCAAAGTGTTATCCAAAATAAGCCCATGCTTATTTTTGGCTAACTCCTCCTCCTTTTCCTTTTCTGGCACTTAAATGAATTTTTGCATGCTTCAGGGACTCAAAATTTTTTAGAAATGGCTCCATCAGATAGATAATTTTCTCACCTTTCCAGAAAGGTAAAATTTTCCTCCTAACTCCTTGTACTTTTCAAGTTATGGCTCGGTGGAGTTTTTTGGGGAAATTTTCCTTGACAGCCCGCATCCAATGAAATGGTGCCATATGGCGGCAGAGGTCGGGCCAGCAGAGGTAAGTTGGAAAATTTTCCAAGGAGTTGGTAGAGGGTACAAAGGAAAAAAATCAGCCCACGGGACCCGCCTTGAAGGAGGATGGAGAGAAATTTGCAAAGGCCCACTGAGCAATAGGGATGCGACACGTGTCCAGTCGGTGGCGGGGTTGGAGGCGCATAAGGTTTTGGTGAAATTTTCCAAAATTGCAAAAGGTGTAAAGGAAAATGTTGAAGCGCATCCCCATGAGTGACCAAAAAGTGACACGTGGCAGTGGAGTGGAGGGGGCGCGGGAATTTTTGGGAAATTTTCCCAAATTCAAAAAAGGGGAAAATTTTCAAGTTTCACCCGCCAACCCGATTTTTGCTCTAAAATTGCCATTTTTGCCCTAAATCTTCAGAGGGGCATAAATTTTGATCCAGAGCTCAGATTTTTACGTTATTGGTGTCATTGGAAAGCTATTAAAATTCTCTACACAATGGACTATTCAATTTTGATTTTGGGTAGAGTTTTGTGGGAGAAAAATGAAGAAATGCCTCTGGCATGGGAACAATGCAAAACCGACCCCCAACCACCAAAATTGATGAAGTATGGTGCTCGTTTCTTCTCCAATATGGTCAAATACATTGAAAAATGGATTTGTGAAGGCACCTTTGATTGTTTTAAGGAGTCTTGTCGATGGTTGAGATAAAAATAATTTGCCTGCATTTTTTGCTTTCCCTTCATTCTGCTTCACCATTATATGCCAGTTTTGGCTATTTTGTAAAAGGTTGGATGTTCTTACTTTTGTAAGCTCTTCTTTCCTCCTTAGCAGGTGGATTTGAAGGAGTTTCAGACCTCCCATGGAGATTGTAACACATTTTTTGCCTCCTTGCCAATGGAACGACTTGTATCAAATTTGGGCATGATAATGTATGTTTTGTGATCAATTTTCAATCCTCTCATGCATTTATTATTGTCTTCTGATCCTTCATTGCATTATGGTAATTTTTACATGTTTTGTTGCTGCATCTTCATGATTTGTGTCTATATTTGCAAAGCAAGGAGTTCAAGCACTCCTTTGGTGTATCACCTTTCTATTTTTTTGCTTAGTTTTGTTTCCATTTCCTTGTTTTCTCTCAACCCTATCTCCTTGGTAGTTTTAGAATAGGATTTTGAACTAGAACCTCTACAAAATTGCATGCATACACCTAAACAGAGGAGTAAGAACCAGATTCAATCTAGAGAGTTTTCTCAATTTGCAAGGTCCCACACTTAGAGAAAACTCAATGTTGTGCATTCACACCAGATGAGTTTTCCTTAGAAAAGCATATCCATAACTCATTTGGGGTTTTGTGGATTTGCACTAACACTTACATAAGGGCATCCTAGGGCATCATTATACACACTTACACAAAGAACTACATGGAGTTTGAGATGTAGTGTAATACTCGAGTCATAAGTTCACTCTTTGGGTGGTCCTGTGGGGTCACCCAACTCCCCATTATGCATTTTCCTTTTTAGGTTTGATGCGGTTTTTGGGTATGTGCATGTGAACTCTTTTCTTACAAAAGTTACATGTACATTCGTAGATCGTAGAATGAATTTGGAGCGATAGACCGAAAATGACAATAGACATCATTTGGCCCCGAAAGAACCATATCCACAACATTTACCCTCGGACACCAACATCTAGATCCATAAACCAGTACTGTGTGCTTTTGTCCTCTATGTAGTCACAAAATCATGCACTTTAGACATTATTTAGTCCTAGTCTCATACTACTATTCATATGGTTTTTTGAGTGAAGAAAGTACTAATTAACCCATGTCCTTTGGCCATTTTATTTTACTTGTTGTCATCACTTTCAACCTCCCGCATCTATTTACCTAGTCGGGCCTGACATTTGGCGTCGTTTATCTTTGACTTTGGGCACCCTATGCACCATGAGCCTTTTTACACTTTCCCACCACTTTTTGGGCACTTTCTAGCCATTTGAGCTTCCTATATTTTTAGTGGTTGGCCTTTTCGGGGTTAATTACAAAATTAGAACAAGATAACCATATAAATATAAAGTTATGATACCATAATGAGGGACCAAGCACTAAGCACTACTATCATCACCTAAGGTTGCATCCATCAAAGGCTCCATTTATATCCATCTAGCTCCATCACAAGGAAAAATGCTTTGGTTCATCTACATCACATTGCATAGGAGGAAAGTGTATTCTATTCCATCCACCATTTTATTACATTTATACACATAGTTATTGCTTGCTACTTTCACAAAGTGTGACTAACACAAGAGAAACCTAGGGCATGATTGCACACACAAGCACATAGAACTACATCAGGTCTGAGATGTAGTGCAATGCTCAATTAGTAAGTCCACCATTATGGTAGATGAGGATAGTCTAACCCTTTCATATGCATATTTATTGTTTTAGGGGTTTGATATTTGTCTTAGGGTTTTGCAGGTCTCATCTTCATCATTGATTTGCAACGACATACAACCGAGTTCGGCCGACACACTGGCGTGACAAGAAGTGAACATAGATGATAACTCAAAGACACCTTGGAGAAATGTTTTAGATATTTTTCATGACCAGGGCACCTAGCTTCTCGGTGCTCACAGTGCCCTTATCCCTCTTCGGCCCCCAATCCAACCTACTATTCCAAATATGTGTTTTCTAGAGCTTCTATGTATTTGTTCCTACATTTTGTTCATCTAATTTATTCTGTGACATAGTCCCGAGGTATCGTCGAATCATATAAGCTCTATCTAATAGTTCTTGCACTTTAGGGTTTCATATTTTCATCACTTAGATTACTTGGGTCACTTTCCTTATTTAATTTAGACATTTATTTATTGTTGTACTTCTTAGATTAAATCTTAAAATTTACATATTTAGTTAATCATTTTGGTGAACTCGTACTCCATCTTCATGCCTATAGGATCCTCACTCTTTGTCATCCTAGAGTCTAGTCATCATGAATATCTCAATCACTGATTATTTTCTTGTGCATCTTGATGTAAGGTATAGATTCCAACATCTTCTAGCTACTACCCACATTTGTGTTGATATGCATCCTGACTCAGTGTATCAAAATTTTGTAGATGCATTTTCTCAACACTTATCATTCAAATCTAATCTTCTCCCGATTTAAACACTTTTGATAATGACCCACCCTTGCATATTATGATTTGCATTCTCAATATGGGTATTAAGTGCACTTTAATTGATAATGGATTTGAACTTAATCTATGTCCTATGTCATTCCTTGAAAATTTAGGTCTTTCCACTCACGATGTTAGTCCATCATCCCTCTCACTCCATGCATATGATGGTTCAGTTCACCCATGTGTAGGTCACATTGTTCTTCCTATTATTGTAGGACCAAAAACCCTCAACACCATTTTCTTTGTCATTGATTTTCCAGTCTCATATAATTGTTTACTTGGTAGACCATGGCTCCATGCCATGCAATCCATTGCTTCTATCGTACATCATTGTGTCAAATTCATACATGAAGGTATTGAATATATTGTACTTTGTGACCGTGATGCATTCCAATATTGTGACCGAGATCCTAATACTACCCTTCCTATTCCACGCATTGATACTACAGATGACCCTCAACCAATGGATGAACTACCTAATCTACCACCACTTGAAGGTGCCATTTGTAATGCCTCTGTTGTGTTGATATATGTACTTTCTTATTCGTAAGCGCTTTGAAAATGTTGACATGTGATTGTGCTATGAGTTTTTGTGCTCTTTTGAATTGTTAAATCATGTTTTCTGGAATGATATCAAGTGCTTATAAGATTTGGTTTGTTAATCATTCTGGCAAAAGTATTTATACTTATGTTGTTGATCATGAAGTACTTACTTAACTAGTTTTGAAATGAACTTAGTGATTTCAGCTTATGGAAAGTAAAAATCATATTCTTGGAACAGTTAAGTAATCAGGTAATCTGGTAAGCTTTTTAATGTCTTGATATAATTGCTACTTTGTATCGATAGTGGATTAGGATAACACCTTGGATCAATTTCAGTGATCCAAGGTATTCTCCTAAATTGATATGTGATTATGACTTTAATATTGAATGATTACTTGGCTTCTTATTGATTCGGATTACAATTTTAATTGTAGATTATGAGATAGTAAACCTAATCTAATTGCTTGATTGTATTCACGTGATGAAGGATTGTTTTTGGCTTAAGAAGTTTGGTTTGTTTTGTAAATTTTCTTAAAGGCTTGAATGGATAAGATATGTGGTAAGGTCTTGGTACTCTCATTATATGAATAAAACCTAAGCTAACCTATTCTAATGGTGATGTTTAAAGTTTTATGAAGGGCCTAAATCAACCTTATGAACATTTGATTCAATTGTTAACAATCTAAGCTAAGGTTGATATATCTAAAGGTTGATGTAAGTGTGATGAATAAAATAAATGTTAACCTATCTAAGGGGACCCTAAGACCCAAATATGGTTAGAAATTATGTCAAGGGGTTAGTAACATGATTAAGTAAATGGGCACCACCCCTACATGTACTTGGTAAATTAAATGGTTTTAATTGATGGCCACCACCACCCTTTGGCAGGAGACCAAGTCAGACTTGGCCATGCACGCTAAATTCATGGCTAATGGTATAGTGAAGGCTTGATGAACTATTAGTATGATTACTAATTTGAATTAGTAAGATGGTAGTTGGCAGGATTCATGGAGGTAACTGACAGTCCTTTCGAGGGCATTAATGGCATTGGGTAAACCAAAAACCACCTTGGGAAAACAACGATGGTTTTTGGAGAAAAAAAGGAATTGGGTTTCATTATTCATTTGGTCATTTGAGCTCTTTTGCTTTGCATGTTGATTTTCTATTTTTCGAACTCATAGTTCATTTTTGGATAAACATGGAGTTATCAATTGCATGGTGGAGGAAATAGTGGAAAAATTAATGCAATGGATATTAAACTGGAAAGATGGAGAAGGAAGGGTTTCGTGGAAGCCATTTTGATTATTTTGTGAGGTTTTTCATGAAAGCTTTGAAAGGAATTCTTAGAGCTTGGAAAGGAAGTTGCAGGAGCTCTACCAGGAATGATAGGCTCTAACTCTTTGAAATGCTTTTCTCTATTTAATGGCTTCATGAAAGGAACTCTGCTCTTATGTTAAATCTAGTTCTCTGGTTCTGGGTTTTTAGTATGTGTTCTAAAACTTTATTATCTTTGAGTATCCACATTTTTGTTGCTAATAGTGATGTATTCCTTAATTTGGATTTTGGTTTTTGTTTGGAGATTGTGAAAATGGTAGTTCTATATTTTTAACAGTTGGGTTGTGTTTGTTAAAACGTAAACCTTTAGTTGTACTTGTGTGCTTTATTGGAGACACTATATTATTGCTTCTTGATTGCTTTGAAGTGTTTTAATGTTTGTATTCTTAAGAAATATTAAACTTGAAGTGGATTTTTTTTGGATTATGAATCGGTTGATTCTACTCTTGTGTATTCATTGACTCAACCCTGTAGGTGTTGGGTGTTTATTATTATTGTGAATAATGGTATTTTGTTCGACTAAGATTATCATTTTATCTTGCAACGATAACATGATTTGTTGTTATGGCTTAGGGTTTATTGGACTTACTCTTTCAAATCATTTTCCTTTAATGGATCTGCAAGTTAAGAATTTTCTGGCATTCACTATTAGTGAATCGGTCTAGGTATCACCTTCTTTTGTTCTTATCGCTTAGAATGATGTATTTGAATGAGTAATACTTAGTGTTATCTCTTGTTTCTAAATTTATCTTTGCAACTCTAATAAGTAGCCTTAGGTTGATGGTTTGGGGATATTTTTGGTTGCGTTGAGGTTAAATTGGGATGTATACACTTTGTGAACTTGTTGCATCTCCTATTCACGTGTTGTGAATGGTTCGATTTATTGTGACAATCATATGAATGACCTACGAATAATGAAGGTTATTGTGATTTGAGTTAAGTTAATACTAATTTATATTGATCCTTAGGCTCACACACATCTAAAAGGATATCAACATCTGATTGTATGAGAGATGGTGAAGTCCTTATCCTACACTAAGGAGTCTTAGACCAAGGTTGACACATTTAAAAAAAAATATTAAGTTCGGATAATATATTTTTATGGTGTGACTGTGGAGTAGCCACTTAGTCACTTTTATTTATTACCTTTTGATTTTATTGATGAACTCATAACTTGTGTTATGAGGTGACTGTTTGGTTATGATATGATTCTCTGTTGAATGATATAATTAAATGTACTATATCTCAATATGGATGTTCAATAATACTAGTAGCTATGATAAATTAAGGAAGTTTTTACTTATATGTAAGTATGATCAAGATTAGGTATGTGGCCCTACTTGAAGGTTGATCCTATTACAACTAATTGTAATAGGAAGTAAATCTTTATGTTGTGTCATATTAAAGGTTATATAATATTTTTATACCGAGTTAAGAAGTATATATTTCCTTAGTTTATATATGTTATAGTGTATATAACTTATAAATATTAGGAATGAACTTCTACCTTAATAAGGTATTGATGGATTGGTATATGATAGACTACTCAATGAATTTGTGTTCTATGGACTATAATTAGACTGAATATCATACTACGGAAACATGTGATATAAGTATAGAATTATACATTAATATTCGGAATTCGGTACTACCTAAGTTTAGTGTGATTGTTGTGTTGATTGGATTAGAATAATGAAATTATTATATATGTATGGGCTTATATGACTGAAGTATTATTATTCTAGTATTGGTACTTGTTGGATTGATTTTGATATGTTATGTTTGATTAGATTAATTATGTTGCCTCAATTAAATACTTTCATGAAATGACTTGAATGATGTAATATGTTATCTTGTCTTCTTTAGATGATGTTTGAAGATGTCATGCTTGATGTTTAAAGATTTGTGTGTTCTTTTTAAACCTTAGAATAATTTCATTTAAAAGCAACATTCCTTTTATGAAATTATTAGATAGAACATATTGTTATGAAGATTTAGTTCTTATCATGCTCAGTTCGTATGAATTGATAGGCTAACAATCTTGCAGATGGACTTTGTGAAAGATGAAAGAAGAAAGACGTATAAAAAGTTGCATTTGTTCCATTGATTGAAGATAGTTGATTTGAATAAATGATTATTGTATTCATTTCTTGATGTACTTTTGATTTGGAAATAAGAAAGGCCTATGGCCCATTTATTGTAATTACCTTAAAAGACATTGATTAATTGTTAGAAACATGATTGTTGATATTGAATTTGGAATGAAATAAAGTTGGTTTACTTTATTTATATTGTTTAAATGGAAATGACTGGTTGTAAAGTGTTGAACTTATTTGTGAATTTTTTGTAAAAGAAAGGCAGTTTGTATTTATTGCTACTATTATAATAAGCATAATGTATCAACTATTGAAGTACTATATGCCTTATATGATTAAATATCAATTATGAAATAAGTGAAGAGTGGTTGAATACCTAAGTAACTTATGTAATATGACAAGTTATATGGTTATTAGATTAAGTCTTTTTAGCTTGAATGAAAGCAAATTGTACTTGTTCAATATAGAGTGACTTGTGATGGTTGAACTCTTTATCTATATGACTGTTTAATTAATAAAACAGCTATGATAACTTAGTGATTATAATGAAGTTATGAATAAGGGGATGTTTATTGGATATAACTAAATTATAAGGAAAGGGACAATTAATGGTATAAAGATGTTATGCTTATGATTGGTGTGTTTTGGTTGCATTTGATAGGTTATGTTACTTTATAAAAGTATGAAAACATACCTAAACACAATAGTTTGAATAGTCAAACTATTCCTAAGGGATTTTGTGTGTAAATGATAATGTATGAATGTTGTCCTATATTAAATACAACTGAAACAGGAACATGAAACTTATCTATTTAATGGAAAATGTATGCTTAAATGATTAAGCATAATGCAGACTTAAATATGCAATCCTACACTTAAGTGAATAAAACGTTACGATCCTTACATAAAGGATTTTTTTGAACCCTATTTAATCCTTAGGCATGACACCTAACGATGATAATAATAAAGGGTGGGATTAACAAGCTGTGAATTAAATAAATTAATGAACTTGTAAAGTTACGATGTTTCACTTAGCGTAACTCTGATGTCTTTGTCAACATAGTCACTATTGCACAATACCCATTTAATGACGTGAGTCATTAATTGATACTATGGAGTAGCCACTATGGTACAATTATCACCTAGCTCCCTTAAGCATTACTATCATAAATTGTGGATCCATGTCACTGTTATACACTAATTAGTGATAACAATATGGCCTAGTGCCGATGTCATCTTATGATGACTATGGGTAATGAAGTGGATCTGAAGTGATATAAGTCGATTCGGATGCACTTGATTTCTTAGTCTTCTTAAGCATATTATCAACACTAGTCTATGTGAGCTATCCCTACTTAGTATCTAACATAGACATGGAAGTGATTGACATAAGTCAAGATAGTTCTAATCTAGATAACAATTTCAAGTGTGGTGAAAGACATATTCCTTTCAATGAGTATGTTGTCTAGGAATAAAATCATGGCATACATGTCTTATAACTTTGGCCAAAGTATCACAAGTTGTTGATTGCGTTGTCTTGATTTCACCTAGACTAAAGATGCATGATATCATATGGGTATCCGTAATAGATACCCAAATAGGATCTTTAGATATTTACACTTGATTGACCCTTAATGGAATAAGGGAACCACAAGTATACTTAGTATACACATTGATATAAAGAAAATGAGAGATCGGTTTAACCGAGTCATGATAGATTGCATATGGTTTATTGTTGTGTGATGGATAATTAAATGAATGTTTGTTCTAAATTATGTGAATTTAGAACAACAAACATTACGAAAAAAAAATCCTTTGTTATTGAAGTCTTAAAATGAGGATGTTACATTTTGGTATCAGAGAAAAGGTTGCAGCTCTTGGACCTATTTAAGTCCATCATTGATAAAACTTAATTTCTTGATAACAAAAAATGGTTAGAACAAGGGGACATGTTGCGAATAACCAGCCTCTGGGTGGTGAAGCAACCACACCTGAAAAGCTAGATGAGATCCTTGCTACTCTATTGGACACAAGGGACCAACTTGTTATACTTGAAAAATAAGTGGTTGGAAATAATGTTGAGTCTGAAAGTGAACAGTCTCAGGGACATCCACATGTTGAAAACAACGTACATGTTGAAGATTCCAATGTTGGAAATAATAATAACGTTGCTAATAATAATGCAAATACACCCAACTAGCCTAAAAACAAGAGGAAAAGGTTAACAAAATTAACAAGTGACATAAAAAGGATAATTCCACTAAAATTTGATGTACCACCACAGGAGCCGAGAAATTGGCTCAACGAGATGGAGAAGTACTTTATAATAAGGAACTTATTTGAGAAACCAAAGCAATATGGGGACAACCGTAAAGTTGAACTTAATGTTGATGAAGTAAACATCACTTGGGATCAATTTAAAGGTTACTTTAGGCAACGCTGGTTGCCACAACTCTACTATGACAAGAAAATGTCTGAATTTCAGACATTAACTCAAGGAAAACTTATTGTAACTGAATATTGGGAGAAGTTTACTAAACTTCTCAAGTATGTACCGATAGTACCAAACAGATGAAAATTTCAGATACATAAATTTATAATGGGGATGAATCCTATTATAGGTGAAGAGGTGGATGTACACAGTCCATCCACTATGGAAGGAGTTGTAGAAAAGGCCATAAGGAAAGAACAAAATTGAAGGCAATTTCTACGCATAAAGAAGAGAAATGTAAGAAAGTTTCTAGCTCTCCTTCACCCCTTACACCTAAAAAGGTGGCATGGAAGAAGTTTGGGACTAAAAGCATATTTGGGGCTGATAATGGAAAGAAAATAGTAGCAAATAAACCTACTACAAATAACAGAAACAATGGGTAGAAAAATAATAGTGGCCAAAACAATAATTTTAAAGCTGAGAATAAGTTTGAGCCTAGGAAGGGACCTGTTGGGGGCTATTATAATTGTGGTAAGGACCATTATGTAAATCAATGCCCTCTAAAGAAAAATGATAACAACTAACAACACAAGATATATGCTGCATTAGCTGATAAGTAAGTGAAAAGCAAGTTACACCCATGGAAGTGCCGAGTAAGTTATTTGGCATACCTGTAACTATATTTTTTGATACTAGTGCTACAATAAATGCTTTATTTCTAGTAAATTAGCTTCAAAATTAAAAAGAAAAGATGGATTTATGGAAAAATCATGGACTATCCATTATGGGAACAATGTTGTCCACACAGTTGATAAATGTCTTTTGGCTAACCTTAGAATTACCAAGCTTTACTACAAAAGTAGACCTTTATGTTGCACCTTTAGGGTCTTATGACATCATAATTGGTGTGAATTGGCTTATCATAAGGCAAATCATGTGGATTGTTATGGAAAATGCATAAAATGTTTATGATCTGCATAGAAAACAACATACATTCAAGGTGTAAAAAGAGATATTACAGTTAGGGAAATATTAGCCATGCAGCTTAAAAAGGCCAAAAATAAAGGTTGCATGTTATATGTAGTAAAAATATCTTGAATCAACAGAAGAAGTAGTGATTTTATGGAAAAATATCCATTGTTACGAGAGTACAATGATGTGTTTCTAGAAGAACTACCTGGTCTTCCACCAAATGAGAGTTTGACTTCATAATTGAAATCAAACTTGAACTAGAACCTATTTCCAAAGCACCATACCGCATGACTACAACAAAGTTAGTTGAACTAAAGGCACAATTGCATGAAATTTTTCTAAGGGGTTAATAAGACCGAGTGTCTCACCTTGGGGAGCACCGATGATATTTGTTAAAAAGAAAGATGGAACACTTAGAATTTGTATTGACTACAGAATGTTAAACAAAGAAAAAATCAAGAATAAATACCCTCTTCCCAGAATTGATGATCTATTTGATTAGATGTATGGTGCATCAATTTATTCTAAGATATATATATGATCTAGGTACCATCAGTTGAGAATCAAAGATGAAGACATACATAAAACAACCTTTAGAACAAGGTATGGGCACTATGAATTCATTGTTTTACCTTTCGGTTTAACAAATGCACCTGTAGCTTTCATGAATTTGATGAATAATATTTTCAAGAATACTTGGACAATTTTGTGCTTGTATTCTTGGATGATATTCTTATCTATTCAAAAAGTGTGGAGGAGCACAATGAACATTTAAGGATTGTACTTGAAGTTTTAAGGAAGAGAAAACTGTTTGGAAAGTTGTCAAAATGTTCTTTTTATGAAACATGAAGTACATTACTTAGGACATGTGATAAGAAAGGATGGAATATCTATTGATCCATCAAATATTGCATCCATAATTGAATGGCCAACACCTAAGAATTTTCATGAAGTTAGAAGCTTCATGGGGCTTGCCAGATACTATAGAAAATTTGTAAAAGAATTCAAAGGTTTTTGCCCCAATTACTTCACTACAAAAGAAAGATAAAATTTTTATTTGGAATGATAAATGTGAGGAAACATTTAAAACATTAAAAGAACAACTAAATATAACACCTATTTTGATTGTTTCGGATCCTAACAAAAGCTTTACAGTTGTCATAGATGCTTCCAGAGAAGGATTAGGGGTATATTATTGCAAAACAATCATGTAATAACATATGAAAGTAGAAATATCAAGTTACACGAGCTGAAATATGATCCCCATGACCTAGAGCTTGTTGCCATAATACATGCACTAGCAAGTTTGGAGACATTATCTCTTAGGGAAGCCCTTTGAGTTAAAAATAGACCACCTTGGGCTGAAATATATCTTCACTCAACCTAATCTTAATGCAAGGAAATGAAGATGGTTAGATTTTTTTCTCAGTATGAATTTGATATCAGTTACATTAAAGGCAAAGAGAATAGAGTGACATATACACTAAGTTGTAGGAAACATATTTATGCACTTATAACCTTGAGAACTCAATTCAAAGATGAGGTAAAGAAAGCAATGTTAACTGATCCATATTATCAACAAGTAAAAACAACACTTGCAGATTCTAATGATGTAAGATACAAAGGATTCCAAATTGATGGTGAAGGAATCCTAAGGTATGAAAATTGGGTGTATGTACCCTTAGAAAATGAGTTAAGGAAGAAAGTGATGATTGAATTTCATAGTGCACCTTACTCTGGACATTCCCTAGAGTGACAAAATGCTTGTTGATGTAAAAAACAATATTTTTGAAAGGGATGAAGAAATATATACTTGATTATGTATCACATTGCTTAGAATGTCAACATGTTAAGGATGAACATATGCACCTAGTTGGTTTATTGTACCCTCATAACATACCACAATATAAATGATAAATAATAGGCATGGATTTTGTTCAAGGGATGCCTATATCCATAAATAAACATGGTGTTATTTTGGTTGTGGTTGACAAATTAACAAAAGTAGCTCATTTCATTGTTGGTAATCTAAAGGATGATTCACATGTTCTTTTAAAGAGATTTTTCATGAAATTTTCATATTACATGGTATACTTGAGTTAATTATATCTGATAGAGATCCAAGAATGACTTCTCATTTTTGGCAAACTCTAAATGTAGCCTTAGGAACGAAATTGAACTTTAGTTCTAGTGTACCATCCGAGAAAGGATGGGCAGACCAAAAGAGTTAATCAGGTAATGGAAGACATGTTTAGGATGTACTGTATGGATCAACAGTACAAATGGGAAGAATACCTTCCTTTGGTTGAATTTTCATACAATAACATGTATCATTCCTCTCTAAAAATGACACCTTTTGAAGCATTATATGGATGAAAGTGCAAAACCCTATTAGTTGGGATAACATAGAAGATAGAGAGGTAATTGGACTTGAAATGCTTATTGAAATGGAACAACAAGTAAAATTAATCATGAGTGATTAAAGGAAGCTGTGATAGGAAGAAAAGCTATGCAGACCTGAAAAGGGTTGATAGGAAATTTGAACTTGGTGAAAAATTCTTTTTAAGAGTCAAGCCTAAAAAGAGTTCTATTACTTTTGGACAAGGCAACCAAGTTATCACCTCGATTTGTAGGACCCTTTGAGATTGTAGAAGTGGTCAATCCTATTGCTTATCGCTTAGCATTGCCTCCCACATTGGCATAGATGCATGATGTTTTTCATATTTCCTTACTTAAGAAATATGTTTTAGATTTGTCACATGTGTTAAATTGGAATTATTTGCAGGTCCAAGACCTAGGGGTAATCGTGGTTGAACCCATAAGGGTGCTGGAAACTCACAAGTTACACTTGCATAACTGGGAAATAAGTCAATACAAGGTCCAATGGGACCAATTTAATGAAGAAAGTGCAACCTGGGAGAATCTAGAAGACATGAAAACTACTTTTCCACATTTGTTTTAAAATAGAAATATTTCAGTTTTCTATGATACTTGAGATATTTGGTTTAAAAACTATCTCTGATTTTGTTGTTTTTGAGCAAAACACTTTTAATAAGTGCTAGTACAACCATTTTGATGTTGTTATGAACCTCTAGAAACTTGAATTTTTACAAGTTATGTTGACTATTTGAGAATTTTATGGTTGAATAAGTTATATTATTACCCGTGTTCTTAAAACTATGTTGAATTAAGTTAATCATTGGGATGATGATGCTTTTTAGAGGGAGGTATGTAATGCCTCTATTGTGTTGATATATGTACTTGCTTCTTTGTAAGTAGTTGGAAAACATTGACATGTGATTGTGTTATGAGTTGTTGTGCTCTTCTGAACTATTTAATCATGTTTGACTGGAATGATATCAAGTGCTTATAAGATCTAGTTTATTAATCATTCTTATGGAAGTATTTGTACTTATGTTGTTGATCATGAAGTACTTACTTAACTAGTTTTTGAAATGAACTTAGTGATTTCAACTTGTGGAAAGTAAAAAATCAGATTCTTGAAACAATTAAGCAATTAGGTAATCTAGTAAGCTATTTAATTTTTGATATAATTGTTACTTGGTATCGATAGTGGATTAAGATAACACCTTGGATCAATTTCAGTGATCCAAGGTATTCTCCTAAATCGATATGCAATTATGACTTAAATATTGAATGATTACTTGGCTTTTTATTGATTCTAGATTGCAATTTTGATTTCAGATTATGAGACAGTAAACCTAATCTAATTTCTTGATTGTATTACTATGATGAAGGCTTGCTTTTGGCTTAAGAAGTTTGGTTTGTTTTGTAAATTTTCTTAAAGGCTTGAACGGATAAGATTTATGGTAAGGTCTTGGTACTCTCATTATATGAAGAAAACCTAAGCTAACCTATTCTAATGGTGATGTTTAAAGTTTTATGAAGGGCCTAAATAGACCCTATGAACATTTGATTCAATTGTTAACAACCTAAGCTAAGGTTTATATATATATATAAAGATTGATGTAAGCATGTTGAATTAAATAAATGTTAACCTATCTAAGGGGAGCCTAAGACCTAACCCTAAGACCCAACTATGGTTAGTAATTATGTCAGGGGGTTAATAACATGGTTAAGTAAATTAGGTGCCACCCCTACATGTACTTGGTAAATTAAATGGTTTTAATTAATGGCCACCACCACCCTTTGACAAGAGACCAATTCATACTTGGTCATGCACACTAAAATTTTGGCTAATAGTATGGTGAAGGCTTGATGAACTATTAACATGATTATTAATTTGAATTAGTAAGATGGTGATTGAAGGGATTCATGGAGGTAATCGGTAGTATTTTCGAGGGCATTAATGGAATTGGGTAAACCAAAAACCACATTGGGAAAACAACGATGGTTTTGGAGAAAAAAAAGGAATTGGGTTTTATTGTTCATTTGGTCATTCGAGCTCTTTTACTCTGCATGTTGATTTTTTGTTTTTGAACTCATAGTTCATTTTTGGATAAACATGGATTTATCAGTTGCATGGTGGAGGAAATAGTGGAAAAATTAATTCAATGGATATTAAACTGGAAAGATGGAGAAGGAAGGGTTTATGTGGAATCCGTTTCAATTATTTTGTGTTGTTTTTCGTGAAAGATTTGAAAGGAATTCTTGGAGCTTGGAAGGGAGTTACGGGAGCTCTACTAGGTATGATAGGCTCTAACTCTTTGAAATATTTTGCTCTATTTAATGGCTTCATGAAAGGAACTCGCTCTTATATGAAATCTAGTTCTCTAGTTCTAGGTTTTTAGTATGTGTTCTAAAACTTGATTATCGTTGAGTATCTACCTTTTTGTTGCTAATATCGACATATTCCTTCATTTGGCTTCTATTTTTATTTGGAGATTGTGAAAATGGTAGTGCTATATTTTTAAGAGCTGGGTTGTGTTTGTTAAACGTAAACCTTTAGTTGTACACGTGTCTTTGGGAAACATTATATTCTTGTTTACTTATTACTTCAAAGGGTTTTAATGTTTTTATTCTTAAGAAATATTAAACCTAGAAGTGGATTTTGTTTGGATTATGAATCGGTTGATTCTGGTCTTGTGTTTTCATCGAATCGACCATGTATGTGTTGGGTATTTATTATTATTGTGAATAATGGTCTTCTGTTCGATTGAGATTATCATTTTATCTTACAACGATAACATGATTTGTTGTTACATAATATGGTTTATTTTAATTACTCCATTGAATCTATTTCCTTTAATGGATATGCGAGTTAATAATTCTATGGCATTCACTATTAGTGAATCGGTATGGGTATCACCTTCTTCTATTCTTATTAGTTCAAATGATGCATTTGAATGAGTAACACTCGAGTGTTATCTCTTGTTGCTAAATTTATCTCTGTGCAACTCTAATATTAGCCTTGTGTTGATGGCTTGGGGTTATTTTTGGTTGCGTCGAGGTTAAAATGAGATGTATACACTTTGTGAAATTTTTGTATCTCCTATTCATATGTTGTGAATGGTTCGGTTTATCGCGATAACCGTATGATTGACCCAAACATCCTCTCACTACGAATAATGAAGGTTATTGTGGTTTGAGTTAAGTTAACACTGATTTATATTGAGCCTTAGGCTTGTGCAGTCTAAAAGGATATCAACATCTTCTTGTATGAGAGACTGTGAAGTATTTATCCTACACCAAGGAGTCTTATACTAGGTTGGCACATTTGGAAATGTTTTTTAAGTTCGGTTGATCTATTTTTATGGTGTGACTATAAAGTAGCCACCGAGTCACTTTTACTTTTGCCTTTTGATTTTATTAATGAACTTGTAATCGGTGTTATGAGGTGAATGTTTGGTTATGATATGATTCTTTGTTTAATGATATAATTAAATGTACTATATCTCAATATGGATACTCGGTTATACGAGTTGTTATGATAAACTAAGGAAGTTATGACTTATATGTAAGCATGATCAAGATTAGGTTTGTGTCCCTACTTGAAGGTTGATCCTATTACGAATGATTGTAATAGAAGTAACTCTTTATGATGTGTCGTATTAAAGGTTATATAAGTCTTTTATACCAATTTAAGAGGTATATCTTGCCTTATTTTATATGTGTTATAGTGTATATAAATTATAAATATGAGGAATGAACTTCTACCTTAATAAGGTATTGATGGATTGGTATATGATAGATTTGTTAGTGCAAAATCAAAACACCCATGCATGCTTGCAACCAGATGGGTTGAGATTCTCAGTGTGATTACACAACATGGAGCATCTCTCAAAGTGTGGGACCTTACGAGTTGAGAGAGCTCTCTGGATTAAGGCTAGTTCCTATTCCTCTATTCAGGTGCATACAAATATATTGCAGAGGATCTATTCTAAATATACTCTATTTTACCAAGGAGACAAGGTCGAGGAGATGCAAGAAAATAAACTAAGCTAATGAGGTGATGAAATAAAGGAATGTTAGAACCTCGTTTTGCAGCTTAACACATACCACAAAATGTAATACAATCATGATGCATAAATAACCAAATTGCAATAAGAGATCGGGAGACAATAATGAATACATGAGAGGGTCGAGAAACATCCACAGACACATATATATTATTTCTCAGGAGTCGATACAGTATATTGTAGTGTCCAAGAAGCAAAAATTGCATTACAACCCGAAGGAGAGGTTAGAAAAGCTCCAAAAATCCTTCTGTGAACAAAAGAAGAAGGGAGGGTGCAAAAACAAAAATGTCCAACCTTTTACAATGAGCCCCACCCTTCTTTTATAGATTCGACACAGAGGGAAGAATGAGAGAGAGAGAGGGAAAACTAGTTCAAAGCTCAACGACTATCATCAATCCCTCCCGCGAATCCATCCCAAATATATCGTGTCTGCATCAATTACTTGTTTGGTGCCTTAAAGGAGGAAGAACGGCAGATCAGATCAAATCCGATCTGGTTTTTGGGGCAAATGGATCCTATATTTATGGCACAAAGACGTTTCTTTATTTTTTCTACACCTAACCTCTCCAAAATTAAAGTTTTAGATCTTCATGGTGTAGATGAGGCTGAGATCTTTCCAATGGTGCCAAATTTGTCATATTTCAAGCACTGAGTCAAAAGATATGCCCATTTGAAATTTGAATCGGTCCGTATATAGAAATGACGGTAACCAGTTGTCAAAACGGGTCTTTAGAAATTGGAAACGTGGAGGGCTAGTGTACATCCCTGGGACTACTTTTGAATTATGATTTTGGATTCACATCGGGATGACATGTGGCTTCTTTCGTGGCTTCTCAGTTTCCTCATGTTTTGGCCAAGTCCCTTTTGCTCGGCGGGGTCATACATCTGACCGGGGACACGTGGAGGCATTATGCTCATTTGGAAACCTTCCCCAACTCTTACTTTTGAAATAGAACGTCTTGCCGACACTTGGCACCCTCCGCTAGCCTATCTCTCGATTTGACTATTCAACCCCGACCCTCCCCTTTTTTCGGACTGGGACACGTGGAAGGTCCGTGCTTATTTGAAAACCTCGCTTAGGATTTTAGTTTTGAAGGAGCGTTGGGTTGACATGTGGAAGCCTCCACAAACTCTTGGAATTTTCAATAGTCACTCTTACTTTTTGGGCCCTGAATACGTGGCGAGCTCATGCTTGTTTGGGTTTCTACTTTTGGATCTACCTTTGGAGATGCGCCGAGTGACTGACACGTGGCTACTTCCGCTAGCACCTTTATACTTAGTATTTTTTATGCTCAACCCGTCTCCTTTTTGGCCTTTAATTGCTGACTCTACCCCTCTTTGGGCCTGGGACACATGGGGGTCTGACGCTTGTTTGAGTCTCCTTTTGGATTCAATCTTTGGAGGTGCGCCATTTGGACACTTGGTAGCGTCTGTTGTCTCCTCCATACTTAGTCATTTTTAGGGGCTCGTTTTGAACCATTTACGAGATCAAAGACTTCAACCTTTCGCCATCCCTTCTCCTTTGAGCCTCTGGTTTATTTGACACTGTCTTCTCCTTCCCCGACCATGCTATTCCATTTTAGAGCCCACATGCAATCTATTTGTTGGATTTGAAGCATGGGTTCATTCGACAAAGCCTTTTCTTGAATTTCTTCTTGCATGGGATCATTTGATCTTTCACAGGCCCGCCACTCCATTGTAGAGTCCCTATGTTGCCTGATTGTAGGATTTAAACGTGATTTCTCTGGTTTCTCCTGTGCGGGGTAGTGCATCTGACCAATTTTATCAGGGGCAAAATTGGGATAACAATTTGGTGACTTATAGGGGCATCTACCTGCTAGATGAAGGGACCAGAGTAGCTTTATCCATTAGGGCATGGAGTCAAGAATGATGGCCTAATACTTGATCTTGCCTTTGATCCATGAGCCCGACCATTTTCACTCTCAATTTTCATAAGAAATCTTGAAACAAGGCTTCTGAGAGTAGAAAATTGTTTTGACTTGGGGATTTCATCTATCCCTGAATGGAACGTTTCAAAGATGACTTTAGTTGCTCTGTATTTGTTTTATTTTGAAATTTTCAATTGTTACAGGAAACTATGGGTCTTCTACCATGAATACTAAAAAGGATAGCACGTTCACTTGGAGGCACGTTGAACTATGTAATGACACACCTGGAGCAACAAAGAACCTATGCCACAACACTTAGGGAAACAAAACTACACTACAAAAAAAACATGCATATGAACTTAGGGAATTAAAATCCTATGCTAATATTTATAGGGGTGGAAACTTCCCAATTAGTAGCAATGTTTGAGATGGATCCCGTTCACTAGGATCTGTAATTCTTTGCCATCCAATTTAGCCAGTTGGAAGGCATTACTACTCTTGCACTCTGTGATCATGTAAGGGCCACTCTAGATGGCATCAAATTTGGAGTGTTTTCCTAGATTTTCTCGATCTGCATCCCACTTTAGAACTAATTCCCCTTCTTGAAAGGTCCTCATTCTTGCCTTCTTGTCAAAAATCTTTTTATCAATGCTTGATCCTTTTCCATGACTTGCATTACATGCTCTCTTGCCTCCCCTACCTCCATTAGCTCTGCATACCTGATTTCCATAGGCTCAAACTCAGCCAAGCTCTAACTATTTCATGAGTTCCAAAGTGGGCAACTCCAATGAGATGGGAAATACTGCCTCTTTTCCATATATAAGCTTGTATGAGGAGCTGCTGTGGATCTCTTTATGTGATCCTATCAGCCCTAGACTTGATTTGAGATTTTTATGCCAAGTCCTCTTATTTTCATCAAGAGTCCTTCTGATAATCCTTAATATGTTCTTATTTGTGGACTCTTCTTGGCCATTACCTTGAGGGTAATAATTTGATGAGGTGTTGAGATACACATGATTCTTAATTGCCCATTCAGTGATCCTTATATCAAGGAATGCCAATGCATTATCTATATAATAGTGGAAGGGACTCCAAACCTAGTGGCTATTCCTTCATAAAAATCCAAGATGTTGGATTCATTTTCTTCTTTTAATGCCACCGCTTCAATCCACTTGGTGAAATAGTCATTGCAGGTGAGTATTGACTTGTGGCCTTGGCTTGAATTTGGGTTAATCACCCCAATGAAGTCTAGTCCCCATTGCATGAATGTATGATCCACTGAAATGGAATGAAGGGGCAGGGCTGCTAGCTTCTCTTTTTCTGTGAAGAATGCACATTTTTTACACTTCTTGACCCATGATTAGCAGTCCTCTAACACTACAGGCCAATAATAACCAACTTTCATGATCTTGAGAGTTGTTACTCGAGGGGCAAAGTGACCTCTTGCTTCTCCATCATGGAATTCATGCAACACTCTCTCAATTTGGCCTATCCCAATGCACCTTAATAGAACACTATTGATATCCTTCTTAAACAAGACACCACCAACAAGCACATATGGGATGGCTTGTAGTCTGAAGTATCTTCTCTTTGCTTTGTTCCATTCTAGAGGGCACAAACCTATTTGAAGGTAATGCACCAAGGCTTGGGTCCAACATGGAGCAGGTGCATCATTAGCTGGTTGTTCTTGATCATTTTGTAGAAATAGGACAGCCTCCTTTTCACCCACTGACTCATCCTGTTGCTTGGAGGCGAGTTGTTCACATAGTCCCTTGCCTCTAACCAGTTTGGTCACCTTGATCTCAATGTCATATTCCATTACCTTGAGGTGATCCAACCTGCCCTCTTCTCATTCAAATCCTTATTTAAAAGGAAGTCCTTGACACCAACATGAGATACTAGCAATTGAATCTTGTTATTTGAGACCAATTTTCTGAACTTATTTAAGCTCCTAATAACAACAAGGAACTATTTTTCAATGAAAGAGTATTTTACCTCGTAGTCCTCCAAGCTCTAACTGAAGAAAGTTATGGGTTTCTCTGAACCTTCATTGTTGGCTGGACCAAGATGGCTGAGATGGTGTCTAGACCCTCCAAAAGCATATAACATGAAGTATTTTGAGAAGTCTGGGTTAACAAGAGTTGGAGCTTGTGATATTGTGAGCTTGATGGCCTCAAAACTCTCTTTCCCTCTCTTGTCCATTTAAATGCAAGACTCTTCTTTAACATCATTGTTAAAGGCTTCACAAGAGTAGAAAAGTTAGGTATAAACCTGCGAACAAAGTTTATTCTCCCCAAGAAGCTTTGGAGATACCTTTTATGTTGTGGCAATGGAAGTGTCCGATGGCTTCAACCCTTTCAGGATCAATTGTCAATCCCTCTCTTGAGACAATGTGCCCCAACAATTTCCCTTCATGAGCTAGAACACACACTTTTTTGGGTTTAATGACACCCCAAACCTTCTACATCTCTGAAATACCTATCTAAGGTGAAAGAGATGGTCTACAACATTCTTTGAAAAGACAAAGGATATCATCTAGGTACACCAGGACTATGTTGTTAATTAAGCCTTTGAATGCCATATCCATAGCTCACTGAAATGTTGCTCCAGCATTTGATAGTCCAAATGGCATTTTCTTATAAGCATATGTACCCCATTTGGTGGTGAAGGTTGTCTTGAATTGATCTTCTTCTTTCACCATTATCTGGTTATAGCTTGAATACCCATCTAACAATGAGAACCTCTCAGAACCAGCTACAACTTGTAAGATCTGTTCCATTGATGGAAGTGGGTAGTGATCCTTAAGTGATGCTTTGTTTAGATCATGAAAGTCCACACACAACCTGATTTCTCCATTTTTATTTCTCATAGGTACCAAGTTAGCAACCCAACTCGAATGCTTGATAGGAAAGATGATACTTGGCCTCAATTAGCTTGTTCAATTCTTTTCTCATGAGAGGCTCAATGTGGGGATTTATTGGCCTTTGCTTTTGTCTAAAGGCTTAGCTCCTGGATCCAACTCGATGGTGTGTTGTGCCGCTTTGGGTTGAAACCTCTTAAATCTTTATAAGTCCAGGAAAAGACATCTAGGAACTCTTGAAAAAGTTGAACAAATTCAGATTTTTCTTATTGAGTGCTTACCCTACTAATCTCACTAATGTTTTGCCTTCTTACTATAAAAATAGGTTATGAATTTTCACCCTTTACTTGAATATTTTCCTTCTCTTTATGAATTGGTCATTTGGGTTGAAGATTGATTCCAAAGTGATAAGAACCTTTGGTAGTTTCTTGGTTCTCAGCTGCACCACTTGATCACCATACTATTGCTCCAATATGTCTTGATTCCTGGAGGAGAACTCATCTTCCTCTTGTAGAAAGTTGACAATTTGTTGATCACTTTCAAAGAGTTGCCAACTTATGTTGTTGTCTGGGACAACTGGCCTTACAACCAACTTGATATGGGGTTGATGCTTATCACTCTTGATATTCTCCACAACATCAAATGTTGCCCCAATTATTGCTAATCTGTCTGCTTTGCTTCATTCTTCTTCCTTGGGATGGAGTTAATGCTTGAATGCCTCAAAATATTCCATGAGGTCCCATACCTAATTCTTGTAACTCTTTAACAGGTCGTTCTTGGCAACATTTTTTCCTCGGACCTGATTAGTAACTAGTTCATTATCACCAAACACTTACAAGTTCTTGATTCCTTGTTTCCTTGCCCAATGCAGTCCATGGACCAAAGCCTCATACTCTGTTGTGTTGTTTGAATAGGAAAATTGGAAGCATAAAGTTAGTAGTATTTCATACCTTTAGGTGAGACAAGCATAGCTCCTCCTCCGGCTCCTTGCCTACTTCTTGAGCCATCAAATAATAACTATCATACCTCATTATCATCTTTGTGGTCTGGCTTAATGATGTCGGGAAGAGGCTGATTTTCTTCATGTAAACAATAGACTCCTAACTCAAACTCCTCCATCTCTTTATAAGGGTCAAAAGCATGCCTTTTGTTCACCCATTTGTTGAGATTCAAGTCTGGGATACACCCCACCTTGGTATCTGTCTCACAAGTGCTTGGGAGGTCCTCCAAATCAAAGGCTAAACAATTTACATTGATTGGGCTAGGTACATAAGAATCAATATGGTAATCTACAATGGGCTCAGATCTGATTGTGGCCTTAGCCCCATACCTTGTTCTAAAAATCATGTGCGACCAATCAACAAAAAATATCCTCCAATCTTAGTAGTGAAGTCTCTTGACAAACACAATGCAAAATGGGGTGGAAAGTCTATGACTGATATGTTTTGCAATACAATCACATTGGGGTAGGCATGTAGTGTGAGGCTCAAATATTTGATGACTCCAACAATTTTCACTACTATCCCATCCAATTGCACTACCCTCTAGATATGACTTCGTATTGAAGACCCAGTTGATCAACTATTTGTTTTGGCATTACAAAACTACTTTCCCCTAATCAATCATGCAATTATGTACCAATTTGTCCCCAATGATCAATGAAACATAGAATGGAGGAGGCCTCAGGTTCTTACCTTATTGTCCCCCATGATTTCCTCAGGCTGAGCTACATTGGTAAGCACTTTCTCTTGCTAGCTAGGGGGCTATTTGAGCTTGACCAATTGGCCATAGTAGTCTGCAACAGATCTCTTTGTCCTAGAATGGCTAGTGACTCCCACATTGAAATGTTCACATTTGTCTTCTTCATTTGTTCAATGATATTAAATGAGCTATCCTTTTTTGCCCCTTTCCTGGTATATTTTTCTCTTGCACATGGGTTGTTACAACCGGTGTCTGAGTGGGTTTGGAAGGTGGCTTGGATTGACTCTACATATTGGGAGTTGTATTTTGAGTGCCAATACCTTGTGGAGTAATGGAGGGTTGAGGATTACCTGAGTTTGGTGATTTTCCCTCTCCAATATTTCTTTTCTTGGACCATGTATTGGAAAATACACTTTGAGAAGAGGAGTGATTCATTCCACATAAGTCTTCAGCTTGCCAATTGACAAGCATAGTTTCACTTGGAGATGCTTCTTATTGAGATCCTTACTGGTTTTCTTCTTGACTAGATTCTTGTGACACACCAATGGTTTGTACCATCAAGGCTTGGTTTAGTGCACCATTAAAGCACATTGATTGGTTATGTGGTTGATTGCATGGAAACACCAATCATATTCTTAGGCCATATTGTTTTATGTGTCGGGACCAAGGCCCTTGATGTTGAAGTTGTGTTTGGATCATATGACCGGAAAGGCCTAGCAGCTTGAGGTTTTCCTTGGCTTTGGTTTTGATTTATATCCTGAGTTGGTTACCTATTTTGCTGATATGGGGGTCTATCCTGATACTGAGCTTGAGGCTGATATGGCCTAGAACTTTGAGCTTATTTCCTCTTGATAGTTACTAACTCATTCCCTAGGTTCTGCAGCTATTTCATAACTTCTTAAAGATATTTTGAGGTACTAGAGGATGAGGTGGAGGCTTCAGCTGAACTTTGATTCCTAGGAGTAGGCATAGGAGCTAATGTGGGTGTCTGGCTGGTGCTTGGGTTTCCTAATTCTAGATATAGAGGCATGGGAGGCCTAGGAGCAAGCTTTCTAGCCTGATTAGAAATTTTTTTAGCTCTTATGGAAATGCCATAGGATGTAGGTAAGGTTGTGCCTCCCATTGATTGAATCATTAAAGCAATATCAGAATTTAGAGCTCTAAGAAAGTATAAGAAGGCACCTTCATCTATGGGCTTTATAGCCATTGGAATCCTATCCCATGTCCTTTAAAATATGAGGTTGAAATCTGTCAACTTCTCGTTAGGATCTCTCTTGATTGTTTTCAGTTGCTCTAACAAGGACAAGTTATCCCCTTTTCTCCAAACTGGTCATGAAGAGCTCTACACAGATGGTCCCAAGTTTGAATAGAGCTCTCTTTGCTAGACTCTTGAACCATTGTGAAGCTTTACCCTTGAGTGAAGAGGCTAGAAAATTGACTATAATGTCCATCTTAGTGATCTCATGGATTGCATAGACATTCACAATGTCTTGAACGTGGTCATTAGGAGAAGTCTCGTTCTCTCTAGTGAAATATGGGATGCTCTTTAATGCTGCCACTGGGACTAGATTTTGTGCATTAAGAGCGAGTGGGATGCTGCTAGTGAAATTGACATAAGGATTTGGTTGTGCCATCCTGATCATCTTGAGCACCCTTCTTGATTGAAATAATGACCTACTAGGAGGAGGTGTTGAAAAGGTTCTGTTTAGTGGAGATGGAGACCTCTGAGGCTCTTGTCCCCCTTCTCCTTCTGTTTGGAGACAAGTGCAGATAGAAAAATAGTCCTTCTCTGATTCTTGACATTGTTTGTATTCTTCTCATGAACTTGGAAAGCTTGGGCTACTAAAACTAGTGGATTCTGTCCCTTTTGGAGTTGCTAGATGTGTAGTTTCAAAGCTTATTAAAAGCTAAAACTTGCAACAAGTGCACATAAATCTTGCTACAATAAAAATGAAGACCTCCTAGTCCTCACGGGGTATGCCAAAATCATTAGTGCGAGAATCACAACACCCACAATGCCTCGTACTAGATGGGTTGAGATTCTCAGTGTGATTGCACAACATTTATCATTTCTCAAAGTGTGGGACCTTGCGAGTTGAGAGAGCTCTCTGGATTAAGGTCGGTTCCTATTCCTCTGTTCAGGTGCATACAAATATATTACGAAGGATCTATTCTAAATCTACTCTATTTTACCAAGGAGATAGGGTCGAGGAGATGCAAGAAAATAAAATAAGCTAACGAGGTGATGCACCAAAGGAATGTTAGACCCTCATTTTGCAGTTTAACACAGACCACGAAATGCAATACAAACACTATGCATAGATGACCAAATTGCAATAAGAGATTGGAGAGACAATAACAAATACATGAGAGGGTCAAGAAACATCCACAGACATATATATTATTTCTCAGGAGTCGATACAATATATTGCAGTGGCCAAGAAGCAAAACTTGCATTACAACCCGAAGGAGAGGTTAGAAAAGCTCCACAAATCCTTCTATGAACAAAATAAGAAGGGAGGGCACAAAATAGAAATGTCCAACCTTTTATAATGAGCCCCGACCCTTCTTTTATAGATTCAACATAGAGGAAGAAGGAGAGAGAGAGGTAGGAAAACTAGTTCAAAGCTTAATGAATATCATCAATGCCTCCTGAAAATCTACCCCAAATATTTCGTGTCTGCATCAATTACTTGTTCGACACCTTGAAGGAGGAAGAACAATGGATCAAATCGAATCCGATCTGGTTGTTGGGAAAATGGATCCTATATTAATGGCATGAAGACTTTTCTTCATTTTTTATACACCTAACCTCTCCAAAATTAAAGTTTCAAATCTTCATGGCATAGATGAGGCCGAGATCTTTCCAATGGTGCCAAATTTTTTCAGATTTCGAGCACTGAGTCAAAAGATATGCCCATTTGAAATTTGAATCGGTCTACAGAAAAATGGTGGCAACCAGTTGTCAAAATGGGTCTTTGGAAATTGACATGTGGAGGGCTAGCACATGTTTGAAGACTACTTTTGAATTCTTCTTTTGGATTTGTGTCGGGCTAACACATGGCTTCTTCTACGACTTGCTCAGTTTCCTCATGTTTTGGCCAAGTCCCTTTTTGCTCGACAAGGTCATACATCTGACCGGGACATATGGAGGCTTGGCACTCATTTGGAAACCTTCCCCAAATCTTACTTTTGAAATAGCATTGTGCTGACACTTGGCACCCTCCACTGGCCTATCTACTTTGACTATTCAACCCCGACCCTGTCCCCTTTTTTTCGGACCTAGGACATGTGGAAGGTCTGCGCTCATTTGAAAACCCGCTCAGGATTTTACTTTTAAAGGAGCATCGGGTTGACACGTGGAAGCCTCCACAAGCTCTTGGAATTTTCAATGGCCGCTCTTACTTTTTGGGCCTTAAATACGTGGCAAGCTCGCCATCATTTGGGTCTTCGATTTTGGATCTTCCTTTGGAGATGCGCGAGGTGACACGTGGTTGCTTCCGCTAGCACCTTTATACTTAGTCTTTTTTTGAGGCCCACCCTATCTTCCTTTTTGAATTTTAACTATTGACTCTACCCCTCTTTGGGCCTGGGACATGTGGGGGTTTGGCACTTGTTTGAGTCTGCCCTTTGGGATTTAATCTTTAGAGGTGCACCGTTTGGACACTTGGCAGCGTCCGTTGTCTCCTCCATACTTAGTCATTTTTGGGGCTCATTCTGAACCATTTACAGAGCCCAAAGACTTTTAACCTTTTCCATTCCTTATCCTTTGAGCCTCTGGTTTCTTTGACACTATCTTCTCCTTCCCCGACCTTACTATTCCATTTTAGAGCCCTCCTGTAATCTGTTTGTTGGATTTGAATCACGAGTTCATTCGAGGGAGCCTTTTCTTGAATTTCTTCTTGCATGGGGTCATTTGATCTTTTTGCAGGCCTTGCCACTCCATTGTATAGTCCCTTTATTTCCTGATTGTAGGATTTGAATATGATTTCTCTAGTTTCTCATGTGGGGTCAATGCATCCACCAATTTTATCCGGGGAAAATTGGGATGGTAAGACTACTCAATGAATTTGTGTTCTATGGACTACAATTAGATTGAATATAATACTACATTGATATAAGTATGGACTTATATATAAATATTCAGACTTTGGCACTACCTAAGTTTAGTGTGATTGTTGTGTTGATTGGATTAGAATAATGAAACTACTGTTATATAAGTATGGGATTATATGACTAAGTATTATTATTCTAGTATTGGTACTTCTTGGATTGATTTTGATCCATTATGTTTGATTGGATTACTTATGTTGTCCTAATTAAATACTTTCCTGGAATCACTTGAATGATGTAATATGTTATCTTATCTTCTTTAGATGATGTTTGAAGATGTCATGCTTGATGTCTAAAGAGTTGTGTGTTCTTTTTGAATCTTAGAATTATTTCATTTAAAAGCAACATTCATTTTATGAAATTATTAGATAGGACATAATGTTCTAAAGATTTAGGTCTTATCATGCTCAATTCATAGGAACTAATGATGCTAACAATCATCGATGGACTTCGTGAAAGATGAAAGAAGAAAGACGTATAAAATTTGCATTTGTTCCATTGATTGAAGAAAGTTGATTTGAATAAATGATTATTGTATTCATTTATTGATGTACTTCTGATTCAAAAATAAGAAAGGCCTATGGCCCATTTATTGTAATTACTTTGAAAATATGTTGATTAATTGTTAGAAACATGATTGTTGATATTGAATTTGGAATGAAATAAAGTTGGTTTACTTTATTTATATTGTTTAAATGGAAGTGACTGGTTGTAAAGTGTTGAACTTAGTTGTGAATTCATTTATAAAATAAATGTAGTTTTCATTTATTACTATTGTTATATTAAGCATAATGTATCAACTATTGAAGTACTATATGCCTTATATGATTAAATATCAATTATGAAATAAGTGAAGAGTGGTTGAATACCTAAGTAACTTAGGTAATATGACAAGTTATATGGTTGTTAGATTAAGTCTTTTTAGCTTGAATGGAAGCAAATTGTACTTGTTCAATATAGAGTGACTTGTGATGGTTGAACTCTTTATCTATATGACTAGTTTAATTAATAAAACAAATGTGATAACTTAGTGATTATAATGAAGTTATGAATAGGGGATGCTTATTGGATATAACCAAATTATAAGGAAAGGAAAATTAATGGTATAAGGATGTTATGCTTATGATTGGTGTGTTTTGGTTGCATTTGATAGGATATATTAATTTGGAAAAGTAAGTGATGTAGCCTAGAATTCAGTAATTCAAACCAATAAGACCCTAGATGCACTGACACATCACTCAACCTAAGCTGAGCGCTCACCCAAAGCACGCAAAGGTACCAGGTCCCTCTTTAGGGTTGTTGTTGCAGGAAGTTAGCATGATTAAGATTTAATGCATGCAATTTCATTATTAACACAACATCCTATAGAGCCTACGAGATCTATGTTTAGGGAAGAAAAAATTAAGTATTAACCATGATGAGATCAAGAACACACTAGATTCAGTTACATGCAAAACTAATACTTAGATCTAGCCAATATCCTCCATTGTATTAAACATAATAAGTATACAGAAGCTTCATTACAATAACAGTAGTATGCGCGTAACATATTTAACAGCATATCTCTATATATATCTCCTCTCTGCATATCGATCTATCTATTACACAGTTCACTACATATATATAAGGGTGGGGACTTTCCCTTCACCGCTTATCAGTTCCCAAAATAGGTCACATGCTATTATTAGCCATACGCCTTTACAAAACTAGCCACACATGCAAGTGTGCTAACAATAGACTACTGCTAGCTAACTGACAGTAGTAGATCTATTTCTACTGTGCCCATGCAAAGTTCTTCATATCCGATCCTCCAAGAATAACCAATGTGTGGTGCACATGTATCTACCTCATTTGTGTGCTCTGCACACCATCTCTAAAAATAGACCTTCATGAGTGAAAATGGATAAGTCCCGAAGACCAAACTTTTGATCCACATGCGTGTTTTCCTATCCATTCACACCTTTAAATATAACCTTTTTTCTCATGTGGACTTCTTGTGTGCTTTCTGTCAAGTGTTCTCTCGATCAATCGTAAGAGCACATACCTAGACACAATAGTTATGCATAGTCAAACTATTCCTAAGGGAGTTTGTGTGTACATGATAATGTATTAATTTTGTCCTACAATAAATATTACTAAAATAGGAACACGACACTTATATGATTTAATGGAAAATGTATGCTTAAATGATTAAGCATAATGCAGACTTAAATCTGCAATCCTACACTTAAGTGAATAAAACATTACGATCCTTACATAAAGGAATATTCATTTTCGAACCCTAGTTAATCCTTAGGCACGACACCTAATGATGAGAATAATAAAGGGTGGGATTAACAAGATATGAATTAAATAAATTAATGAACTTGTTAAGATACAATGTTTCACTTAGCGGAAATCTCGATGGACTATGTCGCAATGTAGTCATCACTATGCAGAGTACCCATTTAATGATGCAAGTCATTAATTGATACTACGATGCAACCACTATGGTGCGATTATCCATATATCTCCCTTAAGCGTTGCTATCATAAATTTTGGATCCATGTCACTATTATACACTAATTAGTGATATCAATTTGACCTAGTGCTGATGTCATCTTATGATGACTACGGGTAATGAAGTGGATCCGAAGTGACGCAAGTTGATTCAGATGCACTTTATTTCTCGTAGTATTCTTAAGAAGCTTATCAAAATAGTCTATGCGAGCTATCCCTACTTAGTATCTAACACATACATGGAAGTGATTGACGTAAGTCAAGATAGTTATAATCTAGATAATAGTTTTGAGTGTGGTGAAAGACATATTAATTTCTACGAGTATGGTGTCTTAGGAATAAAAGCATGACATACATGTCTTATAACTTTTCCAAATTATCACAAGCTATTGATTGCATTGTCTCAATTTTTCATTGAATAAAGATGCGTGATATCGATGGGTATCTATAATAGATACCTAGATAGTGGAATTTAGATATTTACACTGCAGATCTTATTACTTCAATAAAATTGGAATAAAATAACCACAAGTATATTTACTATATGCTTTGATATAAAGAACATGAGAGATTGGTTTAATACGGAGTCATGACATCTATCATATATGGTTTAAATAGACAAGCTGCTAAGCAATTTTACAAAACCGTGTGTGATGTATTAGCTAAATGAATGTTTGTTTTAAATTATGTGAATTTAGAATAGTGAACATTATGAAAAAAATTCCCTTGTTATTGAATTCTTAAAATGAGGATGTTACACTATTTGTGTGTAGATGCAGTCTCTTCTACACCACCTACTACTACTATGATTCTTTATCAGGGGCTTGTCCAGTCTATGGATGTCACTCTATCACCTACACCTTCACATGTATCACCTCTACTAGCATGACCACCATTTACTTGCACACTTTTCATGAATGATTCATATTGGGAACATATTCCATTTGATCCTACTTGTGATGAAACCATTTTCTCACATGATGGTCTAGCTTGACTTGGTTTCACTTTTGAGGACCTCTATCCTCCTACTCATGATCCTCATCTATACTATGGCTTCATCACTATTACTTCTACTTATAGCTTGTAAAGTGTTATGGTTTCCATCTTATCGTCCGATCTATCACGCTCTTTACCTAATCCTTGATTTTATCTACTTACATTAGGACAATCATGGTTTGATTACATCAAACTCTTGATACCTATCATATTGACATCTCTTTCCCATTCCTTTCCAATACCTTCTTAAAGTACTCTTCCCGGTCATATATTTATTTTCGATAGTTCCTTTCTTCTAAGCTGGCTATATGTAAAATATCACTCATGTATGCACATGGTTGTCCACTTCCTCCTTTCGCTGATGAGGGATATGCCATGGGTATGTACAAATTACACCTAAATGGCTCATTACGTGATTAACTAGACACTATTACTTATCAAGTAACCAATATTTATCCTTATGAATTTGCCCTAAACTAACGATCTCTTAGATGACATTACATGATTGATTCTACATCTCCCACACTTGGGGGGCATAACATTCACACAACCCCCAACCTAACAACATCATACATCACAACATAACATACTTCTAGCATACACATATCACATTCTCATCACATTGCGTGCTCATCACACTTATACTAGTATCACATTACCCAAGGACACACTCTTGTGTTTCACTTGAGGGTCCTCTAAAATTGATTGCATGAGGGCATTATTGTTATGTTCATCCTTTATCGACACATGAACCCCACTGCATGAGTCATCAAATTCATTCTCACACACTTGCATATTGAATAATAACTTGAACCCCCGAGATGAGAAATGCACATCGATATTGCAAACTTAGCTCTTAAAAAATCTCTTTCTTTATGGGTGGCATCACATTATCATGCATAAAGTAGAGTATTATTATGACCATTCATACATCTCGAGTCCTATGTCTTACATCTTACATCATACATTCTAGATTTAGTCTACATCATTTTGAAATTTGTGTATCTATACATCTTACTAGTCTTCCTCATACATGTGTTTGACATCAAGATTACAATCATTAGTACTATCATTTTAATAATGCTAATCCTACATACTAATTACACACGCACACTCCCACACTATTAGTATACCTTCACACATCTTGCATTGCATGTTATACTCTCATTTTTACACATCTAGCACATCAAATGACCGTATCTTATCAGTACACATACTACATATTCTTCTACATAGTGCACTTAGTACCATATAACACACTTTAGTTCCTCACCATACTCAAAGCATTCCCCGATGAGGGCCAGATCACCCTCACAACATCTCAAACTTCACTTTGAGTTAGGCTCAACCGAGTTACTTAAAAAATCAAATGAACCTTATCATATAAACACATGCATCATGTGACAGCTAATGCTTCTTATCTCATGTGACCGTATTTAGGCTAATGGCTACGATACACTATAATAGCTAAATGGTCACCTATTCCTTCATCTTGTAGTGGTACATGATTTAGGCTACATCACCACTCCCTCTATTCATCTCATCATGATATACACTTTAGGATACATCATCACACACTTCATCACTAGGTCACATATCATCACTACACATACACACTCATCACATCGTGTTAGACACATGAAACACACGATTTAACTATTTCCTAATGACACACACTCTCATTGTTGGTTCATTCTTCATATCATCTAAGGGGGAATACTAAATGAACCTCATTGCATACAACTCCATTCACTGGGGAATGCGGATCCTATTATCCATCTTGCATTCCACTCCATCCATCCACAACATATTGACATATCTTGGTTGCTTTTACTCTTGCTTACTTTTTCTTGTATATGGTCACTTATTACACATGCTAGATAGGTCTCTTGTATGTCATTATCTTTACTATACACACATGCACATTCACACCTTTCTCTAGTTGTGATCATAGATACAAGTCTCTTACACACAATGAATGATTTCCTTCTACTACTCCTACAACATTCACCGTGGGAATCCACATTCGTCTCTTCTAGGTGCTATTGTTTCATTTTATACTTAACACTCTACATTACTTTCTTATACATGCTTTTGACATATGTGTTATCTTTCTAACATACTAACGGTGCTTCATGCATAACGCTTTGTTTTGCAGTGATATTTGCTTCCATGGCTATCTCATGTTATTTGTACTTGATTTTTTTCATTGCTATTGTATGTGGGCCTTTCTAGCTCTCACATATCACATTCTTCACATGGTGTGCATACTTGCTTTTTTGCTTCAGTTCAAAATATGTGACTATTATGGCCTCGAATGTCTTACGACATCGTGAGTGGTGTCCCATGTCTACAACCGCTTTAGTGGTCTATATTGCTTTATTGTGTGTTTACTTGGATTTTTCCTTCTACATTATTTAGTAATGTACACTTATATTTTACATGCATGCTTATTCATACTAACACTCGATGTCTATCTATTTGTTTGTGTGTGCCTTGGTTTATACCAAGCACATTACCTTCCTCGTTACAAGGCACAATTTATGCGGTTGGTCCTCTTTTGGGGACGTAATTTCCTATCGTTGATATTGTGTGCGCCTTAAAGAGGGAGGAATCATTTGGTGTTTGTACACACTATTCAATGATTTCTACATGATACAAGTCTCTTACACCAAGGATGAATATAGTTCAACTTAGATTTCGGTCCTTGAAATTATGGGTTATAAAGTGAGTGGGTTCATTAGACCATTTGGCCATTATGAACCTCATACATATGGATTTTACAAGATAGGGTGTCCTTAGCATTATAGGGAGAAGTTATAGGTTGGAGGATATAACAAATTTCCTCTCTACACTACTTCATGCCAAGGTGTGTCGGATCACCCAAAAACTAGCCAAGATAAATATCTCTTCACACATCTTCAGGGAAGCAATTACAGGTTGGAGAATAATGCAGCTTTCTCCCTATACTTCTTTAGCTAGGGTGGCATGAGATCACCCAAAAAAATGTAGTAGTACAGGATATCCTCTCTACACTTTCTCTCTCATCATAGATCAGGTGCACATGTTCCTTTTACTTTTTCATACTTCCATTTACGCCAAAAACTTTTTTACTATATACATGTAATTTTTACATATACATGCATATTTGACTACTTGATCATCTTCTCCTTTTTGACTAGGTTTGTTTATATTTGAGAAGTAAGAAGTCAATAACAATAAGCAACTACAAAAAGGAGTCAACAACAACAACATTATTTGGTAACACACACATCATACTAACATGTAGGTACATCACACACATCGAAAACTACATTCACGTTTCCGCCCTAGGTTCACGCTCACCACTTTTTACACTTTTACATCTTTAGTTTTCACGCTCCATTATTTTATCATTACATGCTTTGTCTAATCGGCACTCTTTCTACATCACTCTACATGAATCATCAAGTATGTATCTCAATCTACTTTGTGTTACCGATATTTCCTCTCACCAACATAAATTGGGGTAAAATGTAGTCACAAAATCACGTACTTTAGACATTATTTAGTCCTAGTATCATGCTTTTATTCATATGGTTTTTGAGTGAAGAAAGTACTAATTAACCCATGTCCTTTGGCCATTTTATATTGTATGATATCATTGTAGTCTCATTTACCTCTATCCTCTAATCTTTCTCTTAACCCCAAGTGCATGTCGACCTATCACCCAAGTGTTGGGCACTCACCCAAGGTGCACGGGTGCCAAGCCCCTCCTTTATGTGAGCTTTGTGAGAATGTTCCACCATTAATGGAGGAAAGGTTTGCAGAACAAGAACACATGCATTTAATCTAATACAGATGTAGTGAATCTAGTTCTAAGCATAAATGCTCCATGAGATAAACATAAACATCAAAACAACATAATGGAAATAGATCTAAACCATGAATAACATGAAAACACACTAGGGTTTAGTCCATAGACACAAATATACAAAACAAATCTCCATATATTGATTAAATTCATTTATAGTAGCCATATTACATCAAACAAGGTCATCTCAGACCATAAACATCATGAAATAACATTCCAACCCTACAAACTACTCTAAACAAAGATCCTAACTTATGCTTTCCCATTACAACCCTTGTTTAGACCCAAGCACATACATATATGCCTAGTAACAACATTCTTGCAACACTTCATTGCCTCTCTCATTCTATTCACTCCATTTATTTCATATCTGACACTCCTTTAAATAGAATATGGATCCACTTAAATAGATATCCACCACCATAGTCTCACCCATGAGCAGATCACATGCCAAGTGGGAGTGTGGTCCTCCATGATCGATCAAGTGCTTATGCCAGCTTGTAAAGGCCTCCACTAATTATAATGATCCTCTTGGGAATATTCCTACATGGAATATTCTTTTCTTGACCTCTAAGGCTCCAGGCTTGGCACCTTATCCGCTCTCATCCTACTACTTGGGTCTTCATGTGTTTTTCCTACGACACCGCTTTCAAAATGTGGCTAAGTCCCCAAACCTTATTCTTCCTGCAGGCAATCTCTTCTTCCCATTTTATCTTGTGTGCCTTTCCCGAGCATATTCCTATTTGCTTGCCTTACATGTGTGTCTCTTTTTTCTTGGGAATTTATCAAATTTCGTGGTCCAACATTACCCCACACTATGCATGTTATCCATCCTCGGAAAAAACTCTTCTCTTTTACCAAAGAATAAAGAATGGGAGAGATGAAATAATTTACAATTGAATAAAGAATGGAAGAATAGAAGGATCCTACTACTACTACATGAGGAGTGGGAAGTCTTTCTTCACGGATGCTTCAATTTTATCCCAAACATCTACCTCACCCTACGCATGTTGAAGTAAATCACCCACCAATGCACTAACCTCATCAAAACTTAGTTCATCTCCCTTAGCCTTCAGCATATCTATGATGTTTTCCATCTACTTGCTAAGGTCGCCCAACACGTGTCCATCTTGTGAGTGACTTAGGGGTATAATTCCTTCAAGTTTATTTTTAATCAAAACCCTCAAGGTTTCATCACCTTTGACTTCTTCTCGACCTCTACTAAGATTTTATCTCACTCGCCCTATTGTCCCTTGTTTTTCTCTTGAAACTCCTTCAGATCCGCCTCATGGGTAGAAACCAATATGCTTGCTACTCTATCTTTGTTGCCACTAAAGTTTCATACACAACTTTAGCTATTTGCATGCGGTCTTTACTAAGGAAAGGAGCTCAGAGTATCAAGTTATTGTCTCCCCAATATTCAACTTCTCTTCTCCCTTTTGGTGCGTACCATCACCTCTTCTGCCAACTCCAATGCAAGTGGTTGCCTCTCCATGGTGAGTATGTAAATCACGTTTCCAATTTAGTGTCCCTCTCATCCATTTACTTTAGAGGGGATAGATCTAGGTGCTTTAAGATAATGGAATTTGAAGTAACCTCTATCTTTTGTAGACTTCACACACTTCACCTTTTCATCCTCTCACCACGTGATTTAATCACTTATTCCAAATTTAATTCACCCCATCCATCTTGTCCATCTAAATGATCTCCATATTATATTTGATCAAGCTCATCCTCCAAGACTCTTAATCACTTATCTATTCCGTAAAAAGTATTCTTCCACCTCCACATCTATTTTGTTGAGCACGTTGTAAATATTTCTCATCCAATTATTGGGAATAAATCTTATCTTTATTGAAATCGGCATTTGGCATCTTTATCTCGATGCATCACTATTAACCTCGAACTCGGGCTCATCAGCGTGGGACTCAAAATCCTGGATAACATTTTCTGCACGGGTAGTGCACACGATCTTCATAAAACAAGACCAAGAGAGGAGTTGGTATGTGGGCACTATGCTTTGGAAATGCGTGCATGTATCATTGATGTAAGTCATGAAGAGAAGCGGCACTAGTAATGCATTGATGTAAGTCATGGCTTGTTCCTACGAAAAGAGACCACGAACAAGCGATAAAGTGAAACTTAGAAAACATAAACATCAAAAAGGGGAGAAAACCCATGCTACGCACCTTTTCTACACTCGCAGATATTTTTATTTCTTTTAGCAATTCAGATGTTATAGAGCCTATTCCAAACAAGCATCAGTATAATACATATCCAAATAACATTCATCTATTACTCCCAAAGATCGTAATCAAGATCTTGAGCAGCACTTCTAGCACTCAATTCCTCCTTTGTTATGGGTGCCTTACATAGTCATTCACACACTTTCATCTCTCTCATCATCGACTCATTTTTTCATGTCTCTTACCTTCATCATGCTTTTCATCTCCCTCCTGATCCCACCCTTCATGCTCTTTGTTTGCTCAAAGTTTGAGCCTCACCATGCTTTCGCATGCTTCTTCTTCACCACTTGATCGATATAGGGTAATATTCTTTAGTTGGCCCGATCCATCCTTCTCTGGGACATATTCCCTATGGAATACTTTTCTTTCTAAATCGACGCTCTAGAATTCTTCTTGTGATGTGTCCTGCTCAAATTAGTTCACCGCCGATTGTCCTTGAAATTTTTAGTTTGCACAGGTTATGTCTAAAGTTTTCTATATTCTTGTATTGATGCATAATATTATTTCTGTGCCTTTCCCTGCCATGATCATTCCTATTCCTTGGTCAAAGATCACTTAAAAGCCAAAATTTTTTTTGTTCCTCTCGTCCATTTATTAAATTTCGGCCAACATCACGTAAATCTAGCTTTTTTTCTTTCTTTTATCATGAATATGTTTTTTTTCCATATAATTTGTCCCAAATATTTGTCCTACATCCACATGAGGAAGGGGATCTAGCTTCACGGATCATCAATTTGGGCCTTATATCATTTCCAAATCTCCGTATCTTAAATCAACGAAAGATTCATTTCAAGTTCAAATGGTGATTTTCCCTTAGCATTTGTATTTACATGTTTTTCTCTACTTGGTCTATCTCTGATCGTCCATCCTTGGAAATGTGACTTTTGGTTGGATAATTCCTGGGCACTTTGAAAAATCTAAGAGTCATCAAGGTTTCCAATCTCATTTGTCTACATCTTCGATTTTATCTCATCCACCCTATTGCCCTTGTTTTCCTGGAGTTTTTCTGCTGCACGTTTTATGTTATGTCTATAACAAAGTTTTCATTCTTCGGCTATTGGTGGACCATTGGACACGTGGAGGGAGCTCATTTCAAGATTGCCTCCCAATTTCAACTTCTTAACCTTTTTGATAGGGAGACATCCAATGCAAGTGGCTGCATCTCCATGGTGAGCATTCCAAGTCTTCTAAGAAATGCATGGTCAACTCATATTTCACTCGTTGGGGGGGCCAGTCTAGGTGCTTTAAGATAATGGCATTTGAAATAACCTCATTTTTTTGTGACTTCATGCACCTAACCTTTTCACCCCTTAGCTCATGCCTTTAACTACACTGCGGAATGATCAATTCCTTTTGTTTTATCTCCTTGTCCCTCTCAATGATCTCTACATTATTTTTCTCAAGCTCATCCTCCAAGACTCTTATTCTAGCATTTATGTTTGAAAAGTCTTGATTCCACCTCCGATACTTTGTTGAGTGCATTGCAAAACTTGCTCATCATCGAAACTGTTGAGCATTCAAAGAGGGTTTATTCCTTGGAATTTAGTGTCTTTATCAATGCATCACTATTAACCTCAAACTTGGGCTAATCAACGTGGGACTCAAAATCCTAGGATAAATTTTTTCCTTGTGTGCTTGGGTACACACCCTCTTTCATCAAAATAATGACCAAGTGAGGAGTTAGTCTATGTGGAACATGATGCTTTAGAAATGCATGCATAATACCTTGCTTGATCATTAATTTGTAAGTCATATTTGTTCCTACACCAATGGGACTACCCCCTTTCCACCTGTGCACACTTCCTTGGGGAAGATTACTGCTAGGAAAGGGTCTCCACCATGCTCCCATACTCCTTCCCTACGCTCATGACTCTCTTCTTCTTGATTCCTTTAGCACTTCATCGACATGATTAAAAGCACTCCACGTCATGCTCCACCAATGTTGTATAATACCTCATGACCTCCTTCTCTACTATTTCATCTATCTTTCTCTGTCGGGGTCAGGGTCTTCTGAGCATGCATGTCTACTTCCTCACTCCCTCCTTTGTTATGGGAACTCTCCCCATCCCCATTCTTCTCTTCATCTCTTTCTTCATCGACTCGTGTATATTGTGATTCTTCTCTTTTAGGGGGAGGACTCTTACCTTCATCATGATCTTCATCCTCTTCCTTAGAGTCATCATCACCCTTCATGCTCTTTGTCCCCTTTGAGTCTGAGCTTTGTGCCACTTTCTTCTTATTCTTCTTCAAAAAACTCCTCTAACATAGGGGACTCTTATTTTTCTAGGTAACTTTTCCTCTCGGAGACTCCTTCACTTTCCGCGTGAATTCTTCTATGAGTGTAAGTGTTTGTGCCCATGTTGGACTCTTGTGCCCCACAGTTTGAACCATATGCATTTCGGTGCCTTTTTCTTTGAGTCTCTCTTGTTCCCTCTTTTTTATTACCACTTTCTTCCTCTCGATGGGGTCTTCTGGGATATATACATCCTCAACATAATAACCTTTCTCAATTTGGGACTTAGAAACATATACACCCTTCTTTGTCATTCTCCCTACAAGAGAAATGTCACTTTGAGTTTAACATATGTATGTCATAAGAGACATACTTCTCAACATAAGCACGCTTCTTGGGATACACCAATGTTTAGCGCAACTCATGGTAATCTTGATCTACTACACTTAGATCAAATCTAAGTTTCTTCACCTCCTTAAACCATGATTGATTGCGCTTTGAAAAGTACTACACTTTGAAGGAGAAGGGAAACTTACACTAAGGGCTCTTGGTGCCATTAGTCAAAGTAAATCTATTGATACAAAAGTGCTGGTATATGAAAAACTTAGCTTCTCCATCCACCAGTGTAGGAAACTACTCAAGTATCCTCCATTCTACCCGAATGCATCACACATTCATTTATACCACTTCTCCAAGCACGCCTTATGAGCAACCATCATCATGGTGTCACAAGTGTAGGCTTCAAATATTTTAGCAGGGGAGGGGTCCTCATCTGGGTACTCCCAAACATATTTATCCAACCCATCGGGCACTCCAATTTATGAAAACACAATGGTGAGAAGGACGTTACCATACATAATATTTTCTCCATCGCACACGACGTCTATGATCTCCTCTGCGATAAAGGATGAAAGGTTGTAGATTGTTCCCTCTGAGATCTTGCTGGCAAATGTTCAACCAACTCTTGTTTACCTATGTCCACCTCTCTTTCCCATTTAACTTTGTGACCAAGTGCACGGCCATCCTCATGACAGGTTGGTGATCATGGAGATATCAAAATAGTGTGAACCCTTCTTGTACTCATATGCTGTAATTGTCTTCTTGATGGCCTCCTTGTCACACAAGTCATCATCTAGCGGCTCTCCTTCATAGATAATGCCAGTGTACTTGGAAATCAGCTAAGGAGTTATGCACATTCTCCATCCTATGAAATAAAAGTGATCCTCATGCATGTGTGACATCAGCCATTGGTATAACCTTTTGGGATTTCCAAAATAGGGAAACTCATAGAGTTACAGGAGCCCAACCTTTTCCAACTTAACCTTTACTTCATCATCATATATGGGCTTCCCATCTAGTGTCCTCTTTTCTATAGGGTGAACCAACTCTAAAGTCATCTCCTTTTCTAGTGGTGCTCATTTGATGGTTATAATCACTCATGACCATCTTTCATATATGAGACACCCACTCCTTTCCTAACAACACACCATCTGGGTACTGCATCTCTACGTACCATTCTTCATTAAAACTAGTCAAATGGCCGGTTTTCCTTTGCCCTTTGCCTTTTCCTTTTTGGTGAAGTGTTCACTCCCTTCCTTGGTGCCATTTTTCTCCTCCTCGGTCCTCTATAGTTCTTCCCTTGCATCAAGTTCACTCACTTCTCAAACCCTTGGCTCCACTTCTATGAAATCTCCTCAAAACTCATGCCCTAGCTTGTAAACCCTAACCTAGAGCACTTATTTTCCATAAGGTAGTGTAATCACCCATGAATCCTCCCAAAAAATAACCTTCTCCACATACGCTCACGTACTCTTCTTCCATATTGGTTCACAAATCCATTGATCTCTTCAACTCCGCACACCTACTTCTTTTCATGAACTTCTTCACAAGAATCGCCTTAGATCGCAAGAAATTTTTTGATATCAAAATGCAAGGTGAAAGAATAACTCACCCATGACCTCTATTTATAGATTTTTTTTTTCCCACACAAAATCTGATGTCACCTACCAATGTACAAACACAATAAAGTTAGATTTTCCAATGACATCCCTCTCATGCATTTTTGTCCAAGTACTTTCCCTCGCATGCAAACTCATGTAAAAATTTCCACAACCTTCTTGGCACAAAACTTCTTTTCGACAACAATAACTTGCACATCCCCCATGCTAAAGTATGTCAACCTCTATGTGTCCTTTACCAAGTTATTGCCTTTGCCTACCTTCATGTTGCTTTGTGCTTATATCCTTGTACGTGGTTTCCTCAAAGCCTTTTGACACCATTTTTTTTTATCATGAACACTTCTGCTACATGCGTGTTTATGGACCCATGCTTTTGATTTTCTCACTTGGGCCACCTATGTACATCACTCACAAACACTTCTCCTTTGACACCTTCCACCCCACACTAAATAGATGTGTGGTCCTTTGCGCATAAAAACCCTTTAGAAAGTAATAGCTACTGACATGCAAATGCACCCAAAACAAAAGACAAATAAAAGCGATGAAAAAGGGAAACACAAAGAAAGGGAAATGCATTAAGGGAAATCCTAAGCTAAATGGAAATACTACCTTATTTACAAACACACTAAAGACTTATTTATAGTAGGGCTTCAACCTACTCCCATTAAAGTAACTGGGAAATCTTGTTCCATCAAGTTCCTCTAATTGGAAAGCACCCAATTAAGTATGCAAGTGATAATGTATGGCCCCAACCAATGCACTTTGAGTTTCCCAGGATGGCGCAAAAACTTAGAATCATATAGAAGGACCATCTGCCCAACCTCAAACTTTTTATTCTTGATGTGCCTATCATGCCATGCCTTCTTCCTAGATTTTTCCATTTTCTAACTCCATCGAGAAATGGCTCACCTTTCATCTAACTCCATAAGCTTATCAATGCACTCCTCTAATGCTTGTTCATTGGCCAATCCTCCTACGCATGTAATACACAAGGATGGCAACATAAATTCAACTGGTAACACAACCTCTCATGCCAAACACCAATTGAAATGGTGTGGCCTTGTTTAGTCATTTATAAGTTGTCCGATATGACCATAACATGGCAGAGACTTTGTCATCCCAATCCTTTCTCCCAACATCACAAATCTTGGTCAACATGTGACTCAAAATTTTGTTAAAGGCTTCTACTGTCCCATTAGCTTGTGGGTGATAAGGGGTAGTCTTGTGATGGGCCACCATGAACTCAACCAACAAGATTCTAACCATCTCATTTAGAAAATGAGTACCCCTATCACTCATTAAACTCAATAGGCATCCATACCTACTGATTATATTCTCCCATAATAATCTAGCTGATTGTCATGACCATGTAATCCTTCATAGGATCCACTTCTTCCCACCGTGTAAGATAGTCTATACATGTAATGATATAATGCAAACCCATCTTTCACGGGAATTGGGAAAATAGGTCCTACGAAGTCAATTTCCCACTTCTCAAATGAATTTGCACAATGATATGTCTTAATGACATTTCATCTCTTCTCCCTAGTTTACCAAGGCACTTAATAATGGTCCCAGATTTGCAATACTCGATACAATCCTTGTAAATTGTTTCCCACCAAAGGCTAGCTAAAAGGATCTTGAGCACAGTCACATTCCCACATAGTGCCCTCCTATAATTCCACCATGAGCCTCTTCCATGATTGTAGTGTGCTCATGCTCTAGCACACACGATGTGTGAAAACCTCATCATGACCTAGCTTGTATAAGTCTCCACCAATTAACATATAGGGTGTGATGCGTATAGCTAATTGCTTCCTCTTCTAATGCCTTCATCCCTTCTAGCACCACACCCATTCGTAGGAACAAAGCAATATCTTCCAAGTCAGAGGGTGCACGCTGCATGCGCTTGAATAGATGTGCATCTAGCATCATATCCTCAATGCTTTGTGTCCTCACCCAAAGTAATTCTTGACAAATGATCAAGTCCCAAATTACTTTTCCCTGGTTTCACCACAACTATAAACTCAAACTCTTGAAACAATAATATCCAATGACATATGTGCCCTTGAAAAATGGGCTTGTTCACCAAGTATTTTAATGCCATGTGGTCTATGTAGAAAATAAAAGGAGTTGCTAGTAAATATTGCCTAAATTTGTGCAACACGTGTAGATCATTGATAATGCCTCACGCTCTATGGTGGTATAATTCTATTCTGTTGGGGTCAACTTTCTACTAGAAAAACACAAGGATGGTCAACAATTCCCTCTCTAGGTTGTGCTAAGACTACTCCAATCGCCATCCTAGATGCATCAACATGCACATGAAAAGGCTTATCCCAAGAGGGAAAGCACAAAATGGGCGTGGTGGTAAGATTTTCTTTCAATGTGTCAAATGCTACCTACTGTGCCTCTCCCCAATAGAACTTACTTTTATGTTTCAATAGCTCTTCCAGGGGCACAAAAATCTAGGCATATCCCTTGATGAATTTCCTATAGTACCCTATATGCCCTAGGAACCCACTACACATGCTTTGACTAGTAGGATCCTCTAATCCCACTATAACAACAAATTTAGCAGGATCCACTAACAAGCCATCTTTACATATAATATGACCTAACAAGGTGCCAAATGGAGTAGTGAAGACACATTTCTTAATGTTCAGGGAGATGCTCAACTACTCTGCATCTCTCAAACATCAACCATAGATTATCACAATGGTCTTTTACTAATCCATAAACCATCCAGTCATCCAGGTAGACTTGAAGAAACTTGTGAATAAAGTCTGAAATGCCTGAACCATAATGCATGAAAACACAACATGCACATTCTTCAGTCCAAAAGGCATTACCATATAAGAAAAACTTCCCCATTCAGTGGTGAAATTTTTTTCTCTTGGTATTCCTTCATAATTATCACTTAGTGATAACCCGATAATCCATCTGTAAAAGAATAGATCTCTTGTCCAACTACTCCTTCCAAGATCTCCTCAGTGAACGGGGTTGGGAAAGGATCAATTACACATACTGCATTCAAATCCCTATAGTCAACACAAATCCTTATCCTCCCATCCTTTTTAATACTGATGACCATTGGAATTATCTAGTATGATTCCTCAACAACCTCAATGATCCCTAATGCGATCATCTTGTCAATATCCTCCTTGATCTTGATGTGTAAATTCAGAATCATTCGATAAGGTCTCTTCAGAATTAGGTGTGTGCCATCCTTTAGTTTGATCCACATTTCTCATAAAGAGTGGTGAACTCCCTTGAGTTTGTGGTACCCATGTGGAAACAAATCCTAAAAATCACGTAGAAGCTCAATAATCTTTGAGACCTCCTAGTCTGTCTAGTAGTCCCTAATAATAGCTTCCTTTGGTTCTACCTCCATACCAATGTTAACCTTCTTTGTCTTCAATGGCTTGTGTAAACACGTTTCTCATCAACACTATCTAACACTTCACGCATACCTTATGTATGGATAACATCTAAGTTCTCCACCTCTTCATTATCTATCAAGTAGACCAACTTTCCTTTCTCCTTCTCCAGAAGCGCATGCTCAAGTTGTATTTCCTCTGATTCTTCCTCCACAAAGTGTGCCCCCAACTCTGGTTCACCTAACAACTCTAGAATCCTATCCTCCACCATGGCACTGTCTCCCAAGGTAAGGCACTTGACTACCTATAATGCCTCATTCACTAATGGCTTAGTACTTTGATATTCAAATGTTTGAACAAGATCCGCTGTCAACTCCTACCAGTTTCTTGTCTAACGTTGTAACTTTGAATGAATATACCATGCACGCACATAACCTTGTAAGGTGGAATAAAACTTATACACCATAGGGAAGGGGGTAAAGCTTCCATGCCTCCCATCTAAGTCTTCTCACACTCTTGAACATGACATGAGGTGGATCCTTCCCATCATAGTCACAAATTTGAGATGGTGCATTGCTTCGGAGAAACCTAATAGAGAGTGTGATTCTCACTTCATGCCACTCTAGAAGATTATCTCGATGTGTCACCCACCAACATGCTTTGATGTCACATAAAAAGTATAGGTAAGCATATTCCTTCTCTCCACTTGACACTTCCACTAGGTCTCCATTTCACGCAAAAATACATCAGGGTTGGCTTCCCCAGTGTACCGTGGCAACTGCCTTCCTCCCAAGCACCTAACTGAGTGTGTTCTAAAAACTGAGTCTCAGTATCCTTCAGATGCCTTCCAACCAACTTGTATGTCCCATGTGCCCAATTTTCACAAGCAACATTAGTTATATCACTTATGGACTATGCATCATCCCATTGAATGACCCCTTCCTTCATGGTTGAATGAACTTCTAGGTCCCTGATGGTGCACACATATATCTTGTTTAAGTCTTCTTCACCCAATGGCTCCACATACGACACATATCGTCCATCAGTTAGTGGAATGATCACGTGCTCTTCCTTGTTCTCAAAACTGATGTAGCCCTTATTAAAACACAAATCAACATTGTTTGCATAGCACCAAGGGCACCCAAGTAATGTTGGGAAACTATCAACCTCAATAAGCTCTAGGACCTCAAAGTCTCAGTAAAACTTTCCCCTTGAATAGTAATGGATGCACCTTTCAACACCCCTAGAGGCATGGCCTTTGTCCTATTATCCATGTACAACACATTTGAAGATGGATGTAATGGGGGCCTCCCCATTTGATTCCATGCATCTAGAGTAAGGACATTGACCTCTATGCCTATGTCAATCAATATATTACTCAGATCCACCCATTAACAACTACATTCAGTGTGATCTCCTTATCATAATCAATGTTGTGAGGGGGTAGGTTAGCATGTAAGACTTATCTCTCGCACCTCCTCCGCAGTGTGGTACCTTCTCCCTCAACCATTCTCCTAACATGGGAATAATGTTCTCCTACCTCAACATGTGACATACTTCCCTAACCTCATCCATATCCTACTGAGGAACCTCAACACTCTTCTTCTACTCTAATTGGTGCGATTTCTCCTTTAGACATTGGATTTATCCTTGCAAACTCCTAATCACCTCCATGGTTTCTTGGTACACTTCCTTCGGTGGGTAGGATCAAGATATTTCCCATGTATCACTTCTTCTCTTGTAATGAGAGGCCTCTTATTTTGGTTCCTCTCGGGCATGCAACCTCAGCACATGTAGTGACCAAAATAGGCTCTAGCTCGGAGTTAAGCACTACCCTCGGCATCCATTGTGGGTTAGTCCTCTTTACACTCACCATCCCCACACCTTTTTCCTTCTTTTGATTCTTTCTCATGTGGTCATAAACTTAGGGAATTATTCATACTTGTGCTTCTTCCCACACCATGAGCAATGCAAAAGTCGGGCACTAACACTTGTAGTGTCTAGTAGATCCACAATTATAAAAGGTTTGACGAGGAAATTCACTTCTTCCTCCATGACCGTTATGACCTCTGAAGCCTCCACAAAAACCTCTTCCTCGACCTCTTCATCCACACATCATTCATACTAATGATCCTTGGCCTTAGAACTTCTCCCAATGCTGGTTTGCGCACACCAAGATCAATGACATCATGGATTTGGTCTATCAATCGATAGTCCTTTGTATTGTGAGTAGTGGATGTGCAAATATTACAATAACAAGACACATTCTTGTGGATTGTGCATGTGTTGCAACAATGGGCATCTACTTGCATCATGATCTCCATGATAGATCTCATAATCCACTGATATGGCGCGAACCAACCTTCGTGGGAAACTTTCCTTTGTATGACCCTCTACTTCACAATCCATACACCATAACTCCTGCGAGTCTCATGAGCCGAGTTCACAAAAAATTTCTCTAGCTTCTTTGCCATTACAACAATTTGGGCTTCTAGGAATAGACTAACTCTTGTATCAATGCTTCCTACTACCTCAATGCAAAGCCAACCTCCAAGGCCTCGTGTGGATATGTGAAAGATTCTAGGAAAGCACCCTCCTGAATGGTGTGATCAGTCCTCCAATGAACCACTTTGAGCATGATACAAAGGGTGAATGTCATAAGAAAACTTGGATAGGAGAGTCTTGAAATGTGTGTCATACTCCCACACTCTTTTTCATTCCTTGATGAATATCCTTCAATGCGCTAATGCTCTTCTATTCAAACTTAGGTATGTGGAACTCCACCAAAAAGGCATTACACAATGTAGTATAATCCACCATCGTCTGGTGTGGATCATATTTTTGGTACAACTATGTGCATGCCCTTGCAATGTGGTTACAAAGTGACTTATTTATGGTCCAGGGGTAGTGATGCCCTTCACATGCACCATAACAACTCATACTTGTGTACATGTTCCACGGCATCCTCAATGCCCTTATAATTAGGTAAGTGGAGAGATATCTCATAAAACACTTGGTGATGGTGTTTTGGACCTTGTCCACCAAATCTAGGACCTTGATTCCTCCCATGTTTCCTCCACCACCATATCCACTAGATCCACTAGCTCTATTCTCCGATCCACCTCGATCCTCATCCCAGTAACACCATGATGCAAACGAGTGCCACCCACTATCACGCTAAACTACGCATGCCGACATTTTGTGATACTAAACCGCTCCCGGATGTGGTGCTCAAACTTGTACCCATACCTTGCCTAAATTTCATACTAGACATGATACCTCCAAACACCAAAATTGTGTGTGCCACCATAGATGTACTAAATGAAAAATTATATCTACTAGGTGTCACTCGACTACCAATACCAATACCAACTGGATTATCAAAACTTATCTTAGAAAATGGAAATCTAAGCATAAGGGTATGGTCACCATGTGGGTTAAGATGTGTGCCTATGGATCTCCTACTTTCTTCATATGACAAGCTCTCTTGAGAAGGCGAGGGGTTTCTCTTCCACTTGCTTTCCAGATGGGGTAGCTCAAACTAATCGGGTTCTACATCCTCTGCACGAACCTCAAATCCTTCCTACAACATCTTCCTCCATAAATCCATCACTCACTCTTATAGCTTCACATTATCTCACCAAATCCCTTTCTTGAGATTATACTTGAGCCACACTTCTCTCTCTCTCCATTTCACCGCAAGGTCCCATCTTTCTCGCCCACTGCTTCTACACACTTTAGTTTAGCCACCATAGTAAGGCTTCCAAACTTAGGGTAATAACATGATCTTGATAGTTAATGGAATAACCCACAAGAATGATCCTCTTACGCTCTGTAAGAACTCAAACAAAAATATTCAGGCAAGAATACGTAGAAATCACATAATCTAGAGTATAGATAGTCAAGATCCCACTTCACCAATTATCGACAACATGAATCCGAGTTAGATCAATTCATGTGCACCCTCGATACTCTTCTTGGGTTTAAAAATTATTCCTATAGTACTAACTTTTCCTCGATGCATATGCTGAGAGCCATTCATACAACTATACTGGGAAACAACAAAAGAATGTCTCATAGAGTTTGTGATAAAGGTTATCCTCCACCCATTTATGTGCATAAAAATCAGGTCCAGTGTTGAACCTCTGAGAAAACTCATCCTCCATGTTTTTAAGATAGGTATCGATGCTATCCAAGGTCATATGATCTGTCATCATGCATCATTCTTGCAAAAAATTCAATAGAGGTCCCAACAATGAAACCAAAATATAGTCTCATTTACCTCTACCCCCTAATATTTCTCTTAACCCAAGCACATCAACCTATCACCCAAGTCTGGGTGCTCACCCGAGGCATGCACGTGCAGTCCGAGCCCCTCCTTTATGTGAGCTTTGTGAGAATGTTCCATCATTAAGGGAGGAAAGGTTTGTAGAACAAGAATATATGCATTTAATCTAGTATAGAAGTGGTGAATCTAGTTCTAAGCATAAATGTTCCATGAGATAAACATAAGCATCACAACAACATAATGGAGATAGATCTAAACCATGAATAACATGAAAACACACTAGGGTTTAGTCCATAAACACAAAGATATAAAATAGAGCTCCATATATTGATTAAATTCATTTATAGTAGCCATATTACATCAAACAAGGTCATCTCAGACCATAAGCGTCATGAAATAACATTCCAACCCTACAAACTACTCTGAACAAAGATCCTAATTATGATTTCCCATTACAACCTATTGGTACCAAAATTGATTCTCCCTCGGAAAGGTTGAGCAACATCACGGTATTGAAAGAAGCTTAGAGGCAAGCATAGCACATTGTGTGTCATTTTTATCAGGGAAGGAATGCAACTTGCTCTTTATCACTCAGATGTGGAGAAATGGGTAGCACCCTTAAGAGGATTTGATCTATCCTCACCGATTTATTGTTGTTCCTTTCAATTAGGGTGAGAGGACCCTTTTTATCCTGCTATTTGTGGAGGAGATGGAGATGTCCTTTGTTGCGAGAGTTATTGAGAAGACCTTAAAGAAAACATGATCAATACAACAAAATATAACTCTCACGAGTTGTAACCTAGATAATGGGATATTTTCTAAGCAAGGTTCAAGCTACTAAAGACAATGAAACCTGATTGCTTATGTATGTTTTAGTAATATAGATTATGCATTTGTACACACATAGGACAAACATGGGTAGTATGGGTATGATTGGTTGTTTTTAAATGAATTTTGGTGGGAGATGAGGTAGAGATGAACTTGATTTACCGATCCTTGAGAAATTTTACAAAAATGGAGAACTTGAACAAAAAATGCTTTGAGATAGCTAAGATGTTACTTTAACCATAATATGTGCTTGATGGAGGCCCAAATCAACACGTTTCACACAAACTTCAAGGATCCAAAATGAAGGCTCAAATTGGAAAACTTAACTAAAAATTATCAACCTCTGTTTTATCACGCCTAAGATACCCTCAAAGGATAACAAAAAATCTTATAGTCATGCTAGGATTCACAGTGATTTTAAATTTGTTTATTTCACTATCAAATGAAAGCTCTTCTAATAAATGAAATTGTAAATGCCACCAAACTATCACAAGGATAAGATCTTGTGTGATTCACAAAGATTTCAATGTAAGATTGCAATGGGAACAAGAAAACTACTTGCAGACATTCAAAAATGAAGCAAACATAAATTTTACCCAAAAATAATGTAGATTAACTCAAGTTTGATTAAATTTATCAGCAGGGGAAAGTTTCTAGAACAATCTCAGAGCTTGTCAATGGTTGTACACTCATAACCACCTTGACATGATCAAATTTAACACAAAGGAGATAAACATGTTTCTTCATATGGTTTCTTAGAAGGATGGGTTCTATCAAGCTTTTCTCTTAGAAAAATTAGTCTTGACCTCTAACACTCTAACCATTTGCATGAAAAATTCATGTAATTTATAATACTTCATTTACAACAGAGTTTTCCCCCCAAAACCAGAAACATTCAAAGCACCATTGTGTGTTACGACCTTGACCATGACTCCTAGAATCAGATTTGCAAAAAGGTTGTCAGGTGTGCAGAAGGAAAATCTCTCCAAATATTTCCAGCATTCAATTCTTCACCTGGTAAGTCATTCTTCATCTCGTCGCCAACTACTTCCTCCTCCAATCTATCAAATATGGTTCTTTGTGTGCCAAGGAAGGAAAAACTAGAAAATCAGATCGAAGCCAATGGCCAGATCACATCTTAATGGAAAAATATGTTTTTAGATTTTTTCCCACCAAACCAAGATATCAGATTAATGTTCCTCTTCATTTGGCATGTAGGAGACTCTAAGAAATGATAAAAAACCACAAGAATACACATCCCTAGGAGCTTTAGAGAAAAATGGAAGAAAATTAGATATAGGCCTTACGAGTTGAAGTCGATATTTCTTTTGAATTTGGACCATCCACATGGGAGATCACGAGTTATAACGAGGCCTAGGGGTTCTTTTTTTACTTTTTACACCTTTTTGGAAAAAATGCAAAATTTCTCAATTTTCTCCACGCCTCTGCGCTTTGAAAAGTGGGCCAAACATGTGTCCCAAAGGAATTGCGTGCTAAATTATGCTATTTCACCTCTTTTTTTGGAAAAAGGAATAATTTTCAAGTTTTCCCGTAGCTTTGCCCTTCCACTTCTTTTTTTTTTTTTAATGTGGGTCCCAACAGAACCACACTTCCTTTATACTTTTAACTCCTTTCTCCACAAAAGGAAAATTTTCCAAATTTCCCCTAGAAGTCCACACCTCTGCCATTGAATGGAGAATTTTTTTGACTATTCTCTATCGGGCCATGGGTCATTTTGGTTATTTTACCTTTTAATTAACAAAGGGGTAAAAAATCTAAGTTACCCCGATGAGTCGCCTCCTGCCTCTTGAATTTTCAAACTGCCACGCATCTCAATGGCGCATCTTGAGATGGTCCCCAAAAGTAGAGACCCTAAATGAGCGCGGGCTCACCATGTGTCTCAAGCCCTTTAGGAAGTTGCTGAAAAGTCTAAGGAAGGAAGACCCGTGGAAACCTCCACATGTCTTTATTGTGTAACTTCAAGAACATTATAAGGCTTCAATATGATTTGGCGGGGGCACGCTTCCATTTTAGAACCTTTATTCCATTTTGCCAAAAGTGCAAAGTATCCAACTTTCTTCCGAAGGCCCGCATCTCTACTTTTATCTTTGCCACATGTCCTTCGCGGGGTCAAAGTAAGACTTTTTCCCTACCACTTCATATCCATGTTGAATAACAAATTAGATCTTTATCAGGGCCACGGGGCCAATTTGATATTTTTTACAAATGTGACCAAAGTGGAAAATTTCACTAAACAAACCCTCCATGCCTCATCCAATTATAAGAAGCCTTGTGACCGATGAATTCTTGAGGAATAATTTGATAGGAAAAAGACACCGTTAGACCGTAAAAAACACAGAAATTCACCATTCATGCCCATAATCCAATTTTTTTGCTAAGGATGATTTTTTTGAAACAAAACCAAGTGAATCATGGTTCCAAGCATCTTTCGACCATGGATTTGGGTTTTCAAAGGCATACAAATATAAATTGATCATTCTCGAGCTTCCATGGTCGGGGAAAATAGGAAAAAAATGGAAGTTCCCACAGATTTGAAGAAATTAGGGCAAAAAACAAGGCAAGCTCGGAGACTTCTTCAAAAAGGGCATGACAATGGATTCTGCAAACAATTAAAGGCATTCAAATGGAGGTAAAGGCTTGAACATCCACATCAAGAGATAAAATGTTTAATAACATACGTAGATCAAAGGAAAATTAAGGTAAATGGCGTGATATCAAAATGAGCACCAACATCAACTCCGACTCGGGGATGGGCACTCCTGCTGCTATGCCATAAGAACAACTAGCAGACCAAGTGCCAAGAATAGACCATTAGGCAAAATGAGTCAAAGAATAAGCTAACATAGTGGAACAACCACAACCATCATCCAAAAACTGAACCGAGAAACCAACAAAACCAAGTCACCGGACCAAAATGAGCAAAAACAAAAAAGAAAAAACCAACCAACAAGTTATACACTATACAAATGATGCTCACCTTGATTCTGGGGAATCAATCCAGGAAATGTTTCAAGTGCCTACCATTAACAGAAATTCGAGTAATTCACCATCCAAATATTTCAAGAAGAAGGTATACTCACCAATCCGAATGTCAATGGAGTAAGGGCCCATCCATAGTGCATCAAATTTACCATGCTTTCCCTTGTCTTCATGTCTACTATCCTGTAACAACACAAGATCTCCAATGTTGAAAGCTCTGGGAGTGACCTTCTTGTTAAATAAATTCTTCAATTTTTCTCTGAACTTCACATGCCTTTGGTGAGATGCTCTCCTTTCTTCATCAAGTTCAACAATTTGGTTAATGTGAGCCTCATATGGACTAACTTCTTGATCTTCTAGTTGTTGAATGAACTGATATGAGGATAGTTGCATATGCAGGGGCAGCAAAGCTTGAGTTCCATACACCAATTCAAATGGACTTTTTCCAGTGGCTCTTTTAATAGTAATTCTATCAGCCCAAACAACGAACTTTAGTTGTTCACCCCATTTTCTTTTGTTCAGCTCCAAGGTTCTTTTGATAATCTTCACAAATTTTTATTATTGGACTCAGCTTGTCCATTTCCTTGGGGATTGTAATTAGAAGCATATGTCAAATTGATCCCATATTCTTTGCACATTGCCACCAAAGGTTTAGCTCTGAAGCTCATGGCATTGTCAACAACAATTTTAACGGCACTCAAAACCTGCAGATGATATGGTTCAACATAAAATCCATGACAATTTGGTGTGTTGTTCTTTTGGTGGGGATTGCCTTTTTCCCGATTCTTAGACATTTCTTTGGAATATTGATGAAACAAATAGGGTAATGGGCATAGGAGGAATACATGTTGAAATGTTGGTTGATGGGTTGTTGTGCGCATATGACTTCTGAATCCACAGATTGATTGTGAGAGCTTCCTTTTGGCTAGGAGGAACTACCTGTAATGAAAAGCAAGACCACCAGAAAGAGTTAAACAATATGTGTAGTGAACTACCTAGCGTGTGCTAGATTCGGGAAGTGTGATACTTCCTAGATGGCTATCAGTCCACTGTTTTAAACAATTTAATGCGGGAAATGAAGTAAATCCTATTGTAATTCAAAATGATTTAGGTATCTCACTTAAAACACAATAAGAAAGATCTAATCTAATAGGCTAGGTTAGAGTAGGATCCAAAGGTCAAATAACTGGTTCTGGGTCTCTGCAGGTTTGACAGAGGTCTCAGGTAGGTCATAGGTGAATAAGGGTGATGTGGAGTTAGGTGAATAAGTCATGGTTCTGAGCTATATGGGAAAATACAGAGACCGATGCCGGTTAAGGGTGACTGACGACGGTTGGGTGTAACTTGTGTTGAATTCTTATGGAAAACCCAGAATGCCACGAGAATGAGCTTTTGGTCTCCTTTGTAATTACACAAAGGACTTTGGCTGGTTGGAATGAGGTATTTAGTAGCTTGGGTGGGATTTAGCAAGGTTTTAATGAGTATATGGAGGGGGAGTGTTGAAGGAGGTAAATGGGTGGCTAGGTAAGCAATAGGTGATAATATAATGACAAAATTAAATGAACCGAGAGAAGTATAACGTTTTACTTACTTGGATTCTAGTCCTGAAATCCTGTGAGTGAGGGATGAAGGTCTTTGGTAAGAGGTTGAAGGCTGCGGTGATCACCAATCGTAGGAGAGCTTCGCGTGGACTGCATGTACATTCCTTTTTTCTTGGTTGGATCAAATCCTTGCTTGGGGTGAATGCTTTGGATGGCTATGTAGGAGAAAATGCTTGATATCCTTCTTTGCATGCGTGTTCTCACCTGAAATTTGCTCTCGAAGATGTGATATCTCTCAGAATGTGCTAATGTTTTCCAACCTTTTCAATCTTTGCCAACCTTGAAAATAAGGTTATTTTGGGGGTTAAAAGGGTAACCGACAATGGTTCTAGCTTAACCGGTGATAATTAGGGGTAACTGGTGTCGGTCAAGGTGGGATTTCCTAGGTTTACTAAACTAGGGAGATCCTCTTGATTTTCTCGAATATTGTGTTGTTAACCCACATATTAGACTAGAAGCCTCTTGTAAGAATGCATGAATGTGGTTAGAGAGAATGTAGGCATTGATTTTTAGGGTTTTGGTAAGTCTTAGTTAGTTATGGCAACTTACTAAGAATAGGTCTTAGGTTGAGTTGGCTTGATGAGGTGTCTAGGTGAGGTGTATGTGTGGATATTATCTAAATTAAGATATTTAAATAATAAATATGGTGAGGATAATGAATTAATTTAATTAAATTAATATTAGTGGGGTGAAGGGGGAGTGTGACCTAGTTTTAGTGTCTACATTTTGCACCTTTTTGTTGCATAGCTTGTATTGGTAAGGGACACTAACAAAAATAAGATGTGGTTGTCCCATGTGTGGGTAAAGGTGATCCCCTCAAACCGAGGCCACGAGGTCAAAGGAAGAAGTGGTGAGTGGTTTGATAAAAGGTAAATGTGAGGAAAAGGCAGGTGGGCATGGGGGAAAAAGGGTTAAAGGTATACTTAGGAAATCGAGGTAATGGGTTAGGGTCAAAGGTAGCAACAATCAAACGCACACACACATATAAACTGTAGCACACTACCAGGTTGAAGAGTAGGAAAACTCTACATTGTCTAAGGTTGATAGGTTTATCCAAATGAGGTTGAAGTGATTCCGGTATCCAAGGTATAGGATATGGTCAGGAAACACGATGTAGGTTAGGTGCAGGAATGTTTAGGTATGTTCCGGTACACCAAAGGTAGGGTCAAGATAAACGGTCACAATAATAGGCTAGGTAAGGTCATTAGGTCAACAACATAGGTAATAGTGCCACAAGGTATAGCAAACACATGAGGTCAAAGGTCACTAGCGATGGTCCAGGTCCAAATATCTAGGTCACAACATGGGTAAGGCCAAGGTAGGGGTAAAATAATGAGTCCCCAAAGGAGGACAAAGGGAGGTAGTAAATGATGAGGTCAGGAAGGTGAGGTAAATGGTTTGGGTAAAGGTGGGGTGGGGTAAATGATTAGGGTGAAGGTTGGGTGAGGTAAAAAAGGAGGTAGGGGTAGGGTAAAAGGGTAAAATTTAGGGAAATGTGCAGGTGAGGGTGACCGATGCTGGTCAAGGATAACATCGTCGGTATAGGTCAACCGATGATGGTAAGGTAGGTCATGCGTGTGCTTTGTCAAGGGTAACCAACGTCGGTTAGGTCGGGTTTGTTATAAAAACAAAAAATCCATGTTTTTTGTTATTCATTTGTCATTTAGCTAAGTGAGAAAATGACAAAAAGAGAGAAAAAAGAGAAAAAGTGTTTGGATGGAATGGAGCATTGAGTTGGCGGTGTGAATGATGAGTGATTGGGTGGTGAGAAGTGGGTCCATAGGATCAGTGAGAGGGATTTGATTGGGTAGAGGTTACCGCGCACGGAGACCAACTCCGATTGAGCGCCGGTAGGGACCCAGGAGGCTGAGGGTATAGGTGATATAGAGATGGAGGACATCCACCGAGATGCCCGATATGTGGCGCTTTGGTTTTGATGCATGATAGTATTTTTGTGATATATACCAGGACTATGTGTCGAGAGATAGTTCTATTTTTGATCACATATTAGCCTATGTTGAAGACAAAGTGAGGATGTATGAGAGGTTTTGTATATTTCAAGCATATACCGGCTTTGCATGTCGAAGATATTTTGTATTGATTCATTATTTTATTGTATATATGAGACCGGCCTACGTGACATTTGGTATTGACAATTTTGAGATGATGGACATGAGGAGATAGCCATGTATATTGTATTAAGATACACATTTATTTATATGATGAGATACATGATATTTTTGATTTGTTGATGTGGTGATGAGATTTTTGATTTGTTGTTTTGATATGGATGGAAATTAGGTGAGTTAGGCATGATGGAGTCAGGTTGGTTTAGGCATGGATCGAGTCAGGTCTTAGGCATGGATGAGTTAGGTTTATTAGGCATGGTGGAGTCAGGTTTGTTAGGCATGGATCAAGTCAGGTTGTAGGTATGGTTGAGTTAGAAAGTAGGTGAAGTTGTGATTCATTATTTTATGCAATGAATGATAATATGGGTCATATGTGAGATGTGGTATAATCTATGCATAGTGATGATAAAGAAATGGTAGGCGTAATAAATGTATGCTGTGATAAGGATTAAAATATGAAGCAACTTGTTATGTATGTGGTTTAATTTCTAATGTTGGGTATAAATGGGAAACTAAGTGAGGTGTGATGTAATGTGAGGAATATGGAAGATGAATTTTTTAGGGTAGAGAATGGCCGAGCTAACCTCCAAGGGCCCCATGCCCTTAGAGTGCTACCTACATAGTCCTGACGAAAAGGGACCTCATGCTGATATAGTTCTCCCATGAGCTAGGGAAGAATATGAAGAGGTATGAAAATGAGTTAGTAGGTTTTAGGCATGGTGTGGGTTTTAGATCTGTTAGGTGTGGGTGGATTATAGGTAAAGTGATGTAGGTGGGGTCGATTGTGGTGAAAGAAGAAGATTACCCCAAAGGTAAGTGTCGAGGACCAAGTCTTGTATAAGGTAATCAAAACATAAACAAAGATGGTTAAAAGATAAGAGGGGGCAATAAAGCCACCTGATTGGGTAGGATCATACCAAGTAGATCATACCTTGGAGGAGGTGATGAACATAAGACCCTAAAGACATTGCATGATTGATTGTTCTACGGTGAAAAGTAGTCACATGATCACCAAATGTCTAAGTTCCAAGAAGTCCCTTGAGGTAGTAGGAAATGGGAGTGGGAATGGTAAGAAGGGTGAAAGGTAGTTAATTTTATATGGTATAGGTAGCATGACTTTATGCAAGAGAACCTAGGTCACAATGGGCAAGTCCATGACTAAAAGGTTGGTTTTTTGACTTATAGTTGAGATAGAATGATCGATGTAGGAAGTCTATATGGGATGAAGAAAATTTAACTCCTTGAGGTCTTCGTGAAGCTGATCGATGTGGGAAGCTTCGGTTGCTCTCATTTTTTAAAGATATTTACATAGCTATCCTTCGAGGGAGTAGTCTATTTATAACAGCAATTTTTGAGAGGAAGATGTCCTTTTGAGGGAGTCATATTTTGAGTGGAAGTTTGACTCAAGGATTTATATCCCATGTGAGGGCTTTGAAGTCATGGACAAGACCAAGGTGGAGGATAGGACTCTCATGCAAAAGGAAAGATGAAATGACCATGGGATCTCATCTAAAGGTAGATGAAAAGTATCCATGAGAATCATGCTATGTGTAGCGCCATGGTACACATATTCAAGAGAAGATAACAAGTGATGGTACTCACATGATTCTTGTTTAATCATTAGTGAGGTGTATGAAGTGAATAGTGCTCAAGGGATGAGCATGGAAAGAGACAAAAGGTGAGGTAGGACTACAAGTCAACAATAGAATGGTCAAAGATGTAAGGCATTAAGGGGCTCAGGTTCAGGTTTACCATCGAGTGAAGATAAATGATAAGCACCTAATCCATAGGTATGAGTCACGATGTATGGTCCAAGCCAATTAGGAGCAAATTTTCCCCGTTTGCTTTTTTCTACTTTAGTTACATGTTGATTTTCTTTCAAGACAAGGTCACCGACTTGGAAGGTTCGTGCATGGACACGTTTTCATAGGCACATTTGATACGTTTTGGTAAAATTGAAGGTGATCTAGAGCGTTAAGACAATGTTCGTCTAATAACTCTAGTTGTGCTAAACGGTCTTGACAAAAGTCATCATCATTGAGCATGTCATGGAGAGAAATGCAGAGTGAGGGAATCTAGACTTCAAGAGGTAGGACTACTTCTATACCATAGACTAGAGAAAAGGGTGTGGCCATAGTGGAAGTGCGAATACTAGTGCGGTATGCCCACAGGGAAAAAGGAATGTGCGTATGCTAATCCTTTCCAATATCATTAACCACTTTCATAAGAATTTTGTTGAGGTTTTGTTAGTGGATTCGGCTTGGCCATTGGTTTGTGGGTAATAAGGTGATGAGAAACTAAGCTGAATGCCAAAGGTGTCACAAAGTTTTTGCAATGTTTTGTTTTTGAATTGTTTTCCATTATTAGTGATGAGGTGATGAGAACACCAAAGTGAAAAATGATGTGGTGGTTAATAAACTCACATATTTTCTCAACTTTCATGGAGATGAGTGGTATGGCTTCCACCCATTTTGTATAGTATTCGGTAGTAGTGATGATCCATTGATGGCATTGGGAAGAATGGGGATTGATTTCTCTGACAAGATCCAAACTCCATTGAGAGAAGGGCCAAAGGTCACGTGACTGTAAGGCATGATTGGGTGTATGATGAAGATTGGAATGTTGTTGGAATTTTACACAACATTTGACGTAGTCACAACAATCATGGTTAAGGGTTGACTAGTAATATCCCGATGAAAACAATATGCTTAGTAACATCAAGGCCACTAAAGTGACCTCCACATATGCCATCATGAACTTCCTTAATGGTATAAGGAATTTTAGAACTTGTGAGGCATCATAAGAGAATACCATCAAAGCCGTGCTTATAGAGGAGTCCCCTAGGATAACGTAACGAGAGACCTTTTTAAGGAAGGCACGTTGTTCATTATGGGTGAGATCGGAGGTAAGATGGAGAGAAAAGGTAGTCGGAATATTGTTTGTACCAAAGGTCACTTAGGTCGGAGGTGATGTTTTCGATGGAGTAAAAATCATGACATAAATAAGAAGGTGATTGGAGGCATTGTACGGTGATAAAGATTTTAGAATTGGTGGGTGAAGCGGGTATTTGGGAAGCTAAGCAGGCCATGGTATCTTGTAAATTTTTTGGTTGAACATGGGATGGTTTAAAGGGTGTAATGGTCAAAGGTGGTCAAAAGTACATCTACATGATGTTTATACTTTTGAAGTATCTCATTACGACATTGGTATATACCATTGACTTGGTTTACGACCAATTGAGAATCACCAAAGATGTTGATTGATTTGACATCTAGGGCATAGGCGTCTTGGAGCCTAATACGAGAACTTCGTATCGGAAATATTGTTGGAGCATTCAAAATCTAGTTTGAAAGACATGGGCATGGGCTCACCATCAAGAGGAATGAGGATAATACTAGCCCCACCCCCATGCCAACACTTAGAACCATCGAAGAAGAGTGTCATTTGGTAAGGGGGTTTCTATGCAGGAAAGGGTAGAAATCGTCTCATCTGGAAAGTCAAAATTAGAGGGTTGATCCCCAAAAATAGGTGCGTTGGTGATAGCTTGGCCCTTGATGGACTTTTGATGAATGAATTCGAGGTCAAGATCGAGATAAAAGCATAAGCCATCATGTGTACACATTGATTTTGATAAGGTTTAGCGTAAATGAAGTGTAAGGGGTCGGTGTTGGTCACAACATAGGTTTTGTGGTTGAGTAGGTAATGATAGAGTTTGGTGGCAATGATAGCTCAAAGCGAAAACTAAGGCTAAGAATTTTTTTGGGGGGTGGTGTATCGGGTTTCATAGTCCAAAAGAGTATGGCTTATGTAATAAACCACCTGCTCCCTATGTTGTTCATCACGATGAGCGAGCATGGCTCCCAAGGAATGATCGGTAGCTGAGATATATAGGTAAAAAGGTTGATCATCTTTAGGTGGAATGAGTACGGGTGGTTAGAGAAGGTATTGTTTTAAGGCCTCAAAATCTTTATGGTAGTCATCATCCCATTTAAAGGAGACATCCTTCTTGAGAAGATGATGAAATGGTTGACATCGATCAGATAATTGTGAAATGAAACAACGAATAGACTGTAATTTACCTTGCAGGCTACGGAGTTGTCTAAGGTTAGTAGGCGGAGGCATTTCGAGAATGGCCTTGACTTTAGCAAGGTCAACTTCTATACCATGTAGGGAAATGATAAAGCCCAAGAGATTGCCTTAGAGGACCACGAAGACGCACTTCTTAGGCTAAGGAGGCGTAATATTTGATGAGATGGTTAAAGATGGTTTGAGGGCGGTAAGGTGCTCGGTGCATCATTTGGATTTGGTTTGGCGAAGAGATCATCCACGTAATCTTCCAATATGTGATACATGATGTCATGAAGGTCATGGAAGGTGTATAGCCTTTCTAGCGTGATACATGGCACCAACGTTTTAAGGCCAAAATGCATGACTCGATAGCAAGAAATAAATCCCCAAGGGGTGATGAATGAGGTCTTGTGTTGATCTTGACGGGGAAAACAAAAGACATTTGGTTGTAACTCCGAGAAGCCATCCATGAGTGATAGAATCTTGTGCCCAGCAAAACACTAAATGGTCAACTAAAAAACTAAACTATAGTCAATACCTAATAAGGGAAAGTCATCTTTCTTGACATGCTAGGTTGAGGTCATGGAATTCAGTGTAAAAATACACGAGTCCACCTGTCACCTTAGTGATAGGGACAATGTTAGAAATCCAATGAGGATAATCAATGGGTAAGATGAAGGAAACAAAAAGAAGGTGCTAAAGTTCTTCTTTGATAAGAAGAGCAATGCGAGGGTGCATTTTACTCAGCTTTTTTGTTTGATGGGTTTGGCATCGGGAATGGTTATGATATTGTGGACCACTATGGTGGGGTCAATCACACGGCATGTCCATGCGTAAGACCAAACAAAAGCATGGTTATGATCTCTCGAGAAAAGAAGTGATGGCTTCTATTATTCAATAACATCTAAAGATTGACCATCTTTAGGATGTGCGGTCATCCCCTTGAGTATGAATGTTGATCTCGATAGTCAATTCATTCAACATGGTTTACGTCTTAGAAGGTAACGAAATATGATGAATAGATGAGTCTTTACACCGAGTAGGTGAGTATAGATTCATGATTGTGACATTGAACAACGTTAATTATTGAAGGTGTATCATCATCGATCATTTCATGGATACAGAATGGAAGAGTGGAAGGGGTCTCACCCTTGTGTTGATAAGTCGAGAGCCCCAAGGAAATGGTGTTTATGATTTTTTCATCTTTAGGAGGGATAGATTCGGGATCCATCGACTCTGTTGGTGAGGTGGTGATGAAGGTGGAGAAGGGCTAGTGTCCTTAATGAGTTCAATACGGGCTGTTTGGTAGGTGGTTCGGGAAAGATGATACCACTACCGTAAAGAATCATTATGTTTGCAGGGTGGTACATGGAATAAAGGTATGGAAGACTTGCTCATAAAATCCAAAACCAAAACCCTTCCATGCACATCGATGCTGGAAGGAAGGTGTGGGAAAAACAACGATTGGTAAATGATTGGAAGTCGTGTTGATGGAAAATGGGCAAGTTTGTGGCAATGGTTTGGGTGTGTAAGTGGTAGTATCAAGTCCCCATAGGTGAGACTAGTATGAAGGTGAGGAGGACCATACAGAAACATTATCCTATATGGTGATCATAATGTGGGTGTTAGTGAAGGCTTCCATACTCTTGTGGAGTAAGGAATGTGGTGACACTATATAGGCGGTACTCCCAGTGAGGCATTGAAAAACACCTTCCTCAAGGGATCTCAAAAGGTAGCGGTAATGAGGTAGTTGGAATGGATGAAATGTCATAGGTCAATATGGAGGTAGAGTTAATGGATTGGGAAGGCGATGGGTCAGCCCTTGTGGAGGTTAGAGGCAGCGGTAGGAATGGAGGAGGAGGTATGTGCGGTTGAAGTAGTGGAGGGGCTGTGTCTTTGGTAAGTGGAGGTGTAGGTGAAGAAGTAGAGTTTGTAGAGGTAGATGGCTTAATAGGTATGAGCACATCATTGGGCGAAAAAAGCATGTTACATGTTTTAAAAGGTCATGGAGTCAATGGAATGGTATAGGTGTGTCCTTCATGTTCAAACTTTACACAACGATGCAAAGTGGAAGGATTACAACCCATGACACAAATCCAGAGGTCTGCTAAGCAACATGTTATATTGGAATTCCCCTTCCAAAATGTAACATAATTCTAGAATAGTGTGGGGGCCCACACGAATGTTGAGATGACAGTGTCATTAAATGAACACAACATGACGAGGATGTTTATGCATGTAATTATGACGGTATGCGCATTTGAGTGAATGCATGGGATGAAATGATGTTAATGCTAAGCAACCCCCATTAAATCATCACATGGCATACACATGTATGTCATCGATGTGGACAAAGATGAAGAGGGCCACTGCGAATGTTTGGGTCATCATTTTTGTGTGGTGTAATCTCTTCCTCTTAGAAGCTAAGGGAGGCTTGGTGAATAGGGTGGGGTGAAGATGAAGGTGGTAATTTAGTGAGAGAGGCTATTGATGGGTTGTGATAATGGAGGCTACAGGTGTAGGGTCATTGGGTAAAACCTCAATAGATTGAAGAACCTCCATGAGAGCTTGATGATGGGATTATGAGGTTTGGATGAGGTCATATAAGGAAATTTTGAGGGGAGATTGGTGTAATTGTTTAAGCATGGTGCGATGTGTGACACCATTAGAAATGGGGTACGTGGGGCCGTAGATAGTGATTTTAGGTATGGGTACAGATGGTATGTTGGGTATAGGATTGGTTGGTGGGTCAATTGCCTTTTCTTTTCCCTTATCCTTCTGAGCATGTGTAGTGACGTGTATCATGTTGATTTGAGGGGAGTCATTAAATGGAGAAGGTGTAGGATGAGTGGTATAACGACATGACGGAAAAAACCTACTGGAGGAGAAAAGCCTTGTGAAGTGAGCTAAGCGCAACAACATTTAGGTGATGGTGCAGCAAGTTCTTTGATGCGAACCATGTTAATTTCAAATCTTGGGGTGTCTCTAGAGGCTGTGAGCGTGGAGGTTGTGGTTGTTGAGTGGGCAGTGTGGGAATGGGTGTTGGTGAAGCAAGATCCTCGTCGAGAAGGTTGTCATCATCAAAGTTGGATTCATGAGGACACAACTAGATAAGGATGGCTTTCAAAGCCTTTCGATTCTCCACATCATGCCTTGGCACATGATGGTATGCATAATTTTTGTATCATCAAACCCTTTCGGCTTGGGTTTGAGGGGTCATAAGGTCCGAGTGGCGGTAATGTGATGATAAAAGTCTCAAGGAGGTTGGTTAAAATTTTGACATAGGACCTTGCTTAGTGGATCACAATGGGAAGTGAATGTGGGTTTGGTTGTAGGTGCGTTGATTGTTAAGGAATGGTATTTGGAAGAGGAGGAGTGGATCGAGCTATGGTTTTGGGTGTTGGTCATGGTTTTGGGTGTAGGTCATGTTTTTTGGGTAGAGGTATAGTAGATGGACGGGTAGGAGGGTGTGTGGTTGTTTTGACTACTTGTGGGGTAGTGGAGTTTTTTTTGGGTTGCACCTTCTTGGGTAAAGGTGATATGGGTGTACGAGGTCTAGAAGGAAAGATAGATGGGGGAAGAGGACGTGTTACCCATGGGGATAACAAAGGTGCTATGAAGGTAGAGGATCGGGTCATGCAAGGGTGTGGGACAAAGATTGAAGTGTAGTGGGTAGTGAAGGAATTGCTGAAGGTATTGAAGGTATGGGTGGTAAAGATGTTGTGGGTGTGGGTGTAAGTCGTGTTGGGCGTTTGGGTAAGTTAGAGGTTTGTGAGGAAGGAATGGGTTGTTGTGTTTTTGGTTTATTAATGGGTGGAGGTTTCTTGACCATGTTGGGAAGCCGAGGTCTTAAGACAGATGGGACAGGTGTTAGTGTGATTAGCGCAGGGGGTATGAGTCTTATGGGTTTGGTGCTTATGTTTGGGTGTTGTAGTAGGTGTGGTGTTGACTTTGGAGGATGTAGCTAAATCTAGTTTGTGGTGGATGAGTAAGGCTAGTGGTCGGGTGACCCCTAAAGTGGTAATAGGTTTAGTCGAGGAAGATGCCATAGGCGCGGGTTTGGGTTTAGATATAGATTGGGTTATGGGTAAGGGTGTGGTTTGAGCTATGACAGGTGTCGTGGAAGGAGTTGTGATAGAGGTGGTTGTGTTTGGTTTGATTGGTTGAAATATTTTTGGGTAGATAGTGGAGGTATCAACAAGTGACCTCTACATCTACGTGGAGATGGGAAGCAAAAGATGCCCCCATAGTAAAGCCCTATCCACATAATCTAAGTGATTAGAAAAATGTGAGAATGACACATCTGTAGGTGGAGTTGATGAGGACCTAATGGAAATTCCCATAAAATGTGTCTTAGAGATGGGGAATTGGCTAGCTTCAGCTTCCGTGGGTAAGAGAGCCAAAAGTAGGTCTGCAGGATCTTGGGTAGCTGATGGAGAATGCTCACCAAGAGGCAAAGGTATCTCGACTAGGTCTATGATAGGTGGAGGAGATATGGGAGCTCCTCATAGGTGGAGAGATGATGGAGCTCCTCTGTAGGGGGAGGAGATGATGGGTGCTCCTCTATGGGTGGAGGAGGTAAATAAGTATCCTTCGTGGACTAAAGAAGTATCATGGGGTATCGGTTCTCTAAGTGGAGAAGCCAAAGGTGAAATGGTCTCAATGTTAGTGGAAGGCTCCTCCATAGGTGAGGAAGGAGGTGAAAGGTGTTCCTCTATTGGTGAAGGAACAAGGGAGGTTGGTTCCGATGCAGAAGGAGGACTTCGGGCTAGAATCTCCTCTATGGAAGGAATATGGGGTAATTGGGAGGTGACAGGTACGTCATTAAAAATAGTGTGAACCTCGCGGGTATGGGTATCATGAGTTGAGGTCTCACCAGTTTGATCAGACGAAGGGGCATGGTTGGGAAATGGTTTCTTGAAGATGTGTAGGTTTTGGTTGGCAGGTGCATTAGGATTATCCATGGTTAACTCACCTTTCTCAAGCATTTCTTGGACAATATTCTTGAAAGTGATGTAATTACCATCACTATGACCCTTTACTCGATGATAGTTATAGAAGTCATGTTATTTATACCATGCGGGCATGGGGTGAGTAGGGTCAAAACCAGTGTGTGGTTTTATAGGTGGAAGGGTAATGGCTCGCTTTGATAAGATTTTCTAAGACAAAAGAGTAAGGTTCCCCAATTGGGGTGTATTTCCGTTGTTCTCATCTAAATTGAAAAGTCTAGATGGGTGAGAGATTAGATGAGGGGGTAGCCTAATTTGATAGATGAGTTGGGCCAACTTTGAGTACCACTGCGTTAGCGGTGCCCTTAGCTTTTGAATAATTATTTTGTGGTTTGGAAGAAGAAGAGGTATCATTCAACTTGAATGCTGAATTCTTATTGCGTAATTGGATTTTCTTCTCTTCGATGGCCCGAATCTCTAACTTTCATGCCATGGTGAATGCTTCATCAATGTTTGGAAGGTTTGGACCTGTAAGGTTAGTGAGATATGTCTAACACAAGCCCATGTGAAGATCTCGATGAGTTCTATTTATGGCAGTTGGAAGGTGAGTTGATTGATCAAGCTACACCAGTGAGTGACAAAATCTGTGATAGATTCATCCTCATACTAACACGTGGAGTATAGGTTAGTCATGGTAACCTTCTTGATGATATTGATAGAGAAATGATCCAAGAAGGATTGGGATACCTAATTGAATGAGAATATAGAGTGTTTAGGTAACCCACTATACCAATCTAATGTAGGTCCAGTCAGAGACATGGGAAAGGTTCTCAAGAACAAAGCATCATCATGAGCGATTAGATAACACCCATGTTTAAATGACCACAAATGCTGTTGTGGGTCTTCTTTTCTATTGAAATGATTGAATTTAGGCATTTCCCAATGCACGGGTATGGGTGGATAGGAATGGATGGGTGGATGGGCTCGTTGCAAATCTTGTCGTAGGTGAGAGTGTTGCGAGAGCCGGAAACTGATGCCTCCAATGTCTACATCTTGTCCAACATTAATTTGATTAGGTCATTGGTAGGTTGCAATGATTGGGGGCCTCTTGTAGCATGAGAGGTTGGGTTTGGGCATATAATGGGGGTGGCACTCCAGTGTATGGTGCTGCCATGTAGGTTGATTGGGAAGAAGGTAGTGAAATAGGGGTACGTACCTAGAGTGAATAATGGATGAAACGTGAGGTTGCTGATAGTATGTATATGGAGGTGGAAGGGTCGTGGTAACCCTAGTGGCAATGGGGGCTAATGATTGTGGAATGGAAAGGACCACGTTTTGAAAAGGGGTAGGGGTCACCAAGACACCGAGGTGGTAGTGTAGCTACGGGTATGTGTGAGACATTAGGGGTGGATGAGGTTGTGTTTTGGGTATTTGTGAGGGTATGGTGGATGTGGTAGGTGCCACGGAGGTGGAGACATGTGGCAGTGATAAGGTATAGGACCTAGTTGTGAAACGATTGGGGGTAAAGTAGATGCGGGAAACATAGAGCCAAATGGGGCCAATGCAGGAGTGGGAACTGAGAGTCGGGGGATAGATATGGGCATGTTATATATCAATTGACCCGAGGCATCTCGAGTGGATGAGTGGGAAAGGTAAAACTACAAGGCGGCAGGGTTTTGGTCAAGGAGTCATGCGAACTCCTCATCTCCTATAGCGATAGTGATAGGTTGGATGAGATCCATGGCTGGTGATAAAATGGAAGGTGGTGAAGGACTAGGTGGGAGTGGTTGACAACTGGCATGAAATATGAGTGTACTTGCTTGTCTTCGGGTTAGCACCATGTGAACTAGTACTAATCAGGTAGGGCCGCTTCTCTATAAATGACACAGAAAAATAGAATAGGTGAAACTAGTGGTAAAAAGTGTATTAGGTACCAAATGTTGGTTGGAAAGTGAATTAGGCTAACTCGATGCTGGTTAGGGAAAACCATGCGATTAGGGGTAACTCGCTGCCAATCACTATAGAAAATGGACAATGAGTGAAAAACAAGGTATAAGGTCAAATCTGACAAGTATGCCAAATCTAATGAGTTTTACAATGTCAATGGGAATGATGGCAATGACAGGGACTGTGAAAAGTGGAAGAAGATGAATAAAATGTCCTTTTGGGTAGGTTAACAAAAGGACCTGGAACCGACACCGGTTAGGTATAACCAACGATGGTTAGAGGGTAACCGACGACTGACCACTGGACCGACACCGGTCCACTATGAAATTGAAATAGTGATGAAAGAATAGTGGTTGTGAATTAAAATCTGATGTGGAATCAAACCCATAATTTTGAGAATGATGATAATATGGTCCAGGCACACTCAGGTGAAGCCGAGAATACACCAGCTGTGATGAGGAGCATGTAAGGATGAACAAGAAAAATGAATAACATGATCTCTCACCTCAAAACGTAAGCCAAATAGAAACACTAAGAAAAATGTGATCCTAGGAGTGCTTTTCTATTATGTTTGTTTAGCTTATGCTATTTAAGGAATGACACATGAACTATGGAATAGAGTTTTTTGGTGAGGATGGCTTCCTACGAAGAAGGAGATCTAAATGGTGAGGTTTCAGGTATGTTATGGTGGGGTGGGCTTCACTCTGAAGTATGACTCGACAGAAAGAAGCAATGAGATGGGGAGTACTTGTCAATCCTCATATCGATTAGTACGATCATTGATTCCTGTGAAAGATGTTGTTTAAGAATATGTATTTGTTTTGAATTTGTGTAATTTGGCAAGACTCGAGAGAGAGATGTGCTTTCTATGGTTCATTTGTCAACCATCAGCTGGTCATGACTTCCAACGTATAGGTTTCCCTCAATTAATGTGAGCTAATGCAATAAATCAGAATGCAATGCACTTATTTTTAAGCCCAAATCAAAGTGTGAAGTTGGATGACACAAAAGATGAAGAGGAAGAGGGATGCTCTTTCACTATAATGCAGAAAACATGAAGAAATGGTTCTTTTTAATTACACCAAAAGAAAGGTTTCTTTTAGAGCAAATAGAAAGAAAAGGTAGGTTACCAAGGAAGAAAATTAATGTGTATGCTTTTCAGAAGGGAAACAAACACACAATTTTCCTAGGAATGAATAAAATGCAAGGAACCTGGATGGGTCCCATCGGTCGTGCCAAAATGTTTCACCTGATTCTTAGACATTTCTTTGGAATATTGATGAAATAAATAGGGTAATGGGTGTAGGAGGAATACCTATTCAAATGTTGGTTGATGGGTTGTTGCATGTGTATGACTTTTGAATCCACAACTTGATCGTGAGAGAGCTTCCTTTTGGCTAGGAGGAACTACCTGTAATGAAAAGCAAGACCACTAGAAAGAGTTAAACAATATGTGTAGTGAATTGCCTAGCGTGTGCTAGATCCAGGAAGTGTGATACTTCCTAGATGACTGTCAGTCCACTATTTTAAACAATTTAATGTGGGAAATGAAGTAAATCCTATTGTAATTCAAAATGATTTAGGTATCTCACTTAAAACACAATAAGAAATATCTAATCTAATAGGCTAGGTTAGAGTAGGATCCAAAGGTCAAGTAACTAGTTCTGGGTCTCTGTAGGTCTGACAGAGGTCTCAGGTAGGTCACAAGTGAATAAGGGTGATGTGGAGTTAGGTGAATAAGTCACGGTTCTGAGCTGTATGGGAAAATATAGAGACCGATGCCGGTTAAGGGTGACCAACGATGGTTGGGTGTAACCGATTAGCTGCCATTCTTGTGGAAAATTGGGAATGCCACAAAATGAGCTTTGGGTCTCCTTTGTGATTGTACAAAGGACTTTGACTGGTTGGAATGAGGTATTTGGTAGCTTGGGTGGGATTTAGCGAGGTTTTAATGGGTATATGGAGGGGGAGTGTTGAAGGAGGTCAATGGGTGGCTAGGTAAACAATAGGTGATAATATAATGATGAAATGAAATGAATCAGAGAAGTATAACATTTTTACTTACTTGGATTCTAGTCTTGAATGCATGTGAGTGAGGGATGGAGGTGTTGGTAAGAGGTTGAAGGCTATAGTGATCACCAATCATAGGAGATCTTTTGTATGGATTACATGTGCATTCCTTTTTGCTTGGTTGATCAAATCCTTATTGGGGTGAATGCTTTGGATGGCTGTGCAGGAGAAAATGCTTGATCTCCTTCCTTGCATGCATGTTCTCACTGAAATTTGCTCTCAGAAGATGCGATATCTCTCAGAATGTGCTAATGTTTTCCAACCTTTTCCAATCTTTGCCAACCTTGAAAATAAGGTTGTTTTGGGGGTTAAAAGGGTAATTGATGGCGATGGTTTTGACTTAACCAACAATGGTTAGGGGTAACCTATGTCACCAAGGTGGGATTTCCTAGGTTTACTAAACTAGGGAGATCCTCTTGATTTTCTCAAATCTCGTGTCGTTAACCCATGGATTAGACTAGAAGCCTCTTGTAAGCATGCATGAATGTGGTTAGAGAGAATGTAGGCATTGATTTTTAGGGTTTTGGTAAGTCTTAGTTAGTTATGACAACTTACTAAGAATAGGTCTTAGGGTGAGTTGGCTTGATGAGGTGTCTAGGTGAGGTGTATGTGTGGATATTATCTAAATTAAGATATTTAAATAATAAATATGGTGAGGATAATGAATTAATTTAATTAAATTAATTAAATTAATATTAGTGGGGTGAAGGGGGCCAAAAGGGTGTGACCTAATTTTAGTGTCTATAGCCTCCACCCATTTCATGAAGTAATCAGGGCTACAAGAATCCACTTATGGCCAACACTTGAAGGGTATGAAATCTCACCAATGAAATCCTTTACCCATTGCTTGAATGGGATTCAATTGATACATATTGGAAAGGTAGGGAGCCTGAAGCTTTCAGTCTTCTAGAGAAGCGCTGAAACTCTCACATCTTCTAACCAAAAGATTTGTATCCTTGAAGAGAGTTGGCCACCAATAACCAACCCTCAAGATCTTGTGTGTTGTGACTCTTCCAACAAAATTCCCCCACAAAATCCTCCATGGAGATCAACAATTATCTTGGGGGCTTCATCTTTAGTAATGCACCTTAAGAGAACTCCCTCAGGGTTCTTCTAAGCTAACCCATAATCAGTAATGACATATTTATGGGAAGCCAACTTAAGGGCTCTTTTCTGGTTCTTACTCAAATACTCAGGGTAGTATAGATGTCTAAGATAAAAAATTACATCTTTGTACCACTTAGAACTCATCAATTTTTCAAAAACATCTACCCTTCCTTCTTCTACCTCATTTACCTCAATAGTTTGCAAGTTTCTCTCAGCCATAAGCTTATCCAAGCCCAAACCTCTCACCAAATTCATGGTTTGGATATCCATGTCATATTCTTGCAACTTGTTCACCCATCTGCATATTTTTCTTGAGACTTCCATCTCTGATAAGATGTCTTTCACCATAGTGTGGGGAACATAAGCAATAATTTTAGAGCTCAAAATTTAAGGCTTGAAAACCTTTATTTCTTTTACCAAGGAAAATTCTTGTTTCTCCATAATAGTGTATTTCAGCTCAGCCCCCTGCAATGCCTTACTAAAAAGGAAATTGGCCTCTCAGCCCCTTCATCATCTTTCTACAACAAGATAGATGCAATAGTGTTCTCTGAAGAAAAGAAAAATGTTGGAAATGCTTCTTATAATCTGGAGCTGCTAAAAACAGGGGCATGCTTTAATGCCTCCTTGATCCCATTAAAAGCTTGAATGACATCCTCCTCCCATTTGATGGCCTGGTCCTTCTTTAGCATGCCAGTGATTGGAATGGTCAACTCAACAAAGTTTGATATGAATCTCCTAATAAAGTTTATCTACCCAAAGAAGGATTGAATCCCCTTCTTGGTTCTTGGAATTGGGACCTTGCTTGATGGCCTCTACCCTTTCTAGATCAATCATTACCCCTTCTTGTGACACAATGTGACCAAACAATTTTGCCTTATGTACTCCAAAATGGACACTTTTGGTTTTGATTTTGCCTTAAGTGAAATGCCATATTCTCTACATCTTATCAACATTTTCTCCAAGTGCTGCAAATGATCACCTCTCTTTCTAGAGAACACAATTACATCATCTTGGTAAACAACAATAAAATCATTGATGTAACCAATAAAAAAGCAACATCCATTTCTCTTTGAAAGGTTGCTCTAAATTCATCAGTCCAAAGGGCATCTTGACATATACATATGTTCCCCAAGGGGTGGTAAAGGCTGTCTTAATTCTTTTTGATTCCTTTACAACAACTTGGTTATAACCAAAGAAACCATCCAGGGTAGATAATAGCTCAGAACCAGTCACTAACTGCAACATGTTTTCCATGTTTGGTAAAGGATAATTATCCTTCATTGATGCTCTATTCAGATTTCTAAAGTCCACACACAGCCTGATGTCACCATTCTTCTTTCTAACTGGTACTAGGTTTGCAACCCAAGAAGAATACCTTGTAGGCTGAATAATCCCTCCATCCCTCAATTTCTTCAGTTCCTCTTGCATTTTAAGAGATAGGAGTGGATTGATTGGCCTTTGTTTCTTCCTAAATGGTTTTTCATTAGATTCCAAGGGAATCTCATGTTGAAACAGATCCTCTCTGTATGCCTTTAGTTCAAAATAAGTCCAAGCCATGCAATCTTGATATTTTTTTCAGCAATTGGACATAAGACTATTTTTCCTCCTTGCTTGAGATTGCTTCCCAACCAGATCTTCCTTGGTTTCTCCTTTGTGCCAAGGTCATGCTCCTCAACATCCCTTGAGGTTTTATGCATCTGTTAATAATGTGATCAACATTATCAAAGTTGGATTCAAGAGCAACCAACCCTCTAGGAATGGTATTAGTCTTTAGTTGGATGATGCCTTTTCCAAACAAGGTTTCTTTACCCTTTACTACACACACCATTGGCTCCCAATCAATACTTTGATCAAAAACTCCCCTTTGTTCTAGAAATCTTCTGACCTAAGCATCATCATCAAAAACTTGCCAATGTTTAATGTTGTTAGGTACAGATGGCCTAGTTAACACCTCAACATCATATTCACAATATGGGGATACTTGTACAATTATCAAACTCGAGATCCCAATACTGCAAGTTTTCTACCAAATCATTGAACTTCCTATCATGATGCACAATATTGAATGAATCAAACATCTCAATGAGATCCCAAACTGCATGCTTGTATTGTTTCATTCATTGATTTTTGTGGCATAAAGTTTTTGACTTGCTTTACAATTAATTCTTGAATCTCCTTTGACAATGATGTCTTTAACACCATATTTCCAAGCAATCCTCAGACCTAACAACAGTTCCTCATACTCAAAAATGTTATTAGTGCACTCAAAGTTGAGTTTGAAGGAAAAGACAAACTCTTCCTGGCCTGGAGAGATCAAAACAACACCAACACCATTTCCAAACTTGGAGCAAGCTCCATCAAACAATAAAGTCCAAGGAGAGCCTACCTATTCAAGACACTTGCATTCTTCAATCTTGTGCTCTTTTCCATCAGCAAATCCTACAAAGTTATCAACATCAACACTTGTGTACAATACTTCATAAGATGCATTGTTGGGATCTTCAATAAGGTGCAACATCTTCTTTTCTCCATACAACTTGACAAGGCTTCCCTCAATTGGGATGGTAGCATAGGACATGTCCATTTGAACACTCCCACCAACACTTGCAGCCCATTTTCTAGATAACAACATACCCCACTTGGCTGGGCAATCAACAATAACAACATCAAGCATCAGGTTTTTACCTAGGGTAAGCTTGAAAGTTGCACCACTAGACCTTTCACACATCCCACCACTGGCACTTCTCTAGAGTCCATAGTAGTACACTTCCCATATGCTGCTATTACTTTGATATCCATCTCATTCATGACTTCTAGAGGCATAACATTGCATGATGCCCCTGAGTCAAACATATAGTTGTGTAGCAATCTATCTTTAATGATCAGAGTGGTGAAGAATGGATCCACATTTAGTTGAGACTCCACCAAGGATGTCCCCAAATAAACCTCAGGTGGTTCACCTAGTTCCTCCAACACTGGTGGTGTCTCTAACTCTTCAATGACTGGTGGAGTCTCCACAATGTTTATATTTCTACCTAGGGCAGTCTTCTCCTCTTTCAGCCCCAAATACTCAAAAGCCCTTTTTTGTGCTCAGGAATCCTAAGCAACTCAACAATTGGAACTGAGATCTTGATCTGACTCAAGACTTGGGAAATATCATAAGGGATAGACTTTGGCAAGAAGCATTTGGAAGGAAGGTTGACACACTCATTAGATGGCACATGATTTTTGATAGCTTGGGCATGAGGAGGGTATGAGTTTTGTTTGGGACAACAAGGCCCTTGGTAGATGCATCTTTCTTAGGAGCCTCTTTAGGAATATTTGAAAGCAATGGAGTTTTGGCTTGGCTTGAGGCCCCATGTCCCTTTGAAACCCTACTTCTTGTGTTATACTCCTTCTCTTGGGCAACAACAACATTCATCAACAACTACTCTGTCCTCCTCAGATGGGATTCCTCCATCATACTTCTTTATCATTAAAGCTCTTAAATATTCAAAGTCATTATTGGGAAATTCAAAAGCTTGTATAGTATCTACTTCTAAAGTATGAGAGGGAGGAAGAATAGGTACCCGGTGGATGTAATCCCAAAAATCAGCAATTCTAGCACTTATTACCTCAGTTGAAGTTTCCCCTTGTTGTGAGCTCATGGAGCAACCCATCATGCAAACATCATCATCATTATCATCATCAGACTTCTTCTTCTTCTTTTTGATCTTCCTCACATGGAGCATGGGGCATGAAACATCTGTCACACCAATCAATGACATCTTGTCTCCTCCACAACAACAACTCTACGGCGGCAAAAGGATCAGGTACCATTCTATTTTCCCTGGCACAGGGACTATTTATTTCCAAATCCAACAGGTCCCTTTCCTCTGTCATCAGATCTCTGATCATTTCTATGATGATTTGTAAACCTATCTTGGCCTTGTTGCTTGTGTTGACCTTGTGAACTCTTCCCAATTCCTTTTTCTTCCCGGGCTAATTTGTATGATATTTCTTTGACAGCCCCTACCAAAAGTTTTCACAACTTCCTCCAAATCAGCAACCTTACTTGTTTGAGGCTTTTCCGGTTAATTAGTTTTACACCCTCCCTTTTTGGAGGCTTTCCAATTGCCTTGATGTTGTTCTCAATTTGCAGAGCCATGGTGAAGGCCTACCTCAAATTAGTAGGGTTTTGTCCCTCAAGTAGTAAGCAAGATTTTTTATCAAATGCATCTGAATATTTGATCAAACATGATTCATCACATGGCCTTAAGCTAACAGGAAATATCCTCAAGGTCTTGTTAAACCTTGTGTTGAAATCATGTACTGACTCATTAGGATTCTTCTTGATGTTTTCAAATTCTATAGAAGAAACCTAGGGTTAGTTCTATCACCATACTACAATCTAAATGCATTGTTCATCTCTGTCCAAGAATCAATGGAATTATCTGGAAAAGCTTTATACCAGTCCCTTGCATCCTCTTCCAAAGTATGGATAAACAATTTGATATATACATCTTCATATTCAATCTCAAAGTCTTCCATCATATTGATAAAAAGCTTTAAATGTTGATCACTAGTTATAGCATTGTTTCCTTGGAACTTTGGTAATCTATTTCTTACATCTGGGGAACTGCATTTGGATAACCAACCATCCTGTAAAATTTATAGGACCAAAGGTGTTTACAAAAATGGAGGTCAGGTGGGGGGCAAAGGCCATGTTGTTTTGAGGAGGTGACCTTGGAGGGGAGAAAAATTGATAAGGGGCAGAGGGTCTTTGAAACACAGGAGTATAACTTTCAAAATGGATATCCCCTAAAGGCCTTGTTTCTTGGAAAACCCTATCAACTTTTGAAAAGACAGGGGAAATGAGAAGCAAACTTTTCAAAATCAAATGAAGGCCCCTCTCTCAGTTGGAGAATTCAATTCCACAAAGAGGCTACCTAATTCAGAAGCACTTGAATGGCAGTCTTCAATGATAGGCTGATCACTTTCATCAATGGAGATCCCTTTTCTTGTCTGTGATCTCCAACAACTCTCCAGGATTTTCTTCCTTCTGACTTTGTTTTTCCTAGCTCTGGAAATAATGTCCTAGTAGGATCCTAGCAAAGAAAGATCTTCTTCCTTCCAGCTTTGCAAAGATTAGTAACAAATCTCACTTGACAGAGGTTAACACTTGGTACTCATCAAGAATCAGATCAATAGGGAGTCACCACTAAGGATTTCCACCTTAGTTGTGAAAATGCACTAAAATATGATCTTGTCAAATGTCTATCAATACTAGAAACTAGAAATGGAATGATCTGACTTTTCTTTACCCAGATTTATCAATGAAAGCTAGTGCACTAGGTGTAGAAACTGAAAGAATTACACATAACACTTGCAACTTTGAATACTTCTTACAGGCCCGAACACAAGATGATGTTTGAAAAAATGTATTAGCACTTAGAGCATATAAGAAGTGTTTACTAGGGTCTGAATATGAATAAACCACTATGTCCCCGAAAATGGCGCCAATCGGTGTTGGTACCCAAATTGATTCTCCCTCGAAAATGAGCAGCATCACAGGTTTGGCAGGAAGCTTAGAGACAAGCAGAGCATGTAGTGTGTCATTTTGTAGCTAGGGATGAAATGCAACTTGCTCTTTGTCACTCAGATGTGGAGAAATGGGTAGCCTGCATTTGACTTGCGAAGCGGGTCCATGCGTAAATGCACCATCTTTGCTCAAGAGGATTTGACCTATCCTCACTACTTTATGGTTGTGCCTTTCAACCAGGGTGAGAGGACCCTTTTTGTAGCCTTTGTTTTTGGAGGAGATGGAGATATCCTTCCTTGTGAAGTTATTAAGAAGACCTTGAAGAAAATATGATCAATGCAACAAAACCTAACTCTCACGAGTTGTCACTCTAGATAATGGAGATATTTTCTAAGCAAGGTTTAGGCCACTAAAGACAATGAAAACCTGATTGTTTATGCATGTTTTGGTAGTAAAAATTATGCATTTGTATACACACATAGGACAAACAGGGGTAGTATGGGTATGATTGGTTGTTTTTAAATGAATTTTGGTGGGAGGTGAGGTAGAAATGAACTTGATTCACCAGATCCTTGAGAAATTTTACAAAATGGAGAGCTTGAACAACATAAATGCTTTGGGATAGCTAGGATGTTCCTTTAACCAAAATATGTGCTTCAATGGAGGCCCAATCAGCACTTTTCACACAAACTTCAAGGATCCAAAATGAAGGCTCAAATTGGAAAACTTAACTAAACATTATCAACCTCTGTTTCATCACCTAAGATACCCTCAAAGGCTAACAAACAATCTTATAGTCATGCTAGGAGTCACAGTGATTTTAAATTTGTTTATTTCACTATCAAATGAAATCTCTTCTGATAAATGAAATTACAAATGCCACCAAACTATCACAAGGATAAGATCTTGTGTGATTCACAAATATTTCAATGTAAGATTGCAACGGGAACAAGAAAACTACTTGTAGACATTTAGAAATGAAGCAAACACAAATTTTTCCCAAAAATAACATAGATTAACTCAAGTTTGATTAAATTTATCAGTAGGGAAAGTTTCTAGAACAATCTCAGAGCTTGTCAATGGTATGTACACTCATAACCACCTTGACATGATCAAATTTAACACAAAGGAGATAAACATGTTTCTTCATATGGTTTCTTAGAAGGATGGGTTCTATCAAGCTTTTCTCTTAGAAAAATTAGTCCCGACCTCTAACACTCCAACCATTTGCATGAAAAATTCATGCAATTTATAATACTTCATTTACAACAGTTTTCCCCCAAAACTAGAAACATTCAAAGCACCATTGCGTGTTATGACCTTGACCATGACTCCCAGAATTTTGAAAAAATTTGTCAGGTGTGCAGAGGGAAAATCTCTCCAAATATTTCCAACATTCAATTCTTCACCTAGTAAGTCATTCTTCATCTCGCATGCCAACTACTTCCTCCTCCAATCTATCAAATCTGGTTCTTTGCATGCCAAGGAAAAGAAAAAACTAAGGATTTCCACCTTAAAAATCAGATCGAAGCCAATGGTCAAGATCACATCTTTTATCAATGATGGCAAAAGACATTTTCAGATTTTTTCCCACCCAACCAAGATATCAAATTAATGTTCCTCTTCATTTTACGTGTAGGAGACTCCAAGAAATGATAAAAAATAAAAATTTGCACATCCCAGGAGCTTTGGAGAGAAAATGGCGAAAATCGAGATACATGACACACAGTTTTCATTGATCTTTCTTTTGAATTTGGACCATCCATGTGGGAGATCCAAGTTAAGATGGGCTTGGGGGTTCCTTTTTACTTTTTACACTTTTTTGGAAAAAATGAAAAATTTCTCAATTTTCTCCCCCTCCACCTTTGAAAAATGGGCTTGACACGTGTCCTAATGTGGGTCCCAAAGGAACCATGGCTAAATTTTACTATTTCACCTCTTTTTTTGGAAAAGGAAAATTTTCCAAGTTTTCCCCATAGCTCCACCCTTCCGCTTCTAGTTTTGATGTGGGTCCCAGTGGAACCATGCTTCCTTTTACACTTTTAACTCCTTTTCCACAAAAGGAAAATTTTCCAAATTTCCCCCAAAGTCCACACCTCCATCGTTGACTGGAGAAAATTTTGACTATTCTTTATCGGGCCCATAGTCATTTTGATGATTTTAATCTTTTAAATAACAAGGGGAAAAAATCCAAGTTGCCCCCAATGGCCCGCCTCCTCGCCTCTTGACTTTTCAAACCACCACGTGTCTCAATGGCGCATCTTGAGATGGTCCCCAAAAGTAGAGACCCTAAATGAGCGTGGGCTCACCACTTGTCCTGGGCCCTTTAGGAAGTTGCTTCAATGAAAATCTAAGGAAGGAAGACCCGTGAAAACCTCCACGTGTCTTTATGGCAACTTCAAGAACCTTATAAGGCTTCAATATGATTTGGTGAGGCGCGCTTCCATTTTAGAATCTTTATTCCATTTTTCCAAAAGGGAAAAATATCCAACTTACTTCCAAAGGCCCACATCTCCACTTTTAACTTTGCCACGTGTCCTTTTGTGGGGTCAAAGTAAGACTTTTTCCTACCACTTAAATTTTAATTTTTTGAATCCAAAGATTTTATCTTTCTCTGGGGCCGATGGGCCAGTTTTTTTTTACCAAATGTAGCCAAAAATGGAAAATTTCAAAAAAACCAAACCTCATCCAATTAGAAGCCAAGCCACCGAATGCTTGAGTAAGTACCAAAAAAATATGATGCCAATCAAATTGAGGAGCTACGGGACCAAATTTCCTTTTTGCCAAAAAAAAAAAAAATCGGTGACAAGTTAAAACATTTTCCCACCATCCCAAACATTGACCAAAAAAGAATAAGCCACATGACCACCGAATGTTGAGGAATAATTTTGATAGGAAAAAGATGCCCATTAGACCATCAAAAACACAAAAATTCACCATTCATGCCCAGAATCGATTTTTCACTAAGGATGATTTTTTTGAAACAAAACCAAGTGAATCATGGTTCCAAGCATCTTTCGACCATGGATTTGGATTTTCAAAGGCATACAAATATAAATTGATCATTCTCGAGCTTCCATGGTTGGGAAAAATAGGAAAAAATGGCAGAGCCCATGGATTTGAAGAAATTAGGGAAAAAAATAGGGCAAGCTTGAAGACTTCTTCAAAAAAGGGCATGAGGATTACGTAAATAATTCAAGGCATTCAAATGAGAAAAATTTATAACATCCACATCAAGAGATAAAAATTTCAAAAATGGAGGGCATGGAAAATCGGGAAAATTGCGAGAGAAAAATGAGCACCAACACAACCCTTGTTCAAACCCGAGCACATACATATATTCCTAGTAACAACATTCTTGAAACACTTCATTACTCTCTCTTTTCTCTTCACTCCCTTTATTTTGGACCCCAACACTCCTTTAAATAGAATCTAGATCCACCACCATAGTCTCACCCATGAGCAGATCACATGTCAAGTGGGAGTGTGGTCCTCTAAACATCAAGAGCTTATGCTCTTATAAAGGCATCTACTAATTGTAATGATCTCTAGGAATATTCCATGCATGGAATATTCTTTTCTTGACCTCTAATGCTCTAGGCTAGCACCTTATCCACTCATCACTCCCTACTCGGGTCTTCACGTGTTTTTCCTATGACACCACCTTCAAAATGAGGCTAAGTCCCCAAACCTTCTTCTTCCTTCAAACACCAATCTCTTCTCCCATGCACCTTTCCCTGAGTGCCTTACTACTTGCTTTCCTTACATGTGCATGCACCTCTTATGCTTTGGGACTTAGTCAATTTTTAGGGTCCTACAGTCATCAATGCTGACCTACCATCTATTCACCTCATTAGTTCTACCATTTGGTATTATTTTATCTTTAAGTTGGGGATGCCCTAGTGCCCAGTCCCAATTAGGTCACCCTGAGCCTTTTTACACTTTCACGCCACTTTTTGGGCACTTTCTAGCCATTTTGAGATTTCTATCTTTTTATTGGTTGTCTTTAGGGGTTACTTACAAAATTAGAACAAGAGAACCATATAAATATAGATTTATGAGACCATAATGAGGGATCAAGCACTAAGCAATACTATCATCACCTAGGATTACACTCATTAAAGGCTCCATTTGGATCCATATAGCTCCATCACAAGGCAAAAGGCACAAGGATAGTTCATTTGCATCACATTGCATAGGAGGGAATTTTATTATATTCCATTCACCATTTTATTAGATTTTTACACATATATTTTACTCACTACTTTCACAAAGTGTGACTGACACAAGAGAAACCTAGGGTATGATTGCATGCATAAGAAAATACAACTACATTGGGTATGAAATTTAGTGCAATGCTCGATTAGTAAGTCCACCATTGTAATAGTTGAGGACAATCCAACCCCTTCATATGCATCTTTATTTTTTAGGTGTTTGATACTTGTCTTAGGGTTTTGCAAGTCTCATATTCATCATTAATTTGTAGTGACATACAACCAAGTTCAAAACTATACTAGTATAATAGGAAGAAAACACAGATGATCACTCAAAGAAACCTCGAAAGAATCTTTTTCATAGATTTTCTCACGAACTAGGTCACCTATAGTCACCCCCCCCTCTCCCGGCACCCGAGTCCAACCTCTTGTTCCCGGATATGTGTTTTATAGAGCTTTTTTAATTCATTATTACATTATATTCATCCATTTTATTTTCCACATAGTCTCGAGGCATCATCAAATCAATTAATTTCTATCTAACCCTTCTTGTACTTTAGGGTTTCATATTTTCATAGCTTAGATTACTTGGGTCACTTTCCTTATTTAATTTAGACATTTATTTACTATTTTACTTCTTATATTAACTCTAAAATTTATATATTTTGTTAATCACTCTCCCGGGTGCTTATGTCATGTGTCATTTCGAGTCTAGAACCTCCAAAGCATTGATGACACTCTCCTTAATCTGTTTCATCTATTCACCTACCTAGATCACTTCCAATTTTCTTGGGAATCAACTAAGTCTCTATATCTCCCTCTCTTTCTTAGGGTTTCATCTTTATATGCTTGTTTACTTATGTCTTCACTATATATTAGTGTTTTTATATCATTCATTACAATAGTTAGTTTGTAATTATATTTAATTCCATTTATATTAAATCATTTGGTGAACTGTACCTTCATTCAAACACTCTTAGTTCCTTCTTTGTTTCCCACTTTGATACCCTAGGATCTTGTCACCATGAGTGTCTCCATCCCTTCTTTTTATGGGCCAATCCTAAATGTCAAACTAAAATCTAATCTTTTCTATCCAACACTTATATTCATCCTCATACTTCTCCTGAATATGTGTATCATAAATTTACTACAACATTATCTTTTAAGGAAGAAAATATTACTTTTACATATGCAAAAATTCCTTCTCAATATATTTTAGATAATGATCCCCCTCTTTATATTCAGGTTTGTATCAATAAATGAGGGGTTAAGCAATCCTTAGTGGATATCTATAATCTAGCATTCCTCCACCGAATTGGCCTTTTTGAAGCCTCCTTACTTCCCTCATTTGTTTTTATCAATGGATTTGATAACATTTCCAAAAATTTCTTAGGCATAATTACCCTCCCCATTACTATTGGATCATGCACTTTACATATCTCATGTCACATCATGCCCAATAATCTTAATTATAACATTCTACTTGAATGACCTCGGATCCATGCTATGCATGTGATTCCCTCAATCCTTCATACATGGCTTAAATGATTGTATCAAGGTGTGGTCTATGAATCCCTAGTTGATCCCTACCCATTTAATTTTTGAAAAATCATAGATCACTCACATGCCACCTCTCTTTCTGACACCTCCTCAACTATTTTTACAAAAATGGTCTTGTATATCAATATATGCTTTGTTATGGCTTCACTAGCACTGGGTTAGGAAATGATGGAAATAGAATCATATAACCTCTTTCCATCCCCACATAGTCCACCAAGTTGGGCGTAGGCTATACCACCCCATCTCCTCCAAAGTCTGCAATATTTCACACACTCCTCACCTCACTCTATTATACCCTAAGCTCATTGATGATTCTATTTCTCCCACTTGGCCTACATTAGATACATTCTATACTGATGATGATTTATTAGAACACATAGGTACTTATGACCACCTCCCTCTGTATCATCATAAACACTACTCTTTATATGTACTCAACACTACCTCTTACTTTGGTGAATCAAATCCTCTCACTACCAATACTAATACTCTTAATACTATTATGATAGATCCCTATATTGAATCTTTGTTATGCACTTTTAAATGAAGAAATTATTTAGTACAACCTTGGTACCCAGGACAACCCTTGTATTGTTCTCTTAGTCACTTCTATTTCCCCCTGTAAACAAGCTGATTTATGACTTCACCGATGTATTTGTATGGGATTATAACTATATTCTAGGTATAGATCCTTATATCTCCATGTATAACATTATCCTCAACCTTAGAGCTAAACTAGTTTAGCAAAAATTAGAAAAATGCATCCTAAAGTTGCATTATTAGTTAAGGAAGAAATGCGACTATTGGATGTAGGTTTCATCCATGTTGTGGAATACCCCAAATGGGTCTCTAATATTATTCTTGTTATGAAACCGGATGGAAAGGTTCATTGTGTTACTGCATTTCATGATCTTAACAAGGCTTTCCCCAAGGATATTTTTACTTTTACTAACATATATGTTATCGTTAATTCACCACCAGATACAAAATTATTTCTTGTATGGATGGCTTATCTGGATATAATCAAGTTAAAATCAACCTCGCGGATCAAGAAAAAATCATTATTATGCCATGTGGTACCTTTTATTATATTGTTATTCCCTTTGGACTTAAGAGTGTTAATGCCACCTATCAATGTGCTATGAATCACATCTTTTATGATCATATCCTTAAAATCCTTAAAGATTACGTTGATGATATACTCATGAAACTCGCAATTGAGCCACTCATGTTGCTGATCTACATACATTTTTTACATGCTTGTGGCAATATAATGTACGCTTAAAATCCTAAAAATGTGTTTTTGGGGTTATGACTGAAAAATCCTTGGTTATATGTTTTCTCAACGAGAAATTGAGATTGATCCTAAGAATATTTGTGCCATTATCAACATGCCTCCACCATGAATATTCATCAACTACATTCCCTCCATGTTCCCTATTTGCCACTCTAAGTTGAAAAATCCAAAATTTCATGTGCTATTCAAAAATTATGTATTGAATCTCTCTTAGCTCAATTAATGATCAAATATCTCCAAAATTTTACACTGCATCTCATAAAAAACGATGATTTTAACACTAAGTTTATTACATTATGATAATTACTCCTTCCTCTTAAGTTTATCTGGGATATAAAAATCACTTGTTTTCGATGTAAAAATTATGTATTGAATCCTCCAGTTCTTGTGTCTTCCATAAATGATCAACCCTTCCTCTTATATATCTCTGCTACATTTTACACTTTGGGATCCCTTCTTGTGCAACATGATGATGTTAACCACAAATAAGATGTATATTACATTATCCATACATTACTCCCTTATGAATGTAACTATAGTTATATTGAGAAAGTATGCCTTGGTCTTGTATTTTTCATAGATAAGTTGCACCACTATCTTCTCAACCACAAGATCCATATCATCACCAAATTCTACCCTTTATGATATCTACTATCTCGTGTACACATCTCTCTAGTCACCTTTCTTGATGGGTAATGTTACTCACAATATCACACAAAAGGCCATCAAGGGTCAAGTCATCGCTAATTAGTTATTGGATGCTCCTCTACTTGATCCTTATCCCATATGTGAATCTTTCCATGATGAATTTTTCACTTATACAATTGATACTGATATATGGTCTATGTACTTTGATGAATCTTGTTATGCCTCAGGTGTTGGAGTTGGTATTGTATTTTTCACCCCTCATAATGTAGTGATTAAATCCCTTTTCCTACCGCTTAGGATTTTCCTATGCCATTAACATCACTGGAATACAAAGCTCTTATCCTTGGTCTCACTATCACTTAAGTTATTTATTCATAAGATTCATATTCATGGTGACTCTTAACTAATTTTTAATTAAGTCAATGACACATACCAAACTAAAGAGGAGAGATTCATCCCCTACAATGACCTTGTCAAAGCTATATTGGCCACATTTGACTCCTATTCTATCACTTCCATCCCTCACAAAGATAATCATCATGTTAACGCCATGGTCAGTGCCACCTCTCTCATCTGCAAGATATCACTGATGATCATGCCACTTTTATAATCGCCACCTACGCCATCCCTACATCGATGGAATTTTTTTACATACACTATTACATGTAACCATGAAAATCCTGAATGGTTTACCCCAATCTTTAATTTCCAAGATAGACAAACCATCACTTTTGACTTACATCTTAATGAAGCTCATCGATTATGATGGGAAGCCACACATTACATAATTATTGGGGTCTAGATATTTAAAAGGTAATTTGATGATTGCTTGTTATGTTTTTAGGTGTCAATGATATCCCTTTAACTATTTCCCAAATCCATAATAGCCTTTGTGGTGGACACTTCTTGAGAAAATCAATGTTTCAATTTTTTTATGATAGGGGTATTATTGGCCCACCATGGAGCAAGATTGTTTGGAATATGCCACTCATTGTGACAAATGTCAAAAGCACGAAATCTCCACCACACACCTACATATGAGCTCCACCCATTGCCTCATCATGGCCATTTTCCTTATGGGGTTTCGATCTCATTGGAAAATTCAATCTAGAATCAGCTAATGGCCACAAGTTCATTATTACTGCTATTGAATACTTTACTAAATGGGTCAAAGTGACACCCTTACAAACCACTACTAGTGCTGATATTTTCCGGTTCATTACTACTCACATAATCACACACTTTGGTGTACCATCCGTTATTATCATTGATAATGGCTCCCCTTTTAAAAACAAGATGCTAAAGGAATTTGTGCCAAGTTAAAAATTAAACAAATTTTTTACTTCTTATTACCCATAGGGCAACAACGACCAAGCAAAAGATATTAATAAAACCATTGTCAAACTATTACGCACAAATGTTGATACCTCTGGGAGTGATTGACATAATCAAATTTTATATGCTCTTTGGGATTACCGCATGAGCATTCATACTCCCACTAACACTATGCCATTTTCACTTGTCTATGACACCGAGGCCATAATTCCTTTGGAACTTAAAATTCCCTCATTACAAGTGTCCCTTTAAATAGATTCTAAAAGATAATGAATACTTTGAAAAACAATTATATGAGAGCTTGAAATGTTTGACTCTCTCTGTGTACAATCCTTGGATCATCTTCAAGTATATCAGGCATGCATTGCACAAGATTATAATAACAAAATACATCCACGTGAATTCAATATCAACAATCTTGTTCTTAAAGAAAATCAAAAGAATACTAATGTAGATACTCAAGTCAAAGGCAAGTTCAAACGTAATTGGCTTGGTCCTTATGTCATAACAGACAAGATAGGTCATCGTGTATACCATCTCACCACTCATCTTAGTAAGCCACTCGAGAATCCCTCAATGTTATGCATCTCAAATGATATGACACTTACATAAAGTTCCTCATACATTTCTTGATGACGCACTCTAGTGCTACTGATTCACACTTGATTGTTGAGGAATACTTCATCATTGAACCTCGCATCACATCTTTTTCACACTTTGTGCTTCACGATACATATTTTCTAGTATCTATTCTTACACTACACTCATTTCCTAATGACACACTCTTTTTTATGGTTCATTCTTGACCATTGAGGGAACTTTATAAATGAACCTCATCTCATGCACATCCACTAGGGGGGAAACACTACTCCTATCATTATTATTGTTAGTGCAAATCTACAACACCCCCTAAATGACCTTCAGATTTGTAGTCCAAAATTGGGTCATTTAGTGTGATTGCACAACATTGAGTTTCCTCCAAGGTGTGGGACCTTGCAAGGTGAGAAAAATCTCCAGAGAAAGTTGGTTCTTACCCCTTTGTTTAGGTGTATGCATGAATTTTGTAGAGGTTCAATGCTAAATCCTACTCTAGATTCCAAGGAGACAGAGTTAAAAGATGTAAAAGGAAACAAAACTAAGCTAAAACAGTGATACACCAAAGGAGTGATGGACTTCTATTTTGAAAATAAACACAGATCATAAGAATGTAACACAAAACATGCATAGATTGCCAAGATATAATGAAGGATCAGAAGACAATAATAACACATGAAAGGATTGAAAAATCATTCACAGAGCATGCATTATCATTCCCGTTTTTAATATGATGCATTACAATGGAAAGGAGGTAAAAAATATGTGTTGCAGCCTGTATGAGAGGTCTGAAACTCCACGAATCCACTTGCTAAGGAGAAAAGTGGAGCTACAAGAGAAAAAATGTCCAACAAAACAAAGGATCGAATCCTTTGCATTTATAGCTAAAGCAAGGAGAGAGAAAGTAGAAGAGGAATCAAATAAAATCTCTAGGCTCAACCACCCACCATTAATTCCTTTGAAATTGTCTTACGCACCCGTTGAATCGACTCCTCTGCTTCTATTTTTGTGTGTTGGAGAAAAAATGATGAATTTGGTGAAACACAACTCTCAAAGCAATCTGATCTTGGATTAATGGCATGAGAAGACATTTTTAGGGTTTTTCCTCATCAAGTCAAGTTGATTCTTCATCCTTGGTGTGTGGGAGAAGGCAACCATGGTGGATTGAGCAAAAAATAACTCATTGAAGCAATTTGGTTTATATTAAAGGCATGAAAGACGTTTCTAGATTTTTCCCATCAAAACCTACAAAAATGATGTTTTTATTCCTCCAATGCATAGAGGAGATCAAGATCTTTCCAACGAGTCTGATTTTTCCCAAATCTGATCTTTGGTTGAAAGATATGCCCATCTGAAGATTTAGGGCAAAATTAGGGCATAAATTTGGGCACAAATTTTGAGGCATGAAATTAGGGCACACTTGGCGGAAAAATCAGATTTGAAAATAGGGTCCACGGGCTGAAATTTGAATTTTTACACTTTTGGAAAAATTCCCAAAACTCCCAGCCGCCCCACTGCCTGCTGCTTCGCCTTGATGTGGACATGTGGCGCTCTAGATTCCATGATGGGACCGCGGATTTTGGGCTGAAATTTTCCCTTTAAATTTCATATTGGGAAAATTTCCCAATTTACCTCCGCACTCTTCCACTCTACCACTTTTCACTTAACACATGTCAGCTTTAAAATGATCCACATGCATTTTTCTCCATTTTCTCCTTGGTGGGCCTGCGGGCTAAAATTTGACTTTGAGCATTTTAGCCAAAAGGGAAAAATTTCCCAAATCTCTCCGCGCCTCCGCCAACCCATTTCCTTCCTTCGTCGGGCCTGTGGGCCAAAATTTGCCTTTGTGCCCTTTGACCAAAGTGCCAAAAACTCCAAAATCCCTCGACACCCACCGCTCCGCCCTGCCACGTGGCATCTTTTCACTGGTTGCGGGCATGTCTAGGGAAAATTTCCCCTCCAAACCCCACCGAGCCATAACTCAAAAATTACAAGGAGTTAGGAGGAAATTTTTACCTTTCTGGAAAGGTAAGAAAATTATCTATTTGATGGAATCATACCCAAAATTTTGAGTCCCTGAAGCATGTAAAAATTTCATTTTAAGTACCAGCAAAGGAAAAGGAGGAGTTAGCCAAAAATAAGCATGGGATTATTTTGGATAACACTTTTGGTGACTCAGAGGGGTCATCTACCTGCTAGATGAAATGACCAGCTACCTTGAAGCCTCCATTGGGCATGGAGTCATGAACTCAACTGCTTGTTACTCTCAATTCATTAGAAAATATCTAAGATGAAGATTGTGAGAGTAGAAAAATCACTTTGACTTGGAACATGATCTACAAAAGATGCATCCTTGGGGCAACAAAACCTATGCCAAAGCACTTAGGGAAATGTAAATCTAAGCTATAACAAAACAATGTGCATAAGAACTTGGAGGAATGAAAAAATCTAAGCTAATATGTATAAGGTGAGAAGTTTCCCTTCTAGTAGTAATGCTTTAGATGGATTCCATTAACTAGAATCTGCAGTTCCTCACCATCCAATGTAGACAATTGGAAGGCATTTCTATTTTTGCATTTTGTGACCATGTAGGGGCCACTCCAAATGGCATCAAATTTTGAATGCCTTCCTGGCTTTTCTCGGTCTACATCCCATTTCAACACTAAATCTCCAACTTGGAAAGTTCTAGCCTTAGCTTTCTTATCAAAGCTTCTCTTGATCAATGCTTGGTCCTTTTCCATTGTTTGGGCTGCATGCTCTCTAATTTCTTGGAGTTCCATCAATTTTGCATATCTAACCTCCATGGGCTCACACTCCAACAATTCCAATTGCTTCATGAGTTCCAATGTTGGAAACTCAAGTGATATAGGAAAGACTGCCTCTTTCCCATAAACAAGTCTGAATGGAGAGTTACCTATGGATCTCTTGGGAGTTATCCTATCAACCCATAGAGCTGATTTGAGCTTAGTGTGCCAAGTCCTCTGATTTTCATCAAGAGTCCTCTTGATGATCCTTAATAGATTCTTGTTTGTGGACTCATCTTGGCCATTATCTTGAGGGTAATAATTTGATGAAGTGCTCAAATAGATCCCATTTCTAACATCCCATTCAATTACCTTTGATCCTATGAATGCCAATGCATTATCTGATATTATAGTGGCAGGTATACCAAATCTGGTTGATATCCCTTCATATAAGTCTAGAATTCTAGAATCATTTGCCTCTTTGAGTGCCACCACCTCACCATTTGGTGAAGTATTCATTGCTGCTATTAGAATCCATTTGTGCCCTTGGTTTGAGTTTGGATTAATGACCCCAATGAAGTTCAAACCCCATTGCATGAATGACTAGTTAGCTGAGATTAGGTGCAATGGAAGTGCTTCTAACCTCTCTTTTCCTATGAAGAATGCACAATTCTTGCACCTCTTGATCCATGCATAACAATCACTAAACACTTTGGGCCAATAATAACCAACCTTCATGATCTTGAGAGCTGTCACTCTTGGAGAAAAATGACCCCCAACTGATCCATTATGGAACTCTTCTAACATTTTCTCAATCTGATTTGTCCCAATGCACCTCAGCAACACTCCATTGATATCTTTTTTGAACAAGACGCCATCAAAAGTACATACATAATATCATGTAATCTGAAGTGTCTTCTTTTGGATTTTTCATCTTTGGAGGGCATAGGCCTATTTATAAGAAGTGCATTATGTCTTGGGTCTAGCAAGGAGTGAGCACACCACCATTTTCTTCTTGAACATCTCTTTGTTCTTGGCTGTCCTGTAGCATCAAAACAACATTCTTCTCTTTTCTTGTTTCAATTGGTTGAATCAAGGCCAATTTCTCACACAATCCATTTCCTCGGACCAGCTTGGTGACTTTGATCTCAATGTCATACTCCATGACATGAGTAATCCATCCTACATGTTTTTCATTTAGATCTTTCTTGAGGAGGAATTCTTTAACTCCCACATGAGAAACCAACAATTGAACATTGTTGTTTGAAACTAGATGCTTAAATTTATTCATGCTCCTAATCAATGCAAGAACATGCTTCTCAATGAAGGAATACCTTACTTCATAGTCCTCCAAGCTTTGTCTAAAGAAGGAAATTGGCTGCTCTACATTTTCTTCATTATGTTGTACTAAAATTATAAAAATTGTATCACCACCACCAAATGGATAAAGGATGAAGTCTTTAGAGAAATATGGGTTAATAAGAGTTGGAGCTCATGAGATATCTTCTTTGATTTCCTCAAAACTTTCTTACCTTCATCTATCCATTTGAATGCCATGCTTTTATTCAACATCATAGTTATTGGCTTGAAAAGGGTTGCAAAAGTTTCGAACAAACCTTAGGAAAAAATTGATTCTTCCCAAGAAACTTTGAAGAGCCTTTTATGAATTAGCAATGGCGGTTTCTTATTTCTTCAACCTTCTCTAGATCAATTTCTAACCCTTCTTTGGAAACAATGTGGCCTAGGAGTTTGGCCTTCATGAGCTAGGAATATGCATTTTTGGGATTTAAGAATACCCCAAATATTCTACATCTTTTGAATACTTGTCTCGAATGAGAGAGATGGTCTGCTACACTTTTAGAAAATAAAGTAATATCATCTAGGTATATCAACACTATTTTGATCAATCCCTTGAATGCCATATCCATTTCCCTTTGGAAAGTGGATCCGCATTTAGACAACCAAAATGAAAATTTTCTATATGCATAGGTTCCCCATTTGGTGGTGAAGGTTGTTTTGAACTGATCATCTTCCATTACCTTGATCTAATTATACCCTGAATAACCATCTAGTAATGAAAACCTCTCGGAGAGCAGCAATAACTTGTGTAGTGCCCACTTCCCTTTGATACTTTTAGATACTGATTTTGATACTATTGATCATATTATGGACACTATTATGTTTTGTTTTAGTATGATGGTTAGATGATAGATCATGGATTATTATTGATCTAGATTCAGTTATTATACATGATGATTACTAGAGACATTTTCTATATGAGGTTGATGATATAATGTTTGACGAGACATATTATGGATATTGATTTGGACTTGTGACACTTGATATTTGGAGTAGACCTAGTATGGTAGATTCTTGATGATGATATAGTTGATTTATGAATTAAAAATGATAATGTTGAATTCTTGATATTGTTGTGATTCATGTGTTTAGATGATCTTGAAATGTTGTTTATATCACTTTGATGTTCGATATGGCCACAGGCCGAAGGAGGTATTTGCATTTTCGGGTTAAAAATCACAACAATGTCGGGGATTAGAGGCTAACCATATTGAAATTCTAGGTGAATTCAACAAGGTCACCATGGCAACTATGTTGTGTGTTGTGTGTTGAGTTATGCTAGGAATTCCCATGGGGGGATTTCCATTATATGTGACCATGGGATATGTGTTTTATTTATGTGTTCCTTTTTGAATTAATGTTGTATGTATTTTGTTTAGTAATGTGTTCCTTCTTGTAATCTAATTTAAATGTGATAGATTAATGTGATAGTCATATAGTTAAATTTTATTTAAAATAAATTGGGATATGGAATGAAATAAATAAAGTTGTTGTCATAAATATTAATGTGGTAGGAGTGTGTAAGTGATGTTGTAAGAATTTTGTAAGAGTCTTGTAAGGCAGATTTTGGAAGGTCAAGCACTCCATCTTTTATGAAATTCGAATTTGTCCTTGGAGGCCAAATTTGGAGGCTTGTGGGACAAGTTAAACTTGTCCCACACCTCTTAAAATGATCCACCAACCATGCTTATGGTTTGGAGGTTAAATGTAGGCATTTATAATTCATTTTGAAGTGACAATATGTAATTTTAATTGCACTTCCCTTACATGTTTTAAATTTGGTCCTTTTGGAGTATGGGCATTTTGGAGTATGTAAATTATTTTGTCATTTTTATTTATTGTGATTAGGTGAAGAATGTTGACTTTCCTCTTGGAGTTGAGAAGAATGATGTGGCATCCCACATGGATCCACATTATCCTCTTCTCTTCCCTCTCCTATAAAAGTGGAACTCCTTGCTTGTTTATGGTTGTTGAAACTTTGTCCATTTCCTCTTAGGGCACATTTTTTTACTATTTTGGAGGTTTTTGTGGAGGAAGCTTGGAGTCTTTTGCATGCTTATACCTTTACTGGTTTTGACTACACTTTGAAATTGTGGAAAGCTTGTGAGATTGGAACAAAATCCATTATGGAGAGGTAGACATCTTGAGCTATGTTTTAAATGTTTTTACTTCTCTTGCATGCATGTTTGAATGATGTTTGTGTTTGCATTCTTGGTGGTTGGGTAGAATGCTTAGGGCATGGTGTAGGAGAAGGATGTGGGGATTTCACATTAGGGGGCATAAGGGATTGCCAATGGCATTGTTTTATTATGGAGGGATTTTGGTTTGGGATCCACCTTGGAAAAGAAATTGCTTGCATTTCTTACTCTTGGGGGGCATAAGGAGGGGTTGGGAGATATAAGGTTTATGGGTTTGATATGTTTATTGGTGGTATGCATTTTGGTGGATGCCCAATTCCAAATTAGGGTGGCATAAAGAGTTCCCATAGTCCTTGCTCTTGTTGGCTTGCTTGATCAAGCCTATGTATTGTGTGTATGTTTTCAAATGTAGTTGGGAACTATTGTCTTGTTGGACTGTGTATTTTATTGTTTGTATGCAATGTGAAGTATACTTGTTTGTTGTGGAAGAATCCTTGTTTCCATGTGTTGATGTTCATACTTTATTTCAATATGGTTGGGGCTCGGGGGCCAATGAGGAAAGGATGGCTTCTCCTTTCTCATTGGATGTCTTGGTTGGGTGGAGAGTGTTGCCTTTCCCCCTTCCTTGTTGTGATCAAAGTTGCAAAGAAGAAGAAATAAACATCTTTTTTGTTGGAGAAAGAATTTCATAGTTTGATAGTCATTTTCCTTTGAGTAATTCAATGTAACCTTTCCCACCTTGAGTGGATGAGTGTATAAATGTTGTAATGTGAAGTTATTGCATTGTAAATGGAAGTTGAATTTGAATTGAGAAATGTAAAAGAAGAATTATACTTCTGTTTTTTAGTTTGAAAGAAAATGTAAATGATATTCCATACTTTGTATTTTGTAATTTGAAACCAAATCAAATGGGAAAAGTGATAAGTTGTAAAATTGTATTTGATGATCAATAAAAGAATGCATTCCCTTCTCCAAAGTGTATTGCACATTTGATTTGAATTATTGTTGAAATTTAATTGTTGTTTGAAGAAGAAAAGAAAGAAAGAATGCATATGGAAGGAAAGTCAATGTTATTTTCCTTGCAAAATGTATATTAAAACTGAAATAAGAGATGTAGTTTCATTTAGAATGTGATGGATGATTTAATACGCGATGTGTTTGACTAAGTTAGGAATCATATGCACATTTAAATGACAAAATGAAGATTCCAATTTAAAGAACAATTCACTATAATATACTTCATCCTAACAATTCACATTTTAATAAAAATGAACAATTCATACTTACACTAAACAATAAGTTATGAAACATTAAAAATTAGACTTAGTTCTACCTAATGAACTCAAATTCACTATAATAGTCAAGAATGAATCTCCAAAACTTAATGAATTTCAATTTGGAGCTTGCACAGATTGTTTTTCCATCTATTGCAGAAAAAATGAAACCTTGAGCAGATTGGATAAATTGACTTCCTAAAAACTTTAAACCCTACCTAGACTGATCCTTCATGTCATTTGACATATTGAGTGAAGGAGGAGTTCTAATTTTATCAAAATTATAAGTTAGAAATTGCCAATTTGCCAAATAAAGGCCTACAGATCTTTTTACAAAATTTACCCTTAAAAATTCATCAAAAAGTAAATTTTATGTTCCTTGTGCAAAGAGGGCTTTGAGAGATTTCCGAAAAGTCCTCGTTTTCCCAAAATCGAGCTTTCTAGCTCAAGTTATGACACTTTGAAGTTTTTGTGCCTTGGTGGGAAAATTTAGGAAATTTTTCCCTGGTGGGCCCATAAGCCAAAAATTTCCCATCAAAATTGCCCTTAGAATTTTTTTGAAATTTTGGCTCGGGAAAATTTTCACTTTTCCTTTTTCCAGCCCTCAGCCAATCAGAGGCTTCCACGTGTCCTCCATGAGGTGGAGGCGCGGATAAATTTTACCCCTTAAACTTTTTGAAAATTTTTGAAAATTTTCACTTTTCCTCTGCCAATAGACAATCGAGGGGGCACCATGTGTCCCCTTGTGGCTATGGTAGAGGCATGGGTTCTTTTAAAACCCTTAGCTTTTATAAATTTTTGGGAAAAAAATTTCCATTTTGACCCCACCAGCCCGTGGCCAATGAAAGTGTGCCATGTGGCACCTTGGGGTGGTGGCGAGAGGTTTGGGAGAAATTTCATTTTTGGGCCTTTGGGAAAAATTCTAAAATTCCTCCCATGGCCCACTTCTCTGCCTTCTCCCTCGGATTTCCTTCTTCCACGGGTGCATGACCCCACGCATCCTTCCTTTCCTTTTCCCCCTTAGGCCTAGGCACTTAATTCTTCCACCACCTCATCCCACCCTGGTTTTCTTCGACTTTGACTCCACGAGTGCCATGTGTCCCCTTATGGCTACGGTGGGTGCACTGGACCTGCGTACTTCCTTCTCCTTTTTTTTTTTCCTTCATTGGCGCAAAGTGCCAAATCGACTCGCCACTCCCACCTTTTTCCTTTTTCCTTTTCGCCTTGCACCAAGACTCGACATGTGTCCCCTAGGGACCCGCGGGGGTGCGGAGTGTTTTTTTACTTTGAGCCATGCATTGGGAAAATTTTCCAATGCCACCCCGTGACCCGCCAACCCGCCCAAGGTGCACTCCTCCTCCTCTTGCCACGTGTCCCTTTGGGAAAATTTGATCCCAAGACTCCGCCCGCTTATATCTTGAGTTCTACAAGGAGTTAGGAGGAATTCTTTATATCACCGACAAAGGTGAGAAAATTTCCTATCCATTGGGAATGTTTTAGAGAAATTTTGGAAGCATTAAGTAGGAGAAAAATCCAATTGAAGTTCTGAGCTCACAGTTAGAGAGAAGACATGGGGTAAGATTACTCCCTGAATCTAACCAGAACATGTAACCCTAATTTTTAAACCTTGTAAACTTGTTATAAGTTTATAAATGAAACTTGTGTTGTAGTAAATAGGTTTGTTCTAGAACCTATCAGTGAAAACTAATGTCTTGCAATTTAGTTGTGACACTTCAAATAAAAAAAAATTATCCCATAATTTTCTAGCTAATCTAGGTTGTTTCTTTGGTCTCAGTGGTTGTTTAAACGGGCACTACAGCTTTGAGTGGTATCGAGTAGTGGTTCAAAAGCTTGGACCATTGGGCACACTAGAAAACTTGAGACATGAAAACTTAAACCTAGAAAACAACTTAGCAAGAATTTGTATGTTTTTAGTAAACATGGAAGTTGTATAACTTAGCAAATGAACTGACTCTCGCTTTGGTCTATGCAAGAGGCTCAGACGGAGCAAGAGGAACCTTCACAGAGACTCAGATTCACCACCACCACCACCACCACTAGATCAGGGTGTAGCAGCCATTCTACCTCAGATTCTATAGACCCTTTAGGATGTTAATGCCACCTTACATAGAGGATCAGTAGGAGGGCATGCAACTAGTCATGATAGAGCTCCTTCTATCGAGGTTAGTACCCCCTCGACTTAGTGAGGAGCATAGAGGAGATAAATCCCATGCGGAGTCAGCCAGAGCAGATTCACCACCTAGGAGATAGGGTGACAGAGTTCCAGAGCATAAAGAGAGGTCTCGAGCCCTAGGCTTAGGGATGAATGTGTAGAGATACCTAGAGGCCGATAGACCATAAGTGAGTGGATCACATCGGGAGATCCCGAAGCTTAGGTCGATAGGAAATAAGAGATAAAATATGCGAATAATCCCTTACAAAATCATAACAAGAGAAACTAATATGCAAAAATATTATAGATCTCAAATAAAAGTGCGAGAATAAATAACACAACATAGAGAGTTAGTATTTAATGTGGTTCACCCAATTTGGGCTACGTCCACCGAGAATAACTTGCTCATATTTTATCACAAGCCTCCACCGTCGTAATACAATACCTAGATCCATTTAGAGCTATGCTCAACAAACTCTATAGAATTCACACCCGAATTCAAAGCACATCTGCAATGCATTTGCTTGTATATGTATCATATGCATAAGACCATATAAATAGACAATTGCTTAAGCAGTTTGATACAAAACTGTGGGTATCAAAACCATGGGAAAAAACCGTGGGTATCAAAACCATGGGAAAAAATCATGGGTATCAAAACAATGGGTACCGAAAAACCATGGGCCCAAAAACAGCCCATAATGGTTACCCATTACCCATGGGTTAATAAACCACCCATGAAAATTTACTTCAGGGGATTCACCCCGAACCCCCTTGACCCACTCATCGGCGAGTGGGACCACCGTAAAAATACCCGAGTGTAACACATAGAAGGTGTACCACACTCTAACATGAAAATAGGCTCCACAAACATAACAATCTCCCACTTGGAGACTAATTTCCACTGAGAAAGCTTCTCAACCCTTCACTGTCATCCGCGAAGGCCAACCAAAGTTGAACATAGCTTTAGTTTATCCCTTGTGACCACCTTGGTCATCATGTCTGTAGGATTTTGACTGGTATGAATCTTCTCCAACTTCAACTTATCTTCCTCCAAAGCTGTCCTAATGAAGTGATATCTCAACTGTATATGCTTCGTCCTAGAGTGGAAAGTAGAGTTCTTAGGTAGGTGTATAGCATTCTGACTATCACTATGCAACTTACATTCCTCCTGCTTATGCCCCAACTCCTCAAGAAATTGTTGTAACCAAATCATCTCTTTGCTTGCCTCTATGGCGCAGAACATACTCACCTCCATGGTTGACAAATCCACCAACTTACCTTAGTCATGAAATATAGATTACCGATGTCCCACCTACAATGTAAATATAACTTGTCATGCTCCTCTGTCATCTACATCTCCAGCCATGTCTCAATCTACATAACCACGTAAAGTAGTGTTTGATCCACTGTAGCATAAAACTATCCCCATGGTCCCTCTCAAATACCGAAGGATCCACTTTATTGCTTGCCAATGCTCTTTACCTAGATCACTCATAAATCTACTCACAGCTCCTACTGCATGGGCAATATCAGGCCTAGTGCATACCATAGCATACATCAAATCGCCAATCGCTGATGAGTAAGGTACCTTGGACATATGGTTTCATTCTGGTCTGTCTTGGGACACTGCTCCTTTGATAACTTAAAATGGTCTCGCAAAGGAGTCCCAACCGATTTAGCAACCCGCATGTTAAACCTATCCAATACCTTCTTAATGTACTCTTCCGAGATAAAGTCAGCCTTCTATTCCTTCCTATCCCAAGTTATCCTCATACCAAGGATTTGTCTGTAGCCCCCAAATCCTTCATATTAAAGGATTCACTTAGTTGTTTCTTGAGTACTTTTATTTCTGTATGTTTTACTCTGCAACCAACATGTCATCAACATACAAACACAGGATAATATAACTTCCATCCTCAAATTTCTTTATATTCACACAATGGTCGAAATGACATCGATATAACCTTGATCCATCATGAAGCTATCAAAATTCTTATACCATTGACGTGGAGCTTGTTTGAGAACATACAAGATCTTCTTCGGTTTGCACACCATCTCCTCTTTACCTTTGAATTCATATCCTTCTGTTTGCTGCATATATAGCTCCTCCTCTAAATCACCATGGAGAAATGCAGTCTTTACATCTAACTATTCTAAGTGCAAGTCTTCTGCTGCCACTATTCTAAGAACAGTTCTAATAGAAGTCATTTTTACTACAGGAGAAAAGATCTCATCAAAATCTATACCTTATTTCTTGTAAACCCCTTGACCACCAAGCTGGGCCTTATATCTTTTCTTTCCTCCTTCATCTTTAACTCTGTACACCCACTTGTTACAATACTCTTTTTTCGCCTTCAGGTAGCTTCACTAAATCCCAAGTCTGGTTCTCCATGAGAGACTTATGCTCCTCATCCATGGCTTGCTCCCACTTCTTCTGGCATCTACCTGCATTGCTTCATTAAAGCTCTCTAGCTCTCCACTATCAGTGAGTAATAAATAATAAAGAGAAGGAGAAAAATGTTTAGGTTCTTTTCTTACCCTAGAAGACCTCCTCACTTGTAGGAGTTTGGGGTTCTGTTGAGTAGGTTCTGAACCGATTCATGGGTCACTGTCCCATTCAAAAGATCCTCTACCACTGCATATTCTTTCTTGGATTCTTACCTATTTTCCTGTAACTGTTTCTTATACATGACTTTCTCATTAAAGACCACATCCCTAGACCAAATGATTTTCTTGTCCTTAATACTCTAACATTTAAATCTAAAGTCATCACCACCATAACCAATAAAAGTGCATTTTTCTGATTTAGCCTCTAGCTTGGTCCTATCATCCTTGTCAATATGAACAAACACCTCACATCCAAAGACTCTAAGAAATGAGTAATCAACTTTCTTACCGTACCAAGCCTCCTCAGGTATGCCTCCATCCAAGGCACTTGAGGGTCCTCTGTTTATTAAGTACACAACTGTGCTCACCACTTCTACCCAAAAATAAAGAGGCAGTCCTACATGTATCCTCATGCTCCTAGCACATTCCATTATTGTTCTGTTCATCCTTTCTGACACCCCATTCTCTTGCGGGGTTCCTAGAACCATCTTTTACCTGCAGATTCCATTCTTAGAATAATAATCATCAAATTCATTATTGCAATACTCCCCTCCATTATCTGACCTAAGACATTTTAACTTAAGACCTGTTTCATTCTCTACCAAGGATTTCCATTTAACAAAAGTATTAAATACATCAAATTTTTTTCTAATACAATAAACCCAAACTTTCCTTGTTGCATCATCAATAAAAGTAACATAATAACTTGAACCCCCAAGAGATGATACCTGAGCCGGCCCCACACATCAGAATGTACCAGCTCTAACTTACTCTCTTTCTTCATAGGTATGACCTTGAGAAACCTTACTTGCTTGTTTCCCATATATACAGTTCTCACAAAATCTAAACCTATTTACGTATATCTAGGAAAATTCTTCTTTATGATGTCTATGCCGTTATGGCTCATATGACCGAGCCTATAATGCCATAATGTTGTATCTGCATCTAAAGCTAAAAGATTACAATCATTAGTACTATCGGTGGATAAATACAAGGTTCAAACCTTCTTACCTCTTGCCACCACAAGAGCATCCTTGGTAACCTTCCAAGAGTCAAATTTGTAAATATCAAAGTACAACCATCACTTCCCAATTGCCCCACCGATATCAAATTTCTCCTTAATTTAGGCACATGTATGACATCCTTCAATATCCATATATTCCCATTTTTCATCTTAACTCAGAATGAACCTTTTCTAACTATACTACAAGGCTCATCATCACCAAGAAAAACATGCCCAAAATCCCTTAAACATAATCAACAAAATAATGCCTATGTGGAGTAACATGAAAAAAGCCCCTAAATCTAAAAGCCAAGATTCATAATATTATGCAAAAAAGAAAGAATAAAGGCATCCTTGCATACATTACCCAATGCCACATTTGCCTCCTTGTTTTCTTCCTGTTGTTTCTTCTTGTCCTGAAGCTCCCAACAATCCTTCTTTGCATGCCCAAACTTTCCACAGCTTTCAACATACAATCTTGCTCTTGGATTTTAACCTTGTCTAATTTTTCAATTTTCCACGGTTTCCTCTATTCTTCTCCTCCCTCTAGTTTCTACTTGTCAAGCATTCCCTAAAGTAGAAGAAGATTCCTCGAGCTTTTTCTTCACATTTCCTCACTTAGAATCACCCCTACAACATCCTCAAACTTGAACTTCAAGTTAATCGGAATCGAGTTACTCACCGCCATTACCGAGCTATTCCAACTTTCGGGTAAAGAGCACTGAGAATTAATAAAGCCCTAACTTCTTCATCAAATTCTATTGTAACCGAAGCTAGCATATTCACAACCATATTGAAATAATTTAAATGATCTGCTACTAAACTATTCTCAGACATCTTCATATTAAACAACTTTTTCATTAAAAATATCTTGTTAGAGGTAGAGGGTTTTTCATACAACTTCCCTAATGCATCCATTAGATCTTTTGTAGTCTTTTCCTTTGAAACATTAAATAATACTGAAGATGCAAGACATAGCCAGATCATTCCAAGTGCCTTCTGATCCAACAAATCCCATTCTACATCTGTCATACTCGAGGGTTTGTTCACCTTCTCAGACAATGGAGTATAAAGATCCTTCTGATAAAGGTAATCTTCCATCTACATCTTCCAAAGACTGAAATTCTACCCATTGAATTTATCAACCCTAGATCTTCCATCATCTGCCATAGCTCCCACTCAAGATAAAAATTTCCCTATAATTCAACACTTCAACAAACCAAAACCAAGCTCTAATACCAATTGATAGGAAATAAGAGATAAAATATGCGGAATAATCCCTTACAGAATCGCAACAGTAGAAACTAATATGTAGAAAATATTACAGATCTCAAATAAAAGTGTAGAATAAATAACACAACATAGAGAAACAATATTTAACGTGGTTCACCTAATTTAGGCTACGTCCACCAAGAATCACTTGCTCATTTTATTATAAGCCTCCACTCTCTCAATACAATACCTAGATCCGTTTGGAGCTAAGCTCAACAAACTCTGCTGAAATTCACACCGAATTCAAAGCACATCTCAGTAATGCATTGCTTGTATATGTATCATATACATAAGACCATATAAATAGACGATTGCTTAACCAGTTTGATACAAAATTGTGGGTATCAAAACCATGGGCAAAAACTGTGGGTATCAAAACCATGGGCAAAAAACTGTGGGTATCAAAATAATGGGTACTGAAAACCATGGGCCCAAAAACAACCCATAATGGTTACCCATTACCCATGGGTTAATAAACCACCCATGAAAATTTACTTCGGGGGCTTCACCCCTGAACCCCCTTGACCCGCTCAATGGTGAGTGGGACCACCGTCAAAATACTTGAGTGTAACACATAGAAGGTGTACCACACTCTAACATGAAAATAGGGTCCACAAACATAACAAGGCCCTCACATTACTCGGTGATACAGGTGAATTTCGGGGAGAGGCACTGGCTAGTGAGCTTGAGCGGTTGCTTCCAAGCTTTGTCCTTCTGCTAGCAACATGAAAGCTCATGTTGCGATCCATCTATCAAGGATGGGTAGGAGTATGGTGGAGGAAAGAGGAGCAGAAGCTCCATGTAGATTCAGAGACAGTGACTTGGGAGCTGTTTGAGGAGAGATTCAGGAGCATGTATCTATCACGGAGGTTCATCTAGCAGAGGATTGATGAGTTCTATGACCTCCGACAGGATACCCTTTCAAAGATAGCAGTATGAGAGTATATTTTTAGATCTACTTTAGTATGTAGAGTATATGCAGGATGAGTAGGTGCAGATTCACAGGTTCATCTGGGGCCTGAATTTGGATATTGGAGGTGCAGTGTGGATTCACTACCCACAGACTTTAGCAGAGGCCATTGAGAAGGCCTATATTGTAAAGGAGATTCGGGTAAAACCTAGTAGGCTAGAGACCGAGTCAGGAGTTACATTCAGTAGATGCAAGATGGTAGATCAAGAGGTTCAGTACCTCTTCCTCATGGTGGTTAGCATTTAGCACAATCATCCTTTAGGCCACAACAATAAGCAATGCAGTAGTCCCACCCACCATATAGACCTCCATAGAGAGCTGATGCACAGAGAGGTCGAGTATGGGGCCACCTCCTAGGGGTCCCATCAGGACACAGGTGGACCTAGAGCCCGATCCACTGGAGCTCGCAACAGCGAGCCCTAGCAGGACCACGGCTAGATCATTAGGATCTACACCACAGGCTTCTAGGGAACCTACTGGAGGTGCTGCTCCTTGGAGAGGATCAGTGGTTACTTTGGATGTGGAGTAGCTAGACACTTTTGGAGAGATTTCCTCAGAACCCTAACAAGGGTAAGGCACCGGTTTTTGAGCCGAAAGTTGGTGACATGGGACACAACCACAAGATTTATGTAGTGGTTGAGAACCACTAGGTAGAGCACCAGAGCATAGTCATTGAGACCACATGTAGCATTGGTGGTATTCCTACCTCTGTATTGTTTGATTGGTTTCTTGATTCTTTCATTGCACCATCTTTATTAGAGCAATGCATGCGGGCCGGTGCAGATTAGGCGGGGTCTTAATTGGGATGTCGAGATGGCTTCTAGAGCCAAGATCTCTATGGACTTCTTAGTTAAGGAGTGTGTTATGGATTTTGGACCTTTCACCACCACCTTAGATCTCCGTATCCTTCCTTTGGGATCCTATGGAGTTATCTTAGGTATGGATTGGTTATCTACACATAGGGCCAGGATGGATTGTTATCATAAGACTATAGATTGTGTAGATGATTTGAGAGTTGAGTTGGCGATCTCGGGGTTAGGAGACCCCTTTCTATTTGCACCATTTCCATTATGCAACTTAAGTGGTGTGTGCGACGAGGTTATCGATGTATGCTTTATTGCATTAGTGACGAGATCCGAGGATAGGTCTAGTGGACCATCACTAGATGATCATCCCATCGTGAGTGAGTTTTCCAATGTAGTTCCAGGGGAGCTACCAGGATGCCACCCCATGTGAAATTGATTTTCATATAGATCTAGTCCTAGGAGCGAGAGGCTATCTCATGAGCACCTTATCGATGACCGCCCCGCAGCTCGTGAGCTCAAGTTGTAGCTTGAGGGCCTTTTGGAGAAGGGCCTTATCCATCCTAGTGTATCCCCTTGGGGTGCACTAGTGATTTTCGTGAAGAAGAAGGATGGATCATTGTGGTTGTGTATTGATTACCGCTAGTTGAACAAAGTGACGATCAAGAATTGTTATCCTCTTCCTCACATTGATGACTTGTTTGATCAGATGAAGGGAGCCATAGTGTTCTCTAAGATTGATCTCAAGTCAGCTACCATCAATTGAGGATTTCGAGGAAGACATTCATAAGACCACCTTCTCGCATGAGATATGGGCACTATGAGTTCACAGTGGTGCCTTTTGGTTTGATGAATGCCCCTGCAGTGTTTATGAGTTTGATGAATGGGGTATTCAAAACCTTTTAGATCACTTCATGCTCATCTTCCTAGATGACATTTTGATATACTCATGTACACGTGAGGAGCATGAGGGGCACCTTCGACAAGTTCTCCAGTGTCTTTGTGAGCAACAAATTTACAGGAACTTGGAGAAGTGTGCTTTCTTCCAGACAGAGGTGTAGTATTTGGGTCATATTATTTTTGGGGAAGGTATCGTAGTCAATCCTTCCAAGATTAGAGCCATTATGGATTGGCCAACACCCACTATAGTGACTAAGGTGCGCAGCTTCATGGGTTTAGCAGGTACTACAAAGATTTGTTTAGGAATTCTCTCGGATTGTGCACCCTATCACTTCCCTTCAGAGGAAAGGGAAGAAGTTTGTTTGGATAGATAGATGCAAGTAGGCCTTTAGGAAACTGAAGGAGTGCCTCACTATAACACCCATTATTGTAGTGCCGGATCCATAGGGTGAGTTATTTGTTTGCATAGATGCTTCTTTAGTAGGGCTTGGAGGTGTGTTGATGCAGGATGGCAAGGTTGTAGCTTTTGAGTCTCGTAAACTCAAGGATCACGAGCTTAATTATCCTACCCATGATCTTGAGCTTGCGGCAGTTGTGCATGATTTGGTTAGATGGAGACATTTTCTTCTTGGATGGAGATTCACACTTAGGACAGATCATTTGAGTCTTCACCACCTCTTCACACAGCCCAATCTAAACGCTCGTCAATGGCATTGGATGGAGTTACTTTGTGAGTATGACATGGAGATAGAGCATGTGAAAGGGAAGGAGAATGTGGTAGTAGATGCTCTTAGTAGACAGAGACATGTGGCTATGGCCACCTCAGTGAGCACAGATTTGTGGAGTAGGATTCTTCAACAGATTTTTCTTGACAACTTCTACATGGCAGTATGAGAAGAGATCGAGTCACAAAGACCCCTTGAGGGGAATTTTGATGGCTTTTCCTTAGAGGCAGATGGTATTTTCAGGCACAAAGGTAGGATATATGTTCCTAGAGATGGAGGATTGAGGCAGGACATCTTGGTAGAGGCACATCGTGCACCTTATTCAGCCCATCCCGGGGTGAAGAAGATGGATGCTACCTTGAGACAAGCAGTTGTACCACTAGAGAGGAATTCATCGAGACGTGGCTTGATTTGTGTCATAGTGTTTAGAGTTCCGTAAGGTTAAGGCCAAGCATTAGCATCCAACAGGTCTTCTTTATCCTCGTGCCATACCAGAATGGAAGTGGGACACCATTTCCATGGATTTCATTGTTAGGCTACCTATGTTGAGATATCACCATGACACCATTATGGTCATGGTTGATAAATTGACAAAAGTGGCTCACTTTTCTCTCGATGAAGACCACTTATACAGCTAGAGCAGTGGCATGAGTATATTTGGATGAGATTTTTAGGTTGCACGGATTCCGTGGAAGATCATTTGTGACCGTGATCCTTTGTACACTTCACATTTCTGGACTACCATGCAGTATGTCCTCGGGACGAGGATTAACTTCAGCACAACATATCATCCTGAGATAGATGATAGTTTGAGTGAGTCAATCAGATTTTAAAGGATATGCTCGGGATATATGTGATGGATCAATAGTCTAAGTGGGAGGAGTACTTGTACTTAGTGGAGTTTGCCTACAATAATAGTTTTCAGAGTTCTATAGGCATGGCTCCTTTTTAGGCATTATATGGTAGAGAGTGCAGGACACCTCTTAGCTAGGACATGTTAGAAGACAGAGTATCTCTTAGACCAGCTCTTTTGCATGACATGGAGCAAGCAGGTGTAGTGTTGATCGGCGAGAGAGATTGTAGGAGGCATAGGACGGTCGGAAGAAGTATGCGGATCAAGTATAGGATTGATCGTAGCTTTGATGTGGGCATGAAGGTGTTCCTTCGTGTCAGACCACATAAGAGCCCTATCCATTATGGAAAAGGTTCTAAGTTAGCTCCTAGATTCTTCGGTCCTTTTGAGATCTTGGAGCGTATATGTAACCTAGCTTGTCTCGCGTACATGATGTGTTTCATGTTTCTGTCCTTAGGAGGTACATTGCAGATCCTTCTCATGTGTTAGATTGGACATCATTGCAGGTGCAGGATTAGGGGTAGGTGATGGTGGAGCCCATCCGTATCATAGATCATAGGACCCTGGGCCTTCGAGGTAGAGATTGATCAGGTATGGGTGCAAAGGGGACAGATATGATGAGACTGCAACCACTTGGGAGGATGCCACAGTATTACGAGTGTAGTTTCCACATTTGTTCTAGTGACTTCCAGGAGGAAGTCGAGTCTAAGGGGAGGGGGATGTAGTGCCCACTTCCCTTTGACACTTTTAGATACTAATTTTTATACTATTGATCATATTATGGACACTATTATGTTTTTTTAGTATGATGGTTAGATGTTAGATCATGGATTATTATTGATCTGGATTCAGTTATTATACATGATGATTACTAGAGACATTTTCTATATGTGGTTGATGATATATTGTTTGACAGGGACATATTATGGATATTGATTTGGACTTGTGACACTTGATATTTGGAGTAGACCTAATATGGTAGATTCTTGATGATGATATAGTTGATTTTTGAATTAAAAATGATAATGTTGAATTCTTGATATTGTTGTGATTCATGTGTTTAGATGATCTTGAAATGTTGTTTATATCATTTTGGATGTTCTGATATGGCCACGAGGCCGAAGGAGGTATTTACATTTTGTAGGTTAAAAATCACAACAATGTCGAGGGACTGGAGACTAACCATATTAAAATTCCAGTGAATTCAACAAGGTCACCATGGCAACTATGTTGTGTGTTGTGTGTTGTGTTTTGCTAGGAATTCCCATGGGGGATTTCCATTATATGTGACCATGGGATATGTGTTTTATTTATGTGTTCCTTCTTGTAATTTAATTTAAATGTGATAGATTAATGTGATAGTCATATAGTTAAATTTTATTTAAAATAAATTGGGATATGGAATGAAATAAATAAAGTTGTTGTTATAAATATTAATGTGGTAGGAGTGTGTAAGTGATGTTGTAAGAATTTTGTAAGAGTCTTGTAAGGCAGATTTTGGAAGGTCAAGCACTCCATCTTTTATGAAATTCGAATTTGTCCTTGGAGGCTAAATTTGGAGGCTTGTGGGACAAGTTAAAATTGTCCCACACCTCTTAAAATGATCCACCAACCATGCCTATGGTTTGGAGGTTAAATGTAGGCATTTATAATGCATTTTGAAGTGACAATATGTAAGTTTTAATTGCACTTCCCTTACATGTTTTAAATTTGGTCCTTTTGGAGTATGTAAGTGATTTTGTCATTTTTATTTATTGTGATTTGGTGAAGGATGTTGACTTTCCTCTTGGGGTTGAGGAAGAATGATGTGGCATCCCACATGGATCCACATCATCCTCTTCTCTTCCCTCTCCTATAAAAGTGAAACTCCTTGCTTGTTCATGGTTGTTGAAATTTTGTCCATTTCCTCTTGGGGTGCATTTTTTTGCTATTTTGGAGTTTGTTGTGCAGGAAGCTTGGAGTCTTTTGCATGTTTATACCTTGTTGGTTTTGGACTACACTTTGACATTGTGGAAATCTTGTGAGCTTGGAACAAACTCCATTATGGAGAGGTAGGAATCTTGAGCTGTGTTTTAAATGTTTTTCCTTCTCTTGCATGCATGTTTAAATGATGTTTGTGTTTACATTCTTGGCTGGTTGAGTAGAATGATTAGGGCATGGTGTAGGAGAAGGCTGTGGGGATTTCACATGGGTGGGCATAAGGGATTTACCAATGGCACTTGTTTTATTGTGGAGGGATTTTGGTTTGGGATCCACCTTGGAAAAGAAACGCTTGCATTTCTTACTCTTGGGGGGGCATAAGGGATAAACTTGGGGGGCATAAGGAGGGGTTGGGAGATATAAGGTTTATGGGTTTGATATGTTTATTGGTGGTATGCATTTTGGTGGATGCCCAATTCCAAATTGGGAGGCATAAGGAGTTCCCCATAGTCCTTGCTCTTGTTGGCTTGCTTGATCAAGCCTATGTATTGTGTGTATGTTTTCAAATGTAGTTGGGAACTGTTGTCTTGTTTGGACTGTGTATTGTATTGTTTGTATGAAATGTGAAGTATGCTTGTTTGTTGTGGAAGAAGCCTTGTTGCCATGTGTTGATGTTCATACTTTATTTCAATATGGTTGGGGCTCGGGGGCCAATGAGGAAAGGATGGCTTCTCCTTTCTCATTGGATGTCTTGGTTGGGTGGAGAGTGTTTCCTTTCCCCCTTCCTTGTTGTGATCAAAGTTGCAAAGAAGAAGAAATAATCATGCTACTATTGGAGAAATAATTTCACAGTTTGACAGTCATTTCCCTTTGAGTAATTCAATGTAACCTTTCCCACCTTGAGTGGATGAGTGTATAAATGTTGTAATGAGAAGTGATTGCATTGTAAATGGAAGTTGAATTTGAATTGAGAAATGTACAAGAAGAATTATACTTCTCTATTTTACTTTGGAAAGAAAATGTGAATGATGTTCCATACTTTGTATTTTGCAATTTGAAACCAAATAAAATGGGAAAAGTGATAAGTTTTAAAATTTTATTTGATGGTCAATGAAGGATTGCATTCCCTCCTCCAAAATGTATTAAACATTTGATTTGAATTATTGTTGAAATTTAATTGCTGTTTGAAGAAGAAAAGAAAGAAAGAATGCATATGGAAAGAAAGTCAATGTTATTTTCCTTGCAAAATGTATATTAAAACTGAAATCGAGATGTAGTTTCATTTAAAATTGATGGATGATTTAATAAGCAATGTGTTTGACTAAGTTAGGAATCATATGCACATTTTAATGACAAAATGGAGATTCCAATTTAAAGAACAATTCACTATAATATACTTCATCCTAACAATTCACATTTTAACAAAAATGAATAGTTCATACTTGCACTAAACAATAAGTTATGAAACATTGAAAATTAGACTTAGTACTACCTAAGGAACTCAAATTCACTATAACAGTCAAGAATGAATCTCCAAAACTTAATGAATTTCAATGCAAAGCTTGCACAGTCATTTTTCCATCTATTGCTGGAAAAAATGCAACCTTGAATAGATTGGATAAATTGACTTCCCTAAAACACTCTAAACCCTCCTTAGACTGATCCTCCATGTCTGTTTGACATGTTGAGTGAAGGAGGAGTTCTAATTTTATCAAAATTATAAGTTGGAAATTGCCAGTTTTCCAAATAAAGGCCTACAGATCTGTTTTTATAAAAGTGACCCTTAAAATTCATCAAAAGTAAATTTTATGTTCTTTGTGCAAAGAGGGCTTTGATATCTTTCCGAAAAGTCCTCGTTTTCCCAAAACTAAGCTTTCTAGCTCAAGTTATGACACTTTGAAGTTTTTGTGCCTTGGCGGGAAAATTTGGGAAAATTTTCCCTAGCGGGCCCACAACCCAAAAATTTCCCATCAAAATTGCCCTTAGAAAATTTTCAAAATTTTGGGCTCGGAAAATTTTCACTTTTCCCTTCGCGCCCATAGCCAATCAGAGTCTGCCACATGTCCTCCAGGGGCTGAGGCGGAGGCACGGATAAATTTTACCCCTTAAACCTTCCTCAAAATTTTTGTAAAATTTTCAGTTTTCTCTCGCCTGCCCGCAGACCAATTAGAGGGTGCCATGTGTCCCCTTGTGGCTACGGTGGAGGTGCGGGTTCTTTTAAAACCCTTAGCTTTTATAAATTTTTGGGGAAAAAAATTCCATTTTGACCTATAGCTGCCCATGGCCACGAAAGCGTGCCACGTGACACTTTGGGGTGGTGGCGGAGGTTCGGGAGAAATTATGTTTTTGGGCCCTTGGGGAAAAATTATAAAATTCCTCCCGCGGCCCACTTCTCTGCCTTCTCCCTCAGATTTCCTTCTTCCACAGGCATGCGGACTCGCGTGTCCTTTCTTTCCTTTTTCCCCCTCTAGTGTTAGGCGCTAAATTCTTCCACCGTCCCATCCCTCCCTAGTCTTCTTCAACTTTGACTCCACAGGTGCCACATGTCCCCTTGTGGCTACGGTGGGTGTGTAGACCTGTGCACTTCCTTCTTCTTTTTTTTTCCTTCATTGGCGCAAAGCGCCAAATCGACCCGCCGCTCCGCCTTTTCCTTTTTCCTTTTCGCCTTGCGCAGAGATCCGACACATGTCCCTAGGGACCCGGGGACGGAGTGTTTTTCGAATTTGAGCCACGTGTCGGAAAATTTCCCAATGCCACCCCATGACCCACTAACCCACCCAAGGTGCACTCCTCCTCCTCTTGCCACGTGTCCCTCTGGGAAAATTTGACCCCAAGACTCTGCCCGCTTATATCTTGAGTTCTACAAGGAGTTAGGAGGACTTCTTTATATCACTGGAAAGGTGAGAAAATTTCCTATCCATTGGGAATGGTTTAGGGAAATTTTGGAAGCATTAAGTAGGAGAAAAATCTAGTTGAAGTTCTGAGCCTGTTAGAGAGAAGGCATGGGGTAAGATTACTCCCTGAATCTAACCAGAACATGTAACCCTAATTTTTGAACCTTGTAAACTTGTTATAAGTTTATAAAGGAAACTTGTGTTTTAGTAAATGGGTTTGTTCTAGAACCTATTAGTGAAAATTGATGTCTTACAATTTAGTTGTAGACACTTGAAATAAAAAAATTATCCCATAATTTTCTAGCTAATCCTAGGTTGTTTCTTTGGTCTCAAGTGGTTGTTTAAACATGCACTACAACTTGAAAAATATGCTCCATAAAAGGAAGTGGGTAGTGATCCTTGAGGGATGCTTTGTTCAAATCTCTAAAGTCTACACACAACCTAATTTCTCCACTCTTCTTTCTAATTGGAACCAAGTTTGCAACCCATCTTGAATGCTTGATGGGGAATATGATACTTTCCTCTATTGACTTATTCAATTCCTTCTTCATGAGAGGCTCAATGTGTGGATTGACTGGTCTCTATTTTTCTGATAGGATTAGCACTTAGATCTAGATCAATTGTGTGTTGAGCTAGCTTGGGATTGAAACCTCTCAAGTATTCATAGATCCAAGAAAATACATCTGGGAACTCTTGGAAAAGTTGCATTAATTCATACCTTTCTTGCTTGGTTGCCACTTTACCAATTTGAAGTGACTTGCCATCTCCAACGAGATGGGATCTGAATCCTCTCCTTGACTCGGATGTTTTCTTTCTCCTTCCTAAATTGATCATTAGGATTGAAGATAGACTCTAGAGTCACAAGTGCTTTTGGTAGTTTGTTGGTTCTCAGCTGTACCACTTGATCACCGTACTTCGCTGTCCCAACTTTTCCTGATTTTGGTGAGAACTCAAGCTTCCTCTTCTGAAAATTGATGATTTGTTGGTCACTCTCAAACACTAGCCAACTTGCATTATTGTCTGCACTAATGGCCTCACAATCACATGGATGTTTGGCTGCATTTTATCTCTTTTGATACTCTCCACAACATCAAAAGTTGCTCCAACTGCTATAAGCCTATCAACAGCTTGGTTCTCTTTCCTAGGGATGGAGTTGATGCCAAAACCCTCAAAATACTCAATGAGATCCCACACCCTATTCCTATAAATTTTGAGCAAGTCATTCTTGGCAACATGATGTTTTTAACTTGATTAACAATCAACTCACTATCACCAAAGAATTGTAAGTTTTGATGCCTCTCTTCTTTGACCAATGCAATCCATGTATCAAAGCCTCATATTCAGTAGTGTTGTTAGAACATGCAAATTGAAATCTAAAAGATGAATAATACTTAATGCCTTGAGGTGAAACAAGCATAGCTCCTCCTCCTGCACCTTGTCTACTTCTTGATCCATCAAAGAACAACTGCCATACCTCATTGTCATCTCTATGGTCTGGCTTGGTGATGCTTGGGAAGAGGCTGATTTTCTTCATGCATGTAATAGACTCCTAGTTCAGATTCCTCCATTTCCTTGTAGGGATCAAAAGCATGTACCTTGCTTTCCCATTCATCAAGAGTCAAATATGGAATGCTTCCAACTTTGGTGTCAACTTCATGTGTGCTTGGATAATCCTCTTGATCAAACGCTGAACAATTGACATTGATTGGGCTTGGAGTATGAGGCTCAATGTGAAAGTTTACAATAGGTTTAGACTTGATTGTGGCCTTGGCTCCATACCTTGTCCTAAATAGCATGTGTGACCAGTCAGTAGATAGGTAGCCTCCAATTCTAGTTGTGAAATCCCTTGACAAACATATGGCAAAGAGTGGTGGAAAATCTATCACCGAAAAAATAGTGACATTGGGGCATGCATGCAAAGTAAGGCTCAAATATTTAATTACCCCAACTATTTACTACTATCCCATCTAATTACACCACCCTCGGATATGAATTCATATTGAAGGCCCAACTGATCAGCTATTTGCTTGGGCATCACAAAACTACTTGCCCTAGAATCAATCATACAATTATGTACTAGTTTATCCCCAATGATCAATGAAACATAGAATGGAGGGGGCTTCAAATTTTTACCTTACTGTCCTCCATGATTCCCCTCAGGCTGAGTAGCATTTTTGAGTACCTTCTCTTGCATATGAGCTAGCTGATTTGAGGTTGACCAATTCTTCATGGTAGCTTGTAATAGATCCCTTTGTCCTAGGATGGATAGTGACTCCCACATAGATATGTTCACATTGGTCTTCTTCATTTGTTCAATGATGTTAAATGGGGATGAACCATCTCTTTGCTTCCCTTTAGTCTGCACATTATTTTCTTGTACATGGGCTATAATAGCTAACATTTGAGCTGGTCTAGAAGGTGGCTTGGGCTATCCTTGCACATTTGGAACTACATTTTTCTTGCCAACACCTTGTGGAGTGATGGAAGGTTGTGAATCACTTGGATATAATGACTGCCCTTCCTCAATAATCCTATTCTTTAACCATGTGTTAGTTGCTACACTCTCTAAGAAGGTGTTTGATTCATACCACAAAAATCTTCACCTGCCAATTCAAAAGTGTAGTCTCGTTTGGAGTTGTATCTTGTTGAGATGTCTCTCGTTGGTTTATTTCTCGACTTGCTTCCTCTCTACACCGGTTATTGTCACCATCAAGGCTTGGTTCAAAGCACCATTGAAGCACATAGATTGGCTATGAGGTTCATTACATGGGAAACACCAGTCATACTCTTGAGCTATATTATTTTACATTGGCACTAAGGCTTTAGAGGTAGATTCAACATTGGGGTTATAGGACTGAAATGGTCTAGTGACAGGAGGCCTTACATAATTTTGATTTGCAGCTGGTTTGGGTGGCTTATTAGGTTGATATGGTTGTATATTAGGCCGATTTTTAGGCTAATAGGAAGGCCTAACACTTTGAGCTTGTTTCCTCTTGAGCGTGACCAACTCATTGCCCAAATTTTGTAATTTTTTCATAACTTCTTGAAGCTCATTTGAGGCACTAGAGGATGAAGTAGAAGTTTCATTTGAACTCTAATTTCTAGGAGTGGGAATGGGAGCTAAAGTAGGTGCTTTACTAGTACTTGAGCTTCCCAACTCTGGATATAAGGGCATAGGAGGTCTAGGTGCAATTTTACTAGCTTGGATCAAATAATTCTCAGCTCTAATGGTGATGTCATAAGTGCAGGTAGAGTTACACCTCCCATGGATTGGATCAACATAGAAATGTCAGAATTTAAAGCGTTGAGAAAGTATAAGAAAACACCTTGAAATGTTGGCCTCACTACAAATGGGATTCTATTCCATGTTCTTTGAAATCTGAAATTGAAGTTTGTTTACTACTCATTGGGAGCTCTCTGGATAGTTGTCAGTTGCTCCAATAGAGACAAGTTGTCCCCTTTCTCTCCAAATTGGTTATGGAGGGATGAGCACAACTGGTTCCAATTTTGGATAGAGCCTGCCTCAAGGCTCTTTAAATGAACCATGTGCAAATCAAGGCTCTTTCAAGTAATAAACTTGCAACAATTGCACATAAACTTGTTGTAATGAAGATGAAGACCTCTAAGGTCCCACCTTGTTGAAGCGTGCCAAAATTGTTAGTGAAAATATACATCACCCTAAATGACCTTCGATCTATAGTCCATAATTAGGTCATTTAGTGTGATTCCTGCGAGCATACATAACATTGAGTTTCCTCCAAGGTGTGGGACCTTGCAAGGTGAGAAAACTCTCCAGAGAAAGATGGTTCTTACCCCTATGTTTAGGTGTATGCATGAATTTTCAGAGGTTTAATGCTAAATCCTACTCTAGATTCCAAGGAGACAAAGTTAAAAGATGCAAAAAGGAAACAAAACTAAGCTAAAATGGTGATACACCAAAGGAGTGATGGACTTCTATTTTGTAAATAAAAAAGATCATAAGAATGTACCACAAAACATGCACAAATTGCCAAGATATAATGAAGGATCAGAAGACAATAATAACACATGAAAGGATTGAAAAATCATTCACAGAGCATGCATTATCATTCCTAGTTTTTAATACGATGCATTACAATGGCAAGGAGGCAAAAATATGTGCTGCAACCTGTATGAGAGGTCTGAAACTCCACGAATCCACCTACTAAGGAGAAAAGTGGAGCCTACAAGAGAAAAAATGTCGAACAAAAAAAGGATCTAATCGAGATCTTTATGATCAACCACCCGCCATTAATTCCTTTCAAATCAACCTTGTAGACCCGTCGAATTGACTCCTCTGCTTCTGTTTTTGCGTGTTGGAGAAAAACGATGAATTTGGTGAAATACAACTCTCAAAGCAATCTGATCTTGGATTAATGGCACAAGGAGATGTTTGTATGGATTTTCCCTCATCAAGTCGAGTTGATTCTTCATCCTTGGCATGTGGGAGAAGGCAACCATGGCGAGATTGAGCAAAAAACAACTCATTGAAGCAATATGGTTCATATTAAAGGCATGAAAGAAATTTTTGGCTCTTTCCCCATCAAAACCTACAAAAAGATGTGTTTATGCCTCTAATGCATATAGGAGATCAATATCTTTCAACGAGTTTGATTTTTGCCAAATCGATCTCTGGATCAAAAGATACACCCTTCCACGAAGATTTAGGGCAAAATCAGGGCATAAATTCGGGCATAAATTTCAAGGCACAAAATTAGGGCACACTTGGTGGAAAAATAGGATTTTGAAAATGGGTCATGGGCTAAAATTTGAATTTTTGCACTTTTGGAAATTTTTCCCAAAACTCCCTATGCCCCACCGCTCCACCTTAGTGTGGACACGTGGTGCTCTTGGATTCTCGTGATGGGACCACGGGCTTTTAGGCCAAAATTTTCCCTTTAAATTTCATATTGGGAAAATTTCCCAATTTACCTACGCGCCTCGCTACTCGCCATTCCACAGCGTTGACACGTGTCAGCTTCAAAATTATCTATGGGCCTTTTTCTCCATTTTCTCCTTGGCAGGGCCAGGGCTAAAATTTGACTTTGAGCATTTTAGCCAAAAGGGAAAAATTTCCCAAATCTCTCCGCACCTCCACCAACCCATTTCCTTCCTTCGTTGGGCATGTGGGCCAAAATTTACCTTTAAGCGCCTTTGACCAATGCGCCAAAAACTCTAAAATGCTCCCGATGCTTATGCCCCCCCTATCACTTGGCATCTTTTCACCACTAGCTATGAGCTGTCTAGGAAAATTTCCCCTCCAAACCCCACCGATCCATAACTCAAAAATTACAAGGAGTTAGGAGGAAATTTTTACCTTTCTAGAAAGGTAAGAAAATTCTCTATCTGATGGAATCATACCCAAAAAATTTTGAGTCCCTGAAGCATGTAAAAATTCATTTTAAGTACCGAAAAGATAAAGGAGGAGGAGTTAGCCAAAAATAAGCATGTGCTTATTTTGGATAAAAGTTACACCTTTCATATCACACCATTACACTCATACAAAATTTTCATATCTTGGTTGCATTTATTCTTGCTAGCTTATACTACTTACATCTTTCACTTTTCTTACTATGCTAGACGATATTCAATATGTCATTATCTTTATCATATACACATGCACGTTCACTTGGTCTCTAGAAGTGAATGCATATCTCTTACAACTCCTTACATGATGTATGATGCTCGACACTAAATCCATTTCTAGTCTTGCCGAGGCTCTGGGGGCATCTACCTTGACTACTCTCACACACTACATGTTCTATTGTTTCATCATTTAATACTTATTCTTACTAACACTTGATTTTCACTGATATATACATGATTTGACATACTATTTATCTTTCTAACATTCTAATGAGTGCTTCATGTGTAGCATTTACCTTGCAAGACTATATACAACCATGGTTATCTGATACATTTTACTTATTATTGTTTACTATTGTATGTTATTGTTTTTGGGTTATGCCCTATGTCTTGTTTGATCATTGTATGCTTTTGCATGCTTTGGTCTTGATTGTATTATGAAATTGTGAGTGATGTCCCACATATGAAAACCACTTTTCGCATACCTCCATCTTGTTTTCACACTTTCTTGTTACATTGTATTATTTTGCATGCTAGCTATATTTACTACTAACACATGTTACTAGCCTCTCTTGTTTTCATGTGCCTTGGTTTATACCATGCACATATCCTACCCCCTATAGATATCTCTATTTCAAATATGCATATCAGATCAGGGTCCTCTCCTTTGGACCACATTCTCCTATAGTCGTCGCATGCACCCCAAACAAGGGGGGGCCATCTATTGGGTGAAAAAATCACCCCTACAACAACTCAAAGCTACAAAAGATTAACATAGTATATAATCGACACAGAATAAAATCAAAAAATGGTCTAGAATCAGAATTGGATCTCACACATAGAGCAGACACTAGTGCCTAGTAGTAAACAATAACACCTAGTGCTTGTGTCCTCACTTGGACGCTAATGTCCTGGGGCGAAAGCAATCAATTTCTCGGATCAACATAATCTCCAATGGATTTCGAACAATTCTATAGTAGAAGGTACTTGCCTCCAGTTACAAAATTTAGTTTATTAATACATTTAATTTACAATCGAAATAAATCGGGGCATACCATCTGTAGTGGTGCTTATTTGGGAAACATCATGGAAGGAGATAAAAACTAGACCTCTCTCCCCAATGCTATTCTCTTGACATGATATCTACCAAAAATAACACTTGGCGTGATATCACCTAAAATACTCACTCTCGATGTGAGATTGACCAAAAACCTCACCATAAACATTTAAATTCAACAACACCTCTAAGAAAATCAAGAAAATTTCTATCTCATACTCTCTTACATATCAGGTGCACACTTTCCTTTAACATACTTTCACACTTTTACTTACTTATACACATGTTAGTGCTTTCTCATCTACAAAAATTGACTAATTTTTCACTCTTCATTTTCAGATCTATTCTTAATATGTAATAAGGAGCAAATCACATCAGCAAAGACATCATATTACTACACATACACTTCACCCCTAGGGTCTACCTCCCCTTCTTACTCTCCATGCTTCATATTGCAATCACTTCACACTTCAATTGTCCACTCGGTATGCTATAAAAAAACTCTTCTTTATAGGATCACAAGGTACACATCTTCTATCTAATTTATTCTATTGAGTATTCACTCAACATCATAAAGTGGGGGAAAATGTAGACAAAAAAATATATGCACTTGGGTAAATTTCTAGGTCCTAAAAGCATGCTAGCATTTACATGATTCCTAAACAAGAAAACTAGTAATTGAAAACTCCCTTTAGCCTTTTGATTTGTCTTCTACACTTTTATTGAATTTATACATCTTGCACTCTTGCCAACATTTGATTGTTTTATTTTTCTATGGCCTCGGACACTAGAACCTAGTTAGGACACTAGTGCCATGCACTCCTGTCCTCTTGGGCGTTTCCTTTTTACCTTTTTCTTATCCTTTTGGACCCCTTTCACTTCTTAATTTACTTTTTACTACTTTGGGTCAGCCTTTTAGTTGTCAATTATGAAATTCAAACAAGGGAATCATATAAATACACAATTATGTTTTCAAAATAAGGGACCAAGAACTAACCTTACATATTATCACCTAATCTTGCATCCAAAGGCACAAAAGAACTTCAAAGTATTCATCTAGAAAACTCAATCAAGGGATAAGGGACACATTCTTCTGCATACACAATATAGGAGGGGAAGTTCGATTTCATCCCACACATTCTATACATCTACTACATTCTATATCTAGTCTGCTATCATTTGTGTAACTTGCACAAACACATCCTAGGGAATCATTACACACACTTACGAAAGAACTACATGGAGTCCGAGATGTAATGCAATAATCGTCATAACTCCACTCTTCGAGTGACCACCGAGGTCGAGTTGCACTCCCCATTATACATTTTACTTTTAGATTTGATGCGGTTTGTGGGTATGTGCAGGTGAACTCTTTTCTTACAAGTTACATGTACATTCACAAATCAGATAATGAATCTGAAGTGATAAATAGAAAAGGACAACGAACATAATTTGGCCCTAAACGAACCATATCTATAGCATCTACCTTAACACCAAAGTGCCAGATCCGACACCGAATTCAGCGAAGTGCTCATTTCCTCTCCCTGGGTGCTTCTTTCCTATGCGATTGTAGATTAAAGAACCTCTAGAGAGCATTGAAAACAATCTCCTTAGTCTATTTTAGCTATTCACCTACCCAAATCACTTCCAAATTGCTCAAGAATCAACTAAGTCTCTCTATCTCCCTCTCTTTCTTAGGGTTTCACATTTATATGCTTGTTTTCTTGTTTCTTCATTATATATTTGTACATCATTTATTATAGTAGTTACTCTGTAATTAGATTTAATTCCATTTATATTAAATCACCACATAGTTTAATGTCTAATAGGGATACAATTTTTTTGTTCATTTTTGAAAAAATTGTGGAAGAATTTGGATACCATGTTACAATTTAGTGTAGTATATCATCCAAAAATTGATGGAAAAATGGAAGTTGTGAACATGATCCTTAGATATTTTCTTAGATGTTTGGTTAGAGAAAAACCAGGAACTTGTGATTTGGTTTTAGTACAAACATAATTTGCTTATACAAATTTATTAAAGAAGAGTATAAGGAAACCAATAACATTTCAAATTATATAGGAACAACCCAAGAGGAGTTGTGGAGTTGAGATACTTATCATGCAATGAAGACAAAAGTGTTGTAGCAAGAGAATTTTTGGAATACATGAAATATATGCATTGGAAAGTGCACAATTGTTTTTAAAATATGAATACAGAATGAAAACATCACATGTATGAGAAAAAAGTGAATTTGAATTCTAGATTACGTATACACGTTCTTAACATAGTTATGAAATGAAATATTTTGAAAGGAACATACAATAAAATCAAGTGGAAGAAGGTAGGGCCATGTCGAATCATGATGAGGTTTATGCATAACAATTAATAGATTGAGATTCTTGTAGGCATTTATATTTCTAAAATCTTTAATGTCGAAGATCTATATCCATACCATAAAGTGCAAGGAGATGATGATGAACTTGAATAAGAAGATGAAAAATTTGATTAGGGTAAACATATGTTAGAGAAGTAGGGTGCTAAATCAAAAGGGATAATAGATACAAAAATCAAGAATACATGTTATAAGGAGTATAAAGAGTATTTGGTCAAGTGAAAAGGTAAAAATACTAAAGATGCTATCTAGCTAATTTTTTGGATGCCATGCAATTCAATGTTATGGTTTCTTGAGTAGGAGCTTAAGCTTTCAAAATTACCTGATGTGTATGACATAAGTGTAGACACTCAAATTTGGAAATTAAATCTTTGACACTTATAGTTTTGAAAATGCACTCTTGATAAGATAAATGCAACCTTCCCATTGCTTTTTAGCATATTTGGTGATCTCTTGTTTATCTTGTTTATCCTTGCAAACTAACAAGTTGTCAAATTATGAGAGTACAATGCATAAAAATTCATCAAAAAACATTAACTAACAAGTTAAAAACTTCAAATTGCATGTTTTCCATCCCTTAGCAAGGTTGTACAGTTTGGTTAGGATGTTATATTTGATCATGTCTCGACTTGTATATTCTTAGAACGAAATGTTATTTAACTTAAATTTTAATTTATATTCTTTTAAGGTCTTATAATCCACAGTTCGACATTTATTAGATAAATCATCTATGGAATGCTACGTAGACACAAAATCACACACTTGGGTACATTTCTAGGTCCTAAAAGCATGCTAGCATTTACATGATTCCTAAGTGAGAAAACTAGTGGTTGACAACTATCTTTGACATATTTTCTTTGTCTCTTGTTTTCTATTTGGTCTTACAAACTCTATAACCTAGTCGAACTTTACTTGTTTATATTTCATGGCTTCAAACACTAGCGCCCAACTAGAACAACATCGCTCAGTGCTCCTGTCCCTCCTGGGCACCCCTAACCCTTTCTTACCTTACTCTTTTTGGATCTCTTTTTTTTATATTTTGGGCATCATTTTCACTTATGGATCGGCCTTCTAGTTGTCAATTACGAAATTCAAACAAGGGAATCATATAAACACATAGTTATGTGTTAAAAATCAAGGACCAATCACTAAACATTACTGTCATCACCTAAGATTGCATTACAAAGACATTAAAATACTCTAAAGGAATCAATCTAGCATCCTTTCAAGGGACAAAGGTTTCATACTTCTGCATACACAACATAGGAAGGGGAAGTTCATTCTATTCCATCCACACATTCTATTACATTGCTACATTCTAAATACAACCTACTATCAAGTGCAACTTGCACAAGGGCATCCTAGGGAATCATTTCTACACACACACACAAGAATTACATGGAGTATGAGATGTAGTGCAGTGCTCATTTGTAATTTCACTCTCAGGTGATTTGTCGGGGTTAGTCCAACTCCCCATTTTGTATTTTCCTTTTTAGGTTTGATGTGGTTTATGGGCTTGTGCAGTGTGAACTTCCATTTTTAGGATACATGTATTATCAAAGACCATAGTATGAAAATCAGTGATAAATAGAGAGCAACTATGAAACCCTAACGATATAACAAAAACTAGATTTTGAGCTCCTACATACGTCACCAAAGTGCCTAGAATCAGCCACTGTGCTCATGCGCCTCTTTCCAGATTGAACGCCCCTATTTGGCATTATTCTTAGGTTCCAAATTTTATAGTGAGAATTTACAACCATGTTTAAATACTATTCAACACTTGCATCTTCCCGATATAACTTCATGTCTATTCGAAACTAGCTAAATTCCTCTATCTCTCCTTCTTTCTTAGGGTTTCATACTTTTCATCTTAGTTTAGTTGTGTCATTCTGTACTTTATTATTTTCCCATTATTTGTTTCAATAGTTACTCTGTAATTAGATTTAATTCAATTTTTAATTAAATCATTTGGTGAACCCGTTCCCTCATTTGAACACTCTTGGATCTTTCCTTCTTGTCTAGATTCAATACCCTAGGATTCTCCCACCATGAGTGTCTCCACCCCTGCCTTCTTGCAGGGATAATCCACGATTGTGAAAATAAAATAAGATCTTTTTGGATAATACTTTCATTCATCCTCATACTTCTCCTAAATATGTATATATCATAAGTTTACTACTACTTTATCTTTCAATGAAGAACATATTACTTTTACATCTGTTGAACTTCCTTCTCAAACTATTTTAGATAATGATCCCCCTTTATATTCATGTTTGTATCAATAATGTTGGGGTTAAATGTGCTTTATTTGATAATGGATTTGGGCTTAATATCTACAATCTAGCATTCCTTCACCAAATTGACCTCTCTGAAGACTCCTTGGTTCCTTCATCTGTTTCTATCTGTGGATTTGATAACATTCCTAAACGTGTCTTGGGTACTATTACACTTCCCATTACTATTGGGCCATGTAATCTACCTATCCCATGCCATGTGATGCCTAATAATCTTAATTATAACATTATTCTTGGGTGGCCTTAGATCCATGCCATGCATGTGGTTCCTTCTACTCTTCATGCATGACTTAAATTTATCTATCAAGGTGTTGTCTATAAGGCCTTAATAGATCCTTCCCATCGAATTTTGTAATTATATTGAACATTAAACAAACACTCCGTTTCCTCCCGTTGATCAAAGAATACTTGTCAAGGATCACACAAGGAGTTTGCGTAGGATAAAAGGCCAAGTTCAAAGGTGCGAGAAGGATAGGAAGGACCCGCGCACAAAAGGCAAGTTCATATTTTCAAGACTTAGTTGATTTTGAGCATAGAGACCTATTTTTAGAAGATGGCGTGTGGAACACATCAACGATGCAGAGATGTGCGTGCCATGCATTGTCTCTATTTGGAGAAGTAGTTCAAAGTGTCTATGCATGAAGACAAGCTAAGAATAGAATTGACACTTTAGTTAACTACAAGAGAACTATAGATAGCGCACTTGCATGTGTGGCTATGATTGTAAACGACATGTGGCTATCAATAACATGTGACCTATTTCTAGAATAGATAAGCGGTGAAGGGAAAGTCCCCACCCTATATATATGATGTTAGGTGAAAAATAGGGTGGTAAATGATAGAGAGCTAGATGTATGTATGTGTATTGGAGAAAATACGCATATGATTGAATTAATGTATCAATTCCATACGTGCACTTTGGTATAAATTGACAAGATTTCTAAGGAGCTTTGACATTTATTAATAGATGGAAGATATTGGCTGAATATAAGTGTCATTATGTGTAATTGGGTAGTGCATGTTATTAATTCAATGATGATTACTATTTAAGCCCGCTCTTTCATAGATCTTAAGGTAACGTACATTATAGAATGAAGGATGAGTTATGAATCTATATGTTTATGTCTTCATCATGTTAACATCCAACTATGGTAACCCTAAAGAGGGACCTAGTACCTTTTTCACACTTCGGTGAGTGCTCGGTTTAGGGTGAGTGATGTGCCAATGTGACTAGGGTGTTATCTTACAAATTCTATGCTACATCTTAATGGTAACTTTGAACTTGGAGAGTAAACCGATGGCTAGCTAAACTTCACCACGCATGAAGGAAGGAACAGGTTTGGTTTAAGATGGCAGACCTAGTGGCAAAGAAATAGAGAGAGGAAAGGCGGTTTAAGTATAATGAGGTGCACAAGAGGGAGATAGAGAAGTAGCATTCCATTGTAGAGAGTATGGCATGGAGGAGAGAGATGGCTTGTGAAGGATTTACAGCTCATGTAGAAGATGTGGAGCTAGAGCATCAAGAACTCCCCCATCTTGGAAAGCATGATAGAGATCCCTTCTCGGCCTCACATGGAAGTGTGCCAACAGAGACTACTTGGGCTATAGGCATGCATCTTAATCCACCTAGTGACCTAGCCTTTACGCTTGGTTTTTCAGTATCTAGTACGAAAAGTAACCAGCAAACTAACTTGGGAAGTAGGAAAGTAGGAGTAAGTCAGGGATCAAGTACATCAATGGTAGGATAGACAACTTCAATGTCATTTGGAGGAGCATTCTTGGGCACATCATCCGCATAGAATGTAAGCACACAGAATACTGGATTCACCTCTGGAAGTGGAACTACTTCACAGACTATAGGGGTTCTGTATAGTACTACTTGTCGAGCACATGGGAGTACATCTACAGGCCCTATTCTAACTATAGGTGGCAGATCAAGAGGTATAGGTGGTTCTAGTTCTGGTGGATTTGGTGGTTCTAGAGGTAGAGGGAACATAGGAGGTTTCGATCGGTGGTCAAGGTCTACAAAAACCAAAAATATTTATATGGAGATGTTGCTTCATCTCCCAGAGTATAGAGGTATAGAGGATGCTACCGAACATGTGCATATGTGTGAAATCTTGTGGTGCGCTAAAGGGATTACAACTACTGAGTGAAAGGCAAGTCAATTCACCACTACATTACAGGGGTGCACACACATGGTATAGGAAGTTTGACCCTAATCAAACTTGCGTGGATTATGCAACACTGAGGGATGCTTTCTTGAAAGGGTTCCATATCCCCGAGTTTGAGAAGATGAGTATAAGTGTGCTCAAAGATATCAAGAAAGGAACTACTGAGAGTGTACGTGAGTATGATGCTCATTTTAAGACACTTCTATCTAAGTTGTCTTATGATATCCACACTAGCCAACATGCACAATGATTTATTGGAGGATTAATTACACCTTTTAGAAGGGAGATCTGTCACATAAGACATACACGGATCCACGCAAAAATTGGAAGAAAATTTACGTGCTGAGGTAGTTGGGAGCATTGACATTGGTGTTAGTCCATTTTTAGAGGAAAAAAATTACAGCTATTGCAAAAACGTTAGAGAAACTATCAAAGAAATTCAGCCCATGAAACACGCTCGAAGAATTCAAAGTACAAATTGTGAAGTAGAAGGTCACACCAAGGATAGTTGCCCTCACATATTTGTACACTCATTGCTACTAGACTGTGAGATTTTTCATTTGAATCATGATGCGAGTCATTGGACTTTGTTTGCAACATGCAATAAGGAAGAATGTATCTTACTTTTGTAAGATTTGTAGGTCCACGACCCATGATACTAAGGATTATCGGTTGATTGGTCAGATCTAGGATGCCATAGACATTGGAGTATGATAGATAAGTATAATAGATAATTCTAAGGGTAGGAATGAGCACCAAGATCGGGATCATAATCAAACGTGCTATGAAAGGAATGAGGGGAATTTTGAAGGAGGTCATGGAAGGGGCGCGGATATCATGGTGGATATGGAGGACAAGGTTGAGGTGGAGGAAGAGGAGAGTTTCCTCATGGGACATGTTATACGTGTGGATCTCTTGACCACTACAGGCGTGAATGTCCTCAGAATAATGCATGTTCTTTCTATGGGAAGAACCATAGCTATGAAGAGTGCCCAAACTTATATGAGCATCTGAGTAAGAAACATAAGCAAGAAAACAAAGGCATCGGGATGGTTAGAATCCAACGTGTGGTAGAAGACCAATGGATTCCCAAGATAATAGAAGGACCTGAGGCATTGACAGTGAAGATTACTACATGCGCTGAAGTAGCACACACAAGAGAGGCATTGCACTAGAATCCTACGATCACCAAGGAGGAGGTTTTGCATATGAGGTACCCAAATCCTACTCATCAGAAAGAGGTTTACTAGGATACCATGGAAGTGCTAAGGAATCTTCAGGGTGAGATAAAGTACCTAGAGGAGAAAAAGAAAAGATCGGGAATAATCCAAACTGATATCGATAATATGTGGGAGGTGTGCAAGATGTTACACCAGGAGAACATTATTCCACTATTGGGAAGTTGTTTGAAAGGGAACACTCTGTGCGCAAGTCTTGATACCGGATGATAGAATTTACATGCAAATATTCCCCCGTTAGCATTAACTATGAAAAAGAGATTACTCTAAATGCTTTGTTGTAGATGGGTGGCTATTGAGTAACATATTGATTGATACAGTGTGGAAGTAAATGTGTTGACATTAGATGTATGTGTAAAAATGGGGAGGCCTCCATTGCAGCCATCATCTAATGTGTTATTCATGGTAAACCAGACTAAGGCCACTCCTATAGGATTATTGAAATATGCATCTATAACTATATAAGGGGAAATGTTCACTGGGATTTTGAGTATTAGCACTTGTAGAAGCATAATTTTACAACCTTGCTTGGACGCATTTGGTGTTATGCGAATAATGCTGACTTGAGATTCAATAAGGGATATATCAGCTTTGAAAACAAGGAGGAAAGGGTTGTGATACCTTTGACAGATGGGAAGTCTACACCCTATGTTGAGCCCCTAAGTGAGGAGGACTTAAACAAAGTCTATGTACATGCTATTCAGGACCCAAAGGTCAATGGGCCATTAAAAGAAGGCATCCTACAGTGGGAGGATTCTCATTCTATTAGTGATACCATGAGTATTGCTTGTGAAAATTGGGCTCATGGTACATATGAATTAGTAGGGCGCAAGGTGAAAAGTGTGGTGGTGCGCAAGAATAGATTTCATTCAATTTGATGGATAGGTAGCATAGTACCTTGGTATACAGGGACATAAGATCTTTCTGCCTTTCTGAAGGCCATGGAAATGTAGTGGGCAAATCCAGTTACAAGGAGAGATATGTTAGTATATACACTACACAAGACAACAACGTGTTGGTGGGTAGTCCACAGAGATAATATTATAAATTGGGAAGAGATTGGAATAGCTTTGTCTACCAGGTTTATAAGAAACAATGCACCTACGCAAATATGTACTTATCATGGTGATCAACCTGTTCAACATCACATTCAACAATGTGAGAGACTTTGGATAACAGGACAAGAAGCATTACCACCTTCACTCTGGGTGCATAGATTGTATTCCACACTCCAAGGATGTGCATGTGTTTGGTATGTATATGCAAAACTACATAGAGAAACTAGGAACTAGCAAGAGTTGACTGCAAGTATGACCCATACATTTGACTACTTCTCGACTTAACCTCCTGTAACAGAGGCATTAAAATTTGTCAAGTACTTAACTATGGGAGATAGTGCAAAAGCAAAAGAGCATATTCAGGAATTATTCGATGAGGCAGAGTTTGGTGCATGTTTTGAAAAGGATGAAGAAATAGACTCCAAACTACTTGAGTGCACTTTCCTTGAGAGAGAGAAAGGAAAGATGGTCTACATCGTGGATGACGAGGAAGTTGAGAACCTAGATATTGAACATTCACATGGGGTGTGTGAGGTCTTGGATAGTGCAGACAAGGATGCACATGCCTACCATGAACCCATGAAGACAAAGAAGAGGTTCTGAGCCTAAGGAGGCCATAATTGGAGATTACTAGTCAGACTCGGAGGTAGCAAAGATCATCAAGTTACTCAAGGATTTTTAGGACTTATTCCCTCAAGGATATCATGAACTTAAAGGCATGCATGAATCACTTGGGGAAATGAAGATCAAACTTAAGGATGGTGTATGGTCGGTTAGAAAAAGATGTTACGAATGAATCCTAATTTGTGTGAAAAGGTGAAAGAGGAAATTGATAAAATGTTGAAATCTAGAATTATCAAGCCCCTTGATGAGTCAAAATGGGTTAGCCCAATGGTGATCAATATCAAGAAGGAAAAACAGATTAGGATATGTGTGGACTATAGGGAGCTAAATACTACATGCATGCATCACAGATCCATTCCCTACACCATTCACTGAGGATATACTAGAAGGATTTTCTTTCACAGACGGATTTTCCAGGTATCATCAAGTTAGGATCGCTCATGAGGATCAAGAAAAGACAACATTTACTACTAAATGGGGTAGTTTTTCCTATATTGTGATGCCCTTTGGATTGAAAAATGCACCTGTTGTATTCTCGCACACATAGTTGTTCAGGCATTCAAAGATTTTATTCACAACTTCTTACAGGTCTACCTAGATGATTGGACAATATATGGGCTTGTGAAAGATCATTGTGACAATTTGTGCTTAATGTTTGAATGATGTAGAAAATTGAGTATCTCTTTGAATATCAAGAAGTGCATATTTGCTATGCCATTTGGGATACTGTTAGGACATATAATCTGCAAGGAAGGTTTACTAGTTGATCCAGCCAAGGTTGCAGTCATTTTAGGCCTAGAATTTCCTACCAGGTTAAAGTGAGGTACGTAGATTTTAGGTCATATGGGATATTATAGAAAATTCATAAAAGAATATGACAAAATTGCTGCCCCTTGGAAGAATTGATGAAGGGGAAAAGTACATTTTATTGGGGAGAACCATAGTAGCGCATGTTTGAGATATTAAAAGAGAAACTTACTACCGTGCCCATTATGCGCTTTCCATCATGGGATAAACCATTTCATGTGCATGTGGATGCTTCTTGTATGGCTATTGGTGCTATGTTAGCTCAACCTGACAAAGATATTATAGATCACCCAATTTGTTTTGCTAGTAGGAAGTTGACTCATGCTAAAAGGAATTATACAACTATAGAGCGAAGCTTTGTGAATGATCTATGCATTATACAAGTTTCAAAAGTACTTGTTAGCAACACCATTTATGTTTTATACAGATCACATGGCATTGAAGTAATTGGTAAACAAGCCCATCTTACGGGGTGCATATGTAAATGGATGCTCCTATTTCAAGAAAGTTTGACTTCATAATTGTGGTGAAGCCAAGAAAAAGCAATTGACGGACTAGACCATTCATATTGCAGTAGGGCCATTATGTAGGTGATGTGACTTCCCAGAAGATCCTAATTACTGGATTATGGTGGGAGACATTATATAAATATTGTAAAGACTATTGTAAGGTGTGTGATCATTGCCAGTGCCTAGGAAAACCAGAACAAAGAGATGAGATGCATTTGATACCAATTACTAGTGCCAAACCATTTGAGAAATGGGCCATTGATTTTGTATGACCTATTTCACTAGCCACACGTAGGACTCGGATCATGCTATAACATTACTTACACAAATTATCTCACATGGTGGGTAGAAGAAACACCTATGAAAGATTGTATGGCAGCCACGACAACTAGATTTTTGTGGGAGAATGTTCTTACATGATATGGATGCCCTTTAAGCTTGACAAGTGATAGAGGTACACACTTTTTAAATGAGACAATCAAGATCTTATTAGATGAGTTTATGGTTGCACACCATAAAACTACACCTTATCATCCTCAGGAAAATGGAACTACTTGAGGCCTTCAACAAAATTTTGGGCTAGACTTTGACAAAAATATGTGATGTTGGAAGAAAATATTGGGATGACAAAGTGTTAGTTGTTCTTTGGGCATATAGAACAACTTACAAGAGATTGAACAAAGCCACACCATTTCAGTTGGTGTTTGGCATGGAAGTTGTTCTTCCTATAGAATTTATGTTACCTTCTTTGTGCATTACATGCATTGGAGGTCTAGCTGATGAACAAGCTTTAGAATAACGTATTGAAAAGATGATTCAACTAGATGAGCACCGAGTCATTTCATGGTGGATTCGTAAGTAGGAAAAGGCCGGCAAAAAGCATGGCATGGCGAAACATAAGGGATAAGAAGTTTGAGATTGGAAAATGGTACTTCTTTATGACTCAAAGTTCTTGCACCATCCAGAAAGCTCAAAGTACATTGGTTGGGGCCATATGTTATCACTTCTATACTTGAATCAGGTGCTTATCAGTTAGAAGCACTTGATGGAACATAGCTACCTAGTTACTTTAATGGGAGTAGGTTGAAGCCCTACTATAAATAAGTCTTCTTGGTGTTTGTAATAAGGCAGTGTTTCCATTTAGTTTAGGTTTTCAATTCAGTATTTCCTTCATTGTCACTATTCTTTATCAATTTAGTTTAGGTTTTCAATTTATTTACAAGACTATATACAACCATGGTTATTTGATACATTTTGCTTATTATTGTTTACTATTGTATGCTATTGTTTGTGGGTTATGCCCTATGTCTTGTTTGATCATTGTATGCTTTTGGCTGATTTGGCCTTGATTGTATTATGAAATTGTGAGTGATGTCCCATGTATGAAACCCATTTTCATAGTCCATCTTGTTTTCACACTTTCTTGTTACATTGTATTATTTTGCATGCTATCTATTTTTACTACTAACACATGTTACTAGCCTCTCTTTCTTTCATGTGCCTTGGTTTATACCATGCACATCCCCTACCCCCTACAAATATATCTCTATTTTAGATATACATATTAGATCGAGTTCATATCCTTTGAACTACATTCTTCTATAGTTGTCGCATTATGCACCCCAAATAAGGGGGCATCTATTGGGTGAAAAAATCACCCCTACAACAACTTAGAGCTACAATAAAGATTAACATAGTATATAATCGACACGGAATACAATCACTATGGTGATTCATGAGGAGGTTGCTTAAATAGCCTCATATAAATTCATTCTTTATTCTTATTATTTCATTGTTATTCTTTCCTTCAAAATTATGGAGATACCCATTATCGAGACGAAAATGAGATTAGTGTGGGGTAATGTTGATCAAAGAATACTTTTCGAGGATCACAAAGGAGTCTACGCGGGATAGAAGGCCAAGATCAAAGGCACGTAAGGATAGGAAGGATCCGCGTGTAGAAGGAAAGTTTAGATTTTTAGGACTTAGCTGATTTTGAGCATAGAGACCTATTTTTAGAAGATGGCGTGTGAAACACATCAACAATGCAGAGATGTGCATGCCACGCGTTGTCTCTATTTGGAGAAGTGGTTCAAAGCATCTAAGCATGAAGATAAGCTAAGAATAGAACTGACACTTCAATTAACTGCAAGAGAACTATAGATAGCGCACTTACATGTGTGGCTATGATTATAAATGGTGTGTGGCTATCAATAGCATGCGACCTATTTCTGGAATAGATAAGTGGTGAAGGGCAAGTCCCCACCATATATATATGATGTTAGGTGCATAGTAGGGTGGTGAATGATAGAGAGCTGGATGTATGTATGTGTAATGGAGAAAATATGCATATGACTGAATTACTGTATCAGTTCCATACGCGCACTGGTATAAATTGATAGTATTGTAAGGAGCTTCGATATTTATTAATAGATGGAAGATATTAGCTGAATCTAAGTGTCATTCTATGTAATTGGGTAGTGCATGTTATTAATTCAATGATGATTACTATTTAAGCCTCGATCTTTCATAGATCTTAGGGTAGCATACATTATAGAATGATGGATTAGTTATGAATCTATATGTTTCTATCTTCATCATGTTAACATCCTACTACAACAACCCTAAAGAGGGACCTGGTACCTTTGCATGCTTTGGGTGAGTGCTCTGTTTAGGCTGAGTGATGTGCCAAGCGTGACTAGGGTGTTATCTTGTAAATTCTAGGCTGCATCACTCCGCATCTAATCTTCATTTCTCTAAATATGGTCTTGACTACCAATATCTACTTTGTTATGGATTTTCTAGTACTAGTTTAGGCTAACATGGTCAAGGAGTCACATAACCATTGTCTATTCCCACTCAATCTACCAAACTTGGCCTTGGTTATCATCTTCCATCCACATCCTCTCCTAAGGTTTATGCTATTTCACATACTTCTACACTTCCTCTCTTATACCCAAAACTCATTAGTGATCATACTTCCATTGATTGGCCTGATTTGGACACTTTTACTACTGATGATTCTCTCTTAGAATACATGGGGACCTACGATCATCTCCCCTCTTTTCATCACAAAAACACTTCCCATCTATTCTTGTTACTACCACCTACTTTGGTGAATCTAAATCACCTAATATAAATGTTGATACTTTTGATACCATTCCTACCAATCCGTACATAGAAGACCGGTCCACTCTTTTAAATGAAGAAACTATTCAATACAACCTCGACAATTTGCCAAAACCCTCAAATGGTTTTACTAGTTGCTTCTCTTACGCCTGCCGAACAAGATGATATTAAATAGGTGCTTCATGAATTCTCTGACATATTTTCATGGGATTATAATGATATGCCTGGTATAGATCCTTCCGTAGCCATGCACAATATAGTCCTCAATCCTAGTGCTAAACCATTCCAACAAAAATTGTAAAATAAATCCAAAAGTTACATTATTAGTCAAGGAATAAATACGACTCTTAGATGTTGGATTTATATGTGCCATGGACTATTCCAAATGGATGTCTAACATCACACCCATTATGAAAATGGATGGCAATGTCCGTTGTTACACTAATTATTGTGACCTAAATAGGGCTTGCCTTAAAGACAATTTACCATTACCACACATACATTGATGTAATCGTCGATTCCACTATTGGATATGAGATTATTTCCTTCATGGATGGATTTTTCAGTTATAATAAAATCAAAATCAACCCCATAGACCAAGAAAAGACTTCATTTACTACACCATGGGGTACATTTTGTTACAATTTTATTCCCTTCACTTTAAAAATTCTAGGGCCACTTATGAGCATGCAATGACACATATTTTCCATGACTATATTCACAAAATTATTGAAGATTATGTTGATGACATACTTGTAAAATCATGGCATCATTCCACCCATGCTCAAGATCTTTGAACACTCTTCGAATGCTTGTGACAATAAAAAGTACGTCTAAATCCAAAGAAGTGTGTTTTTGGTGTCATAATTAGAAAGATCCTTGGCTACATCATCTCCTAGCGTGGCATTGAAATTGATCCCAAAAAGATCCGTGCCATTGTTGACATGCCTCACCTCACAATTTACATCAATTATGCTCACTACAGGGTAAAATCTAGGCCATCCATCATTTCATTACATAGCTCACTGAAAAACTCAACCATTCATGCATCTAATGAAAAAGGACACTAAGTTCATTTGGGATGACCATTTCCAACGTGTATTTGAGGCTATTAAAGCATATATGTTAAATCCTCTTGTTCTAGTGCCTCCCATGGCTTATCAACCCTTCCTATTGTACATTTTGGCTACATTCCATGCATTAGGGGCCCTTCTTGCTCAACATGATGACTCTCAATGTGAAAGGGCCATTTATTACATTAGTTACACTTTTCTTTCCTACAAATGTAATTACAACTACATTGAGATCCTTTTTTTGCAAACAAGTTACGACACTATCGTCTCTCAATAATGAGGTTCACATAATTACTAAATTTGATCCTCTATGATACCTCTTATCTCACACTCATCTATTGGGAAGCCTTTCATGATGGGTCATGTTACTCATAGAATTTGATTTCAAATTCATCCCACAAAAATCCATCAAAGTCCAAGTTATCGTTGATCAGCTAGTTGATGCACCTATTTATGATGTATCACCCATTTGTGATACTTTCTGAGATGAATTTATCACTTACACCATTAACATTGATGATTGGACTATGTATTTTAAAGGGTCTCGTTTCCTTTTAGGATATGGTGTTGGGATCGTGTTTATCACCCCACATGGTGATCATCTCCCCTTTGCATAACACTTAGTATTCTCATACAATCACATTATCACTTGAGTATGAAGCCCTCATCGTTAACCTCACTATCATCCATAAACTTCATATTCACAACATCCAAATTAATGGAAAATCCCAACTCATTATTAATTAAGTTAAGGACACATTTCAAACTAAAGAGGAACATCTTGTTCCATATAATAACCTTATCAAAGTAATGGCTATGTTCGAGTCCTACTCTCTCACTACCATCCTTCAAAAGAACAATTATCACAAAAATGATATTACTAGTGAAACAACACTCATACCTCAAGACATCATTGATGAACAAGCAACATTTATCATTCATCAATTTTGGCATCCTTCTATTACTAGTCTAGATTTGGAATTGTGTGGTCACACGCAACAATGATCATCAAGAATGGTTCATTCAAATGTAGAAATTCCTATATCAAAAACCATTCTCAACAATTTTCAACCTCATGAAGATGGTCATCTACGATGAGAGGCCACGAGATACGTAATAATTGGTGCTTCATTATTTAAAATAAGATTTGATGGTCATTTTTTACGATGTTTAGGACTAGATGTGTTGGTGAGAAAATTTGTCGAGTGGACAAATTTGTGGATTTCTTGCCAACACTCTAGGAATCTAAGTCCCTCTACTTAACCGATGCAATTTCCATATGTTTATGTGCATGAAAAGGTGGATTTCGCTGGTTGCCTTTCGATAGGGGATCCAACAGGGGACACTCCATCGACCTGCAAGGCAAAGCTAGCAATCTCTTGCTAGGGAATAATTTTTCTAAAGAGTGGGAAAGAGGAGTGAGAAAAGAGGTAGGATAACTAATGTTGCAGGTAGAAAATAAAATTCCTCCACACACACTAGTTAGAAGTATCATCACATGCATTTATGAGAAGAAAAAACTTTGTAAGCATCATTAAGACCAAATGAAATTTGATGAACACAAAGTATCAAGAAATATCTTAGTCAAAGAAAGCTAGAAAATCCTTCTTGTATTAATTTCTCAAACAAAGTTGTACATAGTGGAGAAATGGAGGAAATTGAGAAGGGGGAAAGTAAGAAAATGGCTATCTCCTTTGTTCTCTCAAAGTACAATATACTCTTGAGTTTACAAGATCAATCACCAACCCTTTGCAATGGGAATGGCGTTACAATTTATAGAATGAGAGGTGACTTATCATCTTCCTCATGACCCTCCATATGCCTTAATATGACTTAAGACTATTCATATTCCACTTTAAATATTTAAGTCCCTTTTATAATAGTAAGGTGACTTAATTTACATTATGTTTCTAAAGTCACTTTTAAGTGACTTAAAGGCATATCAAAAAGTGCAAACCCCAACAAAGAATTAGAACATTTGAAAGTGAGAGAAAGAGGGGAGAAGAGAGAGAGAGAGAGAGAGAGAGAGAGAGAGAAGAGAGAGAAGAGGAGATGTCACCCGATGAAGTCTGTTGATCCTTGTTGATGGAAAGCTCCAAATGTAGTGAAACTCTAAATCTTCAAACTCCTTGCACACTATGAAACTCCTCCAAATTAGCTCACGAACGCTCACCCAGTTGAATGAACTAAGGTGGATCTCAAATTCCCTGTGAAAAATGGCTAGGATGATCTCGAACAATGATGTCCCCTTGAATTATTATCCTTATACGACCCATTGTGCCAAAACTACTTTTTGAGTGTAACTTACTATTTTTAGTAAGTGTGAATTGCGAGCCGAGATGACCCTTTTTTATGACCTTTCTTGTGATGTTCCCTCTATGTTCACCACCTTCTTCATGGAATCTTAAAATGGTGGCTTACCTAAAGTAACATTCCCCTATGCAAGGAGACATGCTATTTTTAGTAAGTGTGCCACAAATGTCAAATTGTGACGAAATGAGTCTTGAAATTCTGGGTTTTATTCCAGGTTCCACGCTCTAAATTTGGAGTAATTCCTTCATCTGAACAAGTGGGAAAATTATGTCTTCATCGGTGGGGAAGAATACGACAAAAAAACAAGCCCTCCATATCCCTAAAAAATAGGGGCTTCACGACACAAAAACTAGTTCATGTGAAACTAGATTTTTCAATGATCGTTCCCTCCAATTTTCAGATGATTTCACCATCGGATCTTTAGGAATTTGAAAATTTCTTCAAAGAGGGAAGAATGCTGACAAAAACATAGCCCTCCATATCCCTAAAAAATAGGGAGTTCATGGTGTGAAAACTAGTTTGCACAAAACTAGATTTTTCGACGATCGTTTCCTCCAATTTTTGGGCGATTTCACCCACTGGAACCTTGAGAAGCGGAGAGGTAGCTCACTGATTTTTTCCATTACTGTGTCATGGTGGCCATTAATGGAGCTTGAAAATTTCAGGTCTGGTTTTTTTCTCTGTTAGCGATGAAATCAACTCCATTGCGATAGGTTTTTCATTATGGTGCTTCACGTGAAATTTCTCTTCAATCCGGTGACCAGTTTGATGGGAAATCAAGATTTTTCCTTCGTAGAGCCGAAAAGAGGATTTATTCACTGCATGCAATCCTTGCTGCAAATTTGAGGTCTGAATATGAGTTTTTAATGGCCTTGAGAGATAAAAATTAGCAACAAATGGTTCATCAATTTGAGCACCATTTTACGCAGATATGTTCGAATCTTCGTTTTCATGGCTATGGGGATTTCCATTGTTCTCCTTCTCTGTTCTTCATTTCTCCTTCTTAGCTTGATGAAAATTCCTTCTGAGACCTATGTATTTCCATGGGAAAGGTATTTAATTTCCTTTTCTGATCTGGTCTGAGTTTCTTGAAATGGTGGAGTGGTGGACTTGTGTTCTCTGCTGACTTTTCTTCTTAGGTGGAGAAGCAACAAGAAGCGGTAACTAACAACTATAGATGCTTTTGATTTTTTGAGTTGGAGTTGGGATTGATTTTTTTTTTTTGATGTGCCTAACCTTAAGGACATGAGGGACATCAAATTCCATGGTGGTTAAGAGGACGACACGTGGTGGTGATCCAACGACAGGGAATGAAGGTGGAAAAAGTTGCTTTAAAGCACTGGGAGCTGAAAGGCGGTCACGTGGGTGTCCAAAAGACTCCCCATAGGGGTTGGGAGAATTTTTCAAGGTATGATGTCCCCCACCTTAGGTGCATAAGTGACATCAAATTCCACGGTGGTCTTGGAGCTGACACGTGGCACCCGATCGACGATAGGGAATGCATGCTCCAAATAAGCACTCGGGGCTAAATGATGGTCACGTGGGTGTCCAAAGGACTCCCTATGGGGGATGGGTGCATTTTTCAAGGTCTTATGTCCCCCACCTCAGGTGTATAAGGGACATAAAATTCCACGGTGGTCTGGTGATGACACGTGGCACCCGATCCAACGATAAGGAATGCATGCTCCAAATAAGCACACCAGGGGAAACTGTCAAAGTCATGAGGTCATATGAGGTCCTAGAGGTCATATGGGGGCTGGGTGAATTTTACAAGGGATGATGTTCTTGACCTCAGGGATGTCAGGGACATGAAATCATGCTAGGCTCCTAGTGGCTTGACATGTGTCCTCTCGAAAAATGACTAAGTCTTGAACTTGCCTTTGAGTGGTAACTTGGAATGAAGATAAATTGAGATCCTGTGGAATTTATTGGTGAAATGTTATATGATCCTGACTAGAAATGGAATTTTTAATCCAATGGTTGGGGTCTCATGTCCTTATTTGACCATCCGATTCCTGAAAAATCAGATTTTGTATCTGGACTCCACTTATACCTAAGAAAAACTGCTTACAATCATATGCACCAAGGTGTTGTGAAAAATATTATTTCACCACCATGTAGGTCTTGGAATCCTATTTCTGAATATGTTTTGTTTTACTTCTAACTCCATCTGGAGCTTCCAAATCTTGTTACGAAGCCCAACAACTATTTAGGCTTGTGTACCGCCAGGCTAGTGAACACTCTTTTTAACTTAGAAGTGCTCCATGTCTTGAAAAACTTCCCCAAACCTTCCAAGATCATTTCCATGATGTTATAAGGTATTCCATTCACCTCCATGTTGAATTTTTCCCTTCCATTCCACTCCAGGGGGTTGATCCAGTCCTGGGAAGGCCAACGATAGCCCTTCCCGTGACTCCCCAAAATTTGCATTTTCAATGAAGTCCTAAAATCACCTAGGGGAATGAATGGAATTTCCTAAATCACCTAGTGGGATGATATAACATTGGTTGGGAGGTAATTTGACTAACTTGGATGAGAGCTAGGGGTTTCTAGGAATGATAAAACATGAAAATTTCGACATAGGGGTATAGTTGTCGTGCTTGAAACTTCCAATTTCCCTGTTGCACATTTGCACAAAACAATATAGCTCTAGCTTGGGGACATGACATGGACTAAGTGGAGTGAAGACATGGCATGGGAATCTAGAATCTCAACTTTAGACCATATAATTTGTTAACCAGTGCCTTATCCATTGGGCCTTGCGGAGTCATGTACAACTTCTAGAAAGGAAGATCGGAGAAGGAAACACACACACACACAAAGATAGAAAGGAAACAAATGACACACAACAGAAAGGGAAACATTTGCACACAACAAAAGGAAACACACCTAACAATCACCTATGGTATAGGGGGGACAACCCACTTTCAATGAAGCACTTTCCATTTCTCAAAAGTTACCCTTGAGTGGGAAACACTGAGTGATGTTGTTCTACAAAGCCATTGACTAGTTCAAGAAAGTAACCTCCTTTCCTTAATTGTTTATGGAAGCTAGGTGCTTCCATGATTGTACTTTTACTTTGTAGGAGTGAGTCCATGTGAGCTTCTTGATGCTCAAGTCCTTGCTTGGAAGTTCCACTACCTTCATGCCCTTTGAAATTGGTTTCATCATGATAGTTGCCTTCCATGTTTATCCATATAGCTGATTCTCCATCGAGCATCTCATCACTGCCCCAACACTGATTTTCATTCCAATTCCTTAAACCTTCTAAGTTACTTTCCTTTCTGGGTCTATGCTCATTGACATTTATTCCATGAGAAACCTCAGACTTATCCTTTTCCTTTACTCCACTGTGAGGTGCTTGAGTACTGATGGAAGGATTGGATGCGACCTCATACTTGTCTTGTATGTCTATGGCACAAGTGAAGAGATCAAGAATCAACTCAGGGTCTTCCATAACTTCTACTATCCAATAGTTCTTACACAGAGATCTACTTCATTATTTCTTAACTCATCTTTGTATGCCTTTGAAGAATGTAGCTCAAGGAAACTATCTAGAGGGATTACCTCATCATCTTGGGAATCATTTGCACTCTAACGATCCTTCATAAAAAGAGATTCATCTTCAGAGGCCTCAAAACTCCTTGCTTCAATTTCTTTTTCATGGAAAGAGTCTTCATCTTCAAATGGGAAAGAAAATATCTCCATTTCATTATTGCATCCATCAATCATTAGCTCTGGAGTGGCATCATATTTTTCATATTGATTTATCTCAATGTGGCCAACCTTCACACTGGTTAAGGCTTCCAAATCAGCTTCACGCTTGTCTTACAGATTTGTGGCTTGTATTAGGAGCTCGAGGCTGAGCTCAGGAGATTCAGATTTCTTATACGGCTCTAAGCAATTCTTGTCACAAAATTTCTTTCTCATTGTGCGAGGGCTCATTATAGAATGGCTTGGTCTCTTCCCGGGTGACATGATTAAGGGAGTCCTCATCTTCAAATGGGAATGTGAAAATGTCTTCATCACGGATAAGAACATAAGCTGATTTTTCTTTTGAAAATCATCAAGAACCATCTCCTCTTCTTCATGGTTTGCATCATCCAAAAATTTAGGGCTGCCCTCTTGTAACTCAAATCTCCTCATTGCTTCTTCAAAATATAATTTCTCTAGGAAGGCATGTCTGGACCTATCAAGATGGGGATATCCTCTTCCTCCTCGGTTGCCACAAAGTGATTCATCTTCCTGCTACCTTGATACAAGATGTTAGCTTCCAGGCTTCCAGAATTTCATACCGTGTACCTCATTTTCTTCTCGGAAACAATTTCTCCATGTATCCCTTAACTGGTATGGTTGTGGATGACCAATTCATCTAAATTTTCCCTCCCAAGTCTCGGCAGAAACTTCTACTCAACAACATTCTGAATGAGGCCGGGACATTGGCTACCAAAATCATCACTGAAATTTTCTTGTCCGGAAATTTGGTGAGAGACACCTATGCATCTTTGACCTTCCCTACAAGTGGGAACTTTTTTACTCCAAAGAGTAACAAGAGCCATGGGTGGGGCCATGGGGAGTTTGAGAGCTTTAAAACCTTCAAAGGCATCATGTTATCTGAGACACTAGAATCTATTATGCAATTGCTCAGTACATATTCTCCAACAAGCAAGGAGACATAGAAAGGTTCAACTTTATCAGTCTTTGATGCACTCAAAGAAAGCATGTTCTATGAGGAAGGTGTAGGTGGGTTTGGTAGTACTCCTTTAGGACGATGAGCTACATCATTGGGTGTTAGACTACCATTTTGATGTATTGGACAAACCTCTCAAATTGTTCAGGATGAGTCCTCAAATATTCAGTTTTAGTAATTTGGACTTTGGCTTTGTTCACATATTCTATGAAATCAAAAGGAGTAGATACCAACAAGGGGGGTGAAGGGACTGATTTTGGAGTCTGGACAAGCTTAGGAGCAGGATTTGATGTTTGAGGAATGGAGGATATTTTGAAAGGTACACTAGGAGATTTCAAAGTACTAGATTTTACAGGAGCAGATTTAGATTTAGACTTGGAAGAGACATCAGAAGACTTACTTGGGATTTTGGGAGCCTTCTTACTTGCTATAGGATCAGGCTCCAACAATGCAAACTTCATGGAGGATGGAAGTGGGGATCCTTGACTAATTATTTTGTTTTATGGAGTCACCATAGGAGGATCATCAACCTTATTTTTCTTAGTAGTAGTGGAGGAAGAGGATCCTTTCTCAAGACTGAGAATGAGTGAATACCACACATGAGAAACTAGGTGTATCTTCTTCATCTCCTTCATCAGCTCCAGAATACTCACAGAATCTGATTTGTGTATCATTCTCAAACTCATCATTTTCTAGGAAATCACCACCTTCTTGTTCAAGATCTTCTTCACTTTCTTGAAATCTGTAATTTACATTCACGGGTGGGGCCTCCAAGGAAAGTCTTTGGGGTGCTCCTACAATCTGATTTTGTTGCTTCTTTGAGAAGAAACTTGTTCAAATAATTCCCTCTTCAAAGAGGCCATATCATTCACCAACTTTTGCAGCATGGATTGGTTCTCTCATCTTCAAGACGTTGGGCCTTTCCCTTTGATGGATTCTTGATATTTCTAGAGAGGATGAGATCATCATCAATTCAATGGCCCTCCTTTGTGCTTCTACAATGTTCCTTGGTTGAACTCTTCATAGGAGAAAGCCTACCTCTAGTGATTGAGCATTTATGAAGAATCTTTTCATATTGTCCTGAGAGGGTTAATCTTCTTTCGGTATCTTGTGAAGCAATCGTTTGAAATGAGCCACAAAGTCTCTCATCGTTTCACTTTCTCCTTTCCTCATTTGAGCCAACTACACCAAGAGGTCTTGACAATCTTCAGTTGATTTAAATCTTTCCTCAAAGAAGCCTTGATGTCATCCCAACCAGTGATGGATAGGGAAGGTCAGAGGTAGAACCATTTCGGTAATTTTTCTTGGAGGAATCCACGAACAATATTACAACAACATATTCATGTTGGACACCAAGAATTCCACATGATGTCATGAAAGTAGCAATGTGTTCTTCAGGATGTTGTGTGTTGTCACCTTTGAACTTTGGAAAGTTCTTGTGGGAACCCATTGGTAGATCGTGAAGAGGAGGTTCAAGAGAAAATGGGCATGTATTCCTTCCCCATGGAAAAATGGGTTGAGGTATTTCTTCTTCATCTTTCATTGTTGTTTCTACTTCTGATTCAGTCTTTGCTTCTACAAATTCTTCTTCAAATTATTCTTCTTTTGGGAGCTCAATGCTCAATGGTGGTTGAAAAATGGGATAATTTGAAGGGGAGTATCAACAGGAGTTTTGATAGGATTTCCGGTGAACTTTGTGAAGATCCAGATGGAGAGGAGGCTTGAGAGAAGAAGTATGGATTATCTCTAATTCGTTCTTTTTGATTTTGTGAAGCCTCAAAATTGAAATCATTAACATGTCTCGACCTACTAAATCATGGTGTGTCTTCCTTCACCATCTTTTTGAAATTTTTGAAGTGGGAATATGAAAATACATGTGCGAGAAATCAACACTGTATCTTTTGGAAATAGACTTTCATGAATTCCTTTTTTAATTTTTTTCAATATTTGATTTTTTTAAATTTTCAGACCTTGCGGTCATATTTTGGGTGCAAATGACGCTAATTTTTGCCACATGGTGGGCACCAAAACTATTGGTGAGAAAATTTGTCGGGTGGAAAAACTTGTGGATTTCTTTCCAATGCTCTGGAATCTAAGTCCCTCTACTTAACCGGTGCAGTTGCCGTATGTGCATGCACATGAAAAGGTGGATTTCTATGGTTGTCTTTCAACCAGGGGATCCAACAGGGGCACTCCACTGACCCTGTGGCAAAGTTAGCAATCTATTGCTAGGGAAGACTTTGTTTGAAGAGTGGGAAAGGTGAGTGAGAAAAGAGGTAGGAGAACTAATGTTGCAGGTAGAAAATCAGATTCATTGCACACAAACTAGTTAGAAACTATCATCAAATGCATTTATGAGAACAACTTTGTAAGCATCATTGAGACCAAATGAAATTTGATGAACACAAAATATCAAGAAATATCTTAGTCAAAGAAAGCTAGAAACTCCTTCTTCTTGTATTAATTTCTCAAACAAAGTTGTACATAGTGGAGAAATGGAGGAAATTGAGAAGGGGGAAATGGCTATCTCGTTTGTTCTCTCAAAGTACAATATACTCTTGAGTTTACAAATCAATCACCAACCCTTTGCAATGGGAATGGCGTTACAATTTATAGAATGAGAGGTGACTTATCGTCTTCCTCATGACCCTCCATATGCCTTAATATGACTTAAGACTATTCATATTCCACTTTAAATATTTAAGTCCCTTTTATAATAGCAAGGTGACTTAATTTACATTATGTTTCTAAATTCACTTTTAAGTGACTTAAAGGCATATCAAAAAGTGCAAAACCACTTTTATAATAAGAATTAGAACATTTGAAAGTGAGAGAAAGTTGGGGGAAGAGGAGAGAGAGAGAGAGAGAGAGAGAGAGAGAGAGAGAGAGAGAGAGAGAAGAAGAGGAGATGTCACCCGATGAAGTTTGTTGATCCTCGTTGATGGAAATATCCAAATGTAGTGAAACTCTAAATCTTGAAACTCCTTGCACACCGTGAAACCTCCAAAATTAGCTCATGAATGATCACCCGGTTGAATGAAATAAGGTGGATCTTGATTTCCTTGTGAAAAATGGCTAGGATGCTCCCAAACAATGATGTCCCCTTGAATGATTATCCTTATATGACCCATTGTGCCAAAACTACTTTTTGAGTGTAACTTACTATTTTTAGTAAGTGTGAATTACGAGCCGAGATGACCCTTTTTTATGACCTTTCCTATGATGTTCCCTTTGTGTTCACCACCTTATTCATGGAATCTTAAAATGGTGTCTTACCTGAAGTAACATTCCCCTATGTAAGGAGACATGCTATTTTTAGTAAGTGTGCCACGGATGTCAAATTGCAATGAAATGAGTCTTGAAATTATGGGTTTTATTCCAAGTTCCACGCTTTGAATTTGGAGTAATTCCTTCATCTAAACAAGTGGGAAAATGATGTATTCATCAGTGGGGGAAGAATACTACAAAAAACACAGCCCTCCATATCCCTAAAAATAGGGGCTTCATGGCATAAAAACTAGTTCATGTGAAACTAGATTTTTCAACGATCGTTCCCTCCAATTTTCGAGATGATTTCACCCGTCGGATCTTTAGGAATTTGAAAATTTATTCAAAGAGGGAATAATGATGACAAAAAACACAGCCCTCAATATCCCTACAAACTAGGAGTTCATGGTGTGAAAACTAGTTTGTGCAAAACTAGATTTTTCGACGATTGTTTCCTCCATTTTCGGGGATTTCGATTCTTTGGAACCTTGAGAAGCGAAGAGGTAGCTCACTAATTTTTCCATTACTATGTCATGGCCATTAATGGAGCTTGAAAATTTTAGGTCTGGTTTTTTTCTCTATTAGCAATGAAATCAACTCCATTGCGATAGGTTTTTCATTATGGTGCTTCACGTGAAATTTCTCTTCAATCCGGTGACCGGTTTGATGGGAAATCAAGATTTTTCCTTCGTAGAGCCGAAAAGAGGATTTATTCACTATGCACAATCCTTGCTGCAAATTTGAGGTCTGAATATGAGTTTTTAATGGCCTTCAAGAGATAAAAACTCAGCAACAAACGGTTTGTCAATCCGAGCACCGGTTTGCAAGATATGTTCGAATCTTTGTTTTCATGGCTATGGGGATTTCCATTGTTCTCCTTCTCTGTTCTTCATTTATCCTTCTTAGCTTGATGAAAATTCCTTCTGAGACCTGTGTATTTCCATGGGAAAGGTATTTCAGTTCCTTTTTTGATCTGGTCTGAGTTTCTTGCAATGGTGGAGTGGTGGACTTGTGTTCTCTGCAACTTTTCTTCGACGGTGAGAGCGCAGCAAAAAGCAACTAATAACTACAAATGCTTTTTTTTTTTGAGTTGAAGTTGGGCACAATTTTTTGTGTTTGATTTCCCTAACCTTAGGGACATGAGGGACATCAAATTCCACAGTGGTCAAGAGGACGACACGTGGCGGCGATCCGACGACAGGGAATGAAGGTGGAAAAAGTTGCATATCTTGGTGGCATCTACTCTTTCTATCTTACATGCTACTCATTGTCTTCAATGTTAGATGAATTCTTAGTATGTCATTCTATTTATCATATAAAATGTGCATTCACTTGGTCTCTAGTTGTGAATGTAGATCTCTTATAGGTTCTTACATGTTGCAATGATGCTTAGCACTATACCTTTTACTAGTCCCACCAAGGCTCATAGGGGCATCTACCTTTACTAATCTCTCGGATTACAAGTGTTATTATTTCATCATTTACTAATTATACTTTCTAGCACATTACTTTCCATTGATACATACATGGCTTGAAATGCTATTTATCTTTGTAACATGCTAATGGGTGCTTCATGTGTAGCATTTGCATTGCAAGGTTTACATTCAACCATGGTTATATGATACACTTTTCTTAACATTGTTTTCCATTGTCTTGTATGCTCATTGTATGATTTTAGAATCTTCAGCCCTAATTTTCTTGTGACATTGTGAGCAATGCCCCATGTTTAAAACCCTCTTTTCATGGTCTACCTTGCTTGCATACTTTCTTGTTACATTTCCTAGTATTGCATGTTTCTTTACTTTTTCTACTAACACATGTTACTAGCCACTCTATTTGCATGTGCCTTGGTTTCTACCATGCACCTCCCCTACCCTTGTAGGTATAAACACTCATATATACATATATGTATCACGTCCTCTCCTTTGGAACACATTCTCCTATAGACATTGCATGCACCCCAAATGAGGAGGGCATACATTGGGTGAAAAAATCACACCTAAAACAACTCAAATCAACAATACAAATCTACACAAGTACAAAAATCATTGGAATACATTCACCGAACAACCCAAAATATGAATTACATGTAATACATAGTATAAACACCAATGCCGAGACTTAGACAATAGAACTTGGGTGGCTTTGTCCTCCCCGGGTGCTTAATGTTCTAGGGGCACATAAAATCATGATCGATAGGGATCCAAAACACACACCACTTCATTAGTTCCATCAACACCAAGAAGGAGAGTTGAAGAAAATGAAGAAAATGAGGTAAACTGAGGTTCTGGAGAGAACCACCACTCTGTGTAGAGCGGTGGTTATAGAACTATTGCCCTACGGGTGATAGTCTTGTAATTCTGTGGTCTACTTAGGGTGGAGGTCCTGAGACTTCGAACAAAAAAGAAGAATGGAACATGAATAGACACAAATTTAAAGCACCAAATTGTGTCTCTTCCCTTCCATGCCCTTTCACATCCTCCAATGTGCACGGGAGGACATGGGAAGGCCTATAAATGCATGAAAGGAGCTAGAGAACTGATCAAAGATCCAAAGAGATCAAATAGAAAAATTTATAAGTTATATGAGAGCAAGTGAGAAAAGATCTTTAGTGCTAGAGAGGAATTTTAGGAGTAAGGCATAAGAAAGTAGAGCCAAGCCAGTAATTAGAGAGAAGGTTTATATTGCTTCTTCTTTTCATACTTATTATAATCTATATAATTTGATTAATTGGCCAATAAAAGTGGCAAGAAAGAGCAGTTTCCCTTCCCGTGGGTTTTACCTCATTGGGGGTTTCTAAGATAAAAATTCTTGTGTTATGTGTATAATTCTTTTAGCATTTCTCTATAATTATTTCCTAAGCACTAGTTAATCAATTACTAAAGCTCTAATCTTCATAGAAACTATCATTTTCCAAAGTTGAAAGTAGAACAACATAATTGTGTGATTTCGTAGAGTTCCAAAGTAGAATTTTACTGATGATTTTGGTATCGAGCTAATTATATCTCCAGGAACGTGGTATTTGATTCTTTCTTGTGATTTATATGATAGTGTCAAGGTCTAAAGGCAAATAAGTTTTACCTTGTATTTTATGAAGAAGTGGAAACAGAGAATTCAAGCTCAAATGGAGGAAGAGAACTTGGTTCGTAGAGTCAAGATGCTAGAGACCATGATGGATATATTGTATAGAAAATAAGAAGAGATTTTAGATCTACAAAATATGGCTTCAATTAAGAAATATTCTATGGACTCAGTGGTTTGAGCATTGGTTGAGAAATTTGGTATTGGAAAGATCCAAGAAGCAAAAGAATGGGAAGAGAATGAAGAAGAGACGCCAATTGTAAGTGAAAAGGTAAAATCTGCTCATACACCTTTTAAAGTTGAAACGAAAGTGGAAATAAAGAATTTTGAAGGACAAGTAGATGTAGAATTACTAGATAAATGGATAAAATAGTTGGAATTCTATTTTAGTGTGCATAATGTTATTGAGGCACAAAGGATTACCTTTGCACATCTCAAGATGGAAGGTCATGCTCTGGTTTGGTGGGAAACCCACTTAGCCACTTGTGAAAGGAAGAAATGTCCTATTGTCAGTACTTGGAAAGGTTTTAAATAATTACTTAGAGCTAACTTCTATCCTATTGGCCATAAGATTGACATGATGATTAAGTGGCAGTACTTTAGATAGGGCAATAGTCAAAGCGTGTAAGACTACACTATGGAATTTCAAAGACAAGCCATGTTTCTTAATATGGACTTGGAGGATGAGGACATTCTGACCAAGTATTTAGGAGGACTTCACACTCACCTTTAGAGGAAGGTAATCTCCACAAAGCCCAAGGATCTCAATGAAGCTTGTATATAAGCATACTACATTAATGACAAGAAGAAGTAAGGAGAAACAAAGCCAAAGGGAGACCAGTCAACAAATCAGCAAGAAAAAGAACAAGGGAAGAAAAGTAGCAGAGGTAAATGGAAAGGTAAACATACCACTACTAATTTGTATACTTGTAAAGATCCTAAGAATTTCTGTAAGAATTGTGATATAAATGGACATACTGATGCCACATGTTGGAAGTTGCATCCGGAATTGCACCCAAAGCACCGAACCAAGGATTCCAAGAAATCCATGGCCACTATGAAAACAAAAGGAGAGGTGGAGATTGAGGATGATTCAGATGTAGACGAGAGGCTGGGATGCATGACCACTAACATGTATGGGGAAGCAGAAGAAGAAGAGATGAGTAAGCTTTTTCAAATCAAAATCCAAATCAAGAAGACTAAGGTAAATGCTTTAGTAGATTTTGGTTCTCAATCAAATTTGATTTCTGATGTAGTTGTAGAACAACTTGGCCTAGAGACTTACATGCATCCACATCCATACCCATTGGGATGGGTGAAGAGGGGTGTAGAAATACAAGTTACAAGAAAGTGTAAGTTTCAGTTTGGGATAAATACCTAATATATTGATGTATTAGAGGTTGATATCATTCCACTTGATGCATTTGTCTTTAGAAGTCCTTACTTGTATGTCAGGGATGTTGTGTTCACAAGGAGGGAGAACCGGTACAGATGGGTCAAGGATGGATTCAGTTTCAACATCCGGGCACACCAAAGAAAATCAAAGAAGGCTATGGTAAGTGCTAACCAAATACAAAGACTTATTCAGGAAAATCATCAGTTTTGTTTACTTTCATTGGAAGAAAAGCAAAATGGACTTGAGAGCATGAATATTTTGGATAACACTTGTCATTTTTGTAGAAGAAGCCACCACAGGAACTACTCATTCAAGGAGCAAAACAAACTTCCACTATGCAGTCACCATATCTACCTATGGATTCACTAGACCTGACCGTGGGACAACAAGGAGAAGAGGAGATACAAGGAACAATGGTGACTATAGCAGCAATGTACATGGAGAGGATTCAATCAATCCATCTCAAGAGACAAAGACAAGAAAGAAGGACTAAACCACTATAGTATGGGACCTTCACCATACTTGAGCAGGTTGGAAAAGAAACCTTCATGCCATACTTCATGCAGATGCATGTGATAACAAGTTATAAGAGCTCACACCTACTAAAGCCATCTATACATGACAAAGAAGGAAACATACAAAAGCTACCTTCCAAAGAGGATTGTACTTGAGGTAACTCGAGAGGAGGATGTAGCACTAGAGTAGTAAACCAGAGATCCATAAGAGTCTTAGCAGGTTGGATGAGAGAAGACACCAAGGAAGACCCAATGGTACTCGAAGGAGCAAGAAAGAGACTTGATTCCTCTACCACTCCCATACTAAGTTTTTAGGACCAAAAGCCTCCTAAGTAGGGGATGTATGATCCATAGGGATCTAGAAAAACACACCACTTCATCAGTTCCATCAACACCAAGAAGGAGAGTTGAAGAAAATGAGGTAAACAGAGGTTCTAGATAGAACCGCCGCTATGTGCGAGTGGTGGTTGTAGAAACCGCCACCACGGAGGTGGTAGTCCCAGTAATCACACCACCCAACTAGGGTGGCGGTCTTGAACCCACTAGTCTACTCGGGGTAGTGGTTCTAACACTTCGGAATATAAAGAGAGGAGTAGAGCATGAATGGACCCGAATTTGAAGTGCCCGACTATGTCTCTTACCTTCTATGCCCTTTCACATCCTCTAGTACACAGGAGGACATGTGAAGGCCTATAAATGCATGAAAGATCAAGATAACTAATCATTCGAGAGATCCAAAGAGATCAAAGAGAAAAAATATAAGTTATATGATAGCAAGTGAGCAAATATATTCAATGGTGGAGTGGAATTGTAGGAGCAAGGTGTAAGAAAACAAATCAAACAAGTAATTGGAGAGAAGGTTTACATTGTTGCTTATTTTCATACTTATTGTAATCTATACAATTTGATTAATTAGCCAATACAAGTGGGAAGAAAGAGCAATTTCCCTTCCCGATTGGTTTTCCCTCATTAGGGGTTTCCAGGATAAAAATTCTTGTGTTGTGTGTAGAATTCTTTTAGCATTTCTCTACAATTCTGTCCTAAGCACTAGTTAATCGAGACACTACATCTCTAATCTTCATCGAAACTATCATTTTCCAAAGTTAAAAGTAGAACACCATAACTATGTGATTTTGTAGAGTTCAAATTAGAAGTTTACTGAATCAAATCATAATCTCAAATCAACACTTTGTTGTCGAAGCCTTTAAAGCAATTCTAAAGTTATAGGAATAGTCCTTCAGTCACATTCTATCTCCTTGAATTGGTACAATTTAGAACTAATTTAGAATAAAAGTAACAATGGGAACAAATTGGGACACACCATCTATAGTGGTGCTTATTGGGGCGAGAGTCATGGAAGGAGAGTTAAACTAGACCTCCCTCCTAACAATTTCTCTCTCGCATGAGATCACCCAAAAACTCACACTTGGTGTAAGATCTCTCCAAATAACTTGCACTTGGTGTGATATCACCCAAAAACTCTCTATCGGCATAAGATCACCTAAAAATCACTCTTCACAACATTTTAGGACACATTTATATCCTTTACACTCTTTTACATCAGGTGCATGCTTTCCTTTACTATTACATTTACATACTTTTTCATACTTTGCTTATATTTTTCATATACATGAATTTGGCTACTCTTTTGATCTTATTTTATAGGTTCATCCTTGATATGAGACAAGAAGTAGCCTAAAAACAAATACAAGAAAAAAAAACAAGTACAAGAAACACAACATGCTTCACCTGTAGGGTTCACTTTCCTTTCATAGTCTCCATGCTTCACTTTGTAATCATTTCTTGCTTCACTTGTCCACTCGACATGTTATTCACGGCACGTTCTATAAGATCATAAGGTACACATATCGTATCTACTTTATCTTATCAAGTATTTACTCAACAACATAAAGTGGGGGTAAATATAGACACAAAATCATACACTTGGGTACATTTCTAGGTCCTAAAAGAATGCTAGCATTTACATGATTCCTAAGTGAGAAAACTAGTGATTGATAACTATCTTTGGCCTCTTTTATTTGTCTCTTGTTTTCTATTTGGTCTTACACACCCTACAACTCAGTAAAAACTTTACTTGTTTATATTTCATAGCTTGACACTAGTGCCTAGCTAGGACAACATGTGATGCCAGGTGCTCTTGTCCCTCTTTGGCACCCTTGACCCTTTCTTACCTTACTCACTCTTTTATATTTTGGAGATATTTTTCACTTATGGGTTGGCCTTCCAGTTCTCAATTACAAATTCAAACAAGTGAATAATATAAATGCATAATTATGTGTTCAAAATTAAGGACCATGAACTAAACATTAGCCTCATCACCTAACCTTGCATTCCAAAGGCACTAAAGTACTTTAAAGGCATCCATCACTACCATTCAAGGAAAAATGATAAATACTTCTACATACACAACATAGGAAGGGAAAGTTCATTCTATTCCATACAAACATTATCATACATTATTATATTCTAGCTACATCTAGCTATCAAGTACAACACACACACACAAGAACTACATGGAGTTTAATATGTATCTGCAACACTCGGTTGTAAGTTCACTCTCGGGGTGACCATTGGGGTTAGTCTGATTCCCCATTCTACATTTTATTTTTTAGGTTTGATGCGGTTTTTGGCTTGTGCATGTGAGATTCTCTTTTGTAGGTTATAGGTACCTTCGGCGATCATAGTGCAAACATTAGGTGATCAAAATAGAGAGAATGTGAAACCCTAGTGACACATCGAAACTAGATTCTAAGCTCCTACAAAGTCACCAACACTCAGACATAGACACCAATGTCCAGGAACCTCTATCTAGCACCGAGTACCCTAGTCGACATTATTATTAGGTTTTTGAATTTTATAGTGAGCATTTACGATGCTGTTTGCAAAATTTTCAACACTCACATCTCTGAGATTATTTCCTATCTATTCGAAACCAAGTTCCTCTATCTATCCTTCTTGCTTAGGGTTTTATTCTTTTCATCTTATTTTTCTTGTGTACTTTATCACTTTCACATCATTTGTTTCAATAATTACTCTACATTTAGATTTAATTCAATTTTTAATTAAATCCAAATTGCATGTTTTTGATCCTAGGAAAGGTTATACAATTTGGTCGGATGTTATATTTGATCATGACCAACTTGTATGGTCTTAGAATGAAATGTTATTTAACTTTACACTTTAACATTATTATCATATGTGACTATGAAATATTTATATTTAATTAATAAAAATCAAATTAAATCATTTGGTGAAACCATCAGTCGAATCCCACCTTCTTCCTAGGGTTTTATTTTTATGCCCGTCACTTGTAGTGGTTGTTTTGGTTCTTTTGAGTACCTTGAGCTTCCTCCTTTATTCATAAATCTTCTAGGTCAATGGCTGAATTTGATAACCCCTTTTCTAACTCCCAGAATTTTCCTCTAAAATATATTGAAACCTTTGATAGTGAGAAATCATATGATGAAGACACTAATCTTTATCAAGAACAATTAGAAAAAATTGCTAATTTTTGTCAAGCTATACATGTCAATCCTTCACATCTTCCACATGTTCTCAATACTTTAATTTATGCCAAAAATTCTTGAGACATTGCTTCTGTCCCTTTTGTAGGTTCCCCTTCGGCTACCATGGTCTCCACCCAACCCCTTCACATTCCTACTTCCATTTCTATTTTTACCACTTCCTTCACACCAATGCTTCTAATGCACAACCTAGTTCTTCTTTCAGTTACCATGATTTCTCTATACCAAGATCTACAAGTTCAAATCCATTAACTTCAACAAGCTACTTCACGCTCCTCTCCATCTCTTGAATCCTCCTTGCTTCTTCATACTCCTTTCGCACCCACCATTTATGCTTATTCACTTCCTTTAAACTTTTTCACCCCTAAGCTTCCCATTTTTAATGGCCATGGTGACCCTCAAGAGAATCTCTGATATTTTCATGTGGCATGTATAGATTATGTAGATGATCATACATTTCTTACTAAGTTATTCCCTAGGAGTCTTTGAGATTATGTCATGCATTAGTTTTATGATCTACCTATTCACTCGGTAACTTCTTTCACACATTTGGCCGATGCTTTTCTTTCTTATTTTTCAATCAATATCGACAATATGATCTCTTATGATCAACTGCTCAAATTAAACAAAGATATCATGAACACTTAGTGGACTATGTACTACATTATAAGAACAATCTAACTAAGATGACTAATGTGCTTGCTGATTCAGAACTACAAGATCTATTCATTCAAAGCCTATTACCACCACTTTAGGAGAGTGTTATCTTTGAGACCTCTCCTTCATTTGATCAATTATGTCATATGTTCAAAATGCGTGAAGTCAAATTAATCTCTATGGGAAAAATCAAATATCACAATTCTCCTTCATATGCCTATGTAATTAACTAAAATTAACTAAAATGGGGAAATGTAATAATAGTTAATCTAATCTAGGAGGACATAAACATTATAAATAAATGCACTAAAGTAATATGAAGTGACTAAAATGATTAAAATTATTGAACTAATAGAAATAAAACCCTAATATACAAGAGGAAGGTAAGGAATGAACTCATCTGATTATGGATGACTATTGTAGGGGTGTTGCAGGGTTTGACAGAAAATACAGAAGCTAGAATGGCTGCACAGAGCTCCCAAAAAGAGTGGATCTAGAAGACTTGAGAAGAATGGAGTGCCTAGGAGGGTACTGGGGCACCCTGGGTGCCTTGGTATGGCATAATAGGCACCTTGGTCTATGAAAAAGATTAGAACCTGTTCTTTCTAGGTCGAAAGATGCTCTGTAACCTTCATTGCCTGTTGCACTTAGATTCATTGAAGCGTGTGTCAAATATACTAAATATAGAAAGATAAAGTTGAAGACCTGTAAGAGAAAAGAGAAGTATCAAAACCCTAAAATAATAAAATATGTAAATGAATGGGTAAGTCTGATCTCAGCTGCCACAACAATGGGCTTACTAAACTAAGCACTACACTACATTTCAGACCTAAATGTAGTTCTAGTGTGTGTGTGCATGTCATGCCCTAGGTGCTCTTATGACATTCATACTTTATGATGTAGCGAGAAATAACTAAATGTAGAAAATTTAATAGCATGTGTGCATGGAATAGAATAAAATATCTCCCGTATGAAGTGTGTGTTGATGCAGATCTCCTAGCCTTGATGCATGGAAGTATGTGGATGTAAGTGATGCTATGAATGCAAATCTAGATGGAACAATAGTAGTAAGTGACATTAGGGCTCTCTTTATGGTCTCATAAATTTATATTTATAGGGTTCTATTGCTCTAATTTTCATAATTAATCCCGACATGGTTGACTAAGAAAAAGATAAGGATGAAAAATGGCTAGAAAGAGCCCAAAAAGAGGCGGGAAAGTAAAACAAGGATCAAGGTGCCCCGGGTGGGACCGGGTCACCTTAGGGCGCCCAAGACAAACTTGGGTGCCCTGGTTTAGTCTAAAATGATAGAAAAGTGCCAAAACATTTGGGCATGTATGTAAAAATGTGTCAGAATGATAATAAAAAGTAAAACAAGATGGCCAAAAGGTGGGATTAATTAGTACTTTCTTCACTTAAGAACCTTCTAAATATTAGTATGAGATGGGCTAAATAATGCCTAAAGTGCATGATTTTTGACTACACTCTAATTGCTTTTAATGTAAATCAACATTCAAGTAAACTCCTAAACCCACCGAAGAAAAAACAACTATTGATGCAATCTCCCTCCCGAAAAATATTCAATGCCAACCTCCAAAGCATACTTTCATTAACTTACCATATGTAGCTCGATTTCTACTACCTCAACTTCTTGAAAGCAATCTGATCACTCTTCCACCGCCACTCAATCTTTATCCATCTCACCCTTGTGGTTGTAACTATGATGAAAATGCTAAATGTGACTATCATCAATGCATTGGGAATTCTACCTGATCACTTCTTCAAACTTCGATATCTCATTCACAATCTCATTGCGATAATTCAATTGATCTCCTTGCCACATCTACTTCTACACCGAGTCAATGAAAATAAAAAGCTAAAAATATTTAATGAACCTTTTCCTAAGCATGATACACAAGCTCTTGATTCTTTTTCCAATCATACATATTGCACTATGCCCCCTCCTTCATTGGGGCCCCTTGATTTACTTCTCACTTATACTTATGCATCATTATAATCTATTTCATTTTCTAATCAAAATTATCTTGCATCATTCTCTTCTGATTCATTACACATCAATGCTTCTATTGGTTCATACATTGTTAATAACACCATGATCTATCCAAAGGCTCCTATTAGTGTATGCTCTATTGTGCTTCTTATGGCTATCAAATGTCCAATATCTTCCATTTCATATCTAGTTCCTCATTCTTTTGGCTACATTAGGTTGCCCATTATAGTTGGTCCTCTCACCATGCTTGTGCCATTTGTTGTGGCATCCTCAATCAAAGGTTATGACATGTTCTTAGGTCTCCATTGGATCTGCACCACTCAAGATATTCCATCCATAAATCATATGTGTCTCAAGTTCATACAAAATAACCAAGTTGTCACTATTAAAGGCATTCCACCATGCACACCATTACCTCTACCTCCTCTTGACAACATTCTTCCACCGATACAACATATAGGCCTCAGGGCCTCTCAAATATAAGGCACATTCAACACTTAGTTCTCATATTCACACACAAACTACTTCTCGACCTTGTCGTCCTCATCAATCCACTAGTCCATTTCATTGGCCTAAGTCCCCTACTCAGAAATACCTTCATATAAGTGTCCACCTCCTCCTTCACCTCATAGGTATTCTTCACATAGGTGCTCATCACCTCCTCCATCTCACAAGTCCACTTCACATAGGTGTTCATCACCTCTTTCACTACATAGGCTTCCTTCATATACACATCGTCTTTCTCATACACCACCATATTAAATCATTGTCACAAACCTTTATCTCCTTAGACATCGGGTGGAGGATCCTTTCCCTTCACTCTCATTGAATAAATTAATTTTCACCACACACTTGGGGGAATCATGTTTTCTCTCCCCCCTTCAACCATTACCAATTCTTTCTAATCTCTACGCATACACATTATTGCTTCATGATTCACACCTAGTCTTTCTCATCTCTTTTACACACATTGACACACAATTTGTATCTTCACTACCCTATGAGGAACTCTAGTTCCATGGTTCCTACTCAGTTGTTGAGGTTCTAAATCTGAAATGAACCTCACCATCCTTCACTTTTTACGCTTTACGCTTTAGGATCTATCTTTCTCATGCACATTTTCAAACCATTTCCCAATGATGCACTCTTATTCTATGGTTAATTATTGATTGTTGAGGGGTATTTTATAAATGAACCTCATCTCATACTCATCCACATCCACTGGAGGGCACACTACTCCTATCACATTCATATTGCATATTATTCCATCCCACTCATACACACATATTTCATATCTTGGTTTCACTTATTCTTGCTTGATTATACTAGTTACATGATGCACTTTACTTACTATGCTAGTCATATAATCAGTATGTCATTATCTTTACCATATACACATGCATGCAAACTTGGTATTTAGTTGTGCATGAAAACTTGTTACATATTATTACACGCTGCAATGATGCTCGACATTATATCCTTTTCCATTCCCACGAGGTTCCTAGGGGTATATACCTTTACTAATTTCACACATCACGGTGCTATTGTTCCATTATATACTACTTCATATTCTTACTAGAACATCACTTTACATTGATACATACATGTCTTGACATACTTTTTATCTTTCTAACATGCTAATGGGTACTTCATGTGCAAAATTTGCTTTGCAAGACTATTTTCCACCATGGTTATATGTTATACTTTTCTTGTCATTACTTTCTACTTATATGTTACTATTTGTGGATATGCCCTATGTCTTGATTGATCATTGTATACTTGTTACAAGTTATTACACGCTTGTAATGATGCTTGAAAGCTGTATCCTTTTCTAGTTCCACCTAGGCTCCTAGGGTTATCTACATTTAAAATACTTCCACACATCACGGGTGCTATTGTTCCATTATATACTATTCCTATTCTTACTAGCACATCACTTTAAATTGATACATACACGTATTGACATACTTTTTATCTTTCTAACATGCTAATGGGTACTTCATGTGCATCATTTACTTTGTAGGAATATTTTCCACCATGGTTATTTGTTATAATTTGCTTTCCATTGCTTTCTAGTTGTATATTATTATTTTCGGGCTATGCCCTATGTCCTGGATTGATAATTACTTGTATGATTTTGGACACCTTGGCCGTGATTGTCTTATGACATTGTGAGTGATGTCCCATGTATGAAACCAAATTTTCATGATATCATTTGTTTACACTTTATTGTTACATTTTCTTTTATTGCATGTTTACTAGCTTTTTCTACTAACACATATATCTAGCCACTTTGTTTGCATGTGCCTTAATTTCTAGCATACACATTACCTCCCCTTGTGGGAATATAATTAAAATCAGCATTAGGGCTTCTCTTTTAGGATACACACTCCTACCAATGTCAAATGCACCCCAAAAAAGGGGCATACATTGGGTGAACAAATTAACCCATAAATCAACTCATAGATACATCAAATTACAATACAACACATAATAAGAATAGGAACATAGTTACATAACAACCCATAATTTGACTTAGGTCTTGTTGGTGAGAAAAATTGTTGGGTGGAAAAATCTATGGGTTTCTTACCAACTCTCTAGGAATCAAGTCCCTATACATAAATGATGCATCTTCCATGTTTGCATGCATATAAAAGGTAGATTTATGTGGTGGCCTTTCGATTAGGGATCCAACAGTGGTCACTCCATTGACTTGTGGAAAAGCTAGTAATTTATTTCTAGAGATAAATTTATCCATAAGGTGGGAAATGAGAGTGAGAAATGAGATATGAGAGCTAATTTTGTAGGTAGAAAGTCGAGTCCTACACACACTAGTTAGAAATTTCAACACACATGCATTTATGAGGATAAACAACTATACAAATAACAACAAGACTGATTAGAATTTATGAGCACAAGTATCATTAAATCCATTACTCAAAAAAGTCTAGAAACTCCTTCTTACTATATTTATGCTTAAAAAAAAGTTGTACATAGTGTGGGAATTGAGGAAAAATTATGAGAGGGAAAATGGGAGAAAATGGATATCTCCTTTGTTCTCTCTAAGTACAATGCACTCTTGAGTTTACAAAATCAATCAAGAACCATTTGAAATGGGAATGGATTTACAATTTAGAGGAAGAGAAAAGACTCTTCATATAACCCCTAATGACTCTTCGTATGTCTCGACATGACTTAAAACTCTTCACCTTCTTAGGAAAACATTAAGTCCCTTTTTATAACATAAAGGTGAATTATTACATTAGGAACATTAAGACATATGAAAAAGTGAAACCCCAACACAAAATTAGAACATTGAGAAGAGAGAAATTTGGGGAGAGAGAGAGAGAGAGAGAGAGAGAGAGAGAGAGAGAGAGAGAGAGAGAGAGAGAGAGAGAGAGAGAGAGAGAGAGAGAGAGAGAGAGAGAGAGAGAGAGAGAGAGAGAGAGAGAGAGAGAGAGAGAGAGAGAGAGAGAGAGAGAGAGAGAGAGAGAGAGAGAGAGAGAGAGAGAGAGAGAGAGAGAGAGAGAGAGAGAGAGAGAGAGAGAGAGAGAGAGAGAGAGAGAGAGAGAGAGAGAGATTCTAATTCGATAAAGTCTATCGATCCTTCCAAATGATTCAATGGAATGCTCCAATGTGATGAACTCTAAATCTCTAAACTCTTTGCACCTTGAGAAACTCCTTCATCTTGGCTCATGGATGCTTGCCAAGTCAAATGAATTGTTCCACTGATGACCGTAAATCCCACCCTGCATATGATATACCTATGATATGAACAATGTAGTGAGTGTTGAAAGACACTATTAGGTTCCTTGAATGGATCTTGAATACCTTGTGAGAAATTCCCATGGATGATCCCAATGACGATCCCCCTTATGTTCCATTGTGCCCAAAATAACCTCTAAGTGTAACTTACTATTAATAGAAAGTTCCTAGATGGAAGACTTACTATTTATAGTAAGAGGTGAATTTTGCCTCTCTCTGACCATCCTGATGCGATGAAATTCTTCATTCACTATTGTGCACATTGCCTTTACCTCGTCCACTTCTTGGGGTGACTTACTATTTTTTGTAAGAACCCATATAGGGAACTAAATATTTTTAGTAAGTAGTCATTTTTACTATTTTCTACTTAGAACACTCATTCTCGACTTCTTGGTGACCTTCATTGCACATTATCTTTGCTACAATCAATTTTGATGATGAATTTCCAAACATAACAAGTATGTATAGGAAAACTTACTATTTTTGGAAAGTGGATTTCCAGTGCTCAATTTATGATGGAACATATTTTTTTAGACTCGGCTCATCTTCACGTCATGTCCTCCAAATTTCAAGCTGCTAGAATGCTTGGAAATAAAATTCAAAATTTTCACTGTTAGTGGCTTTGGGCACAAAGCTTCCATAAAGCCATTAATGGAGCTCAAAATTTGTAGGTGTGGTTTTGTTTCCGATCATGATGAAATCAAAATTTTTTGATAGGTTTTTCATTTGGAGTCCATGTGTGCAATTTTTAGCTGCGTTTCATTGTTGGATTGATGGGAAATCAGCGAATGTGAGTTAGGCACAAGATGGAGTTCTTTTGGAAAAAATGATTCAAGTAACCATTCAACCTCCCATTTATTACATATTTATCATATTGAAAAATTGGGAAGTATTAAAAGATGACATCTCAATTCGTTGAACGGTTTGAAAGATATGAATGATTCTTCATCGGATGACTTCGAGGGTTTCTTCGAAAATTTTCATTTCTACACCATTTCAATCCATTATTTTTGCTTTTTTTTGGTGTATTTTGGTATTTTTAGAAGATTAATGATTTTATGGTATTTATTGAATGTGAAAAATATTGATTTTAGATCTAGTGAAAATCTGCAGAGAGTTTCATAACATATGGAGCGTGGGGGAAAATGGCAAAAAAAAGAGCTAAGTGTCATATTTATAATGTGCAAATAGTAGGACAGAGAGGGGATGAAATTTTTTGTTTCCCTTTCATCCCTTTGGCTAAAGGGACAAAGAAAACATCAATTTATAGTTCACGCCTCATCGTGACACTTGTCAACCATCCATGTAGGGATTGGGAAAGCTCAAAATTAGCTCTCGAGGGATTAACTAGCAAATGGGAGGTCACATTGATGTTCTGGGGGCTAAAAAGGGCTGGGTGAATTTTTTTGTCCTTTTTCTAAAGAGATGAAAGGGACATGAAATCTTGCTAGGCTCATGGTGCTGACATGTGTCCTCTTGAAAATTGGCTAAGTGTTGAACCTTGAGAGTGAACTTGTGAAGGTCGTATTTGGAGTTCTCTATGGAGTTTTTTGACAAAATTGTATATGATTATGACTATAAATGGAATTTTTATTCTAATGGTGGGGCATCATCTATTTACTCCTCCTTTTAAGCTATGAAAAATCATATTTTTGATCTGGCTCCCTAGCTAAGAATGGAAAAAACTAGATATAAACCTATTATGACAAAGTGTTGTGAAAAATATGATTTCACCATCTTGTTGAGATATTAATTCCATTTATGAAGATATATATTTTAGCTCCTAACTTCATCCAGATCTCCTAGAAACACTTCCCAAAGTTCATGTAGCTATTTTGGCCCTATGCACTACCTAGGCCTCTGTGAACCATGTTTTTGATGAAACTACCCCAAATCCTCCAAATCTTTCCTAAATATTCAAAAATCAATTCCATGATGCTTTTAAAACTTCAATTCATCTCCATGTTAGACATGTATCTTTCATTCTACTCCAAGTGGTTATATCTGTCTTTGGAAGGCTAGTAGTAGCCCTTCCCACAACTGTCCAAAACATCAATCTTCAAGAAATCCTAAAATCACCCAAGGGGATTGACTTGACTTTCCCGATTCACCTCTCGGATTGAGTTAACATCCACTAGGAGATCATTGGATTGACTGGGTAGACATGGGGTGCCTTTAATGGGTAAAAATTGAAAATTTTTATACATGGGTATCATTGTCATGCTAGAAAATTGTTAATTCTCTTGTTGCACATTTGCATGACAATAGATGGCTCTAGCTTGGGGACATGGTATAAAATGAGAGCATCGAAGACATGACATGAATAATCCTATAATCTCAACTTTACAATATACTAACTAGTGCCTTATTTATCGGGCCTTGAGGAATCATATACAACTTACAAGAGAGAGATAATGAAGAAGGAAACACACACACAAAAAGTGATGAAAGGAAACACACTAAAAGGAAAACCTCATAAAAATCATCTATGGTACAATGCAGGGGACAACCCAATTTCACTAAAGAAATTTCCTTTTCATGAGATACCCCAAAGAGGTAAACATTAAATGATGATTATCTACGAAGTCCATTGACTAGTTCTAAAAGTAGACTCCTCTCATCAACTTCTTATGAAATTTAGGTGCTTTAACATTTATATGTACACTTTGTAGGAATGAGCCTACATGATATTTTTTATGCTTGGGTCTTCACTCAGATATTCCATTTCCCTCATTTCCTTTGAAATCAATTTCGTAGTGCTAGTTTCCTTCTACACTTATCCACACTTTGTTAATTTTTCTTCTATCATATCATTACTACTCCAGGGATGGTTCTTATTTGAATAGATTGAGTACCTTGATTTTTCTTGTTTCACCCATTCATGTTCATGTACCTCCTTTTTGCAAGAAGCATCACATTCATATTTTTGAATCCTATCAATGTGAGGTGTTTGTATGTCAAACAGAGGATCAACAATGACCTCATGTCTATCTTGCAGGGCCAAGGCTTGAATCAAGAGATCAAGACTCAGCTCTAGATCTTCAGTGCTTTTTGTTGCTTCCAAGATCTCCTGTATTGAATCCTTATCTGGTGTTTCTAGAAGTTCATCTTCACCCTTACTTGAAAGTTCTTCACTTTGAGATTCAAGGAACCCATCAGGAGGCATTTCTTCCATATTTTGGGGATCACTACATTTTATCACTCCTTCATCTAGAGGAATATCAACTTTGAGGGCTTCAAAACTCCTTGATTCAACTTCTTCATAAGAGAAAGAATCCTTTTCAAATGGGAAAGAAAATACCTCACTTTCATCATTGCCTTCATAATCCATTGGCTTAGGAGGGACATCAAGTTATTTTCCTTTCTTTTCTCCATTGTGACCAATCTTTGAATCAATCAAGGGATTAGGATTTGATTCATGCTTTTCTTGCAACTCCATAGCCTGCATCATGAGTTCAAGACTAAGCTTAGGGTCTTTTGTTTCTTTCGCAACTCTTAAGAGATCTTGCACATATTGTTCTTTAAAAATTTTGAGGGCTCATCGTAGGATGGCTTGGTCTCTTCCTGGGTGACATGATCCAAGGAATCCTCATCTTCGAATGGGAATGAGAATATCTCCTCATTATGGATAAGCACATAAGCTGATTTTTTTCCTTGAAAATCATCGAGAACCAGTTCCTCTTCTTCATGCCTCACATCATCTAGAAATTCAGGGCTATTCTTTTACATCACAAATTTCCTCAATGCTTCCTCTAGATCCATATACCTTGGGGAGGGAAGGTTTGGTGCTATCAAAATTGGGATCTCATCCTCTTCCTTAGTTGTCACAAAACAATTCATCCTCTCGTTGTTTTGGTACACAATGTTAGCTTTTAGGCTTCTTGAATTTCACACTATGTACCTCATATTCTTCTTTGGAAGAAATTTATCCATGTCTCCTTTCACTAGAATATTTTTAGAAGACCAATTCATCTAGATTTTCCCTCCCAACTATTGGTAGAAACTTCTACCTAACAACATTCCAAATAAAGCTAGAATGTATGCTACCAAAATCATCATCAAACTTTTTGTCGACTTTTTTGATCTTCCTTATATACTCCATGGAGTAACAAGAAACTTTTTTTCCACTTTCAAATATAAATTAATATTACAAATATCATGAAGTAAGGAAATCCTACTGTAGTTATATGATTTAGGTATCTCATGTAAATATAATAAGAAAATCTAATCTAACAGCAAGGTTATGATTAGATCTTGGAGGTTTGGTAGGTTATTCTAGGTTTTGTGTGTCCTGACGACAGGATTGGTCTGGGTTGATTGGGTGAGGTCTGGGTTAGTTTTGGTTGATCGAGAGGCTTGTTGGTCAAAAGGAATGAAATGACATAGAGACCGATATCGGTCAGGTGACCGATGTCGGTATAGAGGTGAAACCAATGATGGTTAGGTAACCAACATCGGTAGGGGAAATTGACAATAATTTGATAAAAATGGTTTTGGGCTTCTCTGTGATTACACAGAGTGAGAAGGGTGTGGTTAGGTTCATAATATTATTGAGAAGACTCAGGGATATAGAGGGGAAGTCATGAAGGAAAAAAGGCTATAGGTGGTTGGGTTGGTAGATTGGTGAGGAGGTGGAGATAAAGGAATACATGAAGAAATAAAGTATAATGAAAGAGGTAAGGAATCTATACTTTAAGCAAGCACAATATGATCAAATCATGAATACTTACTTTCCTTTACAGATCTAGTAGGTGAAGGTGGATGGTAGTTGATCCGTGAAGAGATTCTGGAGTCAGTGCATGGCAAGTACTCCCATAGTGTTCCCATGAGTATTCCAATACTCTGAAGGAGAACCGATGCTTTTTGGGCTTGTGGTTGAGTATTTTGTGTCATTTGGATGTTGAGAGGCTTTGGATTCATGCTTGAATGCAATAGTTCTCTCAAAACTAAAAATGACCAACCTAGGTAAAAGGTTGTAAAATTGTATATATAGTAACCGATGGTGGTTAGGTAACCGGCACGGTCAAGGGATAACCGACGTCGGTTAAGGTGGATAAGTCTAGGTTTACCAAAAATAGGTAGATCTTCCCAGATTTGGCATGTTTTCCAAGTTGAGTCCACTTAGGGAAGTGGAGTTCTCATTAGAAAAGGTAGGAAGGTCATAGAAGAAGTCCAATTAGGTTTGAGAAGAATTCTTAGTTAGTTAGGTCAAGTGGTGACTCAACACTAGGAGTGATGACTCAGTGTTGAGAGTGATGACTTGGTCACTATGAGTTAAATGCCCCTAGAATGGGTCCAGGGTGAGGTGTAATGATGAGGTGGAGGTGTGAGGATGAAATTAACTTAATTAAAATAATTAAATTAATTAATAATGTGAGGATGAATATTAATATGGGATGAAGGGGTCATGATTAGTTAAATGTGTTACATTAATTAATTGAAGGGGACCAAGGGAGTGTGACCCAAATTTGGTGTCTACATTTTCCCCTTTTTGTCATGTAGCTTGTATTGGTAAGCGATGCTTGACAAAAAATAGGAAGTCGATGTCCTAGGTATGAGTGAGATTAGGTTGCCCCAAGTATGGATGAAAGTGATCCCCCTCAAACCAGGAACTGATGAGGTAGGAAATGGAGTCGGTGAATGGTTTGATAAATAGGTTGTTAATAAAAACAAGGGTGGATGGGTTGTAGGTAAGGGTAATGGTTGGGTCGGGTAATAGGTAATGGAAATCAAACACACACACACGTATAGATTGTGATAAGGTACTAGGTTGAAGAGCTTACAAACTCTACTTCATCAAAGGTCGATAGGTTTATCCAAACGAGGTTGAAGTGGTTCAGGTATCCAAGGTATAGGATATGGTCTTGAATCACAACTAGGAAAGGTGTAGGAATGGGTAATAGGTTTTGTTCTAGGGCACCAAAGGTTTGGTCGGGATAAACATCATGACATCAGGCAAGGTAAGGTCATTAGGCTAAACCACACGAGTAGCATCATCACAAGTTATAGTGAATACACAAATTTAAATGTCACAAAAGGAGGTTCAAGTCAGGGTATGTAGGTCAGGGACATAGGTAAGGCCGAGGTATAGGTAAATAACATGTCCCTAAGCATAATTAAGGAAATGTACATGTAATGTAGGCTTGTGGGTGAGTTTTTAATAGGTGTTGGGAAGGGTAAAAGTTGTTTGAAAACATTGTTTTTAGGAAAAGTGGGCATAGTGTGGGTCAAATGGATATGTGTGGTGACCGATGTTGGTTAGAGCTTAACCGAACCGTTTTTAGTGGCTAGGGCACCTGACCGACCGATGATGTCATGTCGATTTGGGGCTAAAAAGGTAAAATCCATGTTTTACGGATTCATTTGTTTCTTTTCCATTTGTGGAAAATGACAAAGAAGAAGTGGAAGGTTGGAAAGTGATGATATGAGGTCTCTAGCTGAGTTGGTGAGCTAATAGTAGGTGATTGGAATTCGGTAGGTGGGTCCACAAGAGATTGATTGAGTGATTTGATTGGTTGTGAGGTGAGGAGTGGATTTTTTGGCATGGCATGGCAGGTGGAGAGGGAGTGGGAGGACCACCGACACAGAGACCAAAGGTGCCACCATGGAGATGACACCAGAGTAGAGGTAGGAGGATTCCTAACCTCTTTTGATTTAAAAGATTTTTTGTTTAATTTGGGTAAAATGTGGGTGGGAATTTTATTTTGAAATTATGGGTAAAAAGGGGTGAAATAGGGGTGGGAAAGGGGAAAATGTAGGTTAAGTAGGGTTGGGAATGAATGTAGGGTAAATTTGGGTGGGGTGGGGTAGGGTTTTTTTTAGGTTGTTTTTTGTTGATTTTTAATAATGGGGGATGGGGTTTTGGTTTCATCACCAAAATAATGACCGACCTCATCATTGGTTGGTCATTGGTTGCGAATGTTGGTTGTTTTTTGGCCAACATCGGTCAATGTTGGGGTGACCAACACCGGTCAAGATGACCGATTATGGCAAGGAGACTCGTCGATCATTGTAAAAAGTGACTGGGTGAAAAAAAGGCTAGATGGGAAAGTTAAACATGTGAGGTAGGGGTAGGTGAAGACTAATGTAGGTGGAAGAGGGTAAGGCACTATGTTTGCAATGATGTGTGTGATAGGTATGTAGGTGAAATGATCGAGGATATTAGGTAAGTATGATAATGGAGACAGTAGGTTTTAGGTGAATTAGGTAAAGGGGTAGGTATTAGAAACCTAGGTGAGGGGTAGGTATGATTGATGTGTTTTAGGTATTATTTGGTACAAAAAGGACTAAGTATGAGGTTAATTTGAGATTTGGGTAATAGGTAATTTGAGAGGGTCTTGACTTGACAATGTTGGTTTGGATGATGTAGGTGAGAGATCAATAACTATGAGAGATAAAGTACCACCTCTATTGGTACAGATGTGGCCTAACATGATAAGCCGAGGAGTGGGAGCACATAACATGTGGGACTTAGTTCGATCAGGTGTTATAGGCATATAGGCCGAGATCCTAGCTTGATGGTCTCTCATCAATTGATGGGACTCCACCAATACCTTTCATTTACTGACTGGCGAGATGACCATCACATTAGAGGACATGTATAGGATCCTGCATGGCTTCCTATTGTTGGGGAGCCAATGTATTTGATTTTTTGATGGCATCGGTGGAGCCCATAGTGGTGATATATTTGGTGAGGTGATGGGCATGTTGAGTTATCACAATGTGAGTCTGAGTTATGGGGATATGTATGTGGCATATCCATAGAGAGACCAGGCTATCTATTTTGATGATGGTGGTAGTAGGTATTTTTCTCTCTCTCCCATTCCGAGGGTGGGATATTTCCATGAGCACTAATGGGGGTGCTACATGACATGATCGAGGAGTGGATATTTTTTCTTGGGCACCAAATTTTCTAGTCCAATTATATAGGGAGCTATGGGCCTATGGTAGGTACATGAGATTTGGTATGTGTTGTACATACTTGTTACATTGTTTGGGCATATGAGCACATTGTGTGTGTGCATCCAATTGGGTTACCATGATAGGACTGGTTTGGGGTGGTTTGTACAGAGTGGGTTTTAGGAGATGGGTACTAGTTGGGGCACAACCAGAGTGGTCAGGGCCACATATGATGTTACATACTACAGGCGTGGTTTGTTGAGGGCCTATCAATGGTGGATATCATGTGTGGTGGCCATATGTTGGTTTTTCATCATATAGAGGCATGGATGAGGAGTTAGAGGGGCTTCAGTTATTGAGATGGATATATGGGTGGCATGTGTGGTGAGCACGAGATGATACCCATGGATAGGGTCGGTCGATGATAGTTTGACTATGGTAGATGTGCCCCCACCTTTCCCATAGTACCATAGAGATGATGATGGAGAGACCCATGTCTCCACCACATCCGAGTGATCCCATAGGTAGGGAGGAGGAGAGGTGTAGATCGATGATTGATGATGATGATGTGGGCATCACCGATGGATACAGAGTGGTGGTGGTGGCAACACTATGGGTGGCACCATGAGGCTAGGGCAACCTGATTTAGCTACATAGTCATAGTTTATAGTTTAGAGAGATACATTACAGGGGCAGGTGGCTTCCCTACAGCATAATTATAGGGTTATAGGGATAACTTACGAGGGGGCACAGGCATAGGTGACCACCTTGTAGGCATAGGTGATGACCCTACGCAGCCCAGTGCCAGCATAGAGCACATGGCTCCCACTCCCACATAGGGTGGAGATGGGGATGGAGGGTAGGTAGCCACCTTATAGACTGGACAGTGGGGTAGATTATAGGCCATTTGGCCACAACACAGAGCATAGTTGTACATTTATAGCCCAGTAGCCCATAGGTACACACAGGTACCACCACCAGGCAGCATAGGACAGGTCCCATAGTATAGGCTCCTACACCAGGACAAGGTCCACTTTTGGTAGGGCAGAGTTCATAGGGGGTAGTGAGGCCGATGGCACCACCACAGACATATCCATGGTGAGGTTCAGGATGCCCTGAATGAGGCTTGCTATTATCAGACCATCTAGCCACTATAGGGATTGATGTGCCTTCATATGCCGAGTACCGAGCCCAACAGGAAGCCAGTGAGTGGACTAGATCCAGACTCATAGCTTAGGTAGCACAGGGGGTCATCAACCCCAGAGATAGGGCCAGGGTGAGGTTACTAGTTCTCTAGAGACTAGGCCCGATAGAGGGCCAGGAGGAGGAGGATGGAGGTTAGGCAGGGACCAACAGAGGGTGGAGAGATGTTGGTAGGGGTGCTTGATTGACTAGTAGGGGGGAGGAGGAGGAGACAAGTGAGACCAGAGAGGAGGGCATCAGGTGGGGGATGATTGATATCCATATGGATATTGTATATCATTTTTTTTTTTTTATATATATATATGCTGTGTGTCAAAGATGTGAGATTGTACATGAGAGTTTTGAGATACTGATACTTATTTATATATGTGTATATATGTATTGATACACAGACACTCCCATTATATAGTTGATGATGTTTTTGGATGGATGATGTACTTTTTTTTAATTTCCATTGTTATTGTGTATTATGGAAACTAGTTGAGTTAGGCATGATTGAGTCTAGGTCATGTAGGCATGATGGAGTCAGGTATAGGCATGGTGGAGTTAGGTATAGGCATGGTGAGTCAGGTATAGGCATGGTGGTCAGTATAGGTGGTGTGGAGTTAGGTATAGGGTGGAGGTATAGGTATGGTCATGGGTAGGCAGGGTGGAGTCATGGTTTAGTTAGGTATAGGCATGGTGGAGTTAGGTATATGCATGGTGGAGTTAGGTATAGGCATGGTGGAGTTAGGTATAGGCATGGTTAGTCTAGGTATAGGCATGGTGGAGTCTAGGTAATTTCCAAGTTATTGATCTTATGGAAATAATGTGTTGTATGTATGTTGTGGTTAAATTTCCAAGTATTTGATATCATGGAAATGCTAAATGATTGATGTATGATATGGTTGATGTTATAAAATGGTAGGTATGTATGTTTTTATGATAGATTAATTTCCCAGTTTTGTGTAAAATGGAAACTAACTAGGGTAAAATGTGAATATAAAGGGGGAAAATTGGTTAGGGGAAAAAGTGGCCGAGCTAACCTCCAAGGGCCCCATGCCCTCGAGTGTTGCCTACATAGCCCCAAAAAAAAGGGGCCTCAAGCCGATGTAGTTCTCCCATAAGCTAGGGAAGAATATGATAAGGGAGATGAATGGGTCAGTAGGTTTTAGGCATGATTGAGTCTAGGTCATTTAGGCATGGTTGAGTGGTTGAGTTAGGTTGATAGGCATGGTTGAGGCATGTCATTGGTTGAGTATAGGTTTAGGCATGGTTGAGTATAGGTTGAATAGGCATGGGTTGAGTTAGGTCATTTAGGCATGGTTGAATATGTTAGGTTGAATAGGTGTGGTGATTTTGGTGATTTTGGTGGAGGAATTCCTAATGTAGGTGTCAAGGTCTGGTCCTGTGTCCTATGGAGGAGGATCAATAAGTAAGAAAAGAGGTGAATGGTAAGAGGAGACAAAAATCCACCTAATTGGTAAGAACCATTATGAGTCTATCATATCCAAAGATTGGCTTATGAACATAAAACCCTAAAGGCATTGCATGATTGATATTCTAAGGGTGAAGAAGGTCACATGATCATGAAATGTCACATTTTGGCACATCCCTTGAGTAGGTAGAAGATTAGAAAGGAAAGGAAAGTGAGGTGAAAGAGGTTTTTTTTCGTAACCTTGGTGTGAGACAACATGCCTCTTCTACAAGATACCCAAGACCAAAATAGGCAAGTCCATGATGAAAAAAAAATTTTTTTTTTTTTTTTTTTTTATAGACTGATCGATGTGGGAAGTCTATGTGGGATGAATAGAATATCTCCTTGAGGTCTTCATGAAGTTGATCGATGTGGGAAGCTTCAAAATATTTTTATTTTATTTTTTTGTAGAAATAGTCTTCTTTTTTGATAGACTATGTATAGTATGGCTAGCTTTTTATAGTTTTCCTTCGAGGGAGTCTCTATTTATAACAAAAGATAGAAAGATAGATGTCCTTTTTGAGGGAGTCATCTTTTTTTACTAGAAGTTTGACTCAAGGAGTTTGAATTTGAAAATCCCATATATTACTTTTGAATTGTTTTTTTTTTTGGACTTTTAGGTCATGGACAAGACTATAGAGAAGTATAGGCTTCTTTTATGAAGAAAAACCATAACACACAGGGGTTAGCTATGAAAGAGAGGTTTTAAGTGATGAAACAACCATGGGATTCCATCTTGAAAAGGATGAAAAGTATCCATGAGAATCATGCCATGAGTAGAGTCCATGGTACTCATATTGAAGATAAGGCTAAAGGTGATGGGTAATCACATGATTCTTGTTTAGTCATTGATCCTTAAAATAGGTAAGTGGAAGGTGGATGTTGCTCAAGGGACAAGCATTTAATAGATAAAAGATGATATATGACTTGATTCAACAATATAATGGTCAAAGATGCAAGGCATTGAGGGGCTCAGGTTGGTTTACCTTCAGTGAAGATAAATGATAAGCACCTCGATCCATAGGCATGAGTAATGATATAGGGTCCAAGCCAATTAGGAGTGAAACTTTCCCCATTTACTTTTCTCCACTTTTGTTACATGTTGATTTTCCTTCAGGATGAGGTCACCAACCTAGAAGGTTTGTTCTTGGACACATTTATCATAGGCACATTTGATACATTTTTGGTAGATTTGGAGGTGATCGAGAGCATTTAGATGACAACATTCATCTAATAACTCAAGTTGTGCCAAATGATCTTGGAAAAATCATCATCATTGAGCATATCTTTGAGTGAGATATGAAGAGATGGAATTTGGACTTCGAGAGGCAAGAAACCTCTGTACCATAGACCAAAGAGAAAGGTGTGGCAGTAGTTGAGGTGTGAATACTAGTGTGATAAGCCCATAAGGAAAAAGGAATGTGTGTGTGCCAATCCTTACCAATATCATCAACCACTTTCATAAGAATTTTATTTAGAGTTTGTTAGTTGATTCAGCTTGGCCATTTGTTTGAGGATAATAAGGTGAAGAAAAATTGAGTTGAATGTCAAGGCATCACAAAGTTTCCATAGGGTTTTGTTTTTGAATTGTTTTCCATTATCGTTATGATGAGGTGGTGAGGAACACCAAAGTGAAAAATGATGTGATGATTGATGAATTCACATATTTTCTCAATTTTTAGAAATAAGAGGTATGGCTTCCACCCATTTAGTGTAATATTTGGTAGTGGTAATAATCCATTGATGACATTGGGAAGAATGAGGGTTGATCTCTCCAACAAGATCCAAACCCCATTGAGAGAAAGGCCAAAGGTCTCGTGTGACCTGTAAGGCATGACTAGGGGTGTGATGAAGATTAGCATGTTGTTGACACTTCACACAATGCTTGACATAGTCACAAAATCATGGTTTAGGGTTGGCCAATAATAGCCCAGGTGAAGGATGCACTTAGCGACAGCTAAGCCACTGAAGTGACCCCCCACAAATCCCATCATGAACTTCCTTGATGGTGTATGGAATTTTAAAACTCATAAGGCATCATAAGAGGATAGCATCAAAACCACATTTATAGAGAAGACCACCCATGATGACATAGTGAGAGACACTTTTGAGAAAGGCTCATTTGTTGTCCATTGTGAGTAAGATCTGGAGGTAAATGAAAAAGGAAAGATAGTCAAAAAACTACTTATACCAAAGGTCACGTGGGTCAGTTTCAATGTTTCCTACAAGGTTGACATCTCAATTAGATAAGAAGGTGATTGCAACCTTTGTATTGTGACAAATATTTTTGAGTCAGAGGGTGAAGTGGGGATTTGAGAAGCAAGACAGGCCATGGTGTCTAAATTTATTAGTGGAACGCGGGGTGGTTTGAAGTTCATAATGGTCAAAGGTAGTCAAAATCATGTCAACATGATGCTTATACTTTTGAAGTATCTCATTATGACATTAGTATATACCATTAACTTGGTTCACAACCAGTTGAGAGTCACCAAAGATATTAATTGATTTAACATCTAAGGCTATGGTGGTTTGAAGACCTAACACGAGTGCTTCATATTCGGTGATATTGTTAGTACAATCAAAATCTAGTTTGAAAGATAATGGCATAGGCTCACCATCAAGAGGAATGAGGATAACTCTGGCACCACCCCCACACTTGACATTTGGAACCATCAAAGAATAAGGTCATCTAGTAAATGGTATCATCCAGGGAGAGGGTAGTGATGGATTCATCAGGGAAATCAAAGTTAGAAGATTGGTTTCTAGAGAGAGGTGTCATCTGCAAGTTGGTCAACAATTGTTTTTCCTTTGACATATTTTTTGATGGATGAATTCAAGATCTAGGTCTACAAGAAGCATGAGCCAACGTGCAACACATTTGATGTTGGTAGGGCTTAGCATACATGTAATGTAAGGGGTCAATATTGGTGACAAAAAGGTTTTTGGTTGAGTAGGTAATGGTGAAGTTTAGTGGTGAAAAAAAAAAACTAAGGCTAAGCAGAGTTTTTTTGTGAGTATATCTAGTTTCATAGTCTAAAAGCATATGACTTATATAATAAACCACTTTCTCCCTATGTTTCTCATCACGATGAGCGAGCATGGCACCCAGGAATGATCAGAGTAAAAAAATGTAAAGGTAAAATGGTTGGTCATCCTTAGGGGAATGAGCACAAGTGGTTGGAGGAGGTATTTTTTAAGGCATCAAAGGATTTGTGGCATTCATCATCCCATTTGAAGGAGACATCCTTTTTGAGAAGATGATGAAATGGATGGCAAGTGGTTGAAAGATGAGAAATAAAGTGATGAATAGATTACAAATTTCCTTGCAAAACTACAAAGTTGATGAAGGTTAGTAGGTGGAGGCATTTCAAGAATAGCCTTGATTTTAGTGGGATCAACTTCAATGCCATGCAAAGAAACAATAAAACCAAGGAGCTTTCCAGAGAGAACAAAAAGACACACTTCTTAGGTTGAAGGTGAATGCAATATTTGATGAGATGGTCAAAGAAAACTTTAAGGACAAAAAAGGTGCTCGGCCCGATGTTTAGATTTGGAAAGAAGATCATCAACATAATCTTCCAATATGTTATGCATGATGTCATGAAAATATAAGTTCATAGCCCACTGATATATGTAGCACCATCATTTTTAAGGCCAAAGGGCATGACACAATAATAGAAGGTCCCCCAAGGAGTGATGAAGGTGGTTTTGTGTTGATCTTCCGGGTGAGTAATATTTGGTTATAACTTGAGAAACCATCCATGAGTGATAACATCTCATGGCTAGGGTGAGATCAACTAGTTGGTCAATACTAGGTAGAGGAAAGTCATCTTTGGGGAAAGCTAAGTTAAGGTCATGGAAAATCCATGCAAATGTGAGTCCCCTATCACTTTTGTGATAGGAATGATGTTAGAGATCCATTGGGGATAATCAATGGGTAGGATGAAGGAAACCAAAAGAAGGCATTGGAGTTCTTCTTTGACAAGAAGGGAAATGCAAGGATGCATTTTTCACAAGCTTTTTTTCATGGGTTTGGCATCGGAATGGTTATGATATTGTGGACCACAATGTTTGGGTCAATACCAGGCATATCAACATAGGACCAAGAAAAAGTTTCTATGATCCCAAAGAAAAGAAGTGAAAGCTTCTTGTTCAAAACATCTAAAGATTGGCCTATTTTTAGAATGTGTGGGTCATCTTGAGTGTGAATATTGATTTTGATGGTCGATTCATTCAACATGGTTTGCATCTCAGAAGGTAATGACCGATGAATATAAGAATCTTCCACACCAAGGTAGGTGAGAATAGACTCATCATCCTGACATTGAATGATGTTAATAGAAGGTGTATCATCATCATCATGTCAGGATATAGGAAGGGAAGAGAAGAGGAGCCTCACCATCATGCTAATAAGTCAGAGGTCCTAGGGAAATGGTGTTCATGAAAAAAAAAAAGTTAGGAGGAATGGATTTTGGGTCCATAGACTCTGTAGGTGAAGGTGGTGAAGTTGGTGAATGGGGTGGGGAATGTTTATCATCCTCAATGAGTTCACTCGGGCCTTCTAGAAGGTGGTTTGAAAATCCAATACCACTATGGTCTTTATGCTTACGAGTGGTGCAAGGAATGATAATATGGTGGCCTTGTTCATAGAAACCAAAGCCAAATCCCTTCCAAGCACAACGATGGAGGAAGGTGTGGGTGAAGTGGTGGTTGGTGAGAGATTGAAGGTCGGAGGAAAATGGTCGAGTTTGGGAAGGTGGCTCGGGTGAGTAGGTAGAAGCATCAAGTCCCCCATACATTAAGTTGGTGTGAAGGTGGGGAGGACCATAGGGGAAAACCTCACCTATGTGGTGATCATAGTGGGGATGTTGGTGAAGTTTACCATACTCTTGAGGAGTAAGGAATGTGTCAATGTTATAAAGGTGGTACTCCCCAGAGTGAGGCATTGAAAAACACCTTCTAAGGGATCAATAGTAGTTGATATGTGGGTAGCGGGAATGGATGAATCACTGGACAGTTGGGAAGAAGAAGAATTAGTTGTTTGAGAAGTAGATGGGTTGGTTGATGGGTCAGCAGAAGTGTTAAAGGTAGTAGTGGGAATAGAGGAGTTAGTTGTGGAAGATGTAGTGGCAGCAACATTGGTGGATGAGGAAGTGGTGAAGAAGAAGTGGTAGTGGTGGTAGATGTAGATGCTTAACTAGTATATAAGGACATCATTGGGTTGATACAACATGTTACAGGTCTTGAATGGTGAAGGGTCAAGCAAGGGAATGGTATAGTTAGTTGTGTGCCTTCATGTTTGAATTTTAAACAATGGTGTAAGGTTGAAGGAACACAACCCATGGCATGAATCCAAGGTCGGCCAAGTAGCATGTTGTACTAGAATTCCCCCTCTAAGACATAGAATAATTCAGGAATGGCACAGGGGCCTACACAAATGTGGAGAATGATGGTGCCAAGGGTGGAAGTCATGGCATCATTGAATGAATGCAAAACATAACTAGGTTATTATGCATGTAATTGGTAGGGATGCACATTTGGTTGTACACATGGGAGGAAATGATGTTAATAATATACTGGCACCATCAATCATAATGTGTCAAAATGTGTATATTATCAATGTAGATGAAAATAAATAGGGTGGGGTCAGGATCATCCGATTGAGAGAGGTACAATCTCATCATCAGAAAAACTAGAGTGGCTACTTGATGAGTGGTAGTGGGAGTAGAGGAAGGGGGGAAGTGGTGAGAGAGGCCACATGGTGAGGAGTGATAATGGATGCAATAAGAGTAGGGTCATTAGGTAGAACCTCAATAGATTGTAGAACCTCAATGAGGGCTGTGATGAGACTCAGAGGTTTGGAAAGGTCATACAAAAAGACATTTTGAGAGGAGACTGGTGTAATTATTTAAGCATTGTATGATGGGAAACCCCATCAAAAATAGGGTATGTGGGTCCACGGATGGTGATTTTTGGTGCAAGTGTAGATGGAATATTGGGTAAAAGAGTAGTGATGAGTTGGTTGTTTTCTCCTTTCCTTTGTCCTTCTAGGCTCGAGTGGAAATTTGAACCATATTAATCTATGGTAAAGGAGAAAGTGAGTCATGTGATAGGTGTAGTGATAGGATGGGAAAAAATATGGTGAGGGCATATACTAGTTTTGTGAAAACAATGCAACACATTGGCATTTTGGTGGAGGTTTGGCTAGCTCTCTTATGTGGACCATATTGATCTCAAATGTTGGAGGAGGATAAAAGGGTTGTGGAGGTGGAGATGAAGGTCATTGAATAGGTAAGAGATGAGGATGTGTGGTGATAGGTGAAGGTGGAATAGGGTCCTCATCTAAAATATCATCATCATCAAAGTTTTCTTCGAGAGGACATAGTTGGAGAAGAATAGTCTTAAGAGCCTTACAAATTTTCCACATCATGCCCTAGCACACGATGGTAAGCAAAATTTTGGTATCATCAAACCCTTCTAGTTTAGGTTTGAGTGGGTCATAAGGTCTAAGTGGTGGCAATGTGATGATAGAGGTTTCCAAAAGGTTAGCTAAGATGTTGGCATAAGACCCTACCAATGGATCACAATGTGAAGTAAGTGTGGGTCTGATGGAAGTGTGGGTGACTTTGGTGGGAGAGGCACCACCGGAGGTGGAATCGGAGGTTGAGTAAGTTTGACCACCTGTTTGGTAGATAGTATGGTTTTAGGTTTGGATTGCACCTTCTTGGGTAAAGATGTAGTAGGTGAACTAGTTGTTGAAGGTGGTGTAGGTTTAACTACCTCTTTGGAGGGTAGTGGGTTCTTGGGCTTGGTTGCACCTTCTTGGGTAAAGGTGAAGAAGAAGTGTGTGATGTAGAAGGGAAGGAAGATGGATGGAAGGGGGGGTTAGCCAAGGTGATAATGGAGGTGTGGTGAAGGTTGTAGTAAGAGGAAATGTGGAAGGTACTAGTTGAAGAGAAGGAATGGAAATACATAGGTAATGATGAGGATACTGGAAGTGGTGTAGGTATAGGAGGTAGAAAGGATGTAGGTGATGGTGAAGGCATAAGTTGTGTAGGTAATTTGGGTGCAACAGAGGATCATGATGAGGTACGTTGTTGTGCTTTTGGTTTACTCTAGGTAGGAGGTTTCTTGGCCAAGGTTGATGGGTGGGGACCTAGGATAGATGGAAGTGGTGAAGGTGACAGGGGTAGTGGGGTGAAAAGTGGTGTATGTGGCCTAAGAGGTTGGGTCTTCCTCTTAGGTGGGGGAATAGTCTTTGCGATGGCTTGTGAGGATGTGGCTAAATCTAGTTTGATAGAGGATGGACTAGGCTTGATGTCGGCATGACTCCCAATGTGGTAATGGGTCTAGATGTGGAGGAAGATATAGGTGCAGGTAAGGTTTTAGGCATAGGAAAAAAATTTCATTTGATGGTAAAGGTTTAGGTGTGGGTGAGGGTGATGAAGAAGGGGTCACTACAACTGGCATGGCATGGTGGGTTTGGTTGTCTGAAAACACCTTTGGATAGATCATGGAAGTATCAACAGACAACATTTGCATTTGAGTTGAGACAGGAAGTCAAAGGCATCCCCAAAGCATGGAATTGTCAACATAATCCAAGTGGTCAGCCAAACATGAAAATGACACCATTGTAGGGGGATGATGTTGATTTGGTAGTAATCCTTATAAATAATGTCTATGAGATAGGAAATGGTTGGCTTTAGACTCTATGGGGTAAAAGAGATGAGAGAAAATCAACAAGATCCTTGAAAGCCAATGGAGAATTGTCACCAATAGGAAGGGATGTTGCTAATGGATCCCCTGTGGGTAGGGGAGATGACAAGTTGGATGAGGTAAGTTCATCTTTTGGTGAAGAAGAAGGTAAGCATGACTCTCCCATGGGTAGAAGAGTAAGTACTATGGGTTGTTTGTCAGGTTGAGAGGTGAGTGGGGAAACTACATCGGTGATATGGTGGACTCCTCCATGGTGAAGGAGGAGATAAGGGAGACTCCTCTGTGGGTAAAGGAGTAGATGAAACAAGTCCCTCCATGGATGAAGGAGCTCATGCAAGAATCTCCTCGATAGATGGAGTAGGAGGAAATTGAGTAGGAAGAGTTGGTATGATGTCAAAAACAACATGAACCTCATGAACATTACTATCATTGGTCGAGGTTTCACCTAGTTTGGTTAGATGATGAGGTGTGATTTGGGAATGAATTCTTGAAGATGTGAAGGTTCTGATTAGCCAGTGCATTAGGATTATCCAAGATGAGATCTCCATTATCTAACATTTCTTGGATGATATTTTTAAAAGTTATACAATTACCATCACTATGACCTCTAACATGATGATAGTTGTAGTAATCATTTTCTTTGTACCATGCAGGCATAGATGAGAGAGAGGGGTCAAAACTAGTATGTGGTTTGATGGTGGAAGAGTGACTTGCTCCATTTTAGAAGTTTTTCTAAAACTGAAGAGTAGGGTTCTCTATGGGAGTATATTTTCATTGTTTCTCCCACTTGAACTGGAAAATCCTAAACAAGAGAAAGATTGGAAGAAGGCTTTGATTGGTTGGATGGGTGAGATGGGCCATTTTCAAAACTACTGCATTGGTAGATCCTTTTTCTTTAGAGTAATTATTTTATGGTTTGGAAGAAGAAGAGGTATCATTTGATTTAAACACAACATTCTTGTTACATGTAATTGTATCTTCTTCTCTTCAATGGCATGAATTTCAAGTTTTTGGGCCATGGTGAATGCCTCATCAAACATGTGGAAGGTTTGAACTTGGAGAGTTGGTGAGATGTGTCTAGCACAAGCTCTAGTGAACAACTCTATTAACTCGGTTTGAGGTAGTTGGAATGTGAGTTGGTTGATCAGGCTCCACCAACGAGTGAAAAAATCTGTGATAGATTCATCTTCATATTGGCATGTCATGTATAAAGTCGGTCATGGTGACCTTCTTGACAATGTTGATAGAAAAGTGGTCTAGAAAATCTTGAGCTACTTGATTGAATGAAAAATGGAATGCCTAGGTAGAGCACTATACCAATCTAAAGCTAGGTCCTGTCAAGGACATTGGGAATGTTCACAAGAGAAAAGTGTCATCATGAGCGATCAGATAACACACATGTTTAAAAGACCACAAGTGTTGTTGTGGGTCTTCTTTGTTATTAAATCAGTTGAATTTAGGCATTTCCCAATGGGGAGGGTATGGATGAATCAGAATGGATGGGTGAATGGGCTCATTGCAAATCTCATCATATGTCAGAGAGTTACGTGAGCCGAGAGATAGATGCTTCCAATGTCTACATCTTGTCCATCATCATTTTGATAAGATCATTGGTAGGTTGTGATGATGGGCACCCCCTATAGTATAAGGGGGTAGATGAGGAGGGTATGATGTGGGTGACATCCCAGTATGTGGTGGTGTTGAGTACAAAATTGTGAGGAAGGAATGTAGGCCAAATAGATGTAGATGAAAGTATCTTGAATAAGTGATAGATGAAATAGGGGGTTGTTGGTGATAAGTGTAGGTAGGTGGAGTGGACATAAAGAATCTCATAGAAATCGAGGAAGAGACTATGGATGGAGAGGACAATGTTTTGGAAGGGAGTATGGGTTTTCATCACCATTGGTGGTTGAGATGCATAGGTAGGTATATGAGAGGTGGTGGAGATGCGAGATAGACCTACACTCAAGGTGGTTGATAAAGGCATGGTTGACATCATAGGAGTGATGAATCAAAGGCAAAGGCGACAAATATGTCATAGGTGTAGTAAATATCGATGATGTAGGGTCAAGATGGGAAACCACATGTGGTAAGGTGGAAGAGGGTAAGGCTAAGCTAGTAGTAGCTGATGCAGAAGTGGGTGTGAGGGTAGGAGGAATGGACATGCATGTCATATACAAGTTTCCCTGATGAATCACGGGTAGATGAATGAGTGAGATAGTACTACAGAGCAAAGGGGGTTGTGATCAAGGAGTTCATGAAACTCCTCATCACCAGTGGGTATGGAAAGAGCCTGATTGGGGTCCATGGGTGATGAGATTGAAGGGGGTGATGGGCTAGGTGGGAGCGGCTGGTGGCTAGCATGAAACATGAGAGTGTTAGCTTGTTTACGAGTCAAAACCATGTGATGATGATAAAAAAGTATTTTGAGCTTCATTGATGATGCATAAAACACAAAAGTAATGGGGAAAATCAGTCTAAAATGAGTGATTATATCATTGTTCTGATTGGAAAATCAAAATACAGAGACCAACGTCGATTGGGGTAACCGATGCTGTGATATATGGAATAACCACCACCGGTCGGCTCAAGACCACTGATGTCGATTCTTATGAAAAAAATAAGAGATTCAAATATTTGGCAATGAAAGGTGAAAATGGGTCAACCTGGATCCTAAAAATGATATCAGAGACTCAAGAGTGGGATAAAAATGGTAGAACAAGCCACAAAAAAGAACAAAAAGGTGGAGAATACTATTATTTTGGAAAAAATAACCAAAAAAGCATATAAACCGATGTCATCAGTCGATTAACCGATGCCGATGTAAGATGATGAATCGATGCCATGTCATTGGACCGATATCGGTTGTTGTGAAATTTGGGAAGAGAAGAAAAAAATGAAGTTTTGGTGATTTAGATCAAATAAAAGGGCCAACCCAGAGACTGAGTATGGCTATGAGGAGTCCTAATAAACCCAAATAAAACCGGAATACACCAATCATGATGTGGGGCATAAAAGGATAAGAAAGAATGAAGAAACACAACTCACACCTCAAAACACAAGTAGAAAAAGCTAACAAACATAAAAATCCTAAGTTGTAGATTTTATGTTGTGGCTTATGCCATTTAGGACTGACTATAAGTAGGATATAGAATTTTTGGTTAACAAAGGTGCCCTATAAAAATCTGACAACTATGGCTGGTTTCAGGTAAGTTTTGGCATGGGAGATCCTTCTCTAAGATGATGACTATAGAGAAACCAACTGGAGAGCCCACTATCAATCCTCTGATCATGTGATCATTGACAACTTCTTCCAGGAAAGATGTTGTTTAAGAACTGTGTAGTTTTTTTTTAGTGATTTGGTATAGAGAGTGTGCAAAATGTGAGCTATGGTTCAATTTTTCAACCATCAACTGGGCATGACTTCCAATATATAGTTTCCCACAATTTAGATTAGCTATAATGCAACAAAAAACAAAAATGCAAGTGCACAAGTTTTAAAACCCAAATCCACAAATTATATTCGATGAGAACAAATTATGAAGAGGTTAAGGGTATGACTTTCACTAAATGCAATACAAGAAAAGAAAGAAGAATTATTTTTAATCCCAAAAAACAAGTGTCACTGAGATAATCAAAAGAAAAAAGAATATTTCCAGAGAAGAAGCTTAATGTGAACTTGTTTCAAATGAAAATAGACACACAATTTTTCCCTAGGAATGAACAATGCAAAGAACCCCGATGGGTCCCACCAAGTGTGCCAAGATGTTTCACCTAATTTTTGCTTTTTTAGGATGAAACAAAATAAAGGTAAATAGGTTAGGAGGAATACTTGTGATATGTAGGTCAAAGGTTGAATGCATGCACGTTAATGAATTTTTGATCCAAGCTGATCATGAAGAGATTCCCTTTGGCTAGGAGGAATGACCTATATAAGAAACACAACAAGACCACCAAATAGTATTAATAATATAGGTTAGTGGACTTCCTAGCAAAATGCTAGATCCGGAAGCGAGGTGCTTCCTAGAAGGTTGTCAATCCACTTTCAAATATAAATTAATATTGCAAATATCATGAAGTAAGGAAATCCTACTATAGTTATATGATTTAGGTATCTCGTGCAAATACAATAAGAAAATCTAATCTAACAGAAAGGTTATGATTAGATCTAGAGGTTTGGTAGGTTATTCTAGGTTTTTTACAGTCTTGAGGGTCCTGGGATGATCGTGAGGTCTAGGTTGATTGGGTGAGGTCTGGGTTAGTTTTGGTTGATCGAGAGGCTTGCTGGTCAAAAGGAATGAAATGACACAGAGATCGATATCGGTCAGGTGACCGATGTTGGTATAGAGGTGAAACCGAATGACGGTTAGGTAACCGGTGTCGGTAGGGGAAATTGACAATAATTTGATAAAAATGGTTTTGGGCTTCTCTGATTACACAGAGAGTGAGAAGGGTGTGGTTAGGTTTGTAATATTATTGAGAAGACTCAGGGATATAGAGGGGGAAGTCACGGAAGGAAAAAAGGCTATAGGTGGTTGGGTTGGTAGATTGGTGAGGAGGTGGAGATAAAGGAATACATGCAGAAATAAAGTATAATGAAAGAGGTAAGGAATCTATACTTTAAGCAAGCACAATATGATCAAATCATGAATACTTACTTGCCTTTATAGATCTGGTAGGTGAAGGTGGATGGTAGTTGATCCGTGAAGAGATTCTGGAGTCAGTGTCATGGCAAAGTACTCCCATAGTGTTCCCATGAGTATTCCAATACTCTAGAAGGAGAACCAGATGCTTCTTGGGCTTGTGGTTGAGTATTTTGTGTCATCTGGATGTTGAGAGGCTTTGGATTCATTCACTTGAATGCAATAGTTCTCTCAAAACTAAAAATGACCAACCTAGGTAAAAGGTTGTAAAATTGTATATAAAGTAACGATGGTGGTTAGGTGACCGATGTCGGTCGAGGGATAACCGGCGTCGGTTAAGGTGGATAAGTCTAGGTTTACCAAAAATAGGAAGATCTTCCCAGATTTGGCATGTTTTCAAGTTGAGTCCACTTAGGGAAGTGGAGTTCTCATTAGAAAAGGTAGGAAGGTCATAGAAGAAGTCCAATTAGGTTTGAGAAGAATTCTTAGTTAGTTAGGTCAAGTGGTGACTCAACACTCGGAGTGATGACTCAACAGTGTTGAGAGTGATGACTTGGTCACTTGTGAGTTAAATGCCCCCTGGAATGGGTCCAGGTGAGGTGTAATGATGAGGTGGAGGTGTGAGGATGAAATTAACTTAATTAAAATAATTAAATTAATTAATAATGTGAGGATGAATATTAATATGGGATGAAGGGGTCATGATTAGGGGAATGGAGGTAATTTTGAATGGTACATTATGAGCCTTAAAATTACTATATTTTACAGAGAAGATTTAGATTTAGAATTGGAAGGGGCATTGGAAGATTTACTTGGAATTGCAGGATCCTTCTTACTTGCTACAGGATTAGGTTTCAATAATGCAGACTCCATGAAGGGTGGGAGAAGAGATCCTTGACTGATTATTTTGTTTTATGGAGTCACCACATGAGGATCTTCTCTGTCCTATTTTTCTTCACAACCGTGGAGGAAGAGGCTTTCTTTCTCGACGAGAATGAGTGAATACCACACATGAGAAACTGGGTGCATCTTCTTCGTTATCTTCATCACCTTTAGAATACTCACAAAATCTGATTTATGTGTTGTTCTTGAGTTCTTCAACATCTAGGAAACTACCCCATTCATTTTATTGTTTAAGTTACTATTCATTTTCTTGGCTCCTACAACTTGCATTGATAGGTGGGGCCTCCAAGGAAATATTTCAGGGTGCTCTTGCAATCTGATTCCTATCATCTATTTGAGGTGATATTCATTCAAAAAGTTCCCTTTTTAGTGATGAAATTTCATTTTACATTTTTTACAAAAAGGGTTGGTTCTTTCATCTCTAAGACGTTGAGCTTTACCCTTTGAAGGATTATTTATCTTTCTAGACATGATGAGATCATCATCAAGTTTAGTGTCCATTCTTTGTGGTTCTTCAATATTCCTCTATTGAAATATTTGTATAAAAATCCTACCTCTGGTGATTGAGCACTAATAAATAATCTCTTGGTGTTGTTCTTTGATGGTGAATCCTCTTCCAGTATCCTACAGAGAAACCAGTCGAAATGAGCCACAAAGTCTCTCATAGTTTCATTTTATCCTTTCTTCATTTGTGCCAATTGAACAAGGAGGTCTTGATAGTCCTCAATAAATCTGAATCTTTCCTCAAACTTGCTTTTTATGTCATTCCAACAAGTGATGGATCAGGTAGGTAGGAGGTAGAACCATTCCGCTGCTTTTTCTTTGAGAGATTCCATAAACAATCTTACTTACCAACATCCTCATGTGCAACTCAAAGAATTCCGCAAGATTTGGTGAAAGTGTCGATGTGCTCTTTAGGATGTTGTGTGTTATTTCCTTTGAAATTTGGAAATTTCTTTCAGGAACCCATTGGTAGATCATGAAGAGGTGGTTCAAGAGCGAGTGGGCATGTATTTATTCCCCATGGAACAATGGGTTGAGGTATTTCTACTTTGTCTAGCATTGTTGTTTCTTTTTCTTCTTCAGAAAATCCTTCTTCAAACTCTAACACTGATTTTTTTTGGAATAGGAAATGTAAAGACGTTGTGGAATACAAAAGGTCACTTGTAAAAATCAACAATATGTCTTTCAACACTGGATTTCCATCAGCTCCAATTTTTATCTTTTTTTGTTTTTTGGATTTTTTTTTGTATTTTTGGACCTTGCGATCATATTTTGGGTGTAGACGCTGCTAAATATTCCCATGGTGTGTGCCAAAAATTTTTGCAAGAAAATGTGTCGGTGGAAAAATCTATGGGTTTCTTACCAATGCTTTGGGAATTGAAGTCCCTCTACTTAAATGGTGCAACTTTCGTGTTTGCATGCATGTGAAAAGGTGGATTTCTATGGTGGCCTTTTGACCGAGGATCCAACAGGGGAACTCCACTGACCCTACGAAAAAGCTAGAAATTTATTGCTAGAGAGGACTTTGTCTATAAAGTGGGAAAGGGGAGTGAGAAATGAGATAGGAGAACTAATGTTGCAGGTAGAAAGTCGAGTCCTGCACACACTAGTTAGAAATTTCAACACATGCATTTATGAGAAGAAACAACTCTGTAAATAGCAACAAGACCGATTAGAATTTATGAGCACAAAGTATCAATAAATCCCTCAGTCAAAAAAGGCTAGAAACTCCTTCTTCTTGTATTGATGCTTAAACAAAAGTTGTACATAGTGTGGGAATGGAGGAAAAATTGTGAGGGGAAAATGGAAGAAAATGGCTATCTCCTTTGTTCTCTTTAAGTACAATGCACTCTTGAGTTTACAAAATCAATAAGGAAACTTTTGAAATGGGAATGGATTTAGTATTTATAGGAAGAGAAAATACTCTTCATATAACCTCCTATAACTCTTCGTATGTCTCGACACGACTTAAGACTCTTCACCTTCTTAGGAAAACATTAAGTCCCTTTTTATAACATATAGGTAACTTATTACATTAGGAAAATTAAGACATATGAAATAGTGCAACCCCAACACAAAATTAGAACATTGAGAAGAGAGAGAAAGTTGGGGGAGAATAGAGAGAGAGAGTAAAAGAAGAATGAAGAATGATGTTTGATTTACAAAATATTTTGCCTCTCGATAAAGTCCACCGATCTTTCTAGATGACTTAATGGAATGCTCCAATGTGATGAACTCTGAATCTCTGAACTCTTTGCACCTTGAGAAAATCCTTCATCTTGGCTCATGGATGTTTTCCAAGTTGAATGAATTATTTCACCGATGACCACAACTCCCACCCTGCGTATGATATACCTATGACCCAAACCATGTAGTGAGTGTCGAAAGACACTATTAGGTTCCTTGGGATGGATCTCAAATGCCCTGTGAGAAATTCCCATGGATGATCCCAAATGATGATCCCCTTATGTTCCATTGTGCCAAAATGCCCTCTAGAGTGTAACTTACTATTAATAACAAGTGCCTAGATGGAATACTTACTATTTTTAGTAAGAGGTGATTTTTACCTCTTCTTGACCATCCTTATGTGATGAAATTATTCATTCACTCTTGTGCACATTTCCTTTTCCTCGGCCACTTCTTGGGTGACTTACTATTTTTAGTAAGCACCCATATAAGGAACTTAATATTTTTAATAAGTGGTCATTTTCACTATTTTCTACTCTAAACAATCATTATGACTTCCTGGTGACCTTTGGTGCACATTATCTTTATTACGAATCACTTTTGATGATGACTTTCCAAACATAGCAAGTCTATATAGAAAAATTACTATTTTTGGAAAGTGGATTTCCAATGCTCGATTTGTGACAAAATATATTTTTTGGACTTGGCTCATCATCACGGTCACGTCCTCCGAATTTCGCTTGATTTCTCCCACTAGAATGCTTGGAAATAAAATTTAAAATTTTCACCTAGCAATGGCTTCGGGCACAAAGCTACCATGGCGGCCATTAATGGAGCTCAAAATTTGCAGGTCTAGTTTTTGTCTCCGATCATGATGAAATCAACTCCGTTGCGATAGGTTTTTCATTTGGAGTTCGTGTGTAAATTTTTAGCTTGTTTCCATTTCCGGATTTATGGGAAATCCGACAAATGTGAGCTAGGGCACGAGATGGAGGTTTTTTTGGAAAAAATTATTCAGGAACCATTCAACCTCCCATTTTTGCATCTTGATAATCTTTAAAAATGAGGAAATCTTTAAAAGATGACAGACATCTCAATCCATTGAATTTTTGGAAGATATAATGATTCTTCGTTGGGTGACTTTGAGGGTTTCTTCGAAAAATTAGTTTCTCCACCGCTTCAGTCCATTAATTTTGATTTTTTTGTGTATTTTGGTATTTTAGATGACTAATGATTTTATGGTGTTGATTGAATGTGAAAATTGTGCTTTCAAATTTGGTGAAAATCAGCAGAGTTTCAAAGAGATATGGAGGCGTGGGGGTAAATGGCCAAAAAGAGATAAGTGTCGTATTTATCTTGTGAAAATGGAAGGAGGGACAGGGGAGGGAGAATTTTTTTCCTTTATTTCCTTTGTCCAAAGGTATTAAGGGGACATAAATTTCCACTCCGTGCCTCATTGTGACACTTGTCGATCATCTATTGAGGGAGAGGAAAACTCAAAATTAGCTCTTAGGGGCTTAATTAGCAAATGAGAGGTCACATTGATGTTCGGGGATAAAAAAGGGGTGGGTGAATTTTTTCCCCTATTTCCATTTTCTAAAGGGAAAAAAGGGACATGAAATCCCGCTAGGCTCCTCGGTGCTGACACGTGTCCTCTTTAAAAATTTGCTAAGTGTCGAACCTTGAGAGCAAACTTGTGAAGGTCAGTATCTGAGTTCCCATGGAGTTTTTGACAAAATTGTATATGATTATAACTGTAAATGGACTTATAAATCCAATTCTAGAGGTATTTTTATTTATTCCTTGATTAATGTCTTGAAAATTTGGATTTTTGATCTAGATCCCTAGCTAAGAATGGAAAAACCTAGATATAAACATATTGCACAAAAGTGTTGTAAAAAATATGATTCCACCATCTTCTAGATATATGAAATAAATTTATGAATATATATTTTTTAGTTCATAAATCCATCTAGAGGTCCCATAATCACTTCCCAAAGTTCATGTATCTTTTTGGCCCCAGTGCACTACCTAGGCCTCGTGAACCCTATTTTTTGATGAGACCGCCCCAACTCCTCCGAATATTTCCTAAATCTTCCAAAATCAATTCCATGATGTTTTTAGACCAATTCATCTCCATGTTGGATTTGGCTCCTCCATTTTTATCCAGGGGTTGTATCGGTTTGGGAAGGCTAGTGGTAGCCCTTCCCACAACTGTCCAAAAATAGCAATCTTCAAGAACTACTAAAATCACCTAGGGTAATTGAATTGAATTTTCTTATTCACCTCGGGGATTGATTTAACATCCAATAGGAGGTCATTGGATTGACTAGGTAGACTTGGGGTGCCTTGGAAGGGTAAAAATTTAAATTTTTGACACAAGGGTATCTTTTCATGCTAGAAAATTGTCAATTTTCTGTTACACATTAACATGACAATAGATCCTTAAAAAACATAAACACCAATGCTCAGGCTTAGAAAGGAGAACTTGGGTGTTTTTTTCCTCTCCCTGGTACTAATGTCTTGGGGAAACTACAATAAGTTTCTCAAATCAACATAGTTCACAAAATTTTATAGAGCTATTTTCACAATATCAGGCATAGTCCTCCAACAAACATAATACAATTTGCCTCCTACATTCAATTAAATTACTACAATTTAGAACAAAAAAGGATAACAAGAACAAAGTAGGAACAACACCATCTGAAGTGGTGTTTATTGGATAGAGTCATGGATGGAGAGTAACACTAGACCTCTCTCCCCAACACTTGCTCTTTGGCATGAGATCACAAAAAAACTTGTGTTTGACATGATGTCTCCCAAAAATTCACTCTTGGCATGATATCACAAAAAACACGTTTTACATAGGATTTTTAGGACACTTTTTTTTATCCTTAACACTCTTCTATATCAAATGCACACTTTCCTCTTACACACTTTTACACAAATTTAAATACTTATGCAAATTTTTATCTGATTTATAAAATACGAGACTTTGAATACATTCTTGATCTTATTTTTGTATGTCTTTCCTTACAACAAGAAACAATAAGAAGGACAAAAATAGGTAGAACATGGTACAATACATACACTTCATCCCTAGGGTCACTTTATCTTCTAGTCTTCCATGCTTCATTTCTTACATTATTTCATGCTTCTTTTGTCCACTCTACATGATTATTAGGTACACATATTCTATCTAATTTATGCTATCGAGCATTCACTCAACATAAAGTGGGGGAAAATGTAGACACAAAATCATGCACTTGGGTACATTTATAGGTCTAAAACACATACTAGCATTCATATGATTCCTAAGCAAGAAAACTAGTAATTGATGACTATCTTTGGCCTCTTTTCTTTCTTTATTGTTTCCTATTTGGTCTTACACACCCTATAGCCTAGTCAAAACTTTACTTGCTTATCTTTTATGACTTCTGAGACACCAACATGTAGCCAGGATGCTAGTGCCTGGCACCCTCATCCCCATTAGGTGCCCCTGACCTCTTTCCACCTTACTCGCTCTTTTTATGCCTCTTTTATCTTTTGGGAATCTTATTTTCTTATGGTTCAAACTTCCAGTTGTCAATTACAAAATTCAACCAAGGGAATCATATAAATACATAGCTATGTGACCAAAATAAAGGACCAATCTCTAATAATTATTACTATCACCTAAGCTTGCATTCAAAAGGCACCTAAAACACTTCAAAGCATCCATTTGGCATTCAATCAAGGGACAAGGGAATACATTTTCTACATACACTACATAGGAATGGGAATTTCATTTTTCCATCCACACATTATATTTACATTGTTACATCTAGATACAACCTACTATCAAGTGCACTTGCACAAGGGAATCCTAGGGAACAATTATTACACACACTCACAAGAACTACATGGAGTCTAAGATGTAGTGCAACACTTGGTCATAATTTCACTCTATCGGGTGACCATTGGGGTAAGTCTGACTCCCATATTGTATCTTTATTTTTTGGGTTTTATGTGGTATTGTGGGTTTTGCAGGTGAAGGTGATATCTATTTTATAGGTTACATGAATCCTCGATGATCATATAATGAAAAACACGTGATCAACAGGAGTAATTTGACAACCTTGTGACACTTCAGAAATCAAATCCTAAGCCCCTACATAGTCACGACACATGAAGAGGTCTCCAAGACCCCTAGGATCCCATGCCCTATCCTATGTACCCATGTCTGGATTCATCATTTCTTGTTAGAATTTACCGTGTGTAATAATGAAAATATTTCCAATATGTGCATCACCTTTCCTTATTCAGATCAATCCCGTGCCAAACGTAGATTAGACAAGTCCTCTCTCCTTCCTCTTTTCTTAGGGTTTTAAATATTACATCTTATATTTCTTGTGTCAAATGTGTATTTTACAATTTATTATCATATGTGACTCTACAATATTTAGATTTAATTAATACAAATTAAATTAAATCACACTACCTCATTTACTAACCTAGAAAGCTTATGGCAATACATTGATACACTCACTTCCAACACTTGTAACAGGTACCAAAGGCTCCTAAATCTCACAATAATAAAACACCTACAATCATTAAGGCAATAATTTATACATTTTAAATCTTCTTACCAAGGTGAGACATCAATCTCTCTCATCCAAAAGAACTAAAACATCCCTTCCATGAGTATATTCAAAATAGACAACTCAACTCAATAATTTTTTAAGATAGTTGTCAAATCTAGTTGCATTCATTTAGATATCACATACTAGGTGGATAAAATGTTCAATTTGAGGCCTCTTCAGAGTAGTGCCAACATTGAAAATGCACAAAGGTGTCCTTAACCCAACTAATGTTTGTTTTACAGAATCCCCATCCATCACAAAGGGTTTAAGATCATGTTCAAATTATTCAAATAGCTTCACAACATGACCAAAAACTAGGGTTTGATAGTGACAGATAATTCTAGATATGTGATAGTGTTAGAAATTTATAGATCCATAAACTAAGTAGGTCCAAGACTATACAAAAGGTTCAAGACCATATATATGGTCATGGAAATAGTGTATGGTCATGCCCTTGGTTAGTTTCTAGCCACGATGTCCAGCAATTTATAAAAGCATAATTAGGTTTAGATCCTCCTATTTTTAGTATCCTTTGTTTCTTCAAGTTTGATCTTATTTACATATTAGTTACAAGTATTTATGTGTAATTCTAATATTGGTAATTAATGTTGGAAGTTAATTAATTAGAATAACCACCAGATTATTAACCCTTATATCCTTTAGTGTACCGATTCCTAATTATTATATTTCACATAATCTAATTAGGGTGTAAACATTTTGGTGAACTTGAATTGTGATTTGACCGTAGCATCCTCCTGTGAGGCTTGTTTATGACCTTCCTTTTTACTCTTGGTGCTATATTTGTTTTATTTTTATCATCATATTTAACCCTCATTTATTCTACAATATTCTCCTTTAACATAGGGGTTCTAAATCCTCCACCACTAGGAGATATTATTCTGCTATATCGGTATACATCGTGGCGCCATGACACCTACTCCAAGATCCTATTCTAGAGTCGACATCTTTTCTAATATTGTTTTTACCATCAATGATGATCTTATATAAGGTGAAGGTTATATTAAAAACCCTATTATGCACTCTCATGATCTTTCAAAAGATGAGATACAAAACCTTATATGATTTCTACAAGATAATCCAACTCATATTGATCTTATCCTCTATATTGCAAGAGATCAACTTAAGCATGCTTCACTCTCTCATGTTGAGACATCTGATATTCCTACATCTACGATGCCTACCTCCTTGGGGGCACCTAATCCTTCCATGCATAATGTTTCTATGCTTGTCCCTACAACCAATATGAATAATACACATCGTACATCCATTCCTAGTAGTTCAAAACTTCTTCATCTAGCACACAAGCCCTTGAAACCCTTTTTGATACTTTACAAGATCAAATATTACATTACAACATGCTACATCCTCTTCTAATCATGATATGTATTCTAAGAAAGTACTTCACAATCCACTTACACCCAAAGTGGTTTCTTGTACTCTTTTCAAATCAATTTTCCTCTCCAAAACTCCCTACTTATGATGGAAAAGAAGATCCCGCTGGTAGCTTTGCTCCTTCCAACAAATTATTTTGATTATGCCTCTCATGAAAATTTTCTCACCAAGCTCTTTTCTAGGAGTCTTAAATATTTTTCATTGTAGTGGCTCTATTATCTCCCCCACACTGTGTGCTCTTTCACTACTTTGGAAAATTAATTCCTAGTATAATTATGTATTAACATCTCGGGAAAATTTTTCTTATGCACAACTATCTAAATTGAGACAAGGGTATAAATGACTTGTCAATGATTATGTATTATGATACAAGACCATGCTTACCAAAATGAGTAATATATTATCTAATAGTGAATTGAAATTTCTATTCACATAAAATTTCTTTCCTTCTTTGAAAGAATTAGTCCTATTTGACAAATTATGATCTTGTGACCATCTATACCTTATGCTCAAGGAGTGAAAAAATAATTTACTACATATGAATATCTATTCACATGAAAATTCCTTCCTTTTTTCAATAATTAGTCGTATTTGAAAAATTATGATCTTGTGACCATTTATTTCATATGTTCAAGGAGTGAAAAATAAGTTATTACATATGAATAAAATCAAGTGTGTTGTTAGCAATCCTACCACATCTAATTCCAAGTTTTTAAGTAAATCCACATTAAAAGGAAAGATTAGTGGAACTAGGGTTTATTCTAAGGATAATGTCATTGGTGTTTCTTAACCCACTAAGTTGCAAATCCAACCCACACATCGGTAATTTACCTCGCTTACCTTGTTCCCCACACATTTTATGGAACCAATTTATTGAGTGTAATCTTCTCTTTCTCTATCTCTCTCAATCATATGAGGTTGATATAAGCAAGCCTCGTAATAAGAATTTTTATGCCAATGCTTACTACAACTATCATTGATGTATTATTCACTTCACCAATAGGTGTATTAAGCTTCGCCATTTCATTCAATATCTCATAGACTCCCAAGCTATCAAATGGTATGAGCCTACCTATTAATCCAAGCCAATCAATGATAATGCCAAACTACAAATATTCAATGATCCACTCCCTAGCATAAAAATGAATTATTTATATCTGAAGTGCACAATAATTATCATGTGGTGCCACCATCATCTTCTTATGATAATCCCTTAGATGCAAAGTGATTTTAATTATCATTCATACATAATTTTTTCACTTCTCATTCCATTGGGTGATTTTAATATGGATGACATTATTTTCTTTGGTACTTTATCTATTTTTGTCTCTATTAACCAAATACATATATGTGGTGTTTTGGTTAACCCACACAATAAATATAATGTCTCGCACTCTCACACTTCTTTAATCTCTTAGCATTTCTACATATAATCTTACGTTTGACACTAATCTTTGATATCAAAATTTCTTCAATCTTGGTTTCTTCTACTTAGTTTTAGTACCTTAAGTTTTGTTATCCCTTGGATACATGATCTTAGGGATATTCCTTATGTCATCCAATAATGTGTTAATATTATCCATAACTATGAATTTTTCACCATAAGAGGTATTCCCTTGAGGATCCTTTCCCTGGTTTTCCTAGTCCTTCTTATACAATTCCTATTCCTACATCTAGTACATCTATGGATAGGTCCTTGGTTACACACAATGTCCCTTGTAGCTCTATACCTCCTAGGTTTTTCTCCATGTACATGGTTCTACCCATTACTTCCTATAACACCCTCTCCATTAGGTCCCCTAATAAGCCTTTGATTGCACACTACCTCTCATGGTTCTAGTTATCCTAGGTCCCCTAATAGGTCTTTGGTTTCACACACCGCCTCTTACATCTCTCGCTCTCCTAGGTTTTTGATAGGCCTTTGATTTCACACGATTTTTCTCATGGATCCTCTTATCACAAGGTTCTATCTAATTTTTTTAGTGCATAAGCTCTCTCCCTCATTTATTGAAGGACTTCTAGTGCCCATGTTATGTATATGAGTACTCACTCTTCTAGCCCTCCATACATGTCTTCTACTTCTCATACTACTCATATATCTTCTTCATATGTATTAGTCCTGATGGAATATTACCTAAGTATCATAGGATCATGAGAAAATGAGGTGTATGAAGGGGAATGTAGGCGTGTGTGGATGTTTGATGAAATAAGGGCACACTAAGGAGAGATAGAGCTTGGAACTTAGCCATTTTTTCATGTTGCGGGCTAAAGATAGGTTAGAGTGTGGAGCACACATTAGATAAAGGTAGAGGACTTCAAGGCTAAGAAACAAATATTTTGGGAATAAGTACAAGATTAAGAGACATACCAAGTTAGAGCTAATAATAGGATTAGATCAAGGTTCAAATATAGATATAATCTATTATTAGCAAAACTTGCATGCTTCATAGCTATATTTTTAGTGATACATGGCTAATTTGAGCATGTAGTACGTTTTGAGAGTACATGGGTGGTGGAGGGAAAGTACCCATCCATATATATGCATTGATCTACATAGTTTAGGGAGTTCAAAGTTTTGAGTTTTAGTATGATCGTATGTATTAGATTTATGTTGGCATGGTTTTGCACGCATGAATTTATGATAGTTTGCAACGTATTCAACAACTCACTGATGTGATGAGATAATATAATGGATCTTTGTCTATGGATATTGGTTGTTAATGAATATATTCATGGTTATTGTATGGTAAATATGATTATAATAGTGATATGATCTAATATGCTTTCTTAATATGTGTGTTTTCAAATTGAGCTCATGGATTTGATTATTCGATGGAATAAACACGTTGACTATGGTTATTATGAATATATATGTTAATACCTTGGCAAGACAATGCTAAAGAGGGACTTGGTAGCTACGAACACTTTGGGTTAGCATTAAGATATATCTGGATGAAGTGCCAACATGCCTAGGAAACTGAGTATAAAAATAAAGACTACCTTTTGGTTCTACTTTCAGGACCCATTTTTCAAAGTATTTTACATGATGTTGGAGAATGATGGTGTATCAAGTGACTCTTGTGGACATTGAAGATTGTGTAATCGATAGACAAGATCAGTTTGTACAAAGATATGGTTCTAGACATGTTTTAATACACGCAAGTGGGTGGAAGATAATCTATATTATGAACTCTATGAAACATTCTTTTTCTCTTTTCTAATAGAGTTGTACAAGTGGTTGTTAGTATATACATCAAATAAAATATGGAGTTACAAATCAAGTTTTTTGGACACAGGAAGAGTAAATTTTTTTGTTTGATGCGAGATAAATCTTGGACGTATGTTGTAGAGTCATTGGTGGGCTGGTGTTTTCCGTAGCTATAATTTGGAGTACATTGTGTCTACGTATTCTTGTCTAGAAATTACCGAGTTTTAATTTTTGCACGAGCCTAGAGGATCTTACATACGTGCTATTCCTATGACAATTAAGATCTTGATGGTGGTCTTTGAGTTTAGAGTGCCTACCTATGGTGAGATAAATATAACATTGTGTGTAAGGGAAAGAGAAGGTGTGGTGAAAGATGATAAACCTTGCGGCGAAAGGAAGAGATAACAAAGGTGGCTTAAGTACAACAAAGCACGGGAGAGGGAATTAGCGAAGCAACGTGATATTGAGGAGTCTATGGAGTTTTGGAGGATGATGTCTTAGGAAGGATTTGAGGCTCACGTGGAAGACATGGAGCTAGAGCATCAGGATATCCCCCACTTAGGAAAGCACATGCCAGAGATAACCCCCTTTGGATTTTGATGAGAGTTCATATGAGGAGGAAAGAGTAAGGATAGCGGAGGCACATTTGATCCCACCTAGCAACCTAGTCCTTGTGCCTAGTGTTCTCGTTCCAAAACTAGTCATTGATAAGAAAATGAGTATAGGTAATCCATTAGATTCAAGTAGATATCATTTTCCCTTCAATAAAAAGTACATTAGGTAACACATTCATTTATGGTAGCACATACACCATCTTTGTTATTTGGAGGCCCTATTGGAGGAATATTTTATGGTGTGTCATCTGCACAAAGTGGAGGTGCAAAAATCATCGGGAACACATTTGGAAGTATTGTAACTTCACAAACTATGGGAGTTGTTTTTATTACTACATTTGGGACACAAGGAAGTACATCCATTGGTCTAATGCCCAATGCTTTGGTGGATCAGTGGGTCGAGGATCAAGTGGATCAGGTGGTTCTAGTGGTGGAGGAAATACTAGTGGTGGTTTTGGTTCTAGATATGGAGGACAGGGAACACATCCTCAAAGCAATCCCCACATCAACCTCAAAATTTTTATTACAAGATGGCCCTCCACTTTCCATAATATAGATGTATTGAATATGTTGAAGAGAATGTGCACAAGTGCGAGTTGTTATGGCATGCTAAGGGAATCAACGCTTCGATTAGAAGGTGAGGCAAGTTCTACTACTCTTCACGAGCATGCATATAGTTGGTACAAAAGTATGACCTTCATAATACTTGTAGTGGATTATGATGCTTTACAATATGAATTTCTAGCTTGAGTTCCATATTCCGAGTTTGACCGTAAAAGTATCAAAGGTGTTAAGGACATTAAGCATGGATTATCTAAGAACGTTTGAGAATAAGATGCATGTTTTAAAACTTTGTTTTCAAAATTGTCTTATAACATACATCTGTGTCAACATGCACATTGTTTTGTTGGTGGATTGTTGACTCCATTTAGAAGGGAATTATATCATAAGACCTTTGTGGATCTTTGTGAAGCTTTGGAAGTATCTCTGCACGCTAAGGCACTTAGGAGTGTGGACACAGGGGTGACTCCATTTTTAGAAGCGTGGATTGCAGCAATGGTGAAATAGCTAGAAAATCTCTTTGCTAATTCAGTCCATGAGACATGCAATGGAATATGGTGTACAAATTGTGAGTTTGAAGGACATATCAAGGATAGCTATCCTCACAAGTTGGCTAGTGCCATGTTGTTGGGATTGTGAGATCCGTCATTTAGACCATGATTTGAGTAGATTTCCTCTCTTGCGCTTGCAATCTAGAAGAATGTATCTATGTATTATAATATTTGTAAAACTCATACTCATGAAATCATTTACTACTGAGTGATTAATCCTATTCATGAGGCTATTGAGATGGGTATGCACTGTAATAGTGTAATAGGTATATCTAAGGAACAAGGAGAAAACCATAATGAGGGGGCATAATAATGGGGATAATAGGAATAAAGGATTCCATGGTGGATATAGAAGACGAGGTAACTATGGTGGAAGAGGAGAATTTCCTAGAGGAACTTGTTATACTTGTGGATCTCCGATCATTATCAGTGTGAATGCCCTTAGAATGTGGTTTTCTCATGGTGTGGAAAACAACACAAATTTGAAGAATTTCTAGACTTATATGAGCATATGAGCAAGTGTCATAAACAAGATAAGGGAAAAACTATGTTCAAGATAAAATGCATTGATGGAGATCAATGGATGTCAAAGGTTGGAATTAGTTACGAACTACAACCGGCCTTAGTCACTATGCACATCTGAGGCTACACGCATTGAGTTTACATGTGCTCATGAAACTTCAATGTACAATATGAATATAACAAAATAAGAAGGGATAAATGTAAAGTACACCGATGCTGCACATTAGAAAGAGGTATACCAAGAAACTATGGACATTATCAGGGATCTACAAGGAGAGATTCAAAGTTTGAAGGAGTAGGCATGTGTGATGGAGTGAGAAAAGAAAGTTAAAATCCCATAGAAGGATGTAGATGACTTGAAGGAGGTATGTCGAATGTTGCATCAGGAGAACATAATCCCCTTATTAGGAGAGTGGTTAAGATAAAAATTACCACGCACAGGTAATGAGCGTGAGAGATAAATACTTCATGTAAATATACCTCCCCATAATCATGAGTATGATAAGGATATTACATTGAATGCAATCATAGATGGATGGCTTTTGAGAAACATTCTGATAGATATAGGTGTGGAAGTTAATGTACTCACATTGGATGCATGGAATCAGATGGGAAGACCACCATTGCAGCCTTCTTTGAATATTTTATATATGGAAAATAGAACTAGAGCCATGCCTCTTGGAGTGTTAAAGGATGCGACTATTACAATTCAAGGAGCCAAGTTTACTGGGGACTTTGAAGTGTTGGAGCTAATTAAAGCAGATAGCTTCCCATCATTACTTGGGTGCCCCTAGTGTTATGTGAATAATCAACAAGGGGTACATTATCTTTGAGAATAAAGAAGAGAACATAATTATACCATTTATAGATGCAAAGGATGCTCTCGTATGTTTAGCCCTTAAGTGAATAAGACTTGAATTGGATAAATGCACACAAAATCGAGACCTTGAGGTAATTGAGCCATCTAAGGAAGGAGTGATACAATGGGATGATGCTCATTCGATTAGTGATACTACAAGTATTTCTTGTGACAATTAGGTGCATGGAACATATGAAGTATTTTTCCAAGAGGTTAAGAACACAATTACTCATGTGGTCGTGTCGTGTGTCATTTGACACTTGAGTTATAACTAGGTACCCTGGTCCACCGGTGAAGGGAACCTTGATGTATTTTTGTGCACCATGTACGCCCGGTGGAAGGATGACGGTAGAATAGGAGAAATATGTTGGTTTATACTCTACGTGGGACAACAACATGTTAGTGGACTACAAATAGAGATAACTTACTAGAATTGCAAGAAGTGAGAACTACCCTTTCTATTAGGTTCTTAAGGAACAATGTACCTTCTCAAGTATGCGAAATCCATGGGAAGACCCCCGCTTTGCACCATGTTTAGAATTGTGAGAAACTTTTGATGAATGGGCAGGAGGCCTTTCTACCATCACTATGGGTACAAAATATTTACAACACCCTATGTGGTTGCATGCATGCATGGTATGTTCATGCTTTGAGCTAACACAAGAAATGATTAATTAGTAAGAGATGACATCATGTATGATCCATACTTTTGAACATTTTTCTACTAAACCTTTGGGAAATGAAGCATTGTAAATTATGAAGTGCCTTACTTTGGGAGATAGAGGCGAAAGGCTGAGTAAATTCTTTTAGAATTTTTGGAGAGATGGATTTAGAGGTGCACCTTGACCTTGAAGAGACTTAAGAAGAATAAATGGTCCACACCTAGGAAGAAAAGGAGCAAGATAAACTGGTATGCCCGATAAATGATGATGATGATGATGATGATGATGAGGACAATAACTTAGATGTTAACCACACTAAAGGTATGCACGAGGTGATGGATATAGTAGATGCAAATGTGTGAGTGTATCACAAGCCTATAAAAACAAAGAAGGTAGGATTTTCACTTAGATTAGATTTTCCTCAAATGTATTTCATTCAATGTGTTTCCTTTCATCATTGTTATGCTTTGTAAATTTCATTCTATGTTTTGTTTTCATAAGTTTTCTTGTGCACCACTAGATGATTACTATCTATCGAATTCATACTCAGAGGACCACCTATATTTTTATTATGGGGTCAAGCAGATAAAAGTGGTATGCAGGTACATATATGGGTTAAAACTTGAACCTCCTTTGAAATATTGGTGCACATAGAAGAAATATGTTATAGGTGCTCAGATTGAAGGTTCTTTTAAGGAAATTTTCTTAGATTGAAGACCACACATAAAAGGATGATCACACAATGTAACGTAAGGTAGGCAACAACATGGGAAACTACTTGGGATGAGGCACAATGGTTGATGTACTTTGTCATATGGATGCAAGCGTAAGGAGGGCTTGTGGCCAAGAATTAGTAGGTGCACTAGAAGGTTATGACTAGGGCTCAAAAAAATCAATGAAAAGTGTGGAAAAATTAAAAAGGTGTAATTAATGCTGAGTACGGTGGTAGGTGGAGAACAATTAATGCAAACAAATTGGAAAAATCTATAAAGTGGGTGCTTGCAATTTTAATTTTACCTTGCATGTTTGAAGATTTCAAGTTGTGAAGTGCATTGTGAAGAGAGATTTTCATGTGAAGTGTGAGAGAAAAGAATTTACGGGCATCAAACTAGTTTTATTTGTGCACAACCATTAACGAAGCTCCATAAGAAGGGTGTTTTAGTGAGTGAAAGGTGTGCTAGAACAATATTTGTGGAGATAGGGTTTTAGAAAAGAAAAATCATAATTAAGGAATGTTAGGGCACATGGAATTCAAAGTTGTAAAGGTTAAACGAGTGCATGGGGACATGTTAATAATCATAATGGCACCCAAATGAGTAACTAGATAAACTACTTAGGGAAAGAAGAAAATGAACAAGAGGTGGAGTTTGAGGATGTCTTTTTACTGAAAAAAGGTTTTTAGAGATACGATATCTTGAGGGCGTGATAATGGGGTGAGATTGGGAGTCACATATCAGAAAAGTGAATATAATCATTGAAAAGAGGAAACTAAGGATGAGATGGATAAAAACTTGGTGAAGAAGACAAATCTATGCATAGTAGATGATAAGCCGATCTATGATGACTGCGGGAGAAGTTCTTTAGAAAAACATGGATCTTACAGATTTATGAGTTGCCATACTTTGTGGGAAAATAGAGAGATTATATCGGTGGTTGATAACCCGAGTATATGATAACTTCTTCTATTTTTCTCGGAAGACAGTCCACCTCACCGTGCCCTTGATTAGAAAGTTAATTGGGTTAAGGAGCTCGGGCACCAAAATTACAAGTGAGCTTACATATGATGTTGATGTGGAGGAAACTTCTTTTGAATTATATGTGAAGGGCATGCGCACGATGGAAATTGAAAATCTAGATTCATACCCTGTGATTAAATTTTCTTCCCATCTTCTCACTAAACTAAATAACTAGAAGCGTTGGACTTAGGTAAACAAGAGATGGTTGCATATTGCTAAAAATATTTCTTAAGGGGGTTGTATATAATGTATTTTCTTTTATAGCTGAGACAATCATTGAAGAAGAAAAAACGGATACGATAAGATTTGACGCCATACTTTTGTCAATGATATTTTTGGATATTGGAGTGCTCGATGGGCCGAATGATAAAATTTGGAAATTCCCATAGGAAAAGAAATATCTTGCAAAGAAGATATGAGACTGGTAAGGGATCCATGAGTGAACCTTACAAATAAATACTAGAAATTTGGTATAACAATATGTATGAGGCCTTCGGGCATGAGTGGAGAATACCTAAGGATATTCCTTTGGTATTAGAAAAGTAGGCTTATTTTGTGGTATTCCAATAGTTTGCATTGACAGGTTTGGGATGAAGGATTGAAAGTGGAAACCATGGTGTAAGCTCCCCTATGCCTTTACCACGTTCTACTTTCAAGATTCAATGTAAACAAATTCTCCAATGCTCACAAGTTGAATTTTGATACGAGATAGTGTAGAATGCAGTACCATACTCTTTGGAAGAGATATGTGTATCTAAGTAAGTCTACCTATATAGAAAATTAATGTCTAATGATGTAAACATCAACTCCATGATCTTGGCAAATGGGGACATAGGCATGACTAAGGTATACAACTACCTCAAGACCAAATTGGTGATTGGGAAGTATATTGAAAATGAGTTTAAGCTCTCTAATTTTCTCAAGGGGAAGCATACAATGGGCACCTTAAAGGATGATGAGCCCATAATTTTAGATGAGTAAAAACCTCATGAAGAAGAAGAATTGAAGGAAGACAGTGGCATCATGTAGGAAGATGATTTTATGGGAAAATTGAATGTGAGAAGTAACTCCTCCATTTAGAAAGAAGGGGGATACATGAGAGAGGAGATAGTCATTGAGGAGATAGAGAAAGATTAGGGTAACATAGGGGATCAAGGGTTCAAAAGAGTTTTGAGGAAGACAAGGACATGGGGATTTAGCACAAGACCCTCACAAATGGTAAGGAAAATCATGTATAACCTCTTCAATAAAGCCCAAACCAATGAAGAAGAGGTGTAAGTATATGCCCAATAAGGAGAGTGAGGAGAAGGTGTCCAATGAAAATGCACATATCATCCATGGTACACATATTATTGATGTAGAAGAAGAGGATAATCTAATTAAAGAAACATAGAATGATACAGAGGTGTATGAAGAGTGAGAGGAAGCATGAGGCAATCGTAGGGAAGAGAAAGAAAAAGATAAGGTCAAACCATCAGTGTGGGCCTACTATAGAAATGCTTGCGAGCATGACATGTGAAGGCTTGAGTCTAGATATTGATGTGCATATTCCTAAGGGGCATAGTTTTGGGAGGAATAAAGGTGAAGATACATTAATTACCCTCTAAAATAATTTCTACTAGGTTTTAGAGTACACTAGATCCCGAGAAATTATATGGGTTGGAGTTTATGTATCTAGAGGAAACAAATATGCACATGAGGAAACAAATGTCTTGGAGCATACGTGAATCACCTAGATTAGTCTCGAATATAATGTGAAGGAGGAATCATGCATCAAAAGGAAGATGAAGAATAAATCCCAAGCCACACACACAATAGTAAGGATAACATAATTCACGAGATGAAAAGGAAAGTAATGCCTTGAATAAAACGGCAATTGAAGTGGTGCCTAGAAATGTAGATAAGACAACCATACTTAGGAATTGCTAAAGGATAATAAGAGCCTGAAAGAACAAGTAGAGTAGTTGGTGAGGGACAAAAAAATATATAAGGAGTAGAAGGAGAAATTTCTAGTGTTTTTCTGGGAGATTGGAAGAGAGATCGTACATGCATATCCAAAATTTGACATACTTACAAATTAGACACACTCTTTCTCCTTACACTTTTTGCAACATTGCGTTCACCTCCTTCTTGAGAATAAGTATGGTGCACCAGAGGAAACCAAGGATGTGGCTACGAGAGGGAGAAGGAAGTTGTAGTAGAGAAGGAGATAACAAAGAAACAGTCACGTGTTGTATAGTTGAATATGATGAATTACTTTGCGGATATAAAAGATGAAATGAAAAGGAAAATTTGGCACTAACAATGTGTGAATCTCTAGAGCATACAATAAAAACAAGGACATTGATAGAAGAAAATGAAGTCCTTGTCACCAAGAAAAATGAAACTTTGGGGCATGAGGAGAGGTGACATTAAAGGCAGAGAAGTGCAATGCACTCAAAGTATCCCGAGATCCTCATGATGACCAGAATAAATGAGATAAGAAAGCTGATAGCGTGGTGGATGGATGTAATGGATTTAAATGGTTTCATGTTTGGAAAACATGATAAGGGTGTAGAAGCAAGAGGGCTAGGACATGATTTTAGATGAAATGGATGCAATTTTTATTTATATTCCTACTAAGGCGAAGAAGGGATGCAAAGTGACTAGAATGAATTAGAAGGAGACAAAAAAATGAGTACTTTGAGCTAGTGTTACCCACCGAAGAATAACATGCTAATTTTGAAATATTCTTATACTCTTTCACTTATTCTCAGAAATTCATTCTTTATTCATTATTATTTGGAGAGATAAGTTAAGAATATCCATTGTTGAGGGTGGTAATGACATTAGTGTGGGCTAATGTTGGCCTGGTGGAATATTACCTAAGTAATGAGAGGATCATGAAAAAATGGTGCAAAGGAGGGGGTGCGTAGGTGCACATGCATGTTTGGTGAAAGAAGGGTGCGCCCAGGAGAGATAGAGCTTGGGACTTAGCCATTTTTCATGTTGTGGGATAAAGATAGGTTGGAGTGCAGAGAACATATTAGATCAAGGTAGAAGACTTAGAATTTAGGAAAAGGATATTTTGGGAACAAGTAGAAGATCAAGAGACATGTGGAGTTAGAGATAATAATAGGATTAGATCATGGTTTAAATATAGAGATAATCTATTATTATCAAAACTTGCATGCTTGATAGATTTATTTGTAGTGACACATGACTAATTTGAGCATGTTGTTTGTTTTGAGAGTGCATGGATGATGAAGGGAAAGTACCCACCCCTATATATATGTATTGATCTACATAGTTTACGAGTTAAGAGTTATGAGTTTTGGTATGACCGTATGTATTAGAGTTATGAAGGTATTATTTTGTGTGAATGACTTTTTGATAGTTTTGTAACGTATTCAACTACATGAGAAAATATAATGGATATTTTTGGATGCATATTGGTTGTTGATGACTCAATTCATGGTTATTGCATGGTAAATCTGATTATAATAGCGATATAATCTAATATGATTTCTTATTATGTATGTTTCCAAATTGAGCTCAGTAAATCGATTATTCGGTGATATATACACTTTGACTATTGATGGGTCATTATATTCTCTAATCATTTAACTAACAAATTATTTTTCTATTATCATTATAAAACCAAGGCCATGTGTCCAAGGTTATATACAATGAAGCTTTATGCAACTCAATTGTTCAAATGTTCCTTTTTGGGGTTTTTGGTTGTTATGCCCCTATCTCTGTCTCTCATTAATCTAGGGAAATGTAATGCTAAAATACTTGAAACAACATTACTATGATGAAATGCATTTAATGGAAATAATTTTATGGAATTGGAATGCACACACCAAATCAATATAATAGAACTCAAATAAAAACACTCTGATTGAAATGACGCACTCGAATTGAAATTTCATGAAAGGAAATAACGCACATTGAATAGAAATTGTAGTAATGGAAATAAGTAATTGCATTCAAACTATAACTTATCAGAAACCACGAGCATGCATAAATGTAAAATCCTCTAGTTCCTTGGTCGAGTGGGCCCTTGCTCTTCCTCGGACGAAGGTAATCTCAAAACCATGGGATATTTGAAACAACATCTAATATATTGATTCAGAAAAGTTCCATAACATACTTAATAGATAACTAGAAAATAGATACTAACCGTTACAACCATACTTTGCAAAGTACCAACATCAACTAACTACTAAATTGTTCTTCAAGGAGATGTCTATATAGACATAGTCGATTACACATCATGCAAAAATTTTAGGCACCTTTGATTTATTTAACTAAAAACCCCATTAAAGTTCATTAAATCCTATGGAACTTCTAAAATCAAGATCCATGTTTATAGGTCATCAATGGAAAAATTCTTACGTGACCTTACGATGGCTCTGCAGACTCGAGACTCCTTGATTAAAATTCCCAACATTAGCAGTAAATTTCCACCATTATCCTACAAATCTCACCACATTTCACTCACATAGGTGATTAGTGGGAGGTTCTATGGTAAACAAGTTACATGAAACAAAACAAGAGAAATGCATTGAACTTACTAGGATATAACTATATAAAGCATCCCCATGCACTAATTAATCATGTTTAATGACAAATCAATAAGCACATAGATGATATAAACAAGTCAAATAATGCACTCATCATCTCCCCTACACTTTACCTGTTGCATGTCCCTATGCATCTCATCTTTTCCTTGCCTAAGGCCAAGTTGTTGTGCCATATCATATTCCTCAAACTAATCTGCATATTGTTTCATGGTTCCTTTGCATCCTTGATTGTTTGAAATAACTTCCACCCAAGCTGTGAAACTATCATGTGACTGGGTAGTGTTATTCTACCATGTAGTAATCAAATTTAGGAGAAGAGGTGGCCTCACATGTGTTCCTACCCACTCATCACTGTATCCCTTGTCATTTTTCTCAAACAACTGCCAAATTATTGTAACCAATGCATCACCCTCCGTATACACCAACTGAGATTATGAGGGGAGATAACTTCCCTCATTTTTAATGGAAAGTTTAAGGTATCCCACCTTCTATCACAATCCTACCTTGCTTCACCAAAATGCTGTTGACTATAGGCCTCAAAATCTTACACACATTTTAGTATAATCTTTTAATTATTTTCCCAACACCACTTTGATAAAAAAGAGATCAATTTTTTTTTCATGGCCACATCATTGTGATGGGTAGGCCTAATGTAGAAACCTATGGTGTGATCTGTTTGAGTGAAAAATCTATTTCTTCACCCCATGTAATTTGGTTTGTAAGCAAGGACTAAAATTCCTTTAACTAAAAATCTTCCATAAATAGATTAATAAATAAATTAGGCACATTGGTGACAAACATGTTGTGGAGGTAAAATTCACACAGCTTGATTTTGTATCTCAGTGTACTATTTTGATAAAGTGAGACAAAGGTTTTTCCATCAGGATCTTCATGAGGTTATTGAATGCACATTCTCATTAATTACCAAGCATAGAATTTCTCTTGGAAAAACATGCTATAGATAGAAGAAGGTTTCCTATAGGCCGAAGCTTACAAGCCAATAGAAAAACAAAGTATAAAATAGATTCTAACTTCTTATTCTTATTTGCACTGGCCTCAATCTCCTCTTTTAAATTTTTATTTTCCTTTTTTAATGCTTTATTCTAAAGAGATAACATATTTAAATCATCCCATACTTTAAGGCCTATATCTCTTTGTCTCTTGAGACTGCTAACCTCTACCTTCAAAGCAATAATTTCCCTCACTTTTTCTACAGTTCTCTATGTAAATGCAGTTTGCAAAGATAAGTTGGTTTCTTGCATACCTTTTAAATTTTCCTTTAGGAAGGCAATTTTATCTAGATAACACCTCAGTACATCATCTCCATGTGATTCCTAGCCACCAATCTCCATTGCAATAGATTCTAGGGCCGGGTTCTCGTATATCCGGTATCAAGGCATTTTCGTGAGCTCTTGACTCGGTTTCCTGTTGCAGAAATATCTAGACTTTATGTTGTAGGGATAGTTGTTGTGAATATATCATCCTTAGATTGTTCATCAGGGATAGTTGAGGTACCAACCTCTTCCTTCTCCTCCACAATGGGAGTAGAATCTTCATGAATCGGTTAAGAAACTTTAGGTCTTTAGTAACGTCAAGAAGACCTTCTTGGCCTCAACGAAATAGAAGAAGGAACTGGTAAAGTGATTTTACCCTTAGAATTTTGTGGCATAGAAGATGGAATATCCTGACCACTAGGTTCTTCCACAATCTCATGTTAAGGACGAGGATCCAATTCGAGCTTAGGTCAAATGATGGGATATGGTCTCTTCTTGGTTTTATTTTGTTTAGAACTCTGTGTTGTAGGGGTAGTTGTTGTGAATATATCATCCTTAGATTGTTAATCGGGAAAATCAATGTACCATCCTATTCCTTCTCCTACACAATGGGAGTATAATCTTCATGAAAAACTTTTGGCTGGGAAACTTCAGGTCTCTACAAAGTACAAGAACTTCTTGTCCTTAAAAAGATAGAAGAAGGAATTGGTAAAGTGCTTTTACCCTTAGAAATTTGCAAAGATAGAAGATGGACTATCCTGACCACTAGGTTCTTCCATAGTTTCATGTGAAGGATGAGGAGCCATTTTGAGCTTAGGTTGAATGATGGGAGATGGTCCCTTCTTAATTTTATTTTGTTTGGAACTCTCCCCTGCACTTATTTTTTGATCCTTCTCTTGGGTCTGTAGAAAACATGATGTGAACAGATCAATTGAATAAGCCCTAGGTGTTTCAATGTAGCCTTACCACCTCCATTTTTATATTTTTGTCCCACTTTAATGACTAAATTAGCTAAATATTCAGGTAAATTTACCTTGAGTGTAGGGTTTATGTGGCCTTTCTTCAAATGAATTAAAATATTTAGCGAATCCCCTCAAGCACGTATGGCTATCTCACAAAGATAAAGTACTGTTGACCCATTTAGCAACTTCCTCCCAAATACGCACAAAATTTCCTACTTAATCCCCTTCTGAGTATCATATGAAGTGAGGATTACTTCCGGAAAATATTTTTTTCCTCATGAAAAAGAGAATTAGATCTTTAAGAGGAGCATTTGTCTTAATCTTAAGACCAATTACGTAAATGAGATAGGTTAGAAACAACTTGAATAATTATTTCTACTCTTTTCCCCAAATTCATGAGAAATTGGCTTCAAAATTTATTAGAAACTCATCAAATAAATTGTCATTGAAGCTTTCAAATTTCCTAATAAATTCTAGCTAGCCAACATCATAAAATACCTAGAAATTACAACATTTTGAAGTAGTGGGTCTAGACAAATTGGTTTAGATTTATTCTTTTGACCCATAGTATAGACGAATGTAGACAATTGTGAAAAAGAACAATGTTGTGTTTCAACTCACAGAGAAATGACATGAAGTGTTTGGTGAGTGACAATTTGAAATATACCACAATTTTTTTAATTGCCTTAGGTCGGTGTAAAATTGGCGGTGTGAAAATTTGACAGACCAAGTTTCCATGGGAAGTTTTAATGCATGGTATGACACACACCCCATCATATTGAATAATAATGCCACCTTTAATTCTTATAAAAAATCCCTTCCCTTTCTTAGAAATTTGACACATGTTGTATCACTACTAATTATGATTCATGACACCCCACTCCACTTTACGAGGTTTTGAATGATATTCCCAATAAATACATTAAAAATTGTGTATTGATTTAATCATGCTAAGTAAATGTGATGGGGGAGTGCTTCAAAAGTTAATATCCATAATGAAGTAAAATGCACTTACCCTTGCCATCTAAGCTTCCTTATATCCGTATATTTACACATCCTGCACTCATAGAGAAAATGTTAGTGGTGTACATTCTTACAATAGACATTCCCACCTTTATTAAAAACATGAAATAAATAAAATTGTTGGTCATTAAAATGTGCACATGCATCTTGGATCTGGAAGATCTGAGATTTTGAGACAACAATGGAACCATCCCCAAGTTGTGGGACCTTGCACACTTGGGACGGATCTCCGGAGAAGGTCGGTTCCTCTACCTACCTCTAATGCTACTACTACTCCTAATGTTGAAAGAAAATCCTAGAATAAACATACCAAGGACCAGGGATAGAAGGATGTGTAGAAAGGGAAATGATAAGCTAAAGAATGCTATAGCACCAGGTAAAGGGTCGATCTCTCTCCACAAACAATGAAGGAAACATATTAGGCATAGGAGAAGAGGGCGGGTGGCGGCAGTGCCACGAGATAAACACGCAATCTCATCCTTCGATGTGTATAACACATGAACATGGGGACTACAAGTGGGAATATGCACAACATGCTAAAAAGGCAATAGAGAGGTGAGATGCAATGAAAACAAGAGAGGGAAGACAAGAGTTCCACAAAACATGATTTTATTGCTCAAGGGACACACAGTCAGTTAAATTCATGGTAGGAGGTGAGAATACATTACAGATACCATGCCAAGGTCTGAGACCCATGGGAAGTCAACCACCATTTTGGCATGGTCTTGTTACAACAAGGAGGGATCCTTTTTATAAAGTAGAACTCTGCTATTTATAGAAGAAGGAGAGAAGAGAAGGAGAAAGAGAGGGAAACTCGGATTCAAATATTCAACCACCAATAAAAAGTGATAAATTCCTATAAATCCACCTGCAAGGCTATCATATGTGCTTCCCCATGTCTGTTTGGCATGTGAAAGAAGGAAGAAAGTAAGATCTGATTGAAATATGGTGGTTGAGGTCAATTAGATGTGTGCATTGATGATTAGAAAGACATTTCCCTATTTTCCACCTACCAAATCCCACCTAGATTTGAATTTGAATATTCCAATGTGTAGCTTGTGTCATCATCTCTCACGATAAGTCTAGATGCGCTCGATTGGGGCTCTGTGGTAGAAGATACATCTATTAGAAGATATTAGAGTCGTTTTGACACAATGAAATGTGGCACGCACCGATTGATTAAGGAGTCACTAACCATTCATTTATTTTGTATTTTCTACCATGTGTCATGCACCGTTAGTTTTCTAGATTTGGTACCCTATTGGCATACTTTTATAGGTAGAATGTAGGATACTCAAATCTCACAGATGATGTGGCACAATGAATAGCACAGAATGAGATGCAAGGCATGAAAGTAAAAGATAGGTGCACAAAAGGGAAATAGAGGGAAGGCACACGTGGAGGAATAGGAGAATACTTGTAGGGGACAAGTATGGGGAAGGGCATGAGCATTCAACTAGGGAAGGGAGCACGATGGCAGATAGAGAAGGGGCATGTGAAAGAGTGCAAGGTGCGCAAATGTGAAGGCATGCGAGGGACTTATCCGATTTGGAAGGAAAGTCTGAGTAATTGTGTACAAGCATAGGAAAGAAAGTGGGCATGCATGAGGAAGGCATACATATAAAATGGAAGGAGATAGAAGAATTCAGAGAGAATGGGAATAGAAGTAAGGAAGGAATCAAGGCACATTGGGTGCATGAAAGAATTTTAGTTAAGAAAATTATGCCAAGGGAGCAAGCTTGAGTGTGCGCAACTTGAAATGTGAAACATCAGAGTCAAAATAAAATATAAGTTATCCAAATAAATAGGAGAGTTATTTGGATAACAATTTTGGTGACTTTTGGGGGCCATTTGCCTACTAGATGAAGATACTAGTAGCCTTAGAATTCCATTGGGTATGGATTATAGTGCTAAACTTGAAGGTCTGATCTACAACTTGAAGAACATCCTTAGAGTCACTTGCAACACTTTTTTGAACTCGAACTAAGCCATTTCTCTCATATGAAGATATTGTAAATTATATTAAAGAGAGTGAAACCTATGCACTTAACGTTGGAATTACCTCTACCAAAATTGAACGCGCCTCTAAGGAAACAACAAAAGGGGCGCATGGGTGCAATAGGAAAGGAAAGGAAAGGTGCCAGAGGGAGCATGCTGAAACAAAAACACAACACTATGTACAAAGATTAAAATCATACATGTCCTAAAGGGAACATGCAAAGTGTGGGTGAGCACTTGTTTTATCGAAAGCAATGCTTATCTACCCTACACTAACCAGAGGCAAAGGGTGCTCTAGTAAATCCTACAATAGGTAGCGAGAAGTAGCTTCCCTTCCTAAAAATTATGACGATGTAAATGATTTGGTGCTAGACATGGTTCTGAACAAAAGTGAAAAACCAACTTGCAGATGGTGTTTCACCCGCCTCAAAGTATCAAAAAACATAATGTATGCCTCCCGAAGTTGTTGTGGGATTGGATTTGAGAGGCACTCTTGACCTTTGGTGTGCTTAAAAATATACCTCATGCTCAAAGTGAGCATGACCTGGGTTCATTTTAAGATACCTCTTGGAAATCGAGGTGGAAAATACTTGGAAAATATCCTTGGAACCGGTTTCATGGGAAGGTGAATTTTTTTGGGGTTCGATAGAAAAATTTTTGCTTGATTTTTAAGTGGTGTGACAAAAGGCTACAGATGCGTGATAGGAGATTTACTATCACACATCAACAAGGTTGTTATCAAGCATCAATGAACCTTGCTTGAAACATTTCAACAACCTAGTTGACACACATCAATGAGGGTGTTGTTTGACGTGTGACAGAAAATCTTCTCACACATCTGCAACCTCCGTCCTCTTAGTCACGTGACAAAAAAATCTCCATGTCACACATCAACAAACTCTTTATCATGCATCTACTTCCTCCGTACTCCTATCGCACATCAACAAACTCTCCATGTCGTACATCAAAAACTCTCCCTATCGTATGTCAACAAACTCTCCCTATCGCGTCAAACAAACTCTCTGTCATGCATATACTCGACCTCTTCCCTCTTGTCATGCATTTGTATCCTCCACCCTCCTTCCACATGTTTACTGTACTTGATAATACATATGCCCCCAAGTGGTATGAGTGAGCTAGTAGTGTTCTACCTGGCGAATAATATAGGATTATATAGGGGATAGTTTCAAGGGTAGGTGAAGCTAACCCCTAAAAAAATTAAACTGTAATTTTTAGGTGAACAGTCACTGACCTATGCCAAAAATTCACCTTTTCAAATTTTTCAAAAATGGAATATTCACCATATTATGAATATTCACCACTAAAATTATCCCCAGCATGACCTGATGACAACTATGTTTTTGGCTCTAGACTAGCCATGTGTCTTATTGGGCAAGGCATGATCCTTCCGATTTTCCCATTATTTTGAAGCTCAATCCCGCACATGGGATTTTCTTGAAAAATCTCCTTTTGAAGGGGAGTGCTTGCGAGTGCTAGGTCATGCAAAGCTAGGGTGCACATGATTCTACCTCTACAATAAATTCAATCTCCTTCGAAGTGTGCCCTCTGGGACTAATTACTTTTCTTATGGAACAGCACTGTATGATTTCCTCTTCCCATTTAGAGTCACATGAGTCATGCCATTCTTCAACTGTTCTGTAGTCATCGAATATGATGATGTTGGTTGGGAAAGGTGCATTGGAAAAGGACTATTTGTTTATGTTTCAGCTAGTGAGGGACTTGGAAGAAAATAGGAGGAAGGGTGAGAAAGGCATGTACACCAAAGGAATAGAGGTGCGTGCGAAAGGGAGAATGGAAATGAATTAAAGATGAGGGGATGAAGGAGGGAAATTCTGAATGGGGGTAGCATGCAAGAAGCTTAGAACATATGCAGTAGAGGGCCGAGATGATGTAGACTGTCATGTAGGAATGAGAGGGTCAGTAGGATGGTAGTGCAAGGATGCCTGATTAATAGGGTAGCCACGCAATAGATTTTGAGCCTCCATTTCTTCTACCCACTATGTAATCTGGGCAACATCTCAGTGATAAAGTGTAGCTTCTTCTTAGCACAAAACCATCTTGGTATAGGGCTGACCCATGGACAAAGGACCTTGTAGCCAATTTTAGCTACCTTTATGGAGCACTTGACTCTAAGATGCATCATTTCCATCTCCATATTTTGCACCTGCCTCTCAAAATCAGCTTTGGCCAAGGAGTTGCCACCATTATTTGCATAAACATATTCTTCATAAAAATTTGGGTTAGAAAAAAGTGGGTTGTATGCATTTTTGGGATAATGGGGCTTATAAAACTGATTTGGAGGAGGATTTTGGAACTGTGGGGATGGAGGGAAATAGTTCTGCTATTACAAATGAGAATTCCATGAAGGGAAAGAAGTCATGATTACACAACTTCAAAAGGAAAACTGGATGAAAAAGGAGGGGGCATTGATCCATGAATGAGAAAATGGGTGCATTTGGATCAGTGGAGTCACCAGATGCATTGAAAGATGCCTCCAAAGGTTGGATCTCAACAATAACACATCGAACTTGTTGAGATGAAGATGTATAGCTCTTCAAACTGGTCTCACCGGGCATTGCAAAACTAGTGGTCATTCAAACATCCACCCATGTCTCGGATCCCAAAGAGCCGAGCTATTTGAGACAATAATGGAACCATCCCCAAGTTGTGAGACCTTACATGCTTAGGATGGATCTCTGGAGAAGGCAGTTCCTCTACCTACCTCTAATGCTACTGCTACTCCTAATGCTAGAAAGAAAATCCTAGACTAAATATGCCAAGGGACTAGGGATAGAAGGATGTGTAGAAAGGGAAATCCTAAGATAAGGAAGGTGATAGTACCAGGGAAAGGGTCGATCTCTCTCCATGAGTAGCAAAATAAAAAGAGTGGGCACGGCAGGAGAAGATGGTAGGTGGCGTGCACCATAGATCAACACATGGGATCGACCTTCAAACATGTGCAACACATGAACATGAGGATTGTAAGAGGGAATACAAACATCATGCCGAAAACACAACAAAGAGGCGAGATCTAATGAAAATGAGAGAGGGAAGACAAGAGTTCCATAAAACATGATTTTATTGCTCAAGAGATGCACAATCGAGTTATATTTATGGTAGGAGGTGAGAATACATTGCAGAGACCACGCCAAGGTCCGAGACCCATGGGAATTATCTCACTACTTTTGCATGGTGTTGTTACAACAAGGAGGGATCCTTTTTACAAAGAAGAACTCTACTATTTATATAAGGAGAAGGATATAAGAGAAGGAGAAAGAGAGGGAGACTCGGGTTCAAATCTTTAACCACCATAATCAGTGATAAATGCCCGAAAGTCCACTTGTAAGGCTATTATATACACTTCCCCATGTCTGTTTGGCATGTATAAGAAGGAAGAAAGAAATATTTGATTGAAATCTGGTGGTTGAGGTCAATTAGATGTGTGCATTGATGATAAGAAAGATGTTTCCCTATTTTCCACTTACCAAATCCTACATAGATTTGAATTTGAATAGTCCAATGTGTAGCTTATGTTAGAGATTTTCCGACACATAATGACACGTGGCACATGTTGATTGACTAAAGGAGTCGGCCAACTATTCATTTGTTTTGTATTTTCTGCCACGTGTCATGTACCAATTGGTTTTCCAGATTCGACACCATGTTGGTAAGCTTTGATAGGTTGCGTGTAGCATACTAAAATCTGACAGATGACATGGCACAATGACTGGTGCAAAAGGAGGTGCAAGGTGTGAAAGAAAAAGGTAGGCGTGCCAAAGGGAAATAGAGGGAAGGCGTGCATAGAGGAATAGGAGAATACTTGCAGGGGACAAGTATAGGGAAGGAATGTAGGCATTCAAATCAGGAAGGGCGTGTAATGGTAGATAGAGAAGGGGCATGTGAATGAGTGCAAGGAAATAAGGAAGTGCAAGGAATGCAAGTGTGAAGGCATGTGAGGGACTTAGCCGAGTTGGAAGACAGTGCTGTAGAAGTGCACTCGAGGAGTGCGTGATAGGATATAAAATAAAGCGGGCATGTGGGAGGAAGGTGCAAAGGGAAAATGGAAGGAGATAGAAGATTGCAGAGAGAAGGGGAACATAAGCAAGGAAGAAAGCAAAGCATGCGAAGAGCTGCATCAAGTAAATTGTGCCAAGGGAGAAATCTTGAGTGTGTGTAACCTAAAATGTGAAACATCAGAGTTAGAATAAAATATAAGTTATCCAAATAACTAGGAGAGTTATTTGGATAATAAAAAAACTACAATCTAAGGGAAAGAAGATCAAAAACATGATCATAATTTATTTATTCAAATTTAAAAAATTAATAATCATGACAGGAAGAGCCAGGATCCTCCACTGAATCCATTTCCTTGCATATCAACATATATTTTTGAAGGTTTCTTTATCTAGAGGAAGTTGATGCATCCTTAATCTATGTCCATCTACCGGAAGAGTTATTCTATCTCCATAAATCAAAACAATCTCATAGCGCATTATCAAACACTTGTTTGATATGGTATGGTCTTAACCATCCCGTCCTCAACTTGCCTTTGAATGGTTGATACTTTGAGTCAAAATTAAGACTCAATCTCCTAATTGAACTTCCTATTATTGATATGAGCATTGTGCCAAGATTTTATTAGTCCATCAAAATCTGGAACTTAGTGAAGAACATACGTAAGGTTCACGAGGGATGATCGGGGAAGGAATCACTTGCTAAGGACAGAGACAGATTTGAGACTTATCCATTTTCAAGATGATGAGCTATTTTTGGAGATAGCGTGTCGAACACACAAACCTGTTAGAGACTTACGTGACACACATTGGCTATTTTTGGAGGATCATCTACGAAGTGCTTTGCATGGATATAGGATAATAATAGGTTTACTACTAACTAGCTTAACTAAAAGAAGTCTATTGTTAGCACACTTACATGTGTGGCTATTATTGTAATGATGCGTGGCTAATAATAACATTGTCTGCAACCTATTTTGGGATTGGATAAGTGGTGAAGGGAAAGTCCCCACCCTAATAAATATGTAGTGAAATGTGTAGCATGGATATACGAGATATAATATGTAAGGACTAGATTACTATGAGAATATACTATCAAATCTGATACATGCTTGAGCGTATACTATTGTTATTGTAAGAGAAGATTCTATGTATAATGGGGGCTATTGGATGAATCAAGGTGTTAATCATGGTTATAGTTTATTACTTGCATGAATTGTTTTCTTATGATTGTTGTCCGATTCATGATACTTTAAGATCTAGATTTGAACTGCAATGTAGAATGATATATTAGTTATGGATATGAGTTCTTTAAGTCTTCATCATGATAATATCCTACAACAACAACCCTAAAGATGAGCCTAATACCTTTGTGCGCTTTGAGTGAGCACTCAATCTAGGATGAGTTATGTGCTAGCACTCATAGACTAGTGAATTCTAGGTTGCATCACTTTTCTTTGATGTTAAAGAATCTCACTTTGTTGTTATGCCTCCATCCTCATTTCATCCAGCTCATTCATTTACATTATTCTCTCACATTGTGCTTCTTCCAAATGGATGTTAGCTTCCATTGATTTCCTCTAAGTCTACAATTCAAAATAAATGGGTAACAATGGATTTTTTTCCATACACCGATTCATATGGGGAGAAACCAAGAGTGGTCTTCCAGGTTGTATTGTAGGCCCAAACCACTTTTGGGAGTTTTTGTACCCAATTTTTTCTGTCTGCATTGACAACTTTGGTTAAAATATTCTCTGGCTCTCTGTTTGTAACTTATATCTACCCATTGGATTGGGGATGATATGGTGATGACTTCAAATGCTTGATTTGGTGGATCTCAAGGAAATCCTCAATAATGTTAGATAAAAATTGAGTTCCTTGATCATATACAATAGCTCTAGGGGTACTAAATCTCATCATAACCTTGTTGTACAAAAAGTCACTAAAAATGTTCATTGGCGAGATGCTAATGCTTGAACCTCAACCCACTTTGTGACATAATCAGTGCACACCAATAGGTACTCTTTCCAAAAGGATGGGGGATCAAAATTCCAACAAAATCAATACCCCACTTCTCAAATGGTCCTAAGACCAGCTAAGGATTGAGAGGAATTTCCATGGATGATGTAGGCTTTCCCATTCTTTGACATGCATCACACTGCCACACATACTTCTTGATGAGACTTGTGAAGAGAAGGCCGCAATACCAATCTCCAAGGACCGTGTGAATTATCCTCTTCATTGAGTAATGTCCTCATAATGGCTCATCATGACAAGTTATCGCATGTCATATACTTCATCCTCATGAACACACCTGCGAAGAACCATATTAGGGCAGCATTTGAATAAAATTTTGTTACACCATTTATATGTTGAGCTATTGGTAACTAATCTCTTTCATTCATTATTGGTAAAGTGAGCTGGAAACTTCCCCAGTAGTTAGGTAATTCACAAGATTAGAAAACCATGGAGGTTGAGTCCATATTGCAAACAAGTTTTCATTTGGAAAATGATCCTAGACTGCTTCTTCTTCTCCTGAAACATTCAATCTTGAAAGGAAATCAACAACAACGTTAGTCTTTCCTAGCTTATCAATAATTATTAAGTTAAATTCTTACAACAAGAGTAACCATTTGATAATTTTCCCCCACTACTAGTTTATTCATCAAATACCTTATGGTTGAATGGTCAAGTATAAACAAATATTTTGTACCTAGTAATATAATGTCTGAATTTATTCAAAGAGTAAACAACAACTAAAAATTCCTTTTCCATAGTGGTGTAGTTTCTCTCTGTAGGGGTCAAATTCTTGCTGATAAAATAAATGGCATACATATGATATTCTTCATATTTTTGTCCAAGAACAACTCCCATTGTTGTATTAGATGCATCAATGTGAATATGGAAAGGCTTCCCCTAGTTGGGTCCTCTCAAGACTAGAGTGGTGGTTAGCTTCTCTTTGATAATCTTGAAAGCCTGCTGACATTGAGGAGACCATTCAAAAACACAATATTTTGTCAAAAAAAAAAAAAAAAAAACATAGGCTCATAAATTTTACTAGTATTTGATGAACTCGCCTATAATACCCGTATGTCTAAAGAAACTCTTGATGTCACCTAATTTTTGGCCTAGGCGATTGAATAAGTCTTATGCAATATTTTTGGGGTCGACTTGTATTCCTTTGGAAAAAATATGATGACCTAAGAAAATTCCTTGATCAACCATAATCAGACATTTTTCATGACTCAAGGAAAGTTGGTTCTGCTCACATCTAGTTAATAATTTTTCAAGATTGTTCAAAGATTCATCAAAAGTGGAATCATGGATAGTGAAGTTTTCCATGTAAACTTCAACACAATCATTTGTAAGATCTGTAAAAATGGCCAAAAATGCTCTCTGGAAAGTAGTAGGTGCATTACAAAGCCCAAATGGTAGGAATCTATATGCAAATGTACCCTAGGGACAAGTGAAGGTGGTTTTATCCACGATTAGTAGGTGCAATACCAATATGGTTATACCCACTAAATCGATCCAAGAAGGAGAAATATTTCTTATCTACAAGATTGTAAAGATTCTCGATCAATAAAAGGTAGGGGAAAATAATCTTTCTTAGTGGATTTATTAAGTTCCATATAGTCTACACAGATTCTCCATTTACTATTTGTCTTGAGAACTATAACTAGTGGTGATACCCAATGACTATCAAATATAAGATAGATGAATCCTACCTTCAACAATTTTTATATCTCATTTTTGACTATGTCTCTAAGTGCTAGATTAATTATTTGTTGCGGTCGTTTCACAAGGTTAACATCCTCGGTGTATATATGGTGAGTGTAGATGCTTGGATGGATCCCCTTCATATCAGTATAATCCCAAGCAAAATCTTGGGAATGCTTCCTCAATATTTCTAAAACCCTAGTCTCTTTCTTTGGACTCTAAGTTATTACCAATGGTTATCTCTTTCCTTATGTAAACAATCACTTGTTTGGTATATTTCAAAAATACGAGCTCTGCATCAACAATTAAAGAATTCAAGGAAAAACATGAGGCTGAAGCATGTGCAAAATAGTCATATTTTTAAGAGACATAACCTTGGTTAAAGGACAATAGAAATCAATGACTGCACATTCCTCATTATAAGCATAGGTTTCTTTACAATTTTCATTGGAAATGTCACTTACCAAGGTAATATTATATGTTGTGTTCAAAAAGATAGTTTTGTAGCCTTAATTCTAATTTCCATAGCCCCAATTCTGATTTTCGTAGCCACAGTGTCCTCTTCATCAGACATTGTGTATGACTCAACAATTTATTCCATGTGATTTTTCACTACAATGGTGGCTAGATAAGAAGAAATCATATGATTAGTATCTGAATAATCTACCCATACATGTTCACAATCATCCACATATGGCTGGGCAGGAGGATACAATGAAATATTCTTTGATTTTTTCCCATTTAAAATGGTCATTTTCTCAACCTATAGTCAATATATGCAGCAACAGTAGCCAACTAGGGTCTTCCTAAGATGAATGGATATCCCAAATTCCAATCTTTAGGTCAGTAATACCATAAAATTGATGGGATACTCCTAAAATTCAACCATGACCATTACATCCTCAATCACTCCATCTGGTACAACAATGGATTGATCTGTCAATTTAAGAACAATATTGGATGGTTGTTATCCTATTAAAGACAACATATTGAACATATTTGTTTTTATAACATTGACGAAAACACCAAGATCCACCAAAATGTTAGATATTGACTAACCATTTACAAAATAGTAATGACTAGACTCCCAAGATCCCCATATTTTGGTGAAATAAGATTTCCAGCAACAAGATCAACTAGATTCCCTTCCACTTTGACCATTTTTGGGTATTTCTTCTTTCTTCCTGGTGTCTTTATACACTGGTCTCTAATGGTCCAGTTTGCTTGAAATGTCCCTTATTTCTCTCAGAAGTGGGACCTCAATGTTCATCTTTTTCAACTCATGAACTAGTGTTGTTTCTTCTACAATTCAAGTTTCCTATAATCATTCTGGAAAAGGAGTTGCATGTGCATTATTATCTTTTCCTTGATGTTCCTAGTGTCTTGCATTTGTGGAACATGTTCAGTTTCTTCATTTTCCTCAGGTGTCTCTTCTTTCTCATTTTCCTCAGGTATTTTTGTGATAACAATAGGAGGATGATTCAATGTTCTCCTAGACCTTAGTCACATATTATTGATAATATTAACCTGTATTGTATCACTTTGTCCTGCTTCATTAATTGAAGTTATTTGTTGATGTTTAGGGTTCAATACTGCATTAGGCTAGAAGTTGAGTTTGTGTTATTTTCTGTGTTGTTGATAGTTTTGTGGTGGGGCCATTAAAGCCTATTGTGGTTGTTGGAACCTCCTCTGTTGATTAGAATTATGTTGAGGTGCCCATTGTTGGTTTTGATTAGAATTTTGTTGAGGTTCCCATTGTTGGTTTTTCCATGGATTTGCATTAGCTAGTGGTGTCCAACCCTACTGATTATAGGGATTCATCCATGGTGGTGGATGTGGGTAAACCATCCAGTTTGGTGGTGTCCACTTAGGTTGTCCCAAGTAGGCCGAGGATCCCAACTAGGTGTCGACATCCTCCAGGGGTTTTGAGAACGTATATGGGCATACATAGCCGATTATTTGGCCTTTGAACAAAGTTTACCTCTCTCGCATCTTCTTGATACAGGGGCATTGAATCATTCTTTCAACTGAGGTAAGAAAGTGTAATGGTTAGTATCATGATCAGTGACATCATAGATCAAACACATGTATGTGACATCCAAAGGAAATTCTATCAAATGAAGTATCTTCTTGTATTTAGGGCGTATATATGTCTAGAGGTTCTTTTGCAATACTAGTCTTGGCTTTCAAAAAATCTATGGTTGATGTTAATTGTGACAAGATGTTTATTTTCATGTTATCCATTTCCTCCAGAAGTTTTGAGGTACCTAGGGAAATCTTGGATGTTTTTATTTTCCTTATACCTCCTCGTGTTCTAGAGTAACTTTTGCATAGCTCAATGATATTTTCCATACTAAGTTTGTGCACATCACCTCCTCCCATAAGATGGAGGGAATCCTTGGTTTCCTCATCAAGTCCTTTATGGAAAAGTGTCTTAGTGATTTTTGCATGTAACTCATAAACACTCCGATGGAGAAAGATAAATCTATCCCGATAATATTCTATATTTTCATCTTCTTTTTATTTATTTGGAAGAACTCTTCTTTTCTATCTCTTCCCCTGTAGTAGTCTTGATATTTGTCCAAAAATTTACCTCCTTGTTCTCCCAAGAATGAATGTCTTGACAATGAATACTTGAAAAGAATATTTGACACAAAATCTTTACACAAAAACAAGATGGTGCTTGTGTATTTTATTAATATCAAAATCAAGCATTACAATCAAAAGAGAGAGCTGCAATATTTATAGATATTGGACAACTTCTATCTCTTCCACAATATATGGAACAATATCAACTAAACTAAGAAAAATGCAGGAATAGCTTATTTCCCCTAATTGCCCCTATTTCCCCTCATGGAAATCATCTGGGAACAAAATATGCAAGATAGAACATGATCCCACAAACCAAGGGATAAGACAACTAAAAGACAACTCACTAATAATTGACTTTATCTAAGCTAACTTAAGTAATTAAAAATTACTTTATTACAATATCACTTTAACTCATATGATGAATTAAGTGTTAGTTTATTTCCAACATTCCCCCTTAATTCAACATACTCTGAAGTGAACAGAGAGAAAAACTCTGAATGCCTCAAATTTTGGATGTGCAAGAGACTTTGTGAAGATATCTGCACGCTGATGTTCTATTAGGAAATGTTGGAGCTGGATGTTGTTCTAAACATGTTCGCAAATGAAATGTACTTGCACCTCAAAGTGTTTGTTACATTCATGAAAAACTAGATTCCAAACAAGTTTTATTACTCCTTCATTGTCTACATGTAGGATTGTTGGATATTTATGTGGTATTCCTAATCCTTCAAGTATACGTCGAAGCCATATCGCTTCATAGATAGCTCCACCTATTGCATGATATTTTGATTCTATGGAGGATCTTGAAACACAAGTCTAGCTTCTTACTCCCCCATGATATTGGTCCAAATCCCAAAAAGAATACAAATCCTAAAGTGGATTTCCTATCATCTATGTTTCCTACATGATATGAATCTGAATATCATGTCAAGAAGAAGTTATTGTTCTTCTTGTATTCTAGGCCATAGTCCATAGTTCCTTTGATGTACCTTAGTATATTCTTGTTTTATTTCCAAAGGAGAAACCCTTGGTTCTTGCATGAACCGTGAAAGATAACTGATTGCATAGCTGATATATAACCTAATGTAAATCAAGTAGATGAGACTCGATCAATTGTCGATAAACAATTACATTTACTTGTGGTGATGGATCTATTTGAGATAGTTGAATTCTTATCTCCATAGGTGTGGTAATTGGTTTAGAATCCATCATTTTGAATTTCTCAAGAATTTTCTTGGCATATTTCAATTGTGACACAATGATATGATTTTCTCTTTTCCAAACTTCAAGTCTAAGACAATAATGTAGAATCCCGAGATAGGTCATATTGAATGATCGTGTTAGATATTTCTTTGTTGAATCAATCATCCTCACTGATCCTCTAGTGATGACTAGATCATTGACATATACTACAACAATCACTATCTCCCCCCTTAATTTTTGAGATAGAGATTAGGATCATATGGAATCTGTTGAATCCATGTTGAATGAGATGCTCATCAATTTTAATATACCATGCCCTAGGAGATTGCTTTAAACCATATAGTGATTTTATGAGTTTACATACCTTTTCCTCTTTACCTGGTATGACAAAAACTTCTGGTTGAGTCATGTAAACTTCTTCCTATAAATCACCATTAAGAAAGGCACTTTTCACATCCATTTGGTGTATTTTCCAACCAAATTGTGTAACTAGAGAAAATATTAACCTGAACATTTTTATCTTAGTTATGGGAGAAAAAGTCTCCTCATAATCAATGCCTTATTTTTTAGCATATCCCTTAGCAACTAGTCTAGCCTTGTGTTTATCAATTTTTCTGTCTGATTTGTACTTCGTTTTGAAGATCCATCTGCATCCAATCAGATTTTTCCCTGGTGGAATATTTGTAAGTTGTTAGGTATTATTTTTCATAAGTGACTTATATTCGCATCTATAGAATCTTTTGAGGTTTAGGCGTAGGGCTTCTAAAACTATGGACTACTTAGTAGCTTCAACAACTTTACCCATTAAGGCCAAATTGACCTCATTTAGAGCCATCTCGCAAGTCCTCATTCCATTGTAGACACCTAAAATATGCTTACACTTAGCATTTCATCCAATCCAATCAATTAACGACACTTCGTTAAATCCCCATACTTCACTCCACTCTCGATGCCCATTCACGACACTCTTTTGGTCGTATTCCTCCTATAATTATCTTATTTGGCTAATATCTCTCTTATTAGCTAAACATTCCTCCTTTCTACCATTCATAACCTCCCTAGTTCTATCTAGACCACTTCTATTGGCTTTGTAGGCTATCTATCAGTCACAATTGGTTATCCAGACCCCTCCTAACTCTCAATGAGTCTCTAATCACTTGCTAATCAAGTTTAAATAGCCTAATCCTAGCTTAACTAAGCCTAAAGCATGTTTATCCTAATCTAATCCTAAAGTGATTTTTGAGCTTTAGTCCCACATGCACCCAAATTCAAAATTCTCCCAAGTGGAAAACTATAAATACAAGGCTAAGCCTACCCATTAAAACTACAACTTTACATAAGATAAAGCCAAAACAAGCCTAAGAAAGCGTAAGAGCTCATTTTCATTAGCCAAGCTAATAAGGCATTTGATCATGGGTCATCCACCATTAAAATAGCTTCATCTTGCACCCATGTTAGGTTAGTAATGAAATAGCTAAACTTGGCCATGTAGCCATTTAGTGAGATTCATTCACCCTCATGGAGTAAACAACACACAATTTGATTGCTTAGAATCTAACTAGGTTCACTTTCATTAAGCTTTCATAGAGTAGAGAGTAGTATACATGTTAGTTTTTGATGTTTTTGTCAAAGTTATAATGCTTGCATGTTAGTTTCTCTTGTTTAGCTCTAATCCTATGGTGCATGGATGAGTTAGCAAAGCTTTGAGGTTCTTTAGCCTCATTCCATAGCTTTTGCAACTTTCCATTGCACACATTTGGCATGCCCGGTGGGACACTTATGTCCATCCTCCATTAATGGAGTCACTTTGAAGCTTTTTGTTTTAGTTTCTAACTATTTCTTAGTTTTAATCTTTCTAGGATAGTTTCAAAGCTTTCTATATTAGTTTCAAAGCTTTCTAGATTAGTTTCAAAGTTTTTAGATTAGTTCAAGTTTTTAGTTTCACTAATATTTTTGTTCTAAATGGAAAAAAATCATGTTTCTTAACTAGTTTAGCTAGGTTTGTCTTGTTTTTTTGCTCTTTGTAGGATCAAAGGAGGTGAAGTGCTGCCAAAAATTGAACCAAATCGATAAAATTTTGATATTTTTGAAAAATCACGTGTTTTTTAGCCACCTATAGGAAAGGGGGTGCACACGCCATTCTATGCACGCAGGCGCAACTCTCACTATGTTTTTTTATACAGAGGCACGCAGGCACCAAAAAGGGGTGCAGTGCGCTACTAACATGGCGCAAGCGCAAGTGTCATTAGCAATCTTCCGGAGGCCATAACTTTTGCTCCCGAACTCGAAACGACTCCATTTTTGTTGCGTTGGAAAGGTATTGAAGTGAACTAAACAATGGAAACATAAATTTGGGGTTTTAAGTTACCAAAAATTTAAGGTTTTCATTTTTATTAAACTACTCATTTCTAACATGTCTAAATGCTTTGGAAAAAAGTTTGGTCTTTGATGTTCTAACACTTTGCAATTTTAATTTGAATCTAAATTCTATTTTGTGGGGTTTTTTTGGTTTGAAGGTGATTTGACTTGTTTAAAAGGTTAATAAACATTTCTTATGTTTAATCATGAGATTAAATTCATGTATGCTCTTCCCTCACACCTTCAAGGTGATCTTGGGAATCAAAATGATTCTTAAGTCCTTTTGATGCTTTGAGGTATTAGGAATATTTGAGTGGAAATTGGCAAAATTGACATAGTTAAATTAAAAGTATTTTTCCATTTGATATCTTTTTAGATTTTTGAAGACAATCACGTATGCTCTTCTCTTCGTCCTTTTGGATGATCTAGAGAATCAAAATGATCCCTTCTCTTTTATGGAAAACTACTAAAAATCATCATAAGGACTCGTTGTCAAAACGCCATAACGCTTGTCAAAGAAAGGCATCAGGAATAAAAACAAAAGTCAGAAAACTACTAATATAATTGTTATACAGGTTGCCAAATGGTGTTCTACTTAAAACCACATCTTATTAAAAAGATAAAACAAACAACATATTAAAACACTATATTGTAGGTTTCGTAAAAGGGTAAGTCCCTCTCCTCTCAATCGAACATAACCCCTTTGGCATAATGCCTTGCTACAACAATGGGGGTGGTTCGAGAACCCCAAAGTAGTCCATGAAAGAGGAAGCTTGTGGAAGAAATGGGAAGTGCTTCGCACTACCTATCTTGACTAGTAATTCCTTTGTGAGATAGAGTTACAAGTTGTCCCTATGTGACCCTTTTAAGTACACAATTGGATGCATCTGATGCCCATTGTGCTTGAGGGGGAAAAGTTGAGATACTCCCAAACTAGTTAGTGTGACTTTTTGGGTAAATCATCCCACTCGTGGATAATCTTTGTAACACCTAGGATGAGAGAACCACCTAGGAAAATATACTTTTGCCAGAGCCCACTTTGACCATTCTAAAAATTGTGTTGAGTTGTGAGCCATCATTTTCATCACGAAACATGTGACGCGTTACTCTGGCCTAGTTCTTCACTTACCTTAAGGTAAGGTGAAACTCTGCCAAAGTAAAGCCAACATTTTTTCACCCCCATTTTGATCTGCCTCCTTCACCTTCTTTTGACACTTTGTTGATCAAAGGAAGGGTGACTACCTTTGTGTTACCAATCGATTGCTTCTGCCACTTTTTTGTTTGTTTACACCCATCCATGTTTATGGATGGGTAAGTTAAACATCTAAAGTGTGCGGAGGCATATTTATATCATTGGTAGCCTTTGTGATCTTGATACCCACGTCAAGATCGTCATCATAGTTAGGATTGATTCATCATTTTATCTCCCTTTGACATGTTACCTCATTTGCATTGTCTCGACATAATTAAGATACTTATGTCATGTTTCTCATAAACATGATCTAAGTTTCCACATTGTGGCGTTACGCTGCCCACGTTTTAACACATCCTTAGTATACTTTGACTTAGTTTGATTTCAAACATTGTCCTAAATCTTGAAAGGTGTCACTTACTTTTGTTTGCGTCATTTTAATACCACTTTGACACTAATATCTCACTTCTCCACGAAGCTTGATAGACGTGTCCAATTGGTGTGGTTACCTGGCTTACATTATAAACCCCACCCTTTAACATTTAGGTCTTGTTGGTTGTTGAACTTGTCATGGTATCCTTTGATTAGGAGTCACATCTACCCTTTGTTAATATTTATGCCTTGTTCATTTTGAGCTTGATGTAAATATTTACATTGTGTTGATCATCTTTGCATCAAATTATCATTTTATGCACATTTTACATAGGGAGTAGTTCCTTGTTGATTGGCTTTGTGTTTCACACTTGTGTGATTGTTCCTTGTGATTATTCATCTAGATAAATCATTTTCTAGGGAAATCCCTTTTGATCTCATTGAGATTGCATCATCATGATGTTTATTTTCCTTAGACCCCTTCGGAAAATCACACATGCATCTCCATACTTATGAAATGTCTAGTTGGTTGTTGTTATGCTTCCTAGATGGACATAGCACCTTCTTCACTTTGAAGAAGTTTTATCACACTATCTAGGCCTAGATATTTGAGATTAAAATGATGCCAACAATGACTGATTATCACATAGTTCCTCATTCTTACGACAATAAGGAATTCAATTTTTGGTGTTCACATCAAAGGATGTCCATCATAACTAAACCTCATTTGGTTCTTCACGTCACTAGAAGCCCATGTGTTGTATTTTTTCTCTTTTAAAAGTTTCTCATAGATCATGATGATTTCTTAATCCAATTTCAAGTATTCTAAACTTCACAAATTGATTAAATTCTAATTATTATTCATCCAAACATTTCCTCTTCTTACACTAAGATTCAATCAAGATTTTTCGAGGTTCGAAATTCCTACATCCAAACTACTATTTGATTCATCCGATCCATTAATCATCTATTGAAATTTAAGTCCTCCCCATCTTCACAAACAACCAATTCATGAATCAAAACCTAAAAATGAGCTTCCTTCCTGTCCCAAGAACTCTTTAAATAGCAAAACTATCCCAAGAACGATCTCTGGCTCTACGGTGTTTTCACAATGTGATCTCCTAAACCCTCCAAGAGAAAAACACCTAAAAATGGTCCTCTCTTTCTTTGTAGAATAAACATTATATGAAAAAAATCATATATTTAAGATCATCTCTTAATTTTGAACACTTTTCATGTTTACACCAAGTCACTTTTCGGACCTGAGTCAAATGCATTGAAATTCATGTTTTCCAACTAGTTGTCTTGTAGATCCCTGTTAAAAACTGCATTCAAAGCTTCCAAAAATAGGTTAAAACTCAACAAAAAATATCAAATATTAAATCATTGGATCATCTCATAATTCCTAGATTTCACCTTCTTTACTTCAAGTTCCCAATCTAAGTGCTAAGACCTTCAAAATGGTGTTTTTTCCAAAAACCCTGCCTCCTCCTCCTTCATAGTCCTCTTTGCTTAAGTGCTTTGTTTAAATAACAACCAGGCATTGTCTCATCTCATCTGAGCTTGTAGCTGAATTGGTTGGGTGGATAAGTCTTTGGGAGTAGAGGTTGTGGGTTCAAAACCCGGTGGTCTTCATTTTGATGCGGCCTTTGTTATCTCATATGTGGGAAGATCCCACATCTTCGGCGTGAAAGGTGAGTTTATGGTTTAAATATACAAGGGGCCACCTATTAAATCATGGCTTTGGCCACATGCCAAATGGTGTGTTATCCACCAAATCTTGGGGTGAGTTGTACGTTGTTGGTTTTGCTGAGTTGTTGGGTTGACCACACGCATTATGGGGTATGCTCAATGTTGGTTTTAGATAAATATAGCTAACCGCCGAGTTACTTGGAAATAGGAGGATCTGTTGGGAGATAATGTGGAAATGTTGAATTTCCCAATCTATAAGGAGATAAGACTATCCCGAACACATTGGCAAAGAGCTCAAGTAAAACATAGAAAATGACATGGAGGTTAATATGCCAAATAATTACAAAGGTAATAAAATGAAATTCGACCCAAGTAATATTATGTGATATTCCAAATGAAGTATGGAAATAAATACTACTTGTCGATCCTCGATTCAAAAATTGAACTCGTGGTGGCAAGCCATGTGGTGGTTTGAGGACCCATAGTTTTGGCGATAATATTAACCATCCTCACGGCGGCGGGCTCCTCCGTAACAAAAGTTGAGCCTCTTGTTGTCGCGCCCGCTTGTACATGTGAAGACCGGAGGTAACAAACAACTCGAACAACCTTCATTTTTTTCCCCTTTTTCCTTTTTCCACGTGTCACATTGCTATTGGTCCATTATTGACTTGTTGACCAATGTTGACCTTTCGGTTGACCAAACTTTGACTGGACATATCTTGAGCTCGAGTGTCCGTTTTCATGTTCTTACATTTCAAAAGCCCACCTCGAGGATATACTACATTGGTATGGTTTAGAAAGTTTAGGGAATATTTGACACTAGAATTGGATCCCCCGATCATTCACGCTAGAAGTCCCATACGGGTAACTTGTTCCCCACCTTCATCTCATAGTCAAAGTGGTATGATTTGGATGCTTCTAATCCAAATTATTATTCGAGTTCCCCCCACTCTTATTCTAATTCTAATCCAAACATTTCCTCTTCCTCTAAGGATTCCAATCCAAGCACATATTTCCTCTAACTCTTTTCGATGATTCAGATCCAAACTACTATTCGGATCCAATAATTATCTATTCGGATTCATCTAATTCGACTCTAAGTCATCTAATATGAATCCTACGTCGCGGTCCTCCCTTTCTTCGCAAGACACCTTTTATCAATCACCTCACAACATCTTCTTACTTTGAAGATACACACGACTCCAAATCCCTCCAATCAAGAATCTAATAAAATCCTGAATCGTGGTCCTCTCTTTCTTTGTAGGACCTTTGCTATGAAACATCTAATACAATTCTTGAATCACATTCCTCCCCTTCTTTGCAAGACCTTCTTCATCAATCAACCCCACATATTCTTCCTTCGTTGAATATTCATGTGACTCAAATTCCTTCTCAGTCAAATTTATGTACCAACCCATGTGTCACAATCTATAGGACTTTGGACTTAATCCTACTAGTTTACTGACAGATGATATACCATCATATAGGTAGGTCCACACCACCTTCTTCTACCTCCGATCAGACATCTATTTCCACTCTTCTTCATTATCAATCATCATCAAACATCTTCTAAGTCTTCCACACCAATCAACCTATTTCTTCCAATCAACCCTAGTGGTCAATCAACAACTCATACCGATTGACCTCTTTCCTATGAAGACAAAATTAGGGCATTTATAGGGCACACGAAGATATTCCTTTAGCAGATTACAGTAGAAGGTTTCTCTTTAGACTTCGATGCATTCACGTATTGAAGGAAAAAGTTGATCCCTTTTATCCAAACAGAGGAAGAGCCTCATTCATACAAATTGATCCTCATCTTATTCTTCCATCTTCACATTCTTCATTATGTGATGAAACTCCTGGGTCTTGCATTGATCCATGGCCTATCTTCTCATCACCTAATCCTTCTCTATTTATCAAAATTCCTCAATCACAATCTCTTATGGGTCAACACCAAGTAGCCCTTCATCTTCATCTAGGTGTGGGTCACCTTCTAGTAGCCCTTTCTCTCTTTTTTGTGGGACATTTTCAAGTAATATACTATCTTCTATTCTTGGGAACATCCAACTAGTCCCTCATCTTCTATGTATGGGTCACACCGAGTAGTCCACCATCTTCTATTCTTGGGGCATGTCCAACTAGCCCCTTGTCTTCTATGTATGGGTCACCCTGTAGTCCATCATCTTCTATTCTTGGGCCACATCCTAGTAGCCCATCATCTTACATCTATGGGTCACATCCTAGTAGCCCTTCTTCTTCTATTCTTGGGTCACCTCCTAGTAGCCCTTCTTCTTATCTATGGGTCACTCCTAGTAGCCCTTCTTCCTCTATACTGGGGCCACATCCAAGTAGCCTTTCATCTTCTATCTCGTGGCTCACCTCCTGGTAGCCCATCCTCTTCAATTCTTGGACCGTATCCTTTTCATCTATCACATATTTCTTCTATCAATGGTTGTGGCAAGCCCACTACCATTTCTATCATTCCTTTCATCAATCATAAACATTCACTTTCTTCTCCTTCTAGGGATCAGACAAGTCACGCATCAGCTTATAAGAAACCCAAACATGTTCATTATCAAGCTCAGGTCAAAACTTCCAAGAGCTCCAAAGATCCCAACAAATCAAACAATCTTAAGGTTAAAAATCAAACACATTCAAAGAACACACATCAACACAACCATCAAGTATGGCACAAAGTGCATAAACCTCTGGATAGGGAACTCAAGCTCCCGCATACAAAATCCATGTTTTAGGATAAATCACAGTCCTTTGTTGAGTGTGAACTCACCATGATCATTGAGATCGGGGAAAACATGACTCTTGATAAACAAACATGCCTAGTCTCCCTTATCAAGGAAGTCACAAACATTGTTGTTGGATCTTACCACACATAGTGACTTTGTTAGTCCCAACCTCTTAAAACTGTCAAAAATCTAAAAATAAAAAACAATTCAAAAATACAAAAAAACATTGAGAAAACACAACAAAAATCAAAGGTACAAAGATCAAACATTGCAATCAGGTGTTGTGTACACATGGATATTTCTTTCTTCCCTTCCTTGCTATTCTTTTGCAAGTCTTCCTACCATTTTCATCCCTTCGATGATATTTTGGTTAGCTTATTCGCATGCATTTTGTGACATTTATCTCTATGGTATCCGTTTGACCTTGGTCTTTTATCACCTTGGTAAATTAAAGAATGACTGACCTCTTAGAGATCCTATCACATTCAACATCTAATAAACTTGTTGCGAAGAAATTTTGGACATATTTGTTGACACTAGCCAATGTCGTCATCACAAGCACTTCCACCTCCTTCCATCAAGCCATCAATGGTTCTTAACCCCTTGTCAAACAAGAGAGCTGAAATAAGTTTTCAAAAAAAAAGAATCAAAATCAATCAAAAATCAAAAGCTAAAAGCTACAAAGCAAAAGAAAATTGATATATTACTCTCTCTTGGGGTATTTCCAATAATCTCTATCGGGGCTATGGATGCCTGACAGCAGTAGAGCAATGTTGTGATTAGAATCAAATACATCTCTATCAGGGCTATGGACGCTTGGCTAACAGCGGAGCAATGTATGGCTATCCTTTCACCATCCATTCACAAAATCACCTTTCAAAATCAATCATTCCTACACATTGGCTAGGGTCTCTTCACTTGTTGTCTATTAAATCTTCACTTCAAGAGGTAATAAACTCCATGTGCACACATTGGATCTCTATGAGTAGGCAAGATTAGTATGTTACCAAGTGTCTCATTTTGGACCTTGTTCAAGACTCTTACTCTAGTCCATATCTTGTCTCACAATTTGTGCCTTTGGCTAATCGATTCTTCATCACGAGGCTTCTAAGCTACATTCATATCATTCACATCATTCTTCTACTTCATTTAGAACATCCATGTGTATAAGATTACTTGTTTTCCATGTTTGTGGACACCTTTGTCCCCTTCCACAAAAATAATCTTCTCCTTCCTTTCTATCATGTGCTTTTAGGCCAACTTACGCTGGGGGCATCCTTGCTTCTTCTCAACATTTCATTGGTTTATGTTCATCATCATGTTGAACCTATCCATAATGGCCTTGGGTCCCACTTCTACCGTGAAGAGTTTTCCTTTGAATACTCCCACCTAATCACTGGGGCATTTTTACATCTTCACCTTTCTCGTACACATGTGGCCTTATGCCCTTGTACATCCCATCTATCACTGGGGGCATCCACGCTTCCTTGTCTTCCTATACATAGTTTTAGAAAATTTTCAAAAAAAAATCAAAAACATTAAAATATGTTAGAATCATAAAAACATTCAAATATGTTAGAAAAAAACACAAAAACATTCAAATATGCTTAAGAAAATTCTAAAAAACTGAAAATCATTCTACAAAACATCGCTCTTTGGTTCTCACTGTCCATGTGTACTGACTCGCGAATCATCTTGATCTACCTCCATCAAAAAAATGTAGGTTTCTTACTTGTCATGTACTGGGGGCACAATGAGTTTGCACAGGTATTTTTCATTGTGCACATTACTTTTTCATTGGACTGAAGTGTCCTCTATTTCCCGTTTGCATGTATCCTTTCTTGGGAACCATCATTAACCCTTGTCATTAATTCAAATAGGTTGAACTGAAGCTTGATAACAAAAACATGGTACTTGTTTCTCTATTAGGTTTAGCTTGTTTACTTTATAGTATTGCATTACATTATGTATGTTTTTCGCATGGAGTTAGGTATCTTTTACTTTCTCGTATTACATTACATTTTTGTATGTTGCATGGAGTTGGTGTTTTTAGCCCAAATGGACATTTGTTCATATATGGCTTTCCATGTAATACTACACTTCTTTCATTCTTTTTAATAAGGAATGATGATGAAGATATTTAGTAATATGATGAAAAATAAAGTTGTTTAAAAGGCTATCTATCAGATCACAATTGGTTATCCAGACCCCTCCTAACTCTCAATGAGTCTCTAATCACTTGCTAATCAAGTTTAAATATCCTAATCCTAGCTTAACTAAGCCTAAAGCATGTTTAGCCTAAATTAATCCTAAAGTACTTTTTGAGATTTAGTCCCACATGCACCCAAATTCAAAATTCTCCCAAGTGGAAAACTATAAATACAAGGCTAAGCCTACCCATTAAAACTACAAATTTACATAAGCTAAAGCCAAAACAAGCCTAAGAAAGCTTAAGAGCTCATTTGCATTAGCCAAGCTAATAAGGCATTTGATCTTGGGTCATCCACCATTAAAATAGCTTCATCTTGCACCCATGTTAGGTTAGTAATGAAATAGCTAAACTTGGCCATGTAGCCATTTAGTGAGATTCATTCACCCTCATGGAGTAAACAACACACAATTTGATTGCTTAGAATCTAACTAGGTTCACTTTCATTAAGATTTCATAGAGTAGAGAGTAGTATACATGTTAGTTTTTGATGTTTTTGTCAAATTTATAATGCTTGCATGTTAGTTTCTCTTGTTTAGCTCTAATCCTATGGTGCATGGATGAGTTAGCAAAGCTTTGAGGTTCTTTAGCCTCATTCCATAGCTTTTCCACTTTCCATTGCACACATTTGGCACGCTCGGTGGGACACTTATGTCCATCCTCCATTAATGGAGTCACTTTGAAGATTTTTGTTTTAGTTTCTAACTATTTCTTAGTTTTAATCTTTCTAGGATAGTTTCAAAGCTTTCTAGATTAGTTTCAAAGTTTTTAGATTAGTTCAAGTTTTTAGTTTCACTAATATTTTTGTTCTAAATGGAAAAAAATCATGTTTCTTAACTAGTTTAGCTAGGTTTGTCTTGTTTTTGCTCTTTGTAGGATCAAAGGAGGTGAAGTGCTGCCAAAAATTGAACCAAATCGATAAAATTTTGATATTTTTGAAAAATCACGTGTTTTTTAGCCACCTACAGGAAAGGGGCACACACGCCATTCTATGCATGCAGCACAACTCTCACTATTTTTTTACATAAGAGTGCGCAGGCACCAAAAAGGGGCGCAAGCACCAAAAAGGGGCGCATGTACACTAACAGTGGCGCAGACATCATTAGCAATCTTCCGGAGGCCATAACGTTTGCTCCCGAACTTGAAATGACTCCATTTTTGTTGCGTTGGAAAGGTATTGAAGTGAACTAAACAATGGAAACATAAATTTGGGGTTTTAAGTTACCAAAAATTAAGGTTTTTATTTTTATTAAACTACTCATTTCTAACATGTCTAAATGCTTTGGAAAATTTGATCTTTGATGTTCTAACACCTTGCAAGTTTTATTTTGAATATAGCTTCTGTTTTGTAGGGTTTTTACATGTTTGATGGTGATTTGATTTGTTTAAAAGGTTAATAAACATTGCATGTTTAATCATGAGATTAAATTCATGTATGGGTAAGTGCATCAAGTTGGGGACAATTAAGTGGACATCAAATCCCGAATTTTACATTAAAAACAACAAAACATCAAATTTAGTCTTCCACGGACTTGAACCATGCTGAAAATTCAAAATATGTCATAAAAATGGTACCATCACGTAGGAGAGACATGTTATCTTTGTATAAATATTGATTTTAAAGTGAATATAATATGATAAATGTCATTTTAAATTTTTTTACTAATAGTAGGTCTTTAAGACACTTTTCCCCGTGAATGTTTATGTCTCGTTTAAGACTACAAATTTTGTTTCACTTATCAAAATGTGATAAAAATTACTCCATTCCAACCGTGGTGAAATTATATACATGTTAAAAAAATAATTATTTGATTTAAATATTTTTTGATGAAGTTATGGCGGGCAAGCGACAGAAAGTGCTCTGCTGTTTTCTTTATGTTTTCATATCACTTTCACGAAAAAAATCATAAAAAAATAAAACATTGCTAAAAAAATACAAAATAAAATCTTCCCTCACACCTTTTAGGTGATCTTGGGAATCAAAAATGATTCTTAAGTCCTTTTGATGCTTTGAGATTGTTAGGAATATTTGAGTGGAAATTGGCTAAACTTGGCATAGTTAAATTAAAAGTATTTTTCCATTTTGATATCTTTTTGGATTTTTGAAGACAATCACGTATGCTCTTCTCTTGCGTCCTTGGACGATCTGGAGAATTAGAAATGATGCCTTCTCTTTTGATGGAAAACTACTAAAAATCATCATACAAGACCAAAACGCCATTGCTTGCCAAAGAATGGAGGAATCAAAACAAAATTCAGAAAACTACTAATACAGTTGTTATATAGGTTGCCAAATGGTGTTTGAGAAAATGACATCTAATTAAAAATATAAAATAAACATCATATTCAAAACATTGTATTGTAAGTTTGGAAAAGGGTACGTCCCTCTCTGCTCAATTGGAACATAACGCCTTAAGCTACAACAATGGGGGTGGTTCTAGGAACCCCAAAGTAGTCCACGCATGAGGGAACCTTGTGGACAAAATGGAAAGTGCTCCACACTACCTATCTCGAATAGTAATTACTTTGTGAGATAGAGTTACAAGTTGTCCCTACGAGACCCTTTTAAGTACATAATTGGATGCATCTGATACCCAATGTGCTTGAAGGGGAAAAGTCGAGATACTCCCAAACTAATTAGTACAACTTTTTGGGTAAATCTCCCCGCTCATGGACAAATTTGTAACACCTAGGATGAGATAACCACCTAGGAAGATATACTTTGGCCAGGAGCCCACTTTGACCATTCTAAAAAATATGTTGAGTTGTGAGCCATCATTTTCATCACGAAACATATGACGTGTTACTCTATCCTAGTTCTTCACTTACCTTAAGGTAAGGAAAACTCGCCAAAGTAAAGCCAACATTTTTTTAACCCCCATTTTGATTTGTCTCCTTCACCTTATTTTGACACTTTGTTGATCAAAGGAAGGGTGACTACCTTTGTGTTACCAATCGATTTCTTCTACCACTTTTTTGTCTGTTTACGCCCATCCATGTTTGTGGCTGGGTAAGTTAAACATCTAAAGTGTGTGGAGACGTATTTATATCATTGGTAGCCTTTTTGATCTTGATACCCACGTCAGGATCGTCATCATAGTTAGGATTAATTCATCATTTTATCTCCCTTTGACATGTTACCTCATTTGCATTGTCTCGACATAATTAAGATACTTATGTCATGTTTCTCATAAACATGATCTAAGTTTCTGCATTGTGGCATTTGCTGCCCACGTTTTAACACATCCTTAGTATACTTTGACTTAGTTTGATTTCAAACATTGTCCTAAATCTTGAAAGGTGTCGCTTACTTTTTTTGCATCATTTCAATACCACTTTGACACTAATATCTCACTTCTCTGAAGCTTGATAGACATGTCCAATTGGTGTGGTTACCTAGCTTACATTTATAAACCCCACCCTTTAACATTTAGGTCTTGTTGGTTATTGAACTTGTCATGGTATCCTTTGATTGGGAGTTGCATCTACCCTTTGTTAATATTTACACCTTGTTCATTTCAAGCTTGACATAAATATTTACATTGTGTTGATCATCTTTGCATCGAATTATCATTTTGCATGCACATTTTACATAGGGAGTAGTTCCTTGTTGATTGGCTTTGTGTTTCACACTTGCATGATTTTTCCTTGTGATTATTCATCTAGATAAATAATTTTCTAGGGAAATCCCTTTTGATCTCATTGAGATTGCATCATCATGATGTTTATTTTCCTTAGACCCCCTTCGGAAAATCACACACGCATCTCCATACTTACGAAATGTCTAGTTGGTTGTTGTTATGCTTCCTAGATGGACATAGCACCTTATTCACTTTGAAGAAGTTTTATCACACTATCCAAGCCTAGATATTTGAGATTAAAATGATGCCAACAATGATTGATTATCACGTAGTTCCTCATTTTTACGACAATAAGGAATTCAATTTTCGGCGTTCACATCAAAGGATGTCCATCATGACTAAACCTCATTTGGTTCTTCACGCTAGAAGTCCCATTCGGGTAACTTGTTCCCCACCTTCATCTCATAGTCGGTGGTATGATTTGGATGCTTCTGATCCAAATTATTGTTCAATTTACCTTTACTCTTCTTCTAATTCTAATCCAAACATTTCTTCTTCCTTTGATGATTCCAATCCAAATATTTCCTCTAAATCTTTTGATGATTCAAATCCAAACTACTATTTAGATTCATCTAATTCGAATCCTAAGTCATCTAATATGACTCCTACATCGCGGTCCTCCCTTTCTTCATAGGACCCTTTTTATCAGATCGCCTCAACAACATTTTCTTCCTTTGAAGATACATGCAACTCCAAATCCCTCCAATCAAATATCTAATAAAATTCTTAAATCGCGGTCATCTCTTTCTTTGCGGGGACCTTGTTATCAAACATCTAATATGATTCTTGAATCACAGGTCCTCCCCCTTCTTTGTAGGACCTTCTTCATCAATCACCCCCATAGATTCTTCCTTCATTTAATATTCGTGTGACTCAAAGTCCTTTTAGTCAAATTTCTCGAATCGACCCATGTGTTGCAATCTGAGGACTTTGGACTTAATCCTACTAGTTTACATACGATATACCATCATATAAGTAGGTCCACACCACCTTCTTCTACTCCCGAGAGATATATTTCCACATCTTATAATTATTCCACACCAATTGAACCTATTTCTTCCAATCAACCCCTGTTGGTCAATCAAAAATCATACCGATTGACCTCTTTCAGAATGAAGACAAAATCAGGGCATTTATAGGGGCACACGAAGATATTCCTCTAGTAGATTATGAGGAAGGTTTCTCTTTAGACTTCAATGTGTTTGCATATTGTAAGGAAAAGGTTGATTCCTTTTATCCAGAAATAGAGGAAGAGCCTTAGATCATGCAACTTGATCCTCCTCTTATTCTTCCATCTTCACATTCTTCATTATGTGATGAAACTCCTGGTCTTGCATTGATCCATGGCCTATCTTCTCATCACCTAATCCTTCTCTATTTATCAAAATTCCTCAATCACAGTCTCTTATAGGTTCAATGCCAAGTAGCCTCCCTTTACTATTTATGGGACATTTTCAAGTAATCCACTATTTTCTATACTTGGGGCACGCCTAACTGACCCTCATCTTCTATGTATGGGTCACCCCCAAGTAGTCCATCATCTTCTATTCTTGGGGCATGTCCAACTAGCCCTTGTCTTCTATTTATGGGTTACCCCGGGTGGTCCATCATCTTCTATTCTTGGGCCAAATCCTAGTAGCCCATCATCTTACATCTATGGGTCACATCCTAAGTAGCCCTTCTTCTTCTATTCTTGGGTCACCTCCTAGTAGCCCTTCTTCTTCTATTTTTGGATTACCTCCTAGTAGGCCTTCTTCCTCTATAATAAGGCCACATCCAAGTAGCCTTTCATCTTCTATCCATGGCTCACCTCCTGGTAGCCCATCCTCTTCAATTCTTGGACCATATCCTTTTCATCTATCACATCTTTCTTCTATCAATGGTTGTGGCAAGCCCACTACCATTTCTATCATTCCTTTCATCAATCATAAATGTTCACTTTCTTCTCCTTCTAGGGATTAGACAAGTCACACATCAGCTTATAAGAAACCCAAACAAGTTCATTATCAAGCTCAGTTAAAAATTCCAAGAGCTCTAAAGCTCCCAACAAATCAAACGATCTTAAGGTTAAAAATCAAATGCAATTCAAGAATGCACATCAACACACCCATCAAGTATGGTGCAAAGTGCATAAACATTTGGATAGGGAACTCAAGCTCCCATATACAAAATCCATGTTTTAGAATAAATCACAGTCCTTTGTTGAGTGTGAACTCACCACGATCATTGAGATAGGGAAAACATGACTCTTGATAAAAAAAAACACGCCTAGTCTCCTTATCAAGGAAGTTAAGCGTTGTAAAGTTAGGTTAGAGACTTATAAAAGAGCACAAGCCTTAGACAGAGTTGGTTAGGATCAAATACCTTTCAAACCAAAATAAGATTTCCTTCATTTATGATCAGTCTGTTCCGAATGGTTCTATTTTCTGGAACAACCTTCTTCACAGCAGGCACATCCTTTCTCAGGGGTGTAGCTGGAAGCTTGGGGATGGGCAAAACATTAACTTCTGGACTGATAAATGGACTGATTCTAACTGGATTTCTTCTTATGGGCACATTAAAGACAACTTAATTACAAAGTATGGACACAAAATACAGGGATACATTGAGGTGGATGAAAACAAAAGAAAATGGAAACAACTAAAAGTGGAGAATGATAATGTACAGGCTGATGTTTCATCTTTACAGAATCAACTTTCTCTAATCCATATTAGTAACCAAAATCTTAAGGATGAACTCATCTGGAAAGATTCTTTTGATGGGGAATACTCCATTAAATCAGGATATAATTCTTTCTTTGTATCTATTGAAAGTGAAATTAAGTGGCACAAGTTGTGGAGGACTGAGTTAACCCCTAGAGTGAACTTCTTTTGGTGGCTCATCATTAATGGAAAGATCCTGACTAATGACAACCTCATCAAGAAGGGATTCATCATGCCGAATAGATGTTGCATGTGTCAGAAAGAGGCAGAAGACATAAAACATTTATTCCTTCATTGTGAGTATGCTTCCAAAATTTGGCATCTTGTTTTTGCAAAATTTAATCAGAGATGGATTTTTCCCCTTACCTGTCTTCAAGCCTGGGAACAATGGGACTCTCCGTATAAGCATTGTGTGGTGAAGAGATTGTGGCAACTTGTTTTACCTCACACTATGTGGCTAGTTTGGAAGGCTCGTAATGATAGCATTTTCTAAACACTAGAAAGGCATGTAATAAAGTCTACAAGGAAATTATCATTGTTGTGCAGGATAATATTGCTAGATTTAAACCTCCTAAAAATGGACTTTACCCTGAGAAAGAAGAATACATTCTAACTTATTGGAATATTGACACCGCGCTTTAAAAAGAATAACAATGGTATGGATAGAACCACCGTCTAATGGATTAAGCCTCCCACTAATTGGCATAAATTAAATTTTAATGGGGCCTCAAAAGGTAATCCAGAGACTGGGAGGTGGAGGAGTCATCAGAGATCAAAGAGGTCTGTTTTGTTGCTACTTTTTCTGGGAAAATGGGCAAGCAAACTAACCATTACTCTGAAGCTCTGGCGGCTCTATGGGGCATAAGGCTTGCCAAAGATTGTAATATTCTGAATATTATAATTGAGGGTGATTCTCTGAATATCATCAATCTCTTAAACAAAAAGAAACACCCCAGCTAGTCAATTAGAGATTTCATTGGTGAAGCTATTGATATATGCAAGAGTTTTGAAAATGTTAAAATCACCCACACCTATCGGGAAGGAAATAGGGTCGCAGATGGTTTGGCAAACCTTGGTGTTACTAATACTTTTCAAACTTGGCTAAGGGGGGATGTTCTGCCCACTCAAGTCAATAAAGACATAATCAATGATCTACATGGCCGAGAAAATCATCACTAACGGCTATAATGTGGATGCTAATGTGTGGATCCTCAAGTACGAATGATGACATCATATAAGATTTGTATGATTGATGTGATTTGTGTGAACTGGACTGTCATCATTTCTTGGCATAGAAAGAAAGCCAAGGAGTGGGGCACTAATTACAAGTATGGTCTTATAATTACATCTTCTTTCATGGAAGGGAGAGATTCAAAAACAAAAAACAAAGCTCAGCCTGCCCCGCATAGTGCTAACATTTTTACCGTTGAGAATAGAAACAATGGAAAAATGGGGGGTCTGCTTGCAAAAAGAACCCACCCATAATCCAACGCATGGAAAGAGGATGCGGTGCTTTGGAACTACCTTAAAATCTGTCTGTCAAATTTTATAGAAAGGATTCAAGGGTTTGATCAAGATATTTCTATTAGATTCACCTAGGGATGGAATAATCAGGTTGTCAAATACAACAACATGGAGGTTGAGATCATGAAGGATCTCATCACCAAAATCACGGGACTCAGTCTTGAGGGCACCAAATTATTCAATAAGAAGGTAGACAAGGAGGTGGAGACTAATAAATTCCTGGACGATGGGGAGAATCTTGAATTTGTGACCGCAGGCATCAAGGTGGCTTTGATTCCTGAGCCTTTTGCTGAGCTAGCCAGGATGGTCATTAGGTATGTGAATCTTGAAGGAATATTTGTGAATTTACCTCAAAATCATTTGATATTTCTTAACCACTTTCGTAGAAATATAATCATCATCTTCCCTCACTACTTGATAAACTCACTGGAGAAATCAATTAGAGAAGTTCAAAGCCATTCTAGGGCTATCCCTCTACATCAAGGGCTAATCCTGATGATCCATCGCCACTGTTCAAACTGTCCTGCATGAATCCTACTCCACCCTCTTCCTCCATACCTCCCCCGGCTCACACTGCCTTCATTCCCCCCTAATGGAAAGGAAGATTGAAACTGCTGCTTCTAGCAAGAAAAGAAAGGGCATAAAAACTAAAATCCCTACTTCCCAATGGGTCCTCAGAAGTCACAAATACCTAGAGCTTGCTGAGAACCTCCTGCATATCAGCCAACCAATGGAGGAACCTAAGGAGGAGGACTTGAAGGACAGAGTGGGCAGGATGGAAAAGGAAATACAAGAACTCAAAGGGTTATAAAAAGTATGGAAAAAGTTAAGGGAAAAGGAATACTGCAAAGTGATGATGAGGAGGGGGTTATTGCTGAAGTATTCAAGAAGTTACAGTATTTGGATGGCAGAATGGGAAATGCAAAAAGTCACAGTGACTGCATACTATCTTCCCTTAAAATTATTTATAATTTCATTAAACAACATGTTCATAGTGTATGCAGTTTAAGTGGGATTAATGAAGACATTTGGGGGCCCAAAGAGAAAAGGGATATAGCAATTGCTCAGGTGGACCTGAAAGACTCCTCACAGCCACAGCCATTTCCTTCTTCATGTCACTGTAGGCTATCAAAACCAAGATTGACAGGGCTATCAAGTAACGGGGTGCTGTGATGTTGTTTTCTGGCTGCGAAGTTGCTGATTACTGGTGGTTCTGGAGCTATTTTTTGGCAGAGATATTATATGATGGATATATTTTTTTTGCTTTTTGATCTCTTCTGCTACTTTTTGGATCATTTTGCATCTGGATCCTTTCTTCTGTTTTGTTGTTTTATCTAGCTGATGAGCCCTCTTAGGTTGGTTGTCTTTCCCTTCTCTGGGTTGTTTCTCTCACCTATGATATCTGGCTTTTGAGCCCTTTTGTATACAGGGTATAGTCCCTTCAAAAATATTTTCCCTTAATAAAAAAAAGGAAGTCACAAACATTGTTGTTGGATCTTACCACACATAGTGACTTTGTTAGTCCCAACCTCTTAAAACTATCAAAAATCTAAAAATAAAAACAATTCAAAAATAATTAAAAAAACATTGAGAAAACACAACAAAAATCAAAGGTACAAAGATCAAACATTGTAATCAGGTGTTGCATACACATGGATATTTCTTTCTTCCCTTCCTTTCTATTCTTTTGCAAGTCTTCTTACCATTTTCATCCCTTCGGTGATATTTTGGTTAGCTTATTCACACGTATTTTGTGACATTTATCTCTATGGTATCCATTTGACCCTGGTCTTTTATCACCTTGGTAAATTAAAGAACGAATGACCTCTTAGAGATCCTATCACATTCAACATCTAATAAACTTGTTGCAAAGAAATTTTAGACATATTTTTGAAACTATCCAATGTTGTCATCATAAGCACTTCCACCTCCTTCCATCAAGCCATCAGTGGTTCTTAACCCTTGTCAAATAAGAGAGCTGAAATAAGTTTTCAGAAAGCAAAAGAATCAAAATCAATCAAAAATCAAAAGCTAAAAGCTACAAAGCAAAAGAAAATTGATATATTAATCTCTCTTGGGGTATTTCCAATAATCTCTATCAAGGCTATGGATGCTTGACTGGTAGTAGAGCAATGTTGCGATTAGAATCAAATACATCTCTGTCGGGGCTATGGACACTGGCTGGTAGCGGAGCAATGTACGACTATCCTTTCACCATCCATTCACAAAATTTCCTTTCACAATAAATCATTCCTACACATTGGCTAGGTCTCTTCACTTGTTGTCTATTAAATCTTCACTTCAAGAGGTAATAAATTCCATGTGCACACACTGGATCTCTCTGAGTAGACAAGATTAGTATGTTACTAGATGTCTTATTTGGACCTTGCTCGAGACTCTTACTCTATTCCGCATCTTGTCTCATGATTTGTGCCTTTGGCTAATCACTTCTTCATCACGAGGCTTATAAGCTACATTCATATCATTCACATCGTTATTCTACTTCATTCGAACATCCATGTGTATAAGATTACTTGTTTTCCATGTTTGTGGACACCTTTGTCCCCTTCCAAAAAAATAATCTTCTCCTTCCTTACTATCATGCCATTTTAGGTCAACTTATGCTGGGGGCATCCTTACTTCTTCTCAACATTTCATTGGTTTATGTTCATCATCATGTTAAACCTATCCATAATGGCCTTGGGTCCCACTTCTACCTATGAAGATTTTTCCTTTGAATACTCCCACCTAGTCACCGGGAATTTTTACATCTTCACCTTTGTCACATGAATGTGGCCTTATGCCCTTGTACATCCCATCTATCACTCAGGGGCATCCACACTTCCTTGTATTCCTGTACATAGTTTTAAAAAATTTCAAAAATTCAAAAACATTAAAATATGTTATAATCATAAAAACATTCAAATATGTTAGAAAAAAAAAAAAAAAACATTCAAATATGTTAGAAAAATAAAAACATTCAAATATGTTTAAGAAAACTTCTAAAAATTGAAAATCATCCTACAAAACATCACTCTTTGGTTCTCACCTGTCCATGTGTGTGACTCACGGATCATCTTGATCTACCTCCATCAACAAAAGTTAGGCTGCTTACTTCATCTATACTCTGGGGCACAATGAGTTTCCTGGTACTATTTCGTAGTGCACATTACTTTTTCATCGGACCGAAGTGTCCTCTGTTTTCCCTTTGCATGTATCCTTGCTTGGGGCACCATCATTAACCCTTGTCATTAATTCGAATAGGTTGGAACTGAAGCTTGATAACAAAAACATGGTACTTGTTTCTCTATTAGGTTTAGCTTGTTTACTTTCTCATATTGCATTACATTATGTATGTTGCATGGAGTTAGGCATCTTTTACTTTCTCATATTGCATTACATTTTTGTATGTTGCATGGAGTTGGTGTTTTTAGAAATGGACATTTGTTCATATATGGCTTTTCATGTCATACTACACTTCTATTCATTCTTTTTAATAAGGACCGATGATGAAGATCTTTAGTAATATGATGAAAATAAAGTTGTTTAAAAGGCACTGGATGGATGTTCTCTCATTCCCCTTTCTCATACTCAATTTCTTCTATATCCCCTTTCTTTTCTTTTTCTTCGCATTATCATTTATTCTATTATCTTTCTGTCATCTTTTTTATTGTCAATTGAGTTCTTCTATCACCCCATCACCAATCGAGGGGCATCCTTCATTATTCTAATTTTTCTTCTATCCCTTCAATATTTTCTACTTGTTTATGCTTTTCTATTTTCTTTGAAGTGACATCTCTTACATCACCCCAAAGAGGGAAAATGTAGACACCTAAAATATGCTTACACTTAGCATTTCATCCAATCCAATCAATTAATGACACTTTGTTAAATCCCCATACTTCGCTCTACTCTCGATGCCCATTCACGACACTTTTCAGTCGTATTCCTCCTATAATCAACTTATTTGGCTAATATATCTCTTATTAGCTAAACATTCCTCCTTTCAACCATTCAGAACCTCCCTAGTTCTCTCTAGACCACTTCTATTGGCTTCGTAGGCTATCTATCACTCACAATTGGTTATCCAGGACCCCTCCTAACTCTCAATGAGTATCTAATCACTTGCTAATCAAGTTTAAATAGCCTAATCCTAGCTTAACTAATCCTAAAGAATGTTTATCCTAATCTAATCCTAAAGTATCTTTTGAGCTTAGTCCCACATGCACCCAAATTCAAAATTCTCCCAAGTGGAAAACTATGAATACAAGGCTAAGCCTACCCATTAAAACTACAACTTTACATAAGCTAAAGCCAAAACAAGCCTAATAAATCTTAATATCTCATTTACATTAGCCAAGCTAATAAGGCATTTGATCTTGGGTCATCCACCATTAAAATAGCTTCATCTTGCACCCATGTTAGGTTAGTAATGAAATAGCTAAACTTGGGCCATGTAGCCATTTAGTGAGATTCATTCACCCTCATGGAGTAAACAACACACAATTTTATTGCTTAGAATCTAACTAGGTTCACTTTCATTAAGCTTTCATAGAGTAGAGAGTAGTATACATGTTAGTTTTTGATGTTTTTTCAAATTTATAACGCTTGCATGTTAGTTTCTCTTATTTAGCTTTAATCCTATGGTGCATGGATGAGTTAGCAAAGCTTTGAGGTTCTTTAGCCTCATTCCATATCATTTTCCACTTTCCATTGCACACACCAGTGGTAGATGTGTCGGGGAGCTATCTAATTTTTCATCTCTCATCATACTTGTATACCATTTAGGCATACTTTTAGTGGTTCCTCCGGGAGGTTGAATTTAACCATCTTCCCCATCATCACCGGTCATCATCAAAGTGATTACCATCCTCTGTTTTCACTGTAGGGATGATTTTTTCATCATGTGAGTGTATGGAAGGATAATCTACTTCTTTATTCTCAAAGAAATCAACATCCCAACTAGTGTATACCATCCTTGTTCTTGGATCCATAATTTTGTAGCCATGTGCCTCACCACTATATCCCAAGAAGATACATTTTTTTGATTTCATATCAAGCTTATTTATTTATTTCTTAGGAATGTGCATAGATGTGAAATAGATGGATTATTTATTGACCATGCTTCCTATGGTATTACTCCATCAAGATCTACAAAGTGGGAAATCTATTTAGTAAATAGATTATCATTTTAAGCCGCTTCGCCCAAAATGTTTTTGATAAACCTCGGATCATCAATCATACATCACACCATATCCATGATAGTACATTTTTTCCTTTCAACAATACCAATTTTTTGTGGTGTGTGAGGAGGATCCATTTGATGATGAATGCCATGTGTTTCCAAAAATTATTGAACTCATTGCTAGTGTATTATCCCCCTCAATTTGAATGGAGTGTTTTTATTTTCCTACTGAATCTGTTTTTGGGATTTGAACTTATTGAAAGTTTCAAAAGATTGGTATTTTGCGTAAAAGACAATATATCGAATTTTTTTGAAAAATCATCAAAAAAATAACATGAAATATTTAAACCCAAAGAGGGTAGGTCTCATTGGTCTCGTATAGATCGGTATGCACCAAGTCAATTTTTGCCTTTGCTCGAAATGTACAATGTTTGAATGGTGCTCTATGTTGTTTTCCGCCAAAAAAATACTTACATTTATCTATACCATTTTTTTATAAGTGGAAAACCTCTAACCATATTGTATTGAGGAAGTGTGTTAATATAGCCACAACTCACATGTTCAAGTCTTGATGCCATATTTGAACTAATGATGTATCCTTGGCTACAAGTGCTTGATAATTTTTTTGAAAAAATCCAACCGAAACATTCTTCCCACATTCAAATATTTTGTAAATTTTTTCAAGCTTATTGACTTATCTTGAATTAAGCACATCTTTTACCGCCTTTACAATCAAAGTCAATTTTGAGATTGTGATCTAATAATTGACTCACGGATAACAATTTTTTTGTTAAACCAAGGACATAAAGAACATCTATAATTTTACAATTATGTTGCCCAAGTGGTAGTGAAATGGAACCAATGCCTTTAACAATGTATGATGTATCATCCCCCAAAGAGACATGATTTTTGGTGGGTGTTTTACTCATTGTGAAGAACCAATCTTTCTTTCCTGTCATGTGTCGAGTTACACCCGAGTTGACATACCAAATTTGATTTGTAGAATTGGATACTTCATTTGACTGTGTAGAATATAAGAAGTCATCATTATCAAATTGATCTTCCTGTTCACTACATTTCCTTGTTGAGTTGGTTTCTTTTTCCACTTTTGATTATTTTGTCCCTATTTATTTTGTTATTAGCTTGATTTTGTTTATTGGTAATCAATCTTTTTCCACTTGAAAATCCTTGTTGGAATGTGTTGTACCAACAATTATTTAACTCATGTCCTTTTTGACCACAAATAAGACATTTTAGTTGGTCCTTTTGGCCTTGTTGAGTATTACCTTGCTTTTGAGGTTGTTTACTAGAATTAGACTATTTTTTTCCTTTTTGATTAGAAGCAAGTGCTTGCTCTTCAGTTTCAATAGTTAAGTGAATAGATTCCTCTTGTTGTAGCATATTCACTAAATCTTCAAAAGTTATTGTTTGACATGTTATGTTTAATATGGTCACAAAAATCCTATAAGGAGGAAGAGCTTGCAATACTATAGGAAGGAGTGATGTTTCAGTTACTTCTTCTTCCAAAGCTTGAAGTGATGCACGCAAAGTTGTTACTCTTCTAAAAAAATCAACTTTCTCAATTGGTTGCATTTTCAAGTTCAATAGTTGACTCTAGAGATGAAGTATTGTGTTCTTATTTTTGGACTCATACTATTTTCAACTTGTCCCAAGATTATTTTTCTATTGTGGCCTCATGAATATGAGGTTGTACCTCATCTGAAACACTAAACAAGATTATTAACTTTTCTTTTTGATTTGCATGATCAAATGTAGCTTGTTGTGTAACATTTGTTGCAGATCTTGTTAATGTACCAGAAACAATGGACCATAGATTTTCAAAATCAAGTTGTGTGTGAATTTTTGTTTTCCATCTTTGAGTATTTATCGAACGTAAAAGTTGAGAATCTAGCAAAAGGAATTTTAGTTCGTAATTGCGGCCATTGTGAAGACTGATAAATAGTAGAAGAAAAACATGTACACCCCCTTTTATTTAGTTTGGGATCCTTTTTCGCCATGTCAAATGAATTTTTAGCACTATTGGCCTGTTACAAATTTGGCTCAGTGGCTGATTTACAAAATTAAATTTTTTTGGACTCTTTGGCCTCTTTTCAAGTACAAAAACTCTAATTTTGTAATTTTTACAAGACAAAGCTTATTAAAATCTAGAGAAATACGTAGATCTCATAAAAACACACACTTTAAAAAAATGACACCTCAATATGAGTGTACCAAATGAAATTTATGACTTTTTAAATTCCAATTTCAATATCTTTTGGACCCCTTTCCAAAAGTGCAATTTTTTTATTTCCTTCTAATTTTTTTGTAAAATCCAAAAATGGATTTTTTTTAAAAATGCGGCCTTTTTAGGGATTACTCGGCTGCATGTGCTTTGGTAAATTTTAGGGCACATTTGTAGTTCGATATCTTTGCTTAAGCGTTAGAATAAACCTTGCCCGCATTTTTTATTATTTGTTTGCTCCTTGTTTTAGCTTCAAGCAGGTATATTACTAGGAGATAGTTTTTTTCTATTTCCCCTAAGCTTTGGACGCTGAATATTTTGTAGGAAATGTTGAATTTATTGCTTCCTCTATAGATAAGGATTTGGAATGGCTTTGTTTTCTTTGTCTTTCCAGGAATGTCTTCTTCTTCTCTTGAATGCTCTTGATATGTGAATGCAATCTCCAGTTGATTGGAGGCTTCGAGAGGTCGCTTTAGATAGAGATCTTCTCATAGGCACGTAGAATTATCTTTCCAAATATATGAAAATATAGATCGTAGAGAAAGTAAGGAGAATTTATGTGGGGAGCTTGAAAATCTCGGGTCCCCACAATACAAAAATATTGTATATATATTTTTAAAATGCTTCCAATTTAAATTTTTTTAGGTACAAGTAATCATTAAAAAAAGAGACAATGAAAAAATATCAAATTTTGCGGCAGAGTTGCATCCAGTCTCCCTGCAAGGGCCTATGATTACACTCCATGTGTTCTTCAACTAGCAAATCAATCCATGAACTAGGGTGTGGATTCGGGTAGGGGATGTGAAATGGATGGGGGCATCTATGGCTCCTCCAAGCTCTGAAATTTCTCTAGGTCTCCCTAAACTTCCCTAAAACTTCCTACACTCTCCCTGGATCAAAATACTACTCTGATACCAAATCTTGACAATGAATACTTGAAAAGAATATTTGACATAGAAGCTTTACATAGAAACAAGATGATGCTTGTGTATTTTATTAATATCAAAATCAAGCATTACAATAAAAAGAGAGAGTTATAATATTTATAGATATTGGACAACTTCTATCTCTTCCACAATATATGGAACAATATCAACTAAACTAAGAAAAATGCAGAATAACTTATTGCCCCTAACTGCCCCTATTTCCCCTCATGGAAATCATCTAGGAACAAAATATGCAAGATATAACATGATCACACAAACCAAGTGATAAGATAACTAAAAGACAACTCACTAATAATTGAATTTATCTAAGCTAACTTAAGTAATTAAAAACTACTTCATTACAATATCATTTTAACTCATATGATGAATTAAGTGTAAGTTTATTTCCAATAGAATGGAGTTAGGGGACAATCCCATGAACCACATCATATTAGAGTCCTTGAGGGTGGAAGGACATAGTTTGAGTTTTTGATTATGCATTATGTAGTCATATGTTTGGAAAATAACTTTTAATTCAAACAGAGGCTGATCTCGGGTCTTCACAGACATTCCTTAGAAGATAGAGAGGATAGATGGTGAGATATTTTTCATAAGTGCATTCTCATCTTCATCCGAGACAATGGGATAGGTAAAGGTTCTACCCAAGGGTCATTTCTCGCTATTCCCATTGTCTCTCATTTCTAGAGCTCGTCTACGGTTCTAAATAGAATGACGATAATGTTCAAAAGGGCTTCTAGGTATTGGATTAGATTCACTTTCACTTTCAATGTTCCCTACTTGTACTATGTTTGGAGATATTATTTGGATATTACGTGGTATAAATCTCCCTTGAATGTCTCATGGCCTATGCATCAAGTTTGGTTATGTAAACAAGGCATAGGACTTCTACTGGTTGCATAGATTAACTTCATTAACACCCATAACATGTAAAGTGAATAAAATGGTGTGTTGTGCTTATGGTGTCCCCGAAACAATACCAAAAATGATGGGTCGTTGTATTCTCTAATCATTTAACTAACAAATTCTTCTACTAGTGTCATTATAAAACCAGGGTTGTGTGTCCAAGGTTGTATGTAATGAAGCTTTATGCAACTCAATTGTTCAGTGGTTCCTTTTGGGGGTTTTGGTTGTTATGTTTCTCTCTGTCTCTGCTAATATATGGAAATGTAATGCTAAACTACTAAAACAACATTACTATAATTAAATGCATTTAATGGAAATACTTTACTAGAATTGGAATGCAAACATAAAATCAATATAATGAAATTCAAATAACCCACACTCAATTGAAATTGCATAATTGAAATGATACACTCGGATTGAAATTTCTTGAAACAAAATAACACACACTGAATAGAAATTTCAGTAAAGGAAATAAGTAATTGCATTCAAATTGTAACTTATCAAAAACCATGAGCATGCATAAATGTAAATCCTCCAATCACCTTGGTCAAGAGGGCCCTTAATCTTTCTCGGGATGGAGGTAATCTCAACACCATGGGATATTCAAAGCAACATCTAATATATTGATTCAAAAAGTTCCATAACATACACAATACATAAATGGAAAATATATACTAACTATTCGAACCGTCATCGCAAATTACAAACATCAACTAACTACTAAATTGTTCTTCAAGGAGATGTCTATATAGACATATTCGGTTACACATCATGCCAAAATTGTAGGTACTGATTTCTTCCACTAAAAACCCTATTAAAGTTCATTAAATCCTACGAAACTACTAAAAACAAGATCCATTTTTATAGGATGTCAATGGAAAAATTCTTCCATGACTACACGATAGCTCCAGACTCAGACTCCTTGATTACAATTCCTATCATTGGAAGTAAATTTCCACTATTATCCTACACATGTCACCACATTTCACTCACAGAGGTGATTAGTGGGAGGTTCTACTGTAAACAAGTTGCATGAAACAAAATAAGAGAAATACATTGAACTTACTAGGATATAACTATATAAAGAATCCACATGCACTAATTAATCATGTTTAATGAAAAATCAATAAGCACATAGATGATATAAACAAGTCAAATAATGCACTTGTCAACTATGGTTATTATGAACATACACACTTATACCTTGGCAAAACAAGACTAAAGATGGACTGGTAGCTTATGCATGAGTCGGGTGAGCGTTCAAATATATCCGGATGAAGTTCCAACATGCCTAGGTAACCGAGTATAAAAATAAAGACCGTAATCCCCTAAACCCTATTTTTTTAACTATTACCACTATTGTACCTCTTTAATTTGATTCACCTCCTTTCATAAAATTGAGGCCTAAACCTCCATCCCCTTCACTATTTGTTTTCCCTCCTCTAGAGGATCTCATTAGATAGCTCCATGATACCCCTTTTTCATGTACATTTCTAAGCACTTCGAATATATAAAACATGAACATAATTCCAAAATACAAAAATAGTCACATATTTGTAAAAATACAAAAGTAGGACCCGTACACTCCACTTAGGTTATTATCACTTTACATTATACATGTTGTTTGTCACTTTAGTTTGATAGATACCATGCTTCTTTACTCTTTACACACATGCATTCATGAGGTATTTTGAGCTTGATGCATGATACACATCGATTACTACATGATGATAGGTTGGTTGACCCTTTACCCATACTTCCTATACCTCAAAGGGCATCTATTTTATATTACATCCAAGTGTTATTATTCTAAAATAGTTCCTTTCTAATTCCTCATCATTTTTTATTATATACATTGTGTACATGTTCTTATTTGAGATAACAAAACTAAAACATGTATTGTGTAGTGTTAACATCCATTCTTTCACATATTGTCACCTATATTGGCTACTATATCATATCATCATCTAATGAAATTCTTACGTTTCATGCATACTTGATTATGTGTGGTTGTTGATCTCTTGTTCCATTATTTTTGGCCTATGTTATTTGATTGTATTACGATATTTTGGGTGTCCCATGTTTACGGCTTTATGATATCTTATTTTCTCTTGTTTTATCTTGTTTGTAGGCATACATGACTTGATTATCTTGAAACACCATGAGTTTCCCATGTTATATCTTTTCTTCCCAACTCCACGATGTTTTCACTCACCCCATGGCCATAAATGGTGACGTGATTTCTTCGTTTCTTATGGAGTCTTTTAGCACTCACCGCGATGGTTATTTTTAATAAATAATCATTTTTGGCACGTTTTTGCTATGCCGGGGCATATTTTTCTTCTCGGTGACCCTTTCATTGTATGGGGCATATTTTTTCCTTATGGTGATTTTTAATGATGTCGTATGAACTCATTAATTTTTATATGTAATTTTCTTCTATAAAATAAAAAACAAAAAAATAGAAAAAAAAAGGTAAAATCATGAAAAATACAAAAGAATTCATTTTTTTCAAAAATTAGTACATAATATGCATGCAATTGAATAATGTATCGATGCATTGTCCTCGAACATAGAAATTTTCCAACAAAACATCTTTCTTATGTTATTGCTTATTCTTGTCTCAAAATTTTGGGGATCATTTTGATCTACCTCCATTAACAAAGTTGGCTTGCTTATTATGTCGGTACTCTGTAGTAACAATGAGTTACAGAGACTTTGTCACAGTGCAAGGCAATTATTTTCATGGGACTACTTGAGTCCTCCATTATTCCCTTTCATGTATCCTTTCTTGTTGCACCATCTTTAACCCTTGTTGTTAAAACACGAACATTCAAGAATTTAAGCTTAATAATAAAAACATTGGTGCAATTGTCTTTAATGTTGTTTATTTGAGTATGGGTGATTGTACTTATTTATCTCGTTAGGTTAATGGTTTAATTTATCATATTACATTTCATTATGTATTTTGCATGGAGTTATGCATTTTTAGCAATGAACAAATGTTAGTATTATAGTTTTTCATGTTATTTTACACTTTTGTTGTATGTGTATATTTTAATAAGGGTTGATGATGTAGACCATGAGAAACATGATGATATCGAGTTGTTTGTTAAATGATCTGGATGCAAAATATATTCATGTTTTCTTCACTATCACATTTTATCACTATTCATTTTTCTTCCAAAAACATCTAGGGAAGTAAAAATCATTTTTATCCCTACCCTATTTCTTCTATCTGTTTCCTTCAAAATTTTCAATCGTCGATTAAATTCTTCTATCACCCCATCGACACTCGAGGGGGCATCCTTCATAAGTTTACTTATTTTTACTTGTCTACTATGTTTGAAATGACGTCACTTACTTCACCTCAAATAGGGGCAAATGTAGACACCTAAAATCCGCTTTCACAGTTTTATTGCTAAAAGTACACTAATTACCCTCATTCTTACCATTTCCATTATAATTAGTAATTTTCACTAATTAACTAACGTTTCCCTCTATTTTGGTTAATTAACAATGTTTTTTTATTAACTAACCTCTATCACATTTCGAATGCCAATTGATGACACATCATTAGTTATAATCCTCTTCTCGAGCAAACAATTAGCGATTATTAGCTAATTAAGCCTATTTACCCTTGTATTTGATCAATAAACCCTATTATTGGTTAATAACCCTCTTCCAACCATTCAAAATCACCCCTTTTCCTTCCAAGACATCTCAAAAGGATTCAAAAGCTTATCCTAGCCTCTTAATTAACCCTAATTGGTTAATTAAAGCACCTCACATGCTAATCACTTGTTAATTTCACTAATCATGATTAAAAATCCTTAATCTACTTTATCCTTTTAGTCCCACATGCACCAAGATGCAATATTTCCCCAAATAGAAAGCTATAAAAAGGACCAAGCTCCTACCTTCAAACTTTACACCAAGTTTTGAATATCATTAATCATATAAGACGTATGATCAAGAGCCCTACTTCCATTGATGGATTATCTTTCTCAATCTTCACATCCAATATTCATGCTTGGTTAGTAAAGTAATATCTAATATGGCCTTGTAGCCATTGTTAGAGAGATCCTTTCACCATTGTGAAGTAGCAACAACCTAATTTTATTTTCTAGTGGTCTTCATAGGTCCATTTTAATTAGCAATTCACACTAAGTAGGCATGCTTTAACTTTTATTGATTGATATCATGTTAGTTTTCTTAAGCATTCTAATAAGCTAAGATCTTTATGTTACTATTGTTAAATCCTAGCTTTGCTAATAGGATATGTGGTGTTAGTCTAGTTATTTAGTCTTGCAAGAGTTTTGGTAGTGCACAATATTTGATTTTACTATTTTTGTACATGTCCTCTCCTATATGCATTCATACTATTGTTGCTATCATTTATATAGTTTTATTTATTATAATAATTAATTTTTATTACATGCCATGGTTGCCACCATGCGTAAAGTAAACACCTCCACTTTTTGTAGGTACATGCTCTTCAAGGTGGCCACCTCTTATGTATTTTACACTCTCTTATAGTTTCTCAAACATCTCATCCATGAGAAATTTTTTTATTTTGATCCAAGTGCTCAACATAGTTTCCAACATGCCTTAAAACAGGGGGCATTCATATGGGTATTTTATCCACTTACAATAGACATAGGTATAATTATGGGGTAACATACAAGTACAAATAGGGTACATGTTCTCATAAATAAATTCGACATATAAATACAGAGAAGGGAATGCAAAGGGTCAAAACCATACACTTTGGTGAAGACCGTATGTATGGTCTTGACCCTCCCACATGTTTTTTCCTAGGGAAGTTAAATACAATTTCACAATAGTTTCAAAATTTTAGCTATAGTTACATGGTTTTAGCACATTTTCAAATCTAGTTCACTTAGCTCAAACCAAAAGTATAGGGGCATGAAGTGCTTCACTCCTTCACAAAAACATTTAGTTCTAATACAATTTCAAGAATCTTAAGGGCATAAGTCTCCTTCCTCCATCATCATTTTAGTACATTAAAGAGTTTATATTCAATCATGGGAGACATGGGAAGGGCATAGGTGAAATCATTATCTTTTCTATTTTGTTTTCTTATTTAAAGAATTGGGCCTAGATCCATGTACGGTGGTGTGGTCCATGGGGTTACAAAAGGTATCAAAGTAGATAATTTCTTCATATGTAGACTTTCCTTTCCTCTTGCACTCAAAGGGGAAGATATCAAAGTTGCTGAATAACTTTGATACCCATTCTTCTTCCTTAGTGGGGTGTTTTGGCACTTCATTATTCTTCTCTCCTTGGCATTCTGGGTTGGGTTACATGAACTTAAGACTGTGGTTTTTACTTATCAAAGTTGGGGAATAATCATCCCCAATCCTTCAACAAACTCAACAATGCAAATCTTCAAATAGAAAAACATAGGAGTTTCTCCTCCATAGATAAAATTGGTGTATTCCTTGTTTACATATCTTTCATTTATTTTTATGCAAATGAAAATATTTTATGTTACACTTTAAACTTGATTTAAAGTTCAATTCTTTATCATGAACATGGGAAAAAATATATGTTACTGTGGTTTCATCGCAGATCATGCTAACACCAAGCACAATAGGACTCTGCAAAAAAAATCTGAGTGAAGACAAAGTGTGTCTAAACAATCAAGTATTTTTTTTTATGCATGTAATTTCATTTCATAATTAAAGAGAGGGAAATTGTAGACACTCAAATTTGACAATTCACTTTTTAACACTGCTATTTTTGAAAATGCACTCTTGTTAAGATAAATAAAACCTTCCCATTCCCAATCAACACATTTTGAGGTCATTTTTAACTTGTTTATCCTTGTACACTAGCAAATCATCAAATTTTTAGATTAAAAATCATAAAATCCATAGAAAAACATCAAGTAACAAGTTGCAAAATTTATATTACATGTTTTCCATCCCTAGGCACATCGTACAATTTGGTCAGTATGTTATAGCTAGTCCTCACCAAATTTTATGGTCTCTGACTGACATGATCTCCAAATTTTATTTCAATTTAATATTCCTTTTTGGGTATTATAATCCCTTTAGGTCGGCCTTTATTAGATAAATCATCTATGAAACCTTATATAAGAAAGTAAACACTACATCATTAGCTAACCTAGAAATCTTATGACACTACATTGATACACACATTTCCAACACTTGTAAATCACACTCAAAGCTCCTAAATCTTGCAATAACACACCTATATTCATTAGGAAGCAATATATATATGCCTAAATCTTCTTACGAGGTAAAAACATTAGTCCCTCTCATCCATAAGCACTCAAACATCCCTTCCTAAATATTTGTTGTCAAATAAACATGCATGCTTATATGGACAACTTATTTCAAATTCTAGACTTGTGTGATTCATGAAAAACTTGTGGAAAATCACATTAAAATACTTGGAAAAGGAAGAAACATAGTAGTATGCAAATATAAGGAAATAAAATCCATGGAAGATAGAAAATTTGTGGAATAAAGGAAAAAATGTGGAGAGTCAAATTGAAGAAAATATGTAAAATCCAAGTAGAACAAATGAAAGGATGCGAGAAATTTTAAACCTAGGTCAATTAGAAAATCCAAGGAGAAAAATAAAAATAAAATTTCTAAAGGAGGATGTCATGGAACACATAATTTAGTCCATGGAAAAGGCATCAAAGCTACAAAAATTTATGGAGAAAAGAACAAAAATAAAATGCAAGATAAATGAAAATCCATGAAGAAGCGAAAAGGCCATGGGTGGTGAAGTGAATTCATGCAATAAGAAGGGAAAGTAGTAGATTTCTATAAACCCGCCAAATAATGTTAAAAGATGTGAAAGACAAATACAAGAATGCATATCATCAAAAATACACCCAATGAAGAAAATGAAGATTTTGGTTTAGATTTGCATGATTGAACGCAAGAATAATTAAACATACAATACAATAAAATTATTGTTCATTACACATACCCATAGGTATATACAAATATATAGGCAAACTATAGCCTATAAATATGGATTCAACAACCCATGATTCTCTCCTAGAATCATGTGGATGTTAGACCTGAAATACAAACAATAATATATTACAAATATACTTTGTAATATATTAGAATAACAATATAACCATATAACCATATCAACCATATGGTAAACTCACCACACCATAAATAATATTTACTCTACAATAAATATGAAATATGTGGAGCACTAACAATGGAATTCCTAACATTCTCCCCCCTTAGTGTGAACATGGGGAAAATTTCCATACTACACTGCACCTGATTTTGCAATCATGTGATTTTCCTTTGGATTATCACAAACCAAAAGTTGGTTTTCCATCGGTTAACCAAAAACCGAGAGTGAGGTGGTTTTCTAGTGGTTAACCACAAACCACAAAGGGGTGAAGTTTTTCAAATGGTTTACCTATAACCATATCATGATGTGCCAGTGCATTCTTCAACTCTCATCATAGTTTCTCTTCAAGATATTACATATCGGAAATCCATCATAGTGCAAACATATCATTCCACAAATACAAATCAAGCATTGTGTCATTCCCCCAATGTGAAGTTTACATAAAAATTATTCTAAAAACACCACACTAAAAGCAAATGAAATAAATAAACACTAACACATGTCACCAAATCAATTTGTGTGGCCTCGTTGGTGGTGACTGATGAGAGGATGCCAATTGTCCTCAATCCTCCATATATCCTCCAAATTTCTCCAAGTAAATACCGCTAACTCATCTTGATTTGGCTTTGAGGCTCTTTATGTATTTGCACACTATGAAGCGTCCGAAAGTTTTTGGTTGAGGTTCCTCGTGTTCAAGTCAACCTCATATCCACCTCAAGATTCATATGAAGCTTGTATTCTTGGTACTCGCATATTTTGGAAGTTGCATTATAAGGATAATGCATCCTTTACAATTTTAAATTTTGGCATTGAGGACATAATGATACTCAGAGTTATACAAAAAACAAAATGAGGAACTGCCCACTGATGGCCAAAAAAGAGGGTATTTTTCAAAATTGGTATTTTCTCCCAAAATTATAACCAATGTGATGGGAATGAAAAAATAAGCACTTTTGCAAAAAATGGTGCTCGATTTTGAGTTACTCGTAAAAAGTTATAATTTCCCATAAAACAACCTAATTTAATTAAAATTGACAATGGTTAAATGTTTTCTCAAAATGGTGAGAAAATTAATCGTGTGACTACTTGTTGGAATTAGAGGAAATGATGATTCCAAAAATACCATTTTTTTGGAGAAATGACACTAAAACAATATTAATTTGGCAAAAATGCATTAATTTCCCTCAAAATGTAATTATTAAATATAAACTATAGGAAAAATAAATTTTCAAAATTACAAGATTTATGAAAATTAAAATAATTGGCTAATCGAGTTGGTTGTGCAAAAAGCTAACGTGAATTTGGTAGAGGACCATATTTGTTCATAACTTGAGAACCAGAGCTCCGATTTGCAAACCATTTAATGCATCGGAAAGCTTATTTCTAGAGCTTCACAATGGTACTAATTTTTTTATTTCATTGCATAATCTATGATATGTTATCAATGAATTTGACACCTAACCAGCTAAAAATGATGCTTTATTTTCTTTGACAACTACAATAATTTATATGTCGCCAAATCCTTCTTCTGGAGATCTGATTATATGGAAATGTCAATGTATAAGACAAGTTCTTTAATGACTAGTGAGACAAACAGTAAGGGAAGAAGATGCATAGAAGTCTAACAGATCAGAAATATAAATAAACTCTTATAGTAGCAAAGATGGGACATACAAAAGGAAAATCCACTTCATAAAAAATGCATACACAGGGCAATAGCAAACAGCATAACTACCCTTGGCTATACTTAAAAAAACCATCACGGAGAGAGGATTTAGATCTGCTCTAGTACCAAATGAATATTTTGGTTTTGATTTATAGATTGAACACAAGAATAAGTAAACATACAATAACAATTATCATTCATTACACATACCTGTAGGTATATACACATATATAGGAAAACTATATCCTATAAATATGGAGTCAACAACCCATGATTCTCTCTTAGAATCATGTGACGTCGTGCCTAAAATAAAAACAATAATATATTATAAATATACTTTGTAATATCACCATATCAACCAAATGGTAAAATCACCACACCGTAAGTAATATTTACTCTACAATAAATATGAAATATGTGGAGCACTAACAATGGAATGCCCAACTTAAATCTAATCTAGAGCAACAAAGTGCGAGCGATGGAGATAGCAAACGAAAGTATAGTCAGTGTGGTTTCCGCTATTTTGGCTGCAGAGTGTCTACGTTCTAGGCCAATAATAGCTGAAGAGAGGTTGCTTACTGACAAGAATCAGACGGTTGAAAAGATGTAAACGAAAAGGTGGACACACTGGGATCCACACCTTTGGCCTGGAACAAGATTCTTCAAAACCCTAACAGTAAAGTGGGTCCATAGTCGGCTGTAAGAGGACAGTTCACGTGGGAAAAGAACAATGAAGGTGCTACCTGTCTAATGGTCCCAGATGGATGCGTGAATAGGGCTTTGGACAAAGAGAATCTCTCTCTTGTTGGTAAGTTTCTAGGCTCTAGACCTAATATTGATTTTATTAGAAAATGGGCTATTAGAAAGTGGAAACCTAAGGGAGATCTGAGTATTACCATCATGCCACGGGGTTTTTTTCTAGAAAAATTTAATCAGCAGTCTGATTTGGAATTGGTGCTTCTGGGAGGGCCGTGGTGGCTGGGAAATATGGGCCTATTTTTGAAAAAATGGTATCCAGGATTCGACCTGAACACTAAAAATATTAACACCATTCCAATCTGGTGTAGAATCCCTGGGCTACCGCTTACAATTCTGGGATGATGAAATCTTGCTAAACATTGCTAAATCCATAGGTGCTCCGATCGGGGGTTAGATGGACGACGAGAAACAGATCTAGACTTTCTTTTTCTTGATTCTGGATCTCTTCGGAAATGGAGCAGGAGTTACCGAAGCACATCATATTACAATCTAAGTATGGAATGTGGACTCAAAAAATTAAATTTGAAACCTTCCATTTAAGATGCAAGCAATGTCATCATATAGGAAATTTTTCCAATAAATGTCCTAATAAGGAGATCTCCACAGAGGAAGATAAACTCAAAAAGAAAGAACAACATAAGGGTGATTTTGAAATGACAAAAGAAAATAGGGTGCTAGACAGTGAAATCTGGAGAGAGGAAAAAGCCCCTAACCAACCTGAGCTGAACTACAATAAAAAGGAAAAAAAGGGGGTTTAGAACTTCAATAAGGAAACACCTGGTCTGGCATCCTAAAACCCCAGCGATAGTGTTGCATGGAGCACCAATCAGAAATAAAGAAGACTTAGAAATGTAAAATTCAGTAAAGGTGACTCTAGAGGTGGATGAACAAGAAGGAACTCAGAAAGGTGAATATCAGTCCCAAGGATCTATCTAAGAGCCCAAATGACACTAAGGAAGTTGAGATAGATAATTCTCTAGACTTCTTTGAGGAAGTGTTGGAAAAGAATAACACGAGTTCGTAAGAAGCATTACACACTCCAAGGGATGTAAGTAAAATATAAAACACAAGAGGAAACTCTTATTTCAGAACAGATCTGGCAGATCTTCCTCCTTGCTTCAACAATAGATTAGAAGATATGCACTTGATTGATAGTAAATGAAAGAGAAAGAGGAGGGAGAAGTAACACCGGTTAAAGAAGATGAGGAACTTACTTCTAGATTTAGAGAGGTAATTTCAAAAAAAAAAAGAATGAAAGGATTTAAAATGATCCCAGTCGCTATATAGTGAAAAGAAAAAGAAACTTGACAATTGGGAAACTTAAACATCTAGAACTACTAGATCTTCTCGCTAGAAAGACTGGTAGATTTTGGAAGTAGTTCTAAAAGAGGAAGACCCTCAAAGAAAGATCTTAGATCTAAGAGAATGAGAGAGAGACATTGCAGATGGAAGTCAATGTCAATCGAACCATCAAGCAATACCAGCTCCCATTCCTATTTAATGAAGATTATCTCTTGGAACATTTGAGGTCTAAATGGAAACTCCAAACAGATAATCATTAAGGAGTTACGGGAATCTAGTAGTCCTAGTATTTTGATTTTGCAGGAAACTAAGATGAAAGCTAAGATCCTTGAAACCAATAATTTTTTTTTGGGAAAACTCTGATATGGCTGCGGTGGACTCTCAGGGAGCCTTTGGAGGTCTGGCTACTCTTTGGGATAAAATACACTGCACTGGTATGATTCTTAATGCTAGCACTAATAATCTTGCTATTAAATTTCATGCTATTGAGAACAATAGTGAATGGATCCTTTCTAATATTTATGCCCCTAATACGGTTAGTGGGAGACGTAAGCTTTGGAATGATCTTAAGATCTTTAGAACCCAACATTCTACAACCAACTGGCTTATCATGGGGGATTTTAATTCTCCTCTAAACCCAGTGAAAAATATGGAGGAATCTCCACTTTTCCATGGTATGGAGGAGTTTGCTGATTTTGTTGCTGATCTCAATCTCTTGGATGTGGATCTCCATGGAAATAAATACACTTGGAATAACAGAAGGTCAGGAAAATATCTTATCCAAGTTAGACTAGATATAGCCCTAAATTCTCGCTAGTTGGATTCTTAATCGACTTCCATCTCTCTTCACTTCCTGTAATTGGATCGGATCACAATCCGATTTCCTTAAATCTTCTCAATTGACTAAGCCCAAGAGAAGCTCATTTAAATTTCAAATGATGTGGATGGCACATGATGACATTTATGAAAAAATTAAATAATGGTGGGTTTGGAATGGTGAAGGCACTTTGCTCAATATAGATTGTCTCATAAGCTCAAAAATGTCAAAAAACAAGTTAAAACTTGGAATAAAAGAGTTTTTGGTAATGTGTTTGAACAAAAAGAAGCTAAAGCAGAAGCTCCAAGATTTGGAACTCAAAATGAATACAATGGGGAGATCTTTTGAAGACCAAACTGAGGAAAAAAACATTCTTGCAGAGCTGCATACGATCTGCAGTAGAGAAGAATCCTTATGGAGACTAAAATCTAGGGCTATCTGGCTTAAAGAAGGAGATAGAAATACAAAGTTTTTTCATATGACTACTTTGAAGCACAGAGCTTGTAATAGGATTATGGAAGTCGCTAAAAGTAATGGCACTATTATAAAAGATCCCAACAACATTAAAGAGGAAGCTCTCAATTTTTATAAAAACTTCTTAATGAGAGGAGTATCATTACCGAAGAGGCAATTTCTTTCATGTCGGAGGCTATTCCCCATAAAAAAATTAGGAATAGAGATTTAAAGATATCACTAAAGTCACCACACTTGAAGAAATGTAAAAAGTCAGTGTTTACTTTAGAAGGCGACAAGGCTCCGAGCCCGGATGGATTTTCTATAAAAAAATTTAGAAATTTTGGGAAATATGCTCGGATGATCTTCTCAAAGCAGTGAATGAATTCTATAGAACTGGAAACCTTTTGAAAGAGATGAATAACACCCACATTGTGCTTGCTCCAAAAAAATGGATGCTAAGGACTTCAAATATTTCAGACCTATCAGCCTTGTGAATGCTATCTATAGAATTTTTACCAAAATCATTGCTACCAGGCTTCAATTTATTATGAATGATTTAATCTCAAGGCAATAGAGTGGATTCATTAAAGGTAGGATTATCCAAGATGGAGTGATTATGGTGCATGAAACCATACACTCTATGGATAATAATAAAAAGTGAATATGGTCCTTAAGCTTGATATGAATAAAGCCTTTGATAAGGTCTCTTGGGATTTTTAGACAAAGTTTTAATTAAATTTGGCTTCCCTGCTAAATTTAGAAAAATTATTAAGGCTTGCATCACTACGGTCAGATTCTCAGTAGTGGTTAATGGTGAGCCGGTGGGATTCTTCACAAGTAGCAGAGGACTAAGACAAGGGGACCCAATATCCCCCCTGCTCTTCATTCTTATGGTAGACAGTCTTAGTCAAACAATTGGTCAAGAAATTATTGACGGTCTCCTGATAGGATCAAATCCCACTTCCATTAGCCACGCAGCTTCTCATCAGCAATTTGCGGATGATACAATTCTTCTCTTAATGGCATCTGTCCTTGAAGCTCAGGCTATCAAAGCTATTCTGAAACTTTATGAAGCTGCTTCTGGGCAAGAGATCAATTATGACAAAAGCTCCATATTCTTCTTCAATACGCCTGAGGAAAGACAACTAAAAATTGCAAAAATTATGGGATGTAAAATAAGTGCGCTTCCATCCACCTACTTAGGACTCCCTCTAGGCACTAAAAAGTTTCTACCAAGGTGTGGAATGATTTTTGGAGATATTTTTAAAAAATGGCTAGATGGAAAGGAGCCATTCTTTCTAGTGTCTTGTAAATGCCTCGCTCATCAAAAGAGCTCTTCAAAACCCGCCTATCTATATAATGTCTCTTCATAAGATCCCTGCTACCTTCGTAGAGAAAAATTGAGAGGATCCAAAAAAATCTTATGGTAGGGCATGGAGTAGAAGTTTAAATACCATTTAGTTACTTGGGATAAGGTTTGTACTCCAAAATATATAGGAGGCATGGGCATAAAAGACATCAAGAAAATGAATGAGGCTCTTATTGTGAAAATGGTCTGGAGAATGCTAACGAGAAGCAACCCTGGATAGATTTAATTAAGGCTAAATACCTTAATCAACAAGTTGTTTCTTCTTTTCTTCAAGACGAGCATCTTACTTATGGTTCCATCTTTTGGAATAACTTAGTGAAGAGTAGAAATTTCATAAAACAAGGAAGTAAGTGGAAAGTGGGAGATGGTAGTGATATAAAATTCTAGGAAGATAACTGGTTTAATGGCAGCCTCATGGACAAATTTGGAGCAAAAGAAAAGACATCATTGGAAGAAAGTATGGCAATAGAATCAAGGATTATATTGTCGGAATGGGCAATAAGAAGAAATGGAAAAACTCACCGTGGATAGAGATGATATGACCTAGATTATTTCCTCCCGCAAGATTAGTTGGACCTTATCCCCTTAAGTCACTCAAAGTTAAGGATGAGTTGGTCTGGAGTAGTTATATTGATGGGAACTACTCTGTTAAAACTTCCTATAATACTTTCTTTGACAATAATCAATCTGAGTTTAATTGGAATAGAATTTGGATGAAGGAGCTAACACCTAAAATTAACTTTTTCTTTTGGCTTGCTCTCAGGGGCAGAATTCTTACCACTGAAAACCTAATAAGAAAAGGTTTTATAATGCCTAATAGGTGTCATTTGTGTAAAAAAGACTCGAGGATATCAGTCATTAGCTCATCCATTGTGATTATGCTACCAAAATGTGGAGTTTTTCCCTTTCTAATTTTAAAGCTTCCCGGGTGGTTTCGAGGGATTTCACCACTCTGACATAATGGAGCCCACCCTACAAACATTGTGTTATGATAAGGCTCTAGAATTTGGTAATGCCTCATATTATTTGGAGGATATGGAAAGATAGAAATCACATTATCTTCTAAATAGTAAATAGAATTATAAGCTCAGCATTGGGAAAATTTATAATGCTATTAAAGAGAATATTGCTAAATTTAAACCCCCCAAGAAGAAGAGTTACCCAGTAAATGAAGAGCATATCTTGTCCCAATGGCAAATTGGAGTTGATAGTATCTGAAATATTTCAGGTAACAATATTGATAGATCTTTGATACATTGGCATCCTCCATATCTTAACTGGTATAAGCTGAACTTTGATGGGGCCTCTAAGGGTAACCCTAGAATTGCAGCGGGGGGAGGAGTGATCAGGGATCATAAAGGTAGTTTGGTGGCTACTTATGCTGGTAAAATGGGAATACAAACTAATCATTTTGCTGAAGCATTATCTACTTTATGGGGCCTTAGAATTGCTCAGACTCATAACATCCAAAATCTCATTCTGGAAGGAGACTCACTCAATATAATCAATCATCTTAATCAGTGTTCGCCCCCAAGTTGGAACATCAAATACTTCATCTTGGAGTCCATAAGTATTTTCCAAACCTTCAATAATATTTAGATCAAGCATACCTACCGGGAGGGTAACAAGGTGACAGATGCATTGGCTAACTATGGCATAAATGTTAATCACATTATATGGGATAATAGTGATCACATCCCTGAGAAGATTCAAAACAACATACAAGCGGATACTTATGGGCATACAAATTTGGGATAAAATTAATGAGCATTGGGAGGGGGTCTTTATGAATAAGACTTACACATGCGCGGATAAGTTTAAATCAGCACTTAAATAGATATTGATGGGCATTCAAGGTTATACAAAGTATAATGATGATTTAAAGTGGTTTTATCTTAAGATTAAAGCTGCACATGTGGGAAATATTATGCCTATAATAGCTATTAAACAGTTTTTTATGGATTCTCAAGTCCGTGGTAAGGCTGATGATGATCTAGAGTGGATTTCAAAGGAGATTGATGCTCACGCATGTGGAAATTACAGGGTCAGATCAACAATAATGCAGTCATTCGTGGGAAGTGCCACGACAACAATGATTATACTATGCATTTTTCCCATAGCGTGAGAAAAAATAGAGCAAGGCGTAACTGTGGGTTCTATCGAATTTCTCAAAGGGATTTTGAAGTTTACACTGTCAGTTATTCAAAACCGGTGAAAATGGGAGGAGCCCCATGCTAGATTGAGCCCAGTGCGGACCCGGAGTGGAAAAATAATGAAGAGCTTTGGAATCTTCTCAACCAGGGAGGCATCACTAATTTCATTGAGAAGATACAGGGTCACGACCAAAACATCTCCGTTCAGTTCATGAAGGACTGGAAAGACCGTAAAGTCGAGTATGGAGGACAGAAAATTTTGATCAATGAAGAGTTAATCGCCAAAGCTACTGGCTTGGCAATGGATGGGTACCAATTTTTCAATAAAAGAATTGACAAGCCGGATGAGGAGAGGAAATTTGTTGAAGGAAATGAGAAACTGGCTTTTGTCACGGTGGGTCTACAAGTCAAATCTATCCGCCGCCTTTCGACGAGGTCACCCATATGATGGTGAGATACATTTCTCTAGAGGGGAGATTTGTCACAGTTCCCTTAAAGCATCTCGTGTTTCTCAACCACTTCCGCAGGAACTACATGGTATGTTTCCCTCATTATTTACTTAACTCTCTTGAGTGCTCCATCTTGGAGTTTCAAAAACATGCTCGAGTGGTCCCGTTGCATCAAGGGCTCATTTTCTTGTTGCATAAACTGTGCCTTCTCAAGCTTCCCGGCTTCCCTGTCTCCCCCATCTTTGTTCCTTCTTTCCCCACCACCGCCGCGGATACCACTCCCTCTATACCCTTCACCGTGGCTGCTTCCCCTCTACCTTCCTTCTCAGCTCCCCTATCATCCCCCCAACCTCTGCCCCCACCCCTTTCACCTCCACCTCGAACAGGCCTAGAACTAAATCATCTAAAAGGTCAACCCGAAACCCCTATTTTGGGGAATGTGCCTCAAAACTTGAGGTTTCCCATAATCTCCTACACATTAGCAGACAAGTTCTTAGGATACACGTGTCGAGAGAGCTCCATTAAAAGGTCAAAGCATTAGAACCGACATGTTGATTCATTGAAAGAGGAAGTAAAACAATTGTCTAAGAAAAAGGTAAGAGAATGAAGGAGGAGGAGGCTGATATTGACAACAATCAGATGGAAGATATCTACAAAAAAATTTATTCCTTGACAAATGATTTAGAAAACCAAGACTCGCCATGATTATAATATGGCTATTTTTAATGCAATTGAGGAGTTTATTGAGCAGCACGTTTGTTGCATCTCTAATCTCAGTGGCATACCAACTACTCTTTGGGGAATGGAAAAAGAAAGCAAACAAACCATTCAACAGCTGGATACTACTGACCCTGCTCACATGATGGCATTGGCTATGTTCACCTCCTGGTAGAATATCAAATCCAAAATTGCCAAAGCCACCAAGAAATAATTGTGGATCTGTGTTGTTCTTGCTGACTTCTGTCGTGGTTTTTGTTGTTTTGTTGCTTTGTTCTTTTGCGCTTTTTTGAATTGGTTGGCTATTTTGGGATAACTGCTCTTTGGTTACACTAGTTTTTACGTCTTATCTAGATCTTGATCCTTCTTGTTATGTTTTTCACTCCTATTCTAGCTTCTAGGCCCCCCTTTTTGTATACAAGGGTATAGTCCCTTTCAAAAAACTATTTACCAATAATAAAAAAACAATGGAATGCCTAACAAAAAGTCATTCTTGAATCACTTTAAATGTTCAACCACCCCCAACAACTAGCTTTAAACCTTGAACTATACAACCCTCCTTCCAAGAAGGTTTGATTAATTGTGGTTTCGAACAACCTTTAGTGCCCACACTTGGTATACAAAATTAAATTCCAATTGGCCCTCGGTGGTTGAAAAATCAATTGGTTATCTTCATTGATGGACACCATCTGATATCTCCTCTTTTCTTTATCTATCTCCTAAAAAATCAAATGTATGGACATGAGTTAAGGGTAGTTTATGCTAGTTTTAGATATCTACCTTTTTTAGTGTTAAACTAATGCTCGTGGACCTCTATAACACATGTTGTGAATTTTTCATGCACATTGGATTTGTGGAATTGTGAAGGGATAAGTTCTTGATATTTTTGTAAGTGTGATATCATTAATTTTAATGCATTAGTGTTTAATGTGAAACTCTCACTCATCTTTCAATATTTTAGTCTCATCCCGATTATTTCAATTAAATTTCTATTGAAATTTTTGTAACTTCACATGCTAAGTTATATTTATGTCTCTTAGAGTTAGAATTGAAAAATAATTTATTTTGGTACATCCCCTTCTTTATCTCAAGATCTCATCCTTTTGAACCCCGGTCTCCCTGGAAGACTTAGGTTAGAATAAGTTAGGAATATGTTTTAGTGTTGGTTAGATTAGTTGTTGTGAGATAGAATAAAATGAACTATCCTTCTCTAGAGAATGACCTTAAAAGGAGAAATTGTCCCACACTTTTAAGGTCATTCCATGTTATATTGAGATGCTAATCTAGCCCTCACAAAAAGGTGCAATCTCAAGTGAAAACAACTTTGGGAACGCCCGATGGATCTAGTTCGAGTCACTCATGGCTCATTTATGATCATATGTCACTAAGATTGGTGTGTCTTAGTGCTACCTGACCTTTAGAGGCATCATATCAACACATATGGTGATTCCAAAATCTAGAATTACCAAGTTTCAAGAATTCTAGTTTCCATTTTTCATGAAAATATTACAAACAATAAAAATTTCATCTAGAAGAGATCCTATTGAGCACTTACAACTCTCCCTAAGGAGAAGAAGGGGAAGATATGCATAGATAACTATGTCTCCTCCCAAAATAATTTCTTATTCTCATCTTCTTGGTAGACTCTACTCTTTTCCTTCAAATTTGAAGGCCTAGGCCCTTCATGGATCACCAAAAAAACTTTACCTTTTGTGAAATTCAAGAGAGGTAGTCCCTTGGATTTAGTTGATCATAATGACATACCCGTTGCTTCCTTAAAAATTATTCCATTTTCACCGGTGAAACCCTAACTACCCATATAAAGAACTACTCACTATGAATTTCATCATGGTTTGGAATGAGCAATTCTATCATATTTAAGATCATTCACACCTTCCATATTTATCCATTACACCACATCCATCCACTCATGATTATTTATTTTTCACACCAATATATTTTTGATTACACACCATTATCTCACATCGTCACGTACTCGCTCACCATCCTCCCAACCAATTTTATCCTTCATTTTCCATTTCATGCACTTACACCTATTTCACCCCACACTAAAAGTATGTGTGGTCCTTTGTGCATTAGTATAAAATAGAGCAATCGGATCTTGCACACAAAAACACTTACTACAACAAAATAAAGCAAAAAAAAAAGGAAATATAATCTAAATGACAATACAACTTGATTACAAACTATGGATAATTTTAGTGACGAATATTCATAATATGGAAAAAAATTAATTTTAGGAAAATTTGAAAAGGTGAATTTTTCAAAGCAGTGTCGGTGTCATGTCCGTCTAAAATTTATAGTATATTTTTTTAGGGATTGGCTTTGCCTACATTTTAAAACATCTCCTCTAAAAACCTAGGTGATTCACGAGCAAGATATACTACCACTTGTACCTTACCAATACCATGAAATTACATACTCTAAGCACAAGAGCACAATGCATATTTGTTTATTTTTAGTAGTTTGCGATTGGGAGACATGTGCTATTTGTTGATGTTTGAATAGTAATATTTGTTGACATGTGATAAAGGTTTTAAATGGATGGAAGATAAGGAGATCTTTTGATGCGTGAAAAGGGTTTGGGTGTTGATGCCCGACACCGATCTTGTTGACACATAGCTACACTATTGTTGATGCACGATAAAAAAATTTCTGATACGATACGACAATGATATTTGTTGACGTGTAAATTATTGCATTTTCTCGATGCACAATTTTTTTTTTCTTTGACGAGTGACAAGGAGATATTTATGACACACCGACTAGGTTTACTTGTTGACACGAAAAAGTTCTCTTTGATGTGTGAAAATGATATTTATTGATGCATGACTTATTGTATTTCTGACACACGACTCATTTGATGCCCGACAAGGAGAATCAAGTATCAAATGAAACATGACCCAACTATTGTTGATGCACATTAGTTATTGTGTTGACACACGACACAATCCTTATCGATGTATGACACACGGTCCTTATTTGTCGACGCGTGATAGAGTTATAGTTGATGCACGATGTTGTTCTGTTATCACATGAATCAAAGATGATGACACACAAAAAATTTTCAACTTAGTCATTTAGAATAATGGAAGGTGCTAGTGCTCAAAATGAGAAGACCCAAAAAGTAACTAAGAAATATCAGAAGTCCATGTTCAAGTATTTTGGAAAATCTGCTACTACAGATACCAAAACCACCAAAGACCCGTATAACTTCCAATGAAATGAATTAGAGTACAAACTGTGTGGAAGGTAATATTGAGGTGGGCATGCATTCTGCATAGTATTAACCAAATGACACCTATGATGATACCATGCCAGATCTTGAAGATATTCTTCTTGTTGGGAGTGCTGGTACAACCAGGATGTGTCAAGATATCGCACATAAAAATATTCAATAAAATGGAACACAAAAATCAAATTCAAATTCTATTTTAGGAAAGAGGAAACCAAGTGATTGTGATAATGCTCAAAATTCTACTCAAAAAATTAAAACATTGAAAACAAACAAGAATATGTGGATAATTGGGAGGACATACAGTTTGATTGGGTTGTCAAATTTCCATTTATCAACTTGTAAAGCCATCAAATTTAGAATATATCCCATCCGAATGTACATGCATAATATGTACATGGAAATTGGGAAGGTAGAAAAAAATGTGTAATCAAGTGGACACTATAGAAAAACACTATGGAAAACAATATTTCACCGTAATAAGGAGGATGTCCGTAAAATCAAAACACACAGGTGGAAAACTGAAAAAGAATGCATGCATGCTAAATGTGTAGAGAGTATGAAACAAAGTAGAAAAAATGTGGACATCTCGTGGAAAAGGGATGAACGATCGCATCACAAATTGGTAAGATAAATCAATGAAATCTGCATGCAAAACTCACACATTTCTCTACTTTATTTCACATATTAAAGAAAGGAAGACCGATTTCAGATTTCCTTGATTTCAAAGTTTTGTATCAATATAATGGAATGCCCAACATTCTTCAGTTTCATTGGTCGACATTAGTGCATGGGAAATGGAAAAATTCCTTTCAATGATAGAGAAGGAAGATTTGAAAGAGAATGTAAAAAAGAAAAATTTATCTCTCTTTCAATTGATGAAGTGACAATAGTCGACAACACCGCATGGGTATGTATCCACATCTATACTTTATAAAATCATATAAGGACACCTCATCTGTTGGGTGTTATGAAAATGGTTGAAAACTATAATGCCAAAAACCTACATAAAATAGTTTTTTCTCATTTGAAAGATATTGTTGGAATGATTGATTATGAAATTGCTATGAAGTTGGTATGTGTTAGAGCATATGGTGCATTAGTCATGCAAGGTCACTAAATAGGGTTGTGTGTTAGATTGCAAACAACAATGGCCCCTTATATGCTAGTAATTCACTGTATGGCTCATAGAATGAATTTAGCATATAAAATGGTAAGCAACTAAGAAAATTTTGCTAAAGTAGAGGACCTTATAAGAGAAATTAATGCCTATATGGGAAAGTAACCCAAAGCAATTTATTGAGTTCTAGAAATTGACAATTGGAATTACGTATGGCAAAAATATTTTGAAGGATGTTGAGATGAGATGGATTTCTTTTTATGAACCTGCATACAAAGTTCATGAGGAGTATCCTTTGTTGGTTGGTTTCATGCAAAAATATCATCATGAATTTGACAAGGCAAGGGACTTGTTGTTCCGTTTAACTAAGTTGGAGACATTGCTTACATTGTTTGGTATTCTTTCAATGTTGCAGGAGATGAATACACTGATGAAGCATGTATAGGGGAGATTAATCAATATTTTAGATTTTATATGGATGATAAAAATGATATGTCGAGTCTTGATAGCTTGAACTATTCCTAAGATAGTTTTGATAGACCTATTTTCAGAGAATTGGAAAGCTTTATTAGATCTTAATAATTCCAATAACTATTTGAGATTTAATATACATAATTACCTCTTGCATCAATTTTAATGGGAGGGACATACTACTATACATTTTGTAAAAACATCAATATATTACAAGATTAGAAAGATAAGATGTTCTTGTGACACATAATATCTTTGATTCTCTTATAATTGAAACAAGAGTAACGCTTTAAAAAATTTGGAATCCTTATCATCGAAATTAGAGAATGTATCTCCAAAGATAAATTTCTTGAAGAAATGGGTGTGATGAATCCTAATTTTGGAATATTGAACATGCTCATGCAGACTTTGTAAGAAATAAATTCCATAAATCCATGGGTACAATAATGGAACATTTCACAAAGACTTCAAAGGTCAAGGGTATGGGAATCAAAGGTATATTAAATGTTGATTTATTAAAGTCTCAATCAAAAAATTTTGGAAAAAATGAGGAACCAATATAAAAATTTAGACGAACCTTCCGAGAGTGGTGTTATTACAATAATCAGTGAGGAATATATCAAATTACTATCTTACAAGAATACATCAATGGATATTTCAAATTATATGAGTCATGCCAAACAATAATTTTGGGATCTTTGGAGGAAGAAAAGGTTTTAAGCACTTTATCATTTATAAAATCAAAATTGAGAAATAGGTTGGATAAAAATATGGAAATTTGCATGAGGTGTTATGTTTCTCACTACTCCATGGAAACCTTTCCTTTTGATAGAGAAATTGTGCATTGGAATTCCCTTTCTAAAAGAAGAGGTGTAAATAATACAACTACAAGTACAATGGTTCCCAACGATGAGATTGGAATTGGTGCATCATCACACTCTATAGAAGAGAACATCAAATTTTAAGAAGCTATTGATAATGGATTGTTTCATCTTTAAATAGGTATCTCCTTGACCTTACTTTTATTGTTTTTCACCTTACGCAAACTATGGTTATTTATTCAATTTCATATTAATTCTGCACATGTAAATATTGATGAGGAGGATTTTTATCATATTTTATTTAATCTCTTGTTATCATTAAAGATGTTACAAGTATATATATTTACATTTATTTATAAAAAAAAAGCTTTTATATAATTACTATTTTGGATTTATCTAATATCAATTTTTGTTTTGAAAACCAATTTGTTACATGCATTTTTCAAATACTAATTTGTGAGGCCTTTAGAGTTCCGATCTACATATTCTTCCACTATTATAATCTTCCAGACTTCCCAAATTCTACTGTCCTAGACATGTACATGTTATCATTTTCATTTTATTTAATATTTTTGTTTCTTCCTTAATCTACATCATAATTTCATATTTTTCTTGAAAACGTGGGTTTCCATCCATCCAAGGAAGATCTCACTTCTCGGGATTGACAATGTCGGAAAATCACCCATCTATATACTAATCCAGTTTTCATTTTGAGTTTTCTTGAATGGAAGTTCTTCTAGCACACTACGAAGGATGATTTCTCATTTTCCTTCCATATGCTTTGTCACAACCATCTAAAAGGCAAGACGTAGCTTAAAACCTATCATATGACATTGCTTGAGTTTTTACAATTATGTTTAATTTGTTTTTATATTTGCAAAATTCTTTGATAAAGTGTTTAAAATTTGTGGGATAAAATCACACTTTCTAATTTTACAAGTAGAGAGAAGAATATTTTTCCATATTAAGATGTCTCTGTTGTAAGCCATTCCAAATTTTCTTAAAACAATTATCCATCATCATCATCTATGATCATGTTTGAAGCTAAATATATGTACACAAAATTCCTCATAATCCATATCTATTTTAATGTCATCATCCACATCTAATGTCATCATATAATTTATTTATTATAAGTAGAGAGAAAAATATTTTGAGAATGTTTAAATGTGCGTAAACCTGATACAGAGTTCAAATTTTACAAGTAGAGAGAAGATGTCTATGTCCTAACACATTCTAATTTTTTAAAAATAATTATCCATTATCATCGTTCATCATCATCTATATCCATTCTCATGTCATCATATCATTACAAGTATAAAGAAGAAGATTTTGAGAAGGTTTGAATGTGAAGAAACCTGATACAAAGTTCTAATTTTATAAGTAGATAGAAGAAGATTTTACTGTATTAAGATGTCTTTGTCCTAAGACATTCCAAATTTTCTTAAAACAATTATCCATTATCATTTTCCATGATCATGCTTGAAGCTAAATCTATGTCCACACAATTCATCATAATCCATATCTATTTTAATTTCATCATCCACATCTAATTTCATCATATCATTGATTCATTACAAGTAGAGAGAAGAAGATTTTGAGAAGTTTTAAATGTGTAGAAACTTGATACAGAGTTTGAATTTTACAAGTAGAGAGAAGATGTCTCTGTCCTAGACTCCTAACACACTCCAATTTTTCTTAAAACAATTATCCATTATCATCATCCATGATCGTTCTTGAAGCTAAATCTATGTCCACACAATTCTTCATCATCCAAATGTAGTGTCATCATATCATTGATTCATTACAAGTAGAGAGAAGAATATTTTGAGAAGGTTTAAATGTGTAGAAACCTGATACAAATTTCTAATTTTACAAGTAGAGAGAAGAATATTTTACTGTATTAAGATGTCTTTGTCCTAAGACATGCCAAATTTTCTTAAAAAAATTATCCATTATCATCATCTATGATCGTGTTTGACGTTAAATCTATGTCCACACAATTCTCATAATCCATATCTATTTTAATGTCATCATCCACATCTAATGTCATGATATCATTGATTCATTATAAGTAGAGAGAAGAATATTTTGAGAAGTTTTAAATGTGCAGAAACTTGATACAAAGTTCAAATTTTACAAGTAAAGAGAATGTCTCTTTCCTAGACTCCTAACATACTCCAAATTTTCATAAAACATTTATCCATCATCATCATCCATGATCATGCTTGAACTAAATCTATGTACACACAATTCATCATCATCCATATCTATTTTAATGTCATCATACAAATCTAATGTCATCATATCATTGATTCATTACAAGTAGAGAGAAGAAGATTTTGAGAAGTTTTAAATGTGCATAAACCTGATATAGAGTTCAAATTTTACAAGTATAGAGAAGATGTATCTTTCCTAAAAAATTCCAATTTTTCTTTAAACAACTATCCATTAACATCATCTATGATCATGTTTGATGCTAAATCTATGTCCACATAATTCATCATAATCCATATCTATTTTAATTTCATCATCCACATCGAATGTCATGATATCATTGATTCATTATAAGTAGAGAGAAAAATATTTTGAGAAGTTTTAAATGTGTAGAAACCTAATACAGAGTTCAAAATTTACAAGTAGAGAGAATATGTCTTTGTCCTAGACTCCTAACACACTCCAATTTTTCGTAAAATAATTATCCATTATCATCATCCATGATCGTGCTTGAAGCTAAATCTACGTCCACACAATTCATCATCATCCATATCTATTTTAATGTCATCATCCACATCTAATGTCATCATATCATTGATTCATTATAAGTAGAGAGAAGAATATTTTGAGAAGTTTTTAATGTACGTTAAACATGATATAGAGTTTGAATTTTACAAATATAGAGAAAATGTCTCTTTCCTAACAAATTCTAATTTTTCTTAAAACAATTATCCATTATCATCATTCATCATCATCTATATCCATTCTCATGTCATCATATCATTACGAGTAGAGAAAAGAATATTTTGAGAAGGTTTAAATGTGAAGAAACCTGATATAGAGTTCAAATTTTACAAGTAGAGAGAAGAAGATTTTATTGTATTAAGATGTCTTTGTCCTAACACATTCCAAATTTTCTTAAAACAATTATCCATTATCATCATCCATGATCGTGCTTGAAGCTAAATCTATGTCCACACAATTCATCATAATCCATATGTATTTTTATGTCATCATATCATTGATTCATTATAAGTAGAGAGAAGAATATTTTGAGAAGTTTTTAATGTGTAGAAACTTGATACAAAGTTTGAATTTTAAAAGTATAGATAAGATGTCTCTATCCTAACACATTCTAATTTTTCTTAAAACAATTATCCATTATAATCCTTTATCATCATCTATATCCATTCTCATGTCACCATATCATTACAAGTAGAGAGAATAAGATTTTGAGAAAGTTTAAATGTGAAGAAACCTAATAGAGAATTATAATTTTACAAGTAGAGAGAAGAAGATTTTACTGTATTAAGATGTCTCTCTCTAACACATTCCAATTTTTCTTAAAACAATTATCCATTATCATCATTCATCATCATCTATATCCATTCTAATGTCATCATATCATTACAAGTAGAGACAATAATATTTTGAGAAGGTTTAAATGTCTCTGTCGTACCACATTCAAAATTTTCTTAAAACAACTATCCATTATCATCATCTAGATTCCATTATCGTGCTTGAAGCTAAATCTATGTCCACATACAATTCATCATAATCCATATCTATTCTAATGTCATCATCCACATCTAATGCAATCATCATTACAAGTAGAGAGAAGATTCTGAGAAGGTTTAAATGTGAAGAAACCTAATACAAAGTTTGAATTTTACAAGTAGAGAGAAGAAGATTTAACTCTATTAGTATTAAGATATCTTTGTCATACCACATTCCAAATTTTCTTAAATCAAATAATTAACCATTATCATAACGCCATCACATTCAAATCAAACATAAACACCATATACAATCTAGAAATTCTATATATAATATATAACAAGATATAAAAAATATAGATTATAAAGTATTTAAAATTTTCAAACGCCATCACATTTAAGTTTCATACTTCAATATATAAAGTATTTCAAATTTTCAAATTTAAATTTTCAATTTTTCAACCCTCAATCATGAAATTTATCCCCGGACAAGTGGCATCTTCTATACCCCTTTCCCTAATAGCTTCCCTTCATGTACTCAATTCCCCAATAGCTTCCCCTTTTGTACTCCTTTCCCCAATGGCTTGAATAATCCTGAAATAATCATATCTTCCGCAATCTTTTTTAGATTCTTTACGATTATTTGTTCTTCCTTTCTCACATCTCCATGGGATAACAAACTAGCATATGCAACTACCTTAGTTTTGAATAAAGTTTCGTGGGTTGAAGACGTTCTCTATAATTATCCGCTTTAGTGTATTGTTTTTTTGTTAAGTAAAACAATATTTTCTTTCAAATTCATTGTTGTGGATAAACTATTCTTCACATTTTCCAAGTGAACTTGGAACACCTTTGCTCGACTCTTAAAATTTTCATATTTCAACTCGCACAAAAAAATTGAGCTCAATTAAACATATTACTAAAATAAGAAAATTTCAAATTAACAAAAATATTGTTTCAAAGTGATAATACTTACGACCGCTCTATCTCTCTCGGCATTTGTAATTTGCACCATATCCTTGTTCTTAGACCATTTGTTAAAATATGCAGGCTTCAACACTAATATTTTCCAATTGGTTTAATGCTTTATCTAAAATATCATCTTTAAAATTGTTGTTTTACGTGATAGTCCCACTTCTTGCTTGGGCAAGTAAGGAATCCATCTTCGCATGATTCTTAAGGATGCGGTGTATAAACTATTCCTTTGCCAATAATTTTTAAATGATTTATTATCTCATTGATTAGTACTTTTTCCCTTCTATCCCATTTTATGAGCTGACTGATGTGAGGTACAATAAACTCTTGAACATGGGATTGAAAAACATAACCAATCAAGTTCTCTAAAGGAAATAGCACCAAATGTTCACCATCTTTATCTAAAGAAGATGATGTCGTTGGAGAGGTATGGGGGCTTTCGGGTTGATAATTTTTTACTACCTATTTTTTCCTTTGGGTGGCCCGATCCTATTTGCAATAAAATAAAAAAATATTCAAATATTGAAATTGAAAGTGAAATGGAAAGAAAGTTGAATAAATTATGTTGAAATATAAGTATACCTGCTGGCCTTGAATCATCGCACGTGTATTGAAAAATCCTATTAGGTCACTGTTATCAATGCCCAAGTAATCTTCATCTAAAGTTATATTATTTAAAACTATATGCTCATTGACTTTGGGCAAGCCATCGAGAGAGAGGGTTGGAATTCAAAATGAGGAGGAAATGTTTAGTGTCCCACTAGGGGCCAAAGGAATTGGCATGCATTTACCAATGTTCTTTTTTCCTGAACCTCTAGTTGGCATTTTGAATCGTAATGGTGGAGGAGGTGGTAGTGCCACTGTTTGTACAGATGGTGAAGGACTGTAATGTACTTGAAAATTCCAAGAAAAATCAACAAAATCATTACTAAATCATATGAAAAATTGTTAAACTATGCAAAAACTATAAAATTATATGAAAAACTATTCAAAACTTGTACTAAAGCAATAAAATCATACCTTTTTGTTGAGGGGTAACTTGTCGCGGTACTTAAGGTGGCCATGTTGGAGTAGTAATTGGTTGTGTTTGAGCTATGTGTGGCTGGGATTGCTGAGCAGGGTGTTGAGAAGAGACAATTGCATGTGATTGAACTGAGTGAGTTGGTGAAGATGGTTGAGAAGCATGTGTATTGTCCAAAGTCCCTGTAAGTGCAACAACAATCGATTGCATGTCAATTCAATATGGTAAATGGTAAATTGTAAATAGAAAATGGTAATTTGTAAATAGTAAATGTTAGGGTATTACGTCTCTGGTGTTTAACTAATGCAAATGCTTGGTAGTTCGGTGATGAGTGAACTTCCATTTCAGATTATGAATTTGCCGATGCCTTAGCATGTTGTTGGCATCTTCCTCTTGATGCCACTTTTTTTCGTGGAAGGGCCTCTAAAAATCTTATCTGTAAATGTTCAATATTTAATCGATTCTAGATGAACATAATGTTAGTCTTTGCATAAAGATTCAATTAGAAGTGCATAATCAAGACAATAACCATACTAAAGTCTAATGTCGAAATATAAACTATATGCTGTTGTTCTTCAAATGGAATTGACAAATTTTTCATTGTCTCATCCATGCAAGTAGGAATTGGTTTGTATTTTAAATTAAAAAGAGCCTCATAATAGAGGCCAAGGAGACGATTTTGGAGTGAATAACTGGCTTTCTTAAAGCGATGAATTTATAATGTCAATTTTTATTTCATTGGATAAAAAAGTGCAACAATCAAATTTTAACTTTCGATAGTTGCGAAGAATGTATGCATTAGCCTAGTTTAGTATATCCATTTGTCGACCAAATGCAAAACAATTCGGCTTGAAATAAATAAATCACGACAACAATAAAGTGATGTGCAATTCCTTGTGTATCCACACCTCGTCATAATTTATTGAGGTGAGCTGTAAAAATTCATTGAAATTAATATCAATTTCAATTATATCAAAATAAAAAACTAAAAATATCAAATGAAAATTGGAAACAAATTACACGTACAATCAACATGGAAACCGAAAGTAGATTCAAGGTAATTCTTATCATTTTCGATGAGGGTTGCTTTCGTTGTTACTATGGGGAATTTTTATATGGAATGCCTATCAACCGATTGATATCAAGCTGGATCAACACTAAATTGAATCATACGACCGTCATCCACATAAAGTAAAGTAAAATTAACATCGTTGCATTATATGAGGAGAGAAGGTAATTTAAAATGTCACGATCAATCTCGAATTGGGGCATCTTAATGAGCCCATCAAAATCACATGCATCTAGAAAATCCTTGTATTTTGTATTCATTTTTTTAATTATCTGAATGTGGGGGCATAACAAGTTCATGTATTGTATCTTGCCCTTGGATAGGGCTTGTGGGTTGACTAGATTTTCTGTTTGATCTTGGTCTTGATCTTGGGCTCCACTTGTAGTTGTCATTGTACTTGAGATTGATTGGAGAAGATTGATTGTACTTGTGCTTAACTAGAGTAGCTTTATTATACCTAAGATTGATTCATGTAGTTGTAATTTCTAGGAGAACAAAGAAAACTCGGGATCCGGAAGTGTAAACATGAAAATGAGGGGCAAGAGGGTATTTATAGGACAAAATTAGGGTTTCTTGAGGTTTGGGCACATGAAAATGAGACCTTGTTGTTGCACTTCATCAAAACTTGTTTGACGTCTAATAGTAAGTGTTGTTGTCACACGTCAACAAAATTTTCTAACGCGTGACAACAAGACTTGTTGTCAAGGGTCATCAAGCTTTGTTGACATGCAACAACAAGGCTTTTTGTCACATTTCAAAAACTTTGTTGATGCGAAAAAAAAACCCTTACTATCATGCGTCAACGAAGCTGCTAACACGTGAAAACAAGTCTTATTATCACATGTCATCAAACTTTGCTAACACATGACAAAAAAATTTGTTGCGTGTCGTGAAAGTTTGTTGACGCACGATAGTAAGCCTTGTTGTCACATGTCATCCAACTTCAGCGATGCGTGACAACAAGGTTTGTTATCACACATTAGTGAAACTTGTTGATTTGTGATAGCAAGGGTCACTTGTCGCATGTAAACTATGCATCAACAATGACCAATATCTATTTTCCTTCATCTGCAAAATGTTTTCCCTCAAGACACTCACTCTCGCTCAAATAATAACAGGAGAAAATTTTGTTCTCAAAAATTGGAAAATTCACCTTTACGTGAAAGTGGTTCAAGGTATATTTCCCAGTGATTTTCCACCTCCAGTTTACCGAGATGCTTCTTAAAATTAACCCTCTTACAAACACATTATAAGTTTAGTTATATTAGGGCTTCACCTCCTCCCATTGAAGTAACCACACAACATAGTTCCATCTAGAACTTGTAATTGATAGGTGCATGATTCCAACATTGTAGTTACTAAAAATGGTCCTAACCAATACACCTTGAGCTTCCTAGGATGACGTGTAAACTTAGAGTCATATAAAAGCACCATATGCCCTAAAAAAAGACTTATCATTCCAAGCCTTTTTCTATATTTCTCTATCTTTTGAATCCATTGCATAATTACACGTCATTCATCCAATTGCATCATTTTATCAATGCACTCATCTACTGCTTTCTCATTAGAAAATCCTCATACGTGCACAATTTCTAGGGAGGGTAACATGAACTCTACTAGAAAAACTACTTAGCTTGCCAAACACCAATTGAAAAGGTGTGGCCTTATTCAACCTCTTGTATGTAGTTCTATATGCCCATAACACTAGTTGATACCTTGTCATCCCAATATTTTCTACCTACATCACAAATATTTGTCAATGTTTGTCCCAAAATTTTATTGAAATACTCGTAGTACCGTTGGCTTGTGGGTGAAAGGGGTAGTCTAGTGATGAATTACCATGAACTCTGCTAATAATATTTAAAAATTTCTCATTCAAAAATGAGTTACCCTACCACTTGTAAGGATTAATGGACATCCATACCTACTAATGATGTTTTCCCATAGAAATATTGTTTTGCTGTAGATGAATTGCAATCCTTTATAGGCTTAGCTTCTACCCACCTTATCAAGTAATCTATGAATATAATGATATAACACATGCTTGTCCTCCATGCAACTAGTGAAATTAGGATAAAAAATTTGATTTACCACTTCTCAAATGGTTCTACTCTTGATATGGGTTGCAACAAAATCTCATCTTGGTTTCTGGTTTACCCATCCTCACCGACAATGATCACGAGGATTTGATAAAGGCCTTAGTATCCTTATAAAGTGTCTCCCACTAAAATCCTCGCTAATAATATCTTGCATGTCATAGCTTTGCCTACATAATGACCTCTTACAATTCCTCCATGTGCTTCCAATTGGCTTCATGCTCATGCTCCAAGGTACACCTTCAAAATACTTCATCTCTACCCATTTTGTATAAATCTCCTCCAATTAGCTAGTAGGAAATTGTGTGTATGGAAAGTTTTCTCTTAAATGCATTTATACCTTCACATACAACTCCAATGAACAAGAATACTACAATATGTTTTAAGTCAATGGTATTGGTGTAGTCTAAACAATTGATAATTAGGCATAGTGTCCTCTCTATGCTTTGCACATCCTCACTAGAGTTAATTTTTGACAAATGATCCGGTCCCAAATTAATTTTTTTGAGCTTCACTATAACTGAGAAATCAAACTCTTGAAACAAAAGGTTTCAACGATAGATACGCCCTTGCAAAACTAGTTTGTTAACCAGATATTTAAGTGTCATGTGATCAGTGTAGAAAATAAATGGTGTTGCTAGCAAATATTGTCTAAACTTGTGAAGCATGTATACCATTAACAATGATTTGTGCTCTATATTGGTATAATTATGCTCGGACGATGTTGTATTCCTACTTGTAAAACATATGGGATGATCAACATTTTTCTTGCCGTAGCTATGCTAAACTCGCTCGAATGGTTGTACCATAGGAATCTACATGAACATGGAATGATTTATTCCAAGAAGGGAAACAAAAATACATGTGGTGGTAAGCTTCTCCTTTAAATTATCAAATGTTAGTTGTTATGCATCACTCCAATAGAATCGTGTCTTTTTCTTTAACAATTATTCAAGTGGTGCGATAATATTTGCATATCTTGTAATAAATTTACGGTAATAACTAGTATGTCCAAGGAATCCACACACCTCACTTTGATTGGTTGGATCCTCTAATCCCTAGATGACTACCATTTTGGCTATATCCACCACCAATCCTTCCTTACATATAATGTTCCGTCATAATGTCCAAGCAAAGTACCAAATGGTGTTGCAAAGATACATTTCTTAATGTTCAAGGAGATGCTAAGTTTTCTACATCTTGCAAAAATCAACCAAAAATAGCCACAATGGTTCTTAACCAAATCCATAAATAGTCCAATCATCCTAATATACCTAAAACATTTATGAATGAAGTCTTGAAATGATTGAACAAAAATGCGTGAGAACACCGTTGGCGCATTATTTAGGCCAAAGGGCATAATTGTGTAAGAAAAAAATCCACATTGAGTTGCAGAAGTTATATTTTCCTTGTCTTCATGTGCAATTCTTACCTAGTGATACCCTAAAAATCCATCCATGAAAGAATAGATCTACTTGCACCTTAACACCTTCTAATATTTCCTTAGTGAATGGTGTCGAAAAAGGATAAATTACAAATAAAGCATTCATAACTCTATAGTCAACACAAATCCTTATCATGCCATCATTTTTAATGTTGATAACCATTGGGCTTATCCATTCGACTCTTGAATGGGTTGAATATTTCCTAATTTCAACATTTTATCAATTTCATCCTTCACCTTGACGCACAGATTAGGATTCATTTGGTAAGGCCTCTTCCAAACTAGTCACACACCATCTTTGAGCTTGAATTTCATTTCACCTTGTGATGGATGCACACTATTTAACTCATGGTATCCTCTAGGAAATAGATCTTAAAAAAGCATCGTCATGCGATTCTTGAATGCTTTTTCTACCTCAGTTCAAATCAATAGTCACCAATTCTTTGCATCTTTTTGTGAATCTTCCATTTTAATGTTTAGCTTATTTGTCTTTAATGGCACATGGTATGCTCATGCTTTCTCATATGTTGTGTCCAATACCTCATGCACACCTTCTATGTGCTTAGTATCTAGATCCTTGACTTTTTCATCATCATGAGGTAGATAAGATTTCCCTTTTCCTTTTCTTTCCAAGCACATCCCAATAGGATCTCCTCTTATTCGAATTCTTTTTATGTGATTCAACATATCTCACCAAATAATTGAGTCACCAACTCCTCAACCTTCCCATTATCCCATAATTTAATATGCCTCATAATATACTGAGCTTCACAAACCAAGTGGTTTATTAGAAAAGTAATCAAAATTATGGGTAATACAAGTAATATCTCACTAATATATTGTTTCTGCTTTAGCTCGGTGTGTATGTATTGGGCATGTGCACACCATGCAAAGTATAATATAACTTATGCACCTACGAGGATGGTGGTAGAGCGTATTTACCTTTCATCCAATTACTCTAAAAATTTGAACATATACCATGGGAGAAGTCTTCCCATCATAAGTATGTATTGGTGAAGGGATGTTGTTCATGAAAAACCTTCTCAAGAAAGCCACTATGATCTCACGCCATCCAAGTAAGCTATCCCTATGCATAGCCCACCATCACATTGTTTTCCATATCAATGTGTACACCAAAATAGTTTTTCTATCCTCATTATTGCATCATTGTTCTTCCATCACACGCAAGAATGATTTAGGATTTTCCCCTCCAGTGTACTTGGGAAAATTGACCTTACTTAACCACTTGACTGATTGTGGTCTAATCACCCTTATCACTCTTCCTCAAACCTCACAGACCAAACATATCGTAAGTACCATGTGCCCAATTATCAAAAGCTACACTAGTAGTGTTACTTATAGACTACATGTCTTCCCATTGAAGTACACCCTCCTTTGATGACTCCAAATTCTCTAAGTTGTGCCTTGTATGTGCATAGCTTCTATTAAGATATTATTCAAATGGTATCTATGTAAGTCGCAATATTTGTTTCATCCATTGATATCACAACATGCTCATAATTTTTCTAAAAAATCATGTGACACTTGTTAAAACACATGTCTACATTATTTTCATAACACCAAGGATGACCTAGTAATGTAGGGAAGTTTCAGTTGTAGCTCATGTGTCTAGAACCTCAAAGTCACCCTTGAACTTGGCTCCTTGAATGGTGATAAAAACATACCTATAAACCCTATGGGATAGCCCTTGTCTTGTTAGCCATGTACACACATTTGAGGATGGCTACATGGTATCCTTCCCATCTAGCTCTGTTGGTGTGTGTATTTTCCACATCATTAGGTGAGTCATCTCACTTAGGTGAGATCGTAGGTCCATGTGTCATTTAGGGGTCATTATGAGATTCTCTTATGCATCAATGCATCAACACGTCAAGTGCGTCAGTGCACCATATGCGTCATTGGGAGTTACACTTCTATGCAGGGGAATGTAACTCCCCCTCTAGTCGAAGTTGTCATGATTATAGCACTAGGGGTTACTCAGCACCTCCTATATGTACACCCCATTTGATCTATGAGATAGAGGATATTTTTATGGTTTAACCAAGTTCTTCCCGTGTTTTAAATCTTTTCATGCACATTCGGTTGATGCTCTCCTCCCGAGATCTCTTGTTCGATGCATCCGTTGATGTGCATCCAAATCCTCGCTTGTGGGTTGAAACCCTCTTTCATCTTGTGGATCCGTGCCCTAAGATCCATTCGCACATCCGTTGTGTGTTGTAATGGAAATTGCGTCTTCTTGCATGTTTGGGGGCTTTCTTGCACGGGTTTTAGGTATTTGAGCATAGTTTGATATTTAGTGATATCCATATGAGGTTGTCTAATATCTATAAATATTACAGCTCTTGCATTGTTATGTAATCTGATTTCATGATCAATAATATTTGTGAGGCTTCCGTCCCTCTTTGGTCATTGCAATCTTATTCTATTCTATCATTTGGTATCTAAGCTATACCATTATTATCATTTGGTATCAGAGCAGGTTCTATCCAAGCAAGGTTGAAGAGGAGCACTATTGGAGAGGATCCATTGGAGAAGAAGATCTGCATCAAAGGAGAGCCATTGAAGCATCCCGCAGCCTCCATTCCTTCCAAGCATCCCTCAACTAAAATTTGACCTATCCACTTATTTGGAAGGTAAATTTTTTTATTAGTCATTGGCATAGCCAATTGATCCAACATATTGGCGGAATATTTCAGATTTGGAGATCTTTAAAAAAAAAAGAAAGATCTTGAAAAAAAAAAAAATTGAAAAAAAAGATTTGTGAAAAAAAAAGATCTTAAAAAAAAGGAGAGAAGATCTTGAAAAAAATTAGATCTAAAAAAAAAAAAAAAAAAAAAATCAGATCTAAAAAAAAAAATCAGATCAGATCTGAAAGTGGAGGTGTGAAGAATTCGGGAGCAAAGGTTGAAGCAGTCCCATCAACAAAAATTCCAGCAGATAGCTCTTAGAAAAAGGACGTAACTTTTTCATACAATGTCAGATTGATGTGCCATTTTTTTGGAAAGATAAGAAGGAGGTGCACAACTTTGCAGTTTACATCATCTTCAGATTCGGCCTCTACATGTGACGAAAAGTCTATACAAGTCGGATCATTTTTTTAAAAAAAATCAGATCTAGCTGGTAAATTGGTAAGATCTCAAAAACTAAGATTCTGATTCTTCTGAAATTTTGTGGGTTTCAAGAAAAATATTGTATGATGCTGCTGTCAAAATTTTAGAAAAACCTAGATCACGGTTTGTGAGAAAAGGTGAAAACAATATTCAGATTGTTTGTTTGGATCTTGGGAACAAACAGGTCAGCGGTTCAATTCCCACTCTCTCCATATTTTTTATTAAATTATTTTTTTTGGAAAATTTGGAGAAATTACTAAATTTTGGGAGATTTCCAAATTTAGAAGCTCACCAAACACATTTAGAGCCACTAAAAATTTAGCGGAAAAACACCTATTGGGGGTAAAAAATATTTTTGGCCTAAATTGTGTATTTTGTGATTCTAGACCCTTTTTTCTAAAGAGGGGGGACACAAAAACTTCATTTTGATGTACTTTTGGAGCATTTTGTACTAATCTTGGTGCATAAAGTGAAAAAAAAAAGTGCAAATTTTTATTTTATGTTTGGTTCTATCACACGAGATCTTTGATCTCATAGCAGCGTTCGGTATATACGGTGCCTCTGGGAAGCGCTTACGGGTGATGCCGTCATGACTACTACTGCACTTAACGCCTAACATAGCTGCCTAAACATGTCATCTGGGCATCGACCCTATAAAATCGATGGGGAGTAATAAGGACACAATACACACACATTTGAGCCCTCCCATCCGTTTGTGCTTGCACAAACCCCTCTCCGTACTGTCTACGTACCACGTACTAAATTCTTTCACGTGCGTTAACACCTCTTTCCGTATTGACGGGTATATTGAAAGGGTGATCTTCTTCCACGTACCGATGGGTATATCGGAAGGGAGCGTATATAGAAAGGTTTGGTATATCGGCCTGACGGTATATTGAGAGGGAGACCATAAACCTGGAGTGATAAGAGCCTTACCCTTTGTCAAAAATTCAGAGTTTCAGAAATTTAGATTGCAAAAATGGGTGCACAAGCACCAAAGTTCTTCTTGCCAGATTCACAACTACTTAGAGGAGACAACTATGCTGCATGGAAACCGAAGATCAAGATGTTACTTGAGTTTGAAGACCTATGGACAGTTGTAGATGGAAAAACAACAAGATCACTTGATGATGGAAGACAACAAGTTCAATTTGATAGGGCCAATCAAAAGGCCAAGTTGATCATCTTGTTTAGCGTAACAGACGATGTGCAACCCCACATTAGAGATGCCACATCGGCCAAGGATGCATGGGATAAGTTGAGCACAGTCTATGAGGCAAAGAACAAGAATGCCATCCTCAACCTACTATCACAACTGCATACTCTCAAGTTCAAGCACAATGAGAAGGTTGAAGTTTTTTTGAGACAAGTTGCTACTTTGAGGGCATCTCTATTGGCATTGGGAAAAGAGATAAGTGATGAAGACCTCATACCAATTGTGTTGCGAGCACTTCCTCCTTCCTACAAAATCTTTGTGACAACTATCAATATGAGTGAACACACAGTCACCTTTGAGAAGTTGGTCAATCTACTCCAACAAGAAGAGGCAATGAACAACAAAGATCATGAAGATGAGCAAGCACTATCTTCCAATCATAAAGGAAAGGGAAATTTCAGTCCAATCACAAGAAGTCCCAACAAAATCAAAGTCAACAAAGGGACCAAAGTCATGAGACAACACCAAGAAGTGTCCCATTTGCAATAGAGGGGGACATGACATCAAAGATTGTTGGTACAATTCCTACAAAAAGGGTTCATCAAGCAATTCAAAACCCAATAACCAACAGGGTAACAATAATTCAAATAAAGGAAGTCAAACAACAACAACAATCAAGGGCAGAAAAATGGTAATTGGCAAAAAAAACCCAAACAACAAGGGTACATTTCCGAACATGAGGATGATTCAGATGAAGGACACCACATGTATTCTACTCAATTTGATGAAGAAACCAAGTCCACACAAGATATCTGGTATGTTGACTCGGGTGCAACTCGACACATGATTGGACACAAGGATTGGTTCTACACACTACGTGACTCACCTAACAAGAACCATGTGTCATTAGGTGATGACTCATCATACAGTGTCAAGGGGATTGGAAACATTTCACTACCTCTTGGAAAGCATGACTGCAAAATCACAAATGTATTGTATGTACCTGGGTTGACCAAGAATTTGCTATCAGTTAGTCAACTCCTTGATCACAACTTGAAGTTGGATTTTGACAGTAATAATGGAGAAAAAGTGTGCTTGATAAGAGATAAGTCAAGAGGTTCCAAGATTGTAGCAAGAGCCTCCATGTGGGGACGCATGTTCCAACTTGATTTTGTCCACAAGGATGATCAAGCTCTAGTGGCCAAAGACACACAATCTGCGAGAACTATGGCATCGCGAGATATGGTCACATCAGTTTTGGCTATCTCGAAACACTTCAAAAGGGCAACATGGTGAAAGGATTGCCTACACTCAAGCACAACAACGAAAAGTGTCACAATTGCCTAGTTGAAAGCAACACAGTACCCTTCGAAGAACACATATAGAGCTGGGAAAGCTTGATTTGGTGCACACCCGATCTTTGCGGGCCCATGCGACCAAGTCATTACGGATGTCAATACTTCATGCTTTGTGTTGATGACTACTCAAGAAAGATGTGGATATATTGTCTAAGAAACAAGAGTCAAGCCTTTGAGACATTTGAAAGTTCAAAGCACTTGTTGAGAATGAAGTTGGTCAAGATCAAAACTCTCCACTCAGATCGAGGGGGGGAATTCACAAGCAATGAGTTCAAGACTTACCTGGAAGCTCATGGGATTCATCGAAAAATGCCTCCTACTCACACACCACAGCAGAATGGTATAGTTGAGAGAAGGAATCATACTATCATGGAAATGGTGCGATGTATGATTGATGACTCAGGTTTAACAAAGACATTTTGGGCAGAAGCTGCAAGAACTGCAGTCTATTTGTTGAACAGAGTGCCCATAGTAGCTCTTGAAGGAGTGACACCTCAAGAAGCATGGTCAAATCGGAAACCATCAATTGCACACCTAAGAGTATTTGGGTGTAAAGCTAGCATGCACATACCCAAGAAGAATAGGAACAAGTTGGATATGAAAGCTGAGAAACTGATATTCATTGGATACAGTGAAGAAGCACTTGGGTATAGATTATGGGATCCGAAAGCAAAGAAAGTATACACAAGTAGGGATGTTGAGTTCTTTGAGAAGAAACAAGCAGATGCTCCACTCAACGACTCAACAAACATGCAGAATACACCTCTTGTGAAGACAAATTTGATGTTCCCACTGAAGATGACAGTGATGAATTGGATGATGGTGAAAACTTGGATCCACCACAAGCCAATGGAACAGCTAAGAAGTTACCTAAATGGTATACTCAATTAATAAGAGATGCAAATTTGGATGAAGCACCTAGCACATCATCCAATCCTGGACCTAGAACTCACAGTCAAGCTCGTGAAGAGGTCAATTATGCCCTAATGAGCGAGTTGTTGAAGCAGTTGAGCCATCTACGATTCGGAAGCCCTACTGATCAAAAGCTTGGAAAGATGCCATGGATTGAGTATCGATCGGTGATGAAGAAACAACACATGGGAACTTGTCGACCTTCCACCGGGAAGAAACCCATTGGATGCAGATGGATATTCAAGACTAAGTACAAATCAGATGGGACTATTGACAAGTATAAAGCAAGGCTTGTAGCAAAGGGGTATGCACAACAAGAAGGCATTGATTATGAGGAGACATTTTCTCCCACAGCCAAGATCAAGACAATCAGGATGATCTTTGCTCTAGCTGCACAATTTGGTTGGAAAGTCCACCAAATGGATGTGAAAAGTGCCTTTCTTAATGGAGATTTGCAAGAAGAAGTCTATATGACTCAGCCAGAGGGTTATGTAATACCAGGAAAAGAGATGATGGTATGCAGACTCATAAAATCTCTATATGGCCTAAAACAGGCACCTTGGGCATGGTACATCAAAATTGATGAGCATCTCATAAGTCATGGATTCGAAAGGAATCCTTATGACCCCAATCTCTACCTCAAAAAGCAAGGGGGGGAGATTGTCATTGTGGTTGTTTATGTCGATGATCTAGTCATTACAGGTAGTTATGTGAAGATGATCGATGCAACAAAGAAGGATTTTAATCGATCGTTCGACATGACAGATCTCGGGCTCATGCACTATTGTCTTGGGTTGGAAGTATGGAAAAAGAGAATCATATCTTTGTGTCACGGTTGAAATACACCAAGACAACGCTCGAGAAATTCGGATGATGGAATACTCTCTATTGCTACACCTATGGAAGCGAGACTTGATTATCTCGTTCCGATCCATCACCACCGGTGAATGCGACTCTCTATCGGCGAGTTGATCGGGAGTCTCATTTACGACATATACTAGACCGGATATCAGCTTTGCGATCAGCTATTTATCACTTCATGCAAGAACCAAAAATATGTCATTGGAAAGCAGCAAAGAGAATACTTGAGATATCTAAAGTGCAGTTGACCTTGGTCTAGAGTACAAAGAAGAATGACAACTTCTTCTTGACATGGATATTGATTCGATCATGCGGGAAACATGGATGATAGGAAGTCAACATCAGGCTTCATCTTCTTTATGGGATCTGGACCGATATCATGGGGAAGCAAGAAACAAAACTTTGTTTCTCGCTCTTCTACAGAAGCAGAGTATCGAGCTGCAGGTGAAGCTGTTTGTGAAGCAATATGGCTACGCCGAATCTTTGGAAGGAATTGGTCTACCACAACAAAATCTACTCCAGTATATGTTGATAATGAAGGAGTTAAAGCTTGTTCGCAATCCAGTATTTCATGAGAGAACCAAGCATATTGAAGTACAAGTTCATTTCATACGTGAGCATGTCTTGAAGCACAACATACAACTCCAGTTCTGTCCTACAGCTGAAAGCAAAGGAGATGTTTTCACTAAGTCACTTGCACGTGACAAATTCACACTGTTCAGAGAGTTCCTCTCCACTTCATTGGAAACTATGCAAAATTAAGGGGGGGAATGTTAGCATAATTTAGCATAGGCATATTTATTGCATTTTATTGCATTGTCTTTTATTTAATAATGTGCAACATGTGCACTCTAGTCTAGTGACTTGCATTCAATATTGTTATGTTGGATAACATTCAATATTGGTATTAGTAGTAATTACATGTGCATGTGAGATGGGTCTTATCATCTCATAGTTGGTGCCTGATAGGGTGTCATGTCTATCCATATGAGGTTGTCTAATATCTATAAATATTACAGCTCTTGCATTGTTATGTAATCTGATTTCATGATCAATAATATTTGTGAGGCTTCTGTCCCTCTTTGGTCATTGCAATCTTATTCTATTCTATCATTTGGTATCTAAGCTATACCATTCAAACGGATCCGTCTTTTGTGCTTTTGCATTAGAAAACGTTTTTGGACTTCTTCTCGGATGTTCCTATTTTGGTCACTTCAACTGTGTTTTTGCATTGGAAAACGTTTTTAGCTTGTCTTTGTTTTGGTCGCTCCAACTTACTCTGCGACTACTACGACACACTTCCTCCAAGCATTGGAAAAACGTTTTTGACTTCTGCTCGATTGTTTTTGGCATTTTTGGTAGTTTAGGGTCTTGAAACGGATCCTCCACTTGTGTAGACCTGCAACCTCTCCATCCCTTTCACCATGTGGCCTTGTGTAGACTGTAGCACCTCCCAACCGCTCTAGCTCCTTAACTCGCTGCTCGGTCGTTTTCGGTGTTTTTGGCAATTTGGGGTCTTCAAACAGCTCCACCATGGCTTGACATTCCTAGCATGGGCCCCACTCCCTTTAAAAATTGTTTGCGCTTTAAAAAAACCTCTTTTTAATGTTTTAAGGTCAAAAAACATTCTATTTGCATTGTAATAAATTTCTAGGCTTTAATTGCTTGTTTAATTACCTTCCTACGCTTGTCGAAGATGGAGGGCGAGGTCTGAGGTTGGCGGAGGCTAATCCCCCTCATAAGAAAAATAAATCCCTACTAAAATTTCATGCCATTTCCAACGAGTAGTCACATGATACCCTTTGCACTCGTTTGAGCACTTTTTAATGTGTTTGCAATGTTTAGTGGCATTTTCCATTAGTTGCAGGAATCGTTTTAATGCCATAACTTTTGACTCACAACTCATTTTTAGCACTTCTTTAGTCAAATTTGCATGATTTCTCACACTTTACATGATGAAATTGTCGGTTTGTAAACACACTACTTTTATAAAGTCCCGCAACTGGGGTTTGCTTGTACTCTTGGGCCTACACACGTAGATGCATTATCGGCCGAGTCCAACGTCTTGCTTTTGTGCACCTTGCACTTTTGATTATGCATCATGGAGAGTTCTCTTTCCAAACTTGAGCATCGTATGATCAAATCTGCAACTTGGCTCGGTGCTCCCAGGCTCCAACAGCTCCCACGTGCCCTCCTTTGCATTGGAAAATGTGTTTTTGACTTCTGCTCATCCGTTGCTGTTTTGGTTGCTTCAACATGTTTTTTGCATTGGAAAACATTTTTGGCTTGTTGTTTTGGTCGCTCCAACTCACACGGTTACATGCACAACCAGCCACACACTGCCTCTACCATTGGAAAAACATTTTTTGACTCTGCTCAACCGTTTTTGGTGTTTTTGGCATTTTTTGGCGGTTTGGGGTCTTCAAACGGCTCCTCCAGCTTGTGCAGACCTGCAACACTCTCCAGCCCTTCCACCACGTGGCCTTGTGTAGACCTGTAGCACCTCCCAACCGCTCCAGCTCACCTTAACTCTGCTCAGTCATTTTTGGCATTTTTTGGCGGTTTGGGGTCTTCAAACGGCTCCACCATGGCTTGACATTCCTAGCATGGGCCCCACTCCCTTTTAAACTTGTTTGGCGGTTAAAACAAACCTATTTTTTAATGTTTTGAGGTCAAAAACATTCTATTGGCATTGTAATAATTTTCTAGGCTTTATTTGCTTGTTTAATTACCTTCCTACGCTTGTCGAAGACGGAGGGCGAGGTCTGGGGTTGGTAGGAGGCTAATCCCCCTCGTAAGCAAAATAAACCCCTACTAAATTTTTTTCCATTTCCAACGAGTAGTCACATGATACCCTTTGCACTCATTTCAAGAACTTTTTTAATGCGTTTACAATGTTTAGTGGCATTTTCCATCAATTGCGGGAATCATTTTAATGCCATAACTTTTGACTCGCAACTCATTTTTGAGCACTTCTTTAGTCAAAGTTGCATGATTTCTCACACATTACGTGATGACATTATCAGTTTTGTAAATGCACTACTTTTATAAAGTTGTGCATTCAGGGGTTGCTTGTACTCTTTGGCCTACACACGTAGACGCATTATCGGCCAAGTCTAACGTCTTACTTTTTACACCTTGCACTTTTGATTACACATCATGGAGAGTTCTCTTTCCAGACTTGAGCATCATAGGATTGCTTTACAGACCTCCGCCACTTCTCACCGGGAGAGGGAACTACTCAGCTTGGCGTGCTTCCATGGAACATTACTTCACCCATGAGGGTCTTTTACCCTTCTTTCTTGGGCCAGTTCCTGCACCCACTGATCATCATCATCTAGAGGACTTTCTTGACACTTGTGACCATGTCTTTGGTCACATGATGATGCATGTCTCTCGTTCTCTTTGGTTTCATGTGGCAGACTCAGATCCACCTCACCGTGTCTGGAGCATTCTTCAGTCCTTCTATGGAGACCCTTCACATATTGCTGCCTTTGTTGCTACTATTGATTCAGTTGTCTCCTCCATTTCTTCATGTGATGATAGTTCCACTAACATAGAATCGTTTGGTTCTACTTCTGATGACAAAGATTGTGCATCCAGTTATGATATCGAGAGTACTACATAGGACTCTTCTCCTCTTTCTCTCACTATTCTAGAGAGTGTTGTCACCCCTCCCATCTCATCAGATATCGAAATCTCATACTTAATCTCATACCATCATTACACCCACCTCCTTTCCACTTCTAGTGTGTGAGGCCCATTCCACTCCTCTACCTTCATTGGATGACTCATACCTATCTGACATCGCTCTTCGTTTGTTGAACCCCCTCATTGGGATGAGTATCTACCTGACCTTAGTCATATTTTCGCAGAGTCTACTTGTGATGCACTACAAGTCCCTCATCCATCTACAGGTGTTTCAGAGGATTTCATCATCTCCATTGTTGGGAGTGCCCCTTCTGGGATTCTTACCACTTCCACTTTTCCGGAGACCTTCATTGATCCACCCTCAGCTATGGATCCCTTTTCTATTGTGGAGGATGTTTTGTTCCCTTCACATCACTTGGACATCCTTTCTGCATGTGTTCATCTTCTTCACTCTGACAATTCTATGAACATGGCATTACCTTCAGTTCCTTGGCACTCACTAGCTATACCTATGTCACACTTCCATGCACTGAATCGAGTTCTTCATGCTCGCCTTCAACTTCCTTTGTGGAGTGGGCAGACTTCCAACATGTCATTTCTATCCTTCCTAAGGGTAGGCACATAGTTCATTGCGGGTGGCTCTTCTTTAGTCCAGAGGTAGAGGATCTCGTCATCAAAATTCTTCTGGGAGACCTCTTAGAGCTGTAGAGTTCAGATCCATCCATGGCATCTTCTACATTCCTCTCATCTCCCTCTTCTTCTCTCTTCTTCTTCTTTCTAAGAGATTGCCTCTTTGTACATGGGTACCTTTTCAGGCTCGTCTATGGTCGGGACCCATATTTGGCATCTTTCTTAGATTAGAGAGTGTGTTTTTCTCTTGTGGTGGATGTTTTTCCCATTGGGTTTTCCTTCACTACTTGGGATCTTCTTTCTTGTACATGGGTACCTCATCAGGCTTTGTGCCAGGACCCATTTCTTGTTTTTGACTTACCACCTCATCCTAAGTTACGATGAAGGGGGTGTTGGTGTGTGTATTTTCCACATCATTAGGTGAGTCATCTCACTTAGGTGAGATCATAGGTCCATGTGTCATTTAGGGGTCATTATGATATTCTCTTACGCATCATTACGTCGGACGTTAGTGCGTCGGTGCGTAAGTGCACCATATGTGTCATTTGGAGTTACACTTATATTATAGGAATGTAACTCCCGCTCTCTACTCAAGTTGTCATAATTGCATCACTTTGGGGTTACTCAGCACCTCCTATATGTACACCCCATTTGATCTATGAGATAGAGGAGAGTTTTATGGTTTAACTAGGTTATACCCATGTTTCAAATATTTGCATGCACATTCGGTTGATGCTCGCTCCTCCCGAGATCTCTTCACGCTTCCATTCACATGTCCGTTGATGTGCACATCGTCCCTCGTGATCCTCAAACCCTCTTTCATATCAAAGTGTCAAGTGTGAAGACATTTACTTCCACACCCGTATTGCTCACTAGCCATCCATTAATCACTGCATCCAGTGTGATTTACTTTTAATAATCATGATCTTGTGGTGGTAAATTGACATGGAGAATCTAGCAATCCCTTTCTCCAACTTCACTTGGTTTTATGTCCCGCAACCATTCTCCTAACAATGTTATGATATTATCATGCATGATCATTCTCGCATACCTCTATGAGGTTGTCCACATATTTATGTTGGAATTTAGTATTCCTCGTGCATTCCCTCTCATGTAATTGCTCTTTCAAAACTATATCTCTCCGTAGAGCTCCATGATACCACTCATTGTCTCTTGATATACTTCCTTCTCATTGGCCCGCATCTAGCTACTTTTTTTGAACAACCTCCTCTCTTCTAATAAGCGCCTTTTTTTTCCTTACTCACGTGTGCATTGTCTCGACGCATGTTGTGATCAATAATGGTTGAGGATATGTTACTACTAATTTCCCCTATTTGGCACGTTCAACCTAAATCATGGTTTTACCCTTATCCTTATTATTATTTTTACACATGTGGGAATATAAATCTAGACAATATTCAACCTTATGCACCTTTCCATATTATGCATATGTTTGATTCTTTAGGAACTCACGCCGATAGTGATCGAAACACGAAGTGTAATAATTTCCCCATGTAAACCATCCTGGTCCACCATGGTCTATATCTCGATATCCACCTCTAAATCCTCCATTACCATTTTTGTGCCCCTTATTATTATTTTCTTCTTGTGCTTACGAGCTACTTTCTACACTAGTCTAGTGAAACCATGTTTCAAAATCCTCATGAATCGATAAATAAAATGAAAAGTAGTTGTGTCTTGAGTATTTGCATAAAAAAATTTACAATACAAAGACACGTTCTTCTACATAGTGCATTGCAAAAGTGGAAAATCGTGAACATCACAATTCTTGTGACAATTTTCGCAAGTCAATAACATGCGCACATTCCCGTGTGTGAAAAATATCCTTTGAATGCATTTCTACTTCATAGTCGATGTACCAAAGTCCACTATGTGTCTCAATAGATGAATTGACAAATAAATTTTCCAACAAAGTGGCCATTTCGCGATCCGGGCCTTAAAAATGGAGTTACTCCAATATCTATGTTCCCAACCGCTTCTACATGTGTAGTGTTGCTTCCAAAGTCTTACATAGGTTAGTGAACACTTTATGTGATAACGCCCTTTGGAAAGGTATCAATAATCCTCTTAAAAACATTGCACATGTTGCCTTTGTTGAATGTCATATGAAATCTTAGATAAGAAGTCTTGAAATTCTCATCATACTCTCTAACACTCTCTGCCAAGCCTTGTTTTATTTCTTTTAGTGTGTTAATGCTCGGATGCTAAAATTAAGGTATGTGGAACTCATCTAAAAGGTGGTGTGCAACACATTAGAGTTGATTATTGTCTGGTGTGGATCATAATTCCTATACCAACTATGCACATGACCTTGAAGTGTTGTAGTAAAATCGACTAGCCTTTCGATATGGGGTTGTTATTCCTTTGGCCCTCCATAAAATTTCACACTTGTGCACATGCTCCACTAAAAATTCCAATCCTCAATACTTTGATAAATAAAGGGACATCTCAACAAAGTTCTAAGGGGGTTACTTGTTGTGGTTATTTAGGTTGTTGTGCTAGTTATTACGGTTCTTATCCTAGAGTGGGGCTAGATCTTAATCTCGATAATCCACTAGGATTTCTTCCCCATGGTGGAGGACCCGAGCCTCTTGACATGACACGGGACCTATAGAAGTACTACCTTATGTCCCCGTAGTAGTGTTGAATTGCACACCAACCATTTGTCTAACTACTCCACTTATAGGATTACCTCCAACGAGTAGCACACCACTGCTAAATACTCTCATCACACGTATCATATTTCTTCCAAAAATTATTCCAAAATATGGGAGCATGTTGTGCTGCCATATGCACTACCTTTATCTACCATTCCTCATGTGCTAATGTTAAAACATGCCTACATGTATCTCCAACCCAACATGGTGATCATTGAATATCTTCATACTCTCTGTCCCATATGATGATCCTCTATAAGAACTTCTGAATTCCAAAACCAAGCGCGAGGGCTAGGTTTCTAGGTTGGGTCATATGCATGCCAAATATTCTCATTATTACCACAGAGTCGGTCCTCATCGGATCTTTGAAGGGGTCCTTATAATTCTCTTCCCTAATACTGGAAGGAAATGATCTTACGGTCCACGCCTTCTCCGCAGATTTCTCATAATATTTCTTTGACATCATTCCTATCAATCTCAACACCTCTTCAACTTCCCTCTCTCACATATCATTATATTTGCACATTATTTCTTCTCTATCTCTTTCTTCTACTTGTCTTGATGTCATCCTTCCAAAACCCTCTTCCTACCCTTGTGCATAATGAATTTTTATCCTACCATAGGTAATTTCTCCATCCCTAACTCAATCATCAATATATTCAATGCTAAAGTCAGCGCACGTAAGTATGATCTTCTTGGTTCATGTAGAAACTAGAAATATGCTTATTTTGGACACAAATATGTTGAAATTATGTTCTCTAAGTTACAATTATGTAGCTCACCTTTCCACTAGTGATTTACAACTCGCATCCATGATTCATACAAATTAGAGAGTGTTTTATATTTATCATGGCTCCACACATTCTTCTTTCCTATCCGAGTACCCCTATTTTGTGCTTAAGTTGATATCCACTCATAAAAATCTATTAGGAATAAGCTGAAAAATGTCTCGTATAGTGACTCATATAGATTTTCTTTCACACATTTACGTGCATCAAAATATCATCTCGATGTTGTATCTTTGATAAAATTCATCTTGTCCATCATCAACCCAATGCTCAATATTCTACAGGGATAATCGGAATGCCATGCACATGCCACATCTTGTATATAATAATATAATAAGGTATAAACAATAAAACCAAAATGTTGGAGCCTAGTTTCCAACACTTCACAAGTTTGTACGCTGGCACTTCACTTATACATATGTCTAATTTCTCACCTAAAGCACACACTACCTATTGAGTTCCTCCTTTGTTCACTTTTCAAGATGTGGTTTTTATTCTTAACCATTATATCATGGGTAAAGATAATAACAAGTATAATTGAGATAAGACATATAGTGAGGAAACTAATCAACATAAATAATTGACAATTTTTTTGGATTTCCCATTACATCATTTACATCATTACTAACTCTAAAAATCCATACACAATTATCCATCATAAACATAGTTCATTCTATTACATATACTCACTGATTACATCCATGTGTGCAAAAGCACGTAATGCTCACACATCTCTGTCACTACTACAACATATCTCTCCTAACACTATTACATTACCATTACATGGAGTGTGAAACTTTTTTATATCTTGTGGTAACTTGTCCTTACTTTTTACATGATTTAATTCTAACAATATATGCCCTAAATATAGGTTGCATGCCTTTAACCCTTGATTTAATCTTCATCTTGTGTTATAAATAGTTCATGATTTCTTCCTATAAATAGCTCCGCCATGCATGGTCTTAATTTATCTTAAATGTGCTTTACTTTTGGTTAGTGCCTTGTCTATTTCTAGATATTCCTTGCTTGCTATGCCAACTCTTCTTTTCTATTTTTAACCTTTACTTGGAAATTGGCTAACTCCTCAAACTTGTGTGTATGTGTGGTACCTTACACGTTGTTCTCCTTTCCCCTTATGGCCATACATTTCACACACTCACCTATACTTGTTCCCTATTTACACACATGCTTCCACACATTCCTTATGGTCCTTAATTACTTCCTTTCAGTTCCATTCATGCCCTCTTACATGCGTTATTCAACTTTAACACATATTAACCATTTTCTTTTCGAACATAAGTAATGATTGTGGAGTTTCCTAGACATATGTGGGCAACTCATCCATGAGAAATATGGTATGAGTAGAGCTGTGGTGCCCATATTTAAGGTGTTGATAGGTATACTAATAGAAAAGACCACATGATTCCAAATCATTATGATAGATAGGATGTGTGGGTTGATGGACGAGTATCATAGTTTTACTAAGATCTAATGAGTTTAAGTTAACAATAGAACAAATACAAGTGTAGTGCATTAAGAGGATCCTTTTTAGGTTTACCATCAAGGGAGGCTAAGCAATAATCCATGGAACCATACTTATGAGTGATAATATATGGTCTAAGAAATTTTGGAGAAAACTTTCCATGTTTACTCTTTTCCATGTTAGTGATGTGTTGGTTTTCTTTGAGAACAAGATCACCAATGTTAAAGTCACGTTGCTTGATATGTTTGTTGTAGGATCGTTTGATGCATTCTTGATATACATTGATATGTTTGAGGGATGTTAGACAATGTTCATCTACCAATTCAAGTTATGATAATTATTTTTCATGATAATCCTCATATAGAAGGAGATATTTAAGGGAAACACGTAGAGATGGGATTTGGAATTTGAGAGGAATAACGAATTCGTTGTTATAAACTAAGGAGAAGGGAATTGCACCTATTCGTGTGAATTTTTTTTTCCGATATTCCCATAATATAAATGGGATTTGAAGATGCCAATATCTACCAACTTGGGCAATAGTTTTCATGTTGATTTTGTTGAGTGTTTTTAAGAGGCTTCGATTGACCATATACTTGTGGATAGTGTTGATACCCAATTTTTTTCTCCTTTTCAGTCTGAGAAGCATCAAAGATATGACATGAAGCTTAAAGATAGATGGATCATGGTGTGTGTCATTTTGTAGCTAGGGATATGATCTAACTGACACTCAGATTTATGGAGAGATGGATAGCACTCAAATAGGACTTGATCTTGTCCTAACTATTTTAGGTTGTGCCTTTCAACCAAGGTAAGAGGACCTATTTTGTAACCCTCAAATGGTGAAGGAGATGAAGATATCCCTCAATTTGTGCAAATAGTATGGAAAGGGCCTTGGGAAAATATGATCAACACTCCAAATCTGAATTTCACAAGTTGTCACTTCTAGATTATGGAGATACTTTCAATGTAAGGCAAGGGTTATTGAAGACATTTTGAAATCCTGATCTGTTCTACATACTTTAGCAAATGGATTTTGATCTTCTGTGGGTATACAGGTCAAAACAGGGGTAGTATGGGGTAGGATTAGTTGTTTTGAATGATTTTTGGGTGGGATTTCAACAAGATAGATTGGAATTTGCCAGATCCTTGAGGAACTTCACAACAATGGAGAACTTCAATAACATAAAGCTTTAAAATAGTTAAAACATTCCTTCAACCAGAAGGTGTGCATCAATGGAGGCCCAAATTTTCACCTTTTCACACAATCTTTGAGATTCTAGCATGAAGGCTCGAGTTAGAAAACCCAATAAAACATCAAAATCTAAGATAAATCACACCTAAGGTACACCCAAAAGCTTACAAACAATCTCTATCAATAGATGAAAGAAAAGTGATTTTAAATCATTTATTTCATTCCCAAATGAAATCTCTTCTGAAAATGAAATTGCAAATGCCACTAAACTATCACAAGGATTGAGACCTGTGTGATTCAGATAGATTTTGATACAAGATTGCAATAGGAACTAGAACAACTACTTGCAGACATTCTAAAATGAAATAAACACAAAATTGCCAAAGATTTAACACAAATTAACTCAAAGTTTATCAGATTCATCAACAGGGAGAGTTATTTAAACAATATCAGAGCTTTTTGATGGCTATACACTTGTAACCAACTCAACATGAATGAAAATATGACACAGAGGAAGTTAACCTGGTTTCTCAGAAAGTTTTCTCAGAAGATGAGATTTTCTCAAAAATTCTCATGAAAATGAACTCTCAACCTTTTGCATGTCTCAAAACATGTATTATATATCTCTCTATTACATTCAAGCCTTCTCTCCCAAGAAAATAATATGCCAAGCATCAAGTTTGTTACAAAAATTCCTCATGATTCGCAGACAAGGACGTTTAACAAAACACGTCCAAAAAGTTTCAATTGTCTCAAAAAGAGATGAATCATTGCAAAATTCACATCATTATCCATTTTGGAGGCACGTTTTTCATCTTCAAAGCATACGAGACCCCCTTCCTTTCATTATTTCATCCTTATCCCTTTGAAATTCGACTCTACAACTTTTGGATATGATATTTCACGTTTTTGCTCGAGCCCGAACAAAATTTCATTTCAAAAGTACCTTAGATCTATAAATTGAATTTTTAAATTGATTCCATTGATCCTTGAAGGAAAAAATGACATGAATTCACCAAAAATTAGTGAAAATTGATGCAAAAATTACATCTCCAAGCTTCCCCGAGCACAAATGGCGCCTGAACTTTAAAAAATGCATAGTTATCGTTGATCTTCCTTTATCCTTTAATTTGAGCCATCCACATGTCACAATGTGATTAGAAATGGGCTTGGGATCACTTTTTGACATTTTAACATTTTTGGAAAAATGTAAAAATTTGACATTTTTCTCCGCCCCTTTGCCCTTGAGATTTGCACGACACGTGGCACAATATGATTGGATTCGGGGTCGCGGCTCAATTTTACACAGTTCCACCTTTTTTGGAAAAAGGAAAATTTTCACAATTATCCCCATGGACCAACACCTTTGCTTATGTCCTCGACACGTGGTGATCACTAATTCGCCACGGGGCCATAACTCCCCTTTGCTTCATACTTCCTTCACAAAATTTTCAAAGTTTTCAAAACTCACCGGCGGCCCACACTCCCCTCTTACATTGCTTTTGACACATGTCTCCCTCTAATTCATTACGTAGTCATGCTTCAAATCACCACTTTAACCAATTTTTCCAAAAAGGCAACAATTTCCTTTTTCCTTCGGCATCCCGCACTCCCTCGCCTCTTGATCCCGCCATGTGTCCACTCTGATTGGCTCGATGGACCCGCGGACCTTTTCACAACTTTTGTTCCTTTTCACCAAAAGCAAAAATTTCTAAGTCTTCCTCCAGCCTCCATTCCCACCTTTGATGCAAATGTGACACATGTCCACCTATGGGGCTTGCGTAGCTGTGGGGGCAACTTGCACATTTTTCCAAAACACAAAAATGTTAAGCTTTTTAGAAATGACCCGCCGATCCTTGTCTAATTACAAATGGCCACGTATGAAAAAGTATATGAGCTATAATTTGATAGGAAAACAATGCCCGTATGACCATCAAAAACTTTTTCGATGAAAAGACAAATGAATGAAAGTGTTTTTAGGCAATTTACGACCATGGAAAGGGATATTTGAGGGAAAATAAGTACAAATCAAATTATTTCAAGCTCCAAAGGCTGGGAAAACATGAGAAAAATGGTAGAGGCATTTGAATGGGAAAATTAGGGCAAAACACAAGGAAAACTTAGAGATTCCTTCAAAATGGTGCAAAAATGGAGAAAAACGAATACTCAAAGCATTCAAATGCAGATACAAGTTGTTTTTTCACCAAATGCGAAGGATGGGAGAATCCAAAGCCATTTTTTCTCAGAAACAAGGAAAAAACGCACTTCTCCTTAGCAAATTAGGGCAAGGTAATGAGTTTGCAAATAATCCAATGCACAAGAATGGAGCTACAACTTCACACCATAAATTTCATGAGGAAAAAACGTTTTAGAGCACAAAGAGCAAAGGGGAAACATGGAAAAATGGAAGAGGATCAAAATGGGCACCAACATCAGCTCCTGCTGGGGATGGGCACTCCCAGTGAGTGCCACAAGAACAAAAGTAGACCAAGTGTTAAAATAATCCATTGGGTAAATGGAGTCATGAGCCAAAGCCACCAAAAACCAATTGAGAAATCGACAAAAATGGTTGCCACACACCAAGGAAAACCAAGAACTGACAAAACACCAAAAACAGAGCAAAATCCAAACACTATACACTGTACAAGTGGTGCATACCTCAAATTTGGGGATTAATCTAAGAAATGCTTTAGATGCCTGCAATTAATGTGCAGCGGTCAAGTAATTCCCCATATAAGTCCTGAGAAAAAGGTATTTTCACCAATTTTGATATCAATGGAGTAAGGACCCATCCACAATGCATCAAATTTACCATGTTTTCCCTTATCTTCATGCCTGCTATCCCATAATGTAACCAGTGTCTCTAATATTAAAGGCCCTAGGGTGAACTTCTTGTCAAACAATCTTTTCAACTTCTCTCTAAATCTAACATGCCACCGGTGGGATGTTCTTCTTTCTTCATCTAGCTCAACAATCTGATTAATCCTTGTTTCATATGGATCGACCTCTTGATCTTCAATTTGTTAAACAAACTTAAATGAAGATAATTGTAGATGTAAAGGTACCAGATCTTGATTTCCATACACCAAATCAAATGGGCTCTTACCAATAGCTCTTTTGGTAGTGATTCTATCAGCCCAAACTATAAATTTCAGTTGTTCACCCCATTTTCTCTTGTTTAACTCCAAGGTTCTCCTAATGATCTTCAACAAGTTCTTATTGCTAGAATCAACTTGTCCATTTCCTTGAGGGTTATAGTTTGAAGCATAATTCAGATTGGTTCCATACTCCTTGCACATTGCCATCAAGGGATTAGCTCTAAAGCACATGGCATTCTCAAGAATAATCTTGACTGCACACCAAATATGCACATGATATGATTCAACAAGAAGTCCATAATAACTTGGTGTGTTGCTTTCTTGGTGGGGATTTCTTCTACCCACTTGGTGAAGTAATTTGTGGCTACAAGGATCCACTTATGTCCAGCACTAGAAGGTTATGAAATCTCACCAATGAAGTCTATTCCCCATTGTTTGAAAGGAGCTTCAATTGATACAGGCTGCAAAGGAAGGGAGTCAAGCTTTCATTCTTCCAGAGAAATGTTGGTAGCTTTAACATTTTCTAACCAACAAGGTTGCATCTTTGAAGAGAGTAGGCCACCAATAACCAGCTCTCAAAATTTTGTGTGTTGTAACCCTTTCAGCAAAGTGTCCTCCACAAACTCCCCCATGGAAATCAGCAACTATTTTGGGAGCTTCAGTGACACTAAAATTAGGTCACACTCCCCTTTGGTCCCTTGAAAAATAAGAACCCTTCATCACATTCACCTAACCAGGACCCCTTCACCCCACTAATATTGATTTAATTAAATTAATGCATTATCCTCACTTTATTTATTATTTAAATATCTTATTAAAATAATATCCACACATGAAGTTCACTTAGACACCTCACCAAGCCAACTCAACCTAAGACCTATTCTTAGTAAGTTGTCATAACTAATCGAGACTTACCAAAACCCTAAAAATCAATGCCTACATTCCGTCTCCACATTCCCACATGCTCACAAGAATCTCTAAGTCTAATTCGTGGGTTAATGAAATGAGATATGAGGAAATCAAGAGGATCTCCTAGTTTAGTAAACCTAGGAAATCCCACCTTGACCGACACGGTTACCCCTAATTGTGTCTGTTAAGCCCGAACCGCCGTCTACCCTTTTAACCCCAAAACAACCTTATTCTCGAAGTTGGAAGTTGGAAGAAAATGGTTGGCAAGAATTATCACATCTTAGAGAGATTACACATCTTCAAAGAGTGAATTCTAGTGAGAACATGCATGCAAGAGAAGGAGATCAAGCATTTTTTCCTCAGTCATGCCATCCCACCAAGATCTCGATTTAACCAAAAACGAGGAGCGTACATACATGAAGCACATGCAAAATATTTCCTTCAGTTGGTGATCACTTACAGCCTTCAAGCCTCTCATCAAGCACCTCCATCCTTCACACATAGGCATCTAGACCATAATCCAAGTAAGTATAATGTCATACTTCTCGGTTTTATTTCATTTCATCATTATATTATCACATATTGTTTACCTAGCCACCCATTGACCTCCTCCAACATTTCCACTTCCATATACCCATTAAATCCTCACCAAAGCCTACCCTGGTCACCCAATACCTCGTCTGACTAACCAAATTCCTTTGTGTAATCACAAAGGATACCTAAAGCTCATTCTATGACATTCCCAGCATTTCACAATAACCGCACCTGTCACACTCCGACCACCGTCGGTTATCCATGACCGATATCAATCTGTGTATTTTCCCACATAGCCCGAATAGAGACCTACCCACCCAATTTCATCTCATCCTCATTCACCTGTGATCTACTCGAGACCTCTGTCAAACCTGTAGAGACCCAAAACCAATCATTTGACCTTCGGATTCTATTCTAGCTTAGCATGTTAGATTAGATCTATTTCTTATTGTGTTTTAAGTGAGATACCTAAATCATTTCAAATTACAATAGGATTTACTTTGTTTACAAGCATTAATTTTTTTAAAATAGTGGACTGACAGCCATCTAGGAAGTATCACACTTCCTGGATGTAGCCTACGCTAGGCGTTCATTGCCCATATTGTTTAATTCCTTCTGGTGGTCTTGCTTTGCATTATAGGTAGTTCCTCCTAGCCAAAAGAAATATCTCATGATCAGCTATGGATTTGGAAGTCATATGTGTGCAAAAACCCATCAACCAACATTTGAACAGTATTCCTCCTACGCCTGCTAGTTACCTATCTGCTTTCATCAAAACTTCAAAGAAACAATCTAAGAAAAATGTGAAACATTTTGGCATGCCTGGGGGACCCATCTGGGGTTCCTTGCATTTCATTCATTCCTAGGAAAAGTTGTGTTTTGTTTCCTTCCGAAAAGTGTACAATCTAATTTTATTCCTTGGTAACCCATCTCTTCTTTCTATTTGCTCTAAAGGAAAATTTTCTTTTGGTGTAATTAAAAAGAACCATTTTTTCATGTTTTCTGCATTGTAGTGAAAGAGCATCCCTCTTCCTCTTCATCTTATTAAGTCATCCAATTTTACATTTTAATTTGGGCTTAAAAATAAGTGCATTCCATTTTGATTTATCAGCATTAGCCCACATTAATTGAGGGGCAACCTATACGCTAGAAGTCATGCCCAACCGATGGTTGAGAAACGAATGTAGGAAAGCACTTATTTCCTTTTCACTTTCTCGAGTCTTACTAGAGCTCAAAAATTTCAAAATACATACATTCTTAAACAACATCCTACCTGGAAGAAGCTGTAGGTGATCACATGATCATGGCATAGTGGGCACCCAACTCGCTGCTCTATCGAGTCATACTTCAAAGCGAATCCCGCCCCCACCATAACATACCTGAAACCTCACCTTTTAGATCTCCTTCTTTGTAGGAAGCCATCCTCACCAAAAAATCTATTTCACAATTCATGTGTCAGTCCTTAAATAGCATAAGCTAAAAAACATAATAGAAAAGGCACTCCTAGGATCGTATTTTCTTAGTGTTTTTCTGCTTGTGTTTTGAGGTGAGAGATCACGTTCTTCACTTTTTTGTGCATCCTTGCATGCTCCTCATCACGGCTGGTGTATTCCGGATTCACTTGAGTGTGTCTCGGGCTATATCATCATCATTTTCAAAATTTTAGGTCTCAGCTTCTACATTATATTTTAATTCAAAACCACTTTTCTTTCATCATTGTTTCAATTTCATAGTAACTGTCATTGTTTACCTCTGACCATCGTTGGTTATACCCAACCGACATCGGTTTTAGGTCCTTTTACTACCCTACTCAAAAGGACATTTTCATTCATTTTTTTCCCACCTTTCGAGTTCCTGTCACTTTCATCATTCCCATTGATGTTGTAAACATCATCAAATTTGGCATACCTATCAGATTTTACCTTCTGCCTTGTTGTTCACTCACTGTCCATTTTCTACAGTAACCGGCAGTGGTTACCCCTGACTCGGCATCAATTTTCCCTAACCGACATTGGTTAGCCTATTTCACATTCCAGCCACCATTTGGTACTTAATCTACTTTTGTAAATTCACTTGTTCTTGTTGTTCTCTATGTCATTTACAGAGAAGAAACCCTACCTGATCAGTACTAGTTCACATGGTGCTGACCCAAAGACAAGCAAGCACACTCGTATTTCACACCAGTTGTCAACCACTCCCACCTAGTCCTTCACCACCTTCCATTTTATCACCAACCATAGATCCCATCCATCCTTTTACTATTGCTATTTGGAGATGAGGAGTTTGCACGACTCCTTAACCAAAACCCTACCACCTTTTAGTTTTACCTTTCCCACTCATCCACTTGAGATGCCTCGGGTCGACTGATATATGGCATGCCCATATCTATCCCCTCAATTCTCACACCCACTCCCACATTGGCCCTGGGCTTGGCTCCGTGCTTCTCGCATCTACCTTACCCCCAATCGCTTCGTAGTTAGGTCTTATACCTATTATGACTATCAAATGCGTCTGTTACCCCCATGGCACCAAGCATCTACTCGTATCCTCAAAACTACCCAAAACACAATCTTATCCACCCCTAATGTCTCACACATACCCATAGCTACATTACCACCTCTAGTGTTGGTGACCCCTACCCCATTTCAGAATGTGGTCCTTTCCATTCCATAATCATTAGCCCCTATTTCCACTAGGGTTACCATGACCCTTCCACCCCCATATACATACTATCAACAACCTCCCATTTCATCCATTATACACACCGGTACGTACCCCCTATTTCCCTACCTTCTTCTCCACCAACCTACATGGCATCCCCATACACTGGAGTGCCACCCCTGTTATATGCCCAAAATCAACCTTCTCACACTACAAGAGGAATCCAATCATCACAACCCACCAACGACCTAATTAAATTGATGTTGGACAAGATGTAGACATTGGAGCATCGCTCTCCCACAACACTCTTACCTATGGTGAGATTTGCAACAAACCCATTCACCCATCCATCCCTATCCGTTCATACCCGTGCATTAGAAATGCCTAAATTCAATCGTTTCAATAAGCAAAGAAGACCCGCAAAGAACATTTGCAAATGCTCAAACACGGTGTTATCTAATCACTCAGGATGATTCCTTTCTCTTGAGAACCTTTCCCATGTCCCTCACTTGACCTACATTAGATTGGTATAGTGGGTTACCTAAACACTCTATCTTCTCATTCAATCAGGTAGCCCAAGCCTTCTTAGATCATTTCTCTATCAATATCATCAAGAAGGTTACCATGACTCGATCTATATTCCACACATCGATGAGGATGAATCTATCGCAGATTTTGTCTCTCACCGGTGTAGCTCGATCAACCAACTTACCTTCCAACCGCAACAAACATAACTCATCGAGCTCTTCACACGACACAAATTTAGAGAGATCGCGCCATCGAAGAGAAGAAAATCCAATTACGTAATAATAATTTGGCATTCAAGTCAAATGATACCTCTTCTTCTTCCAAACCACAAACCAATTATTCAAAAGCTAAGGGCACACGCTAACGCAGCGGTACTTCAATGCTAGCCTAGCTCATTTGTCAAATCATGCTACCCCCTCATCTAATCTCTCACCTGCCTAGAATTTTCAATTTAAATGAGAGTAAGCAGAAATATACCCCAATCAGGAGCCTTACTCTTCTATCTTAGAAAAACTTATCAAAGCCGAGAGCCATCACCCTTCCACCTATAAAACCACACATTGGTTTTGACCCTTCTCGACCCATGCCCGCATGGTAGAAAGAGCATGATTTCTGTAACTATCATCGAGTAAAGGGTCATAGTGATGACAACTGCATCACTTTCAAAAATATTTTCCAAGAAATGCTCGAGAAAGGCAAGTTAACAATGGATAATCCTAATGCACCTGCCAACCAAAACCTACATATCTTCAAGAAACCATTTCCTAACCATGCCCCTTCATTTGATCAAACCGGTGAGACCTCCACTCATGATACCCATACCCATGAGGTTCACACTATCTTTAATGATGCACCTATCACCTCCCAATTACCTCATATTCCTTCCATAGTGGAGATCCTATCCCGAAATCCTCCTTCCACATCGGAACCAACCTCCCCTATTCCTTCACCAACAGAGGAACACCTTTCATCTCCTTCATCACCTACAGAGGAATCTTTCGCTAACATTGAGACCATATCCCCCCTAGCTTCACCACTTAGAGAGCCTTTAGCTATAATACCTCCTCCACCCATAGAGGAGCATCTGCTACCTCCTCCACCCATAGAGGAGCACCCATCATCTCCACCTCCTATCATAGACCCAGCTGAGATACCTTTACCTCTTGGCCAACATTCTCCATTAGCCACCCAAAATCCTACAAGCCTACTTTCGACTCTCTTACCCACGGAAGATAAAGCTAGCCAATTCCCTATCTATAAGACACATTTTATGGGAATTACCATTAGGTCCTCACCAACTCCACCTACAAATGTTTCGTTCTCACGTTTGGCTGATCACTTAGATTATGTGGATAGGGTTCTATTATTGGGGGTGCCTTTTACTCCCGTATAAACACAGATGCAAAGATCCTTGCTGATACCTCCATAATTTTCCCAAAACATTTCGACCAATTGAACCAAAAAAATCACCTCTATCACAACCCCTTCCACGACACCTATTATATCTCACACCGCACCCTTACCCATAACTCAAGCTACACCTAAACCCAAACCCATACCTACAACATTTGTCTTGACTAAACCCATTACCACTTTAGGGGTCACCCCGAACACCAACCTTACTCATCCACCTATCAAATTGGATTTATTCACATCCTCCAAATTCAACACCATACCTACTTCGACACCTAAACAGAAGCACCAAACACATAGAACTCATACCCCGGCTACTCCAATCACACTGTCCCATCCGTCTTAGGATCTCAGCTTCCCCACATGGTCAAGAAACCTCCACCCATCAATAAACCAAAAACACAACAGCCCATTCCTTCCTCACAAACCTCTGACCTACCCAGACACCCAACTCGACTTACACCTACACCTGCAACCTCTTTACCACCCATACCTCTGATACCCTCAGCTATTGCTTCAGTACCCACTACACTTTAGTCGTTGTGTCACACACCTCAAGCACAACCCGTGTCATCTACCTTCACAACACCCCGGTATCCCTATGGGTAACTCGCCTCTTCCTCCTTCACTTTTCCTTCTAGAACTCGTACACCCACATCACCTTTACCCAAGAAGGTGCAACCTAAAAACAAAACTCCACTACCCCACAATAAGGTAGTCAAAATGACCACACACCCTCCTACCCATCCATCTACTATACCCATACCTAAACAAAAACGACCGACACCTAAAACCACACCAAAGACCCAAACCCATGGCTCGACCCCCTCCTCTTCTAAAGACCATTCCTCAACAATCACCTACACCTACACCCAAACCCACGTTTACTTCCCATTGTGATCCACTAGCAGGGTCTTATGCCAAAATTTTAACCAACCTCCTGAGACCTTTATCATCACATTACCACCACTCAAACCTTACGAACCCCTCAAACCCAAGCCAAAAGGGTTTGATGATACTCAAATTTTCACATAACATCATGTTCCAGACATGATGTGGAGAACTGCAAGGCCTTAAAACCATCCTTATCCAATTGTGTCCACCAAAACCAACTTTGATGATGACGAACTTCTCGATGAGGATCTGGTTCACTAACAACCATTCCCACACCGCTCACTCAATGACCACAACCTCCACCCTCACAACTCCTAGAGCCACACCCAAGATTTGAAATTAACATGGTTCACATCAGAGAACTTGCCACACCACCACCCAAATGTTGTTACGCCCAACTCACCTCACAGGTTTTTCTCCTCCAAAGTAGGTTTTTCCCATCGTGTCATTATACCACTCACCCTACACCTTCTCCATTTACCAACTCCCCTCAAATCAACATGATACATGTCACTACATGTTCTTAGAAGGATAAGGGAAAAGAAAAGGCAACTGACCCACCAACCAATCCTATACCCAACATACCATCTCGCACCCATACCTAAAATAACTATCCGCGCCCCACATATCCCATTTCTAATGGCATCATACATCGCACCATGCTCAAAAATTACACCAATATCCCCTCAAAATGTCCTTATATGACCTCATTCAAACCTTGGAATCCCATCCTCAAGCTCTCATGGAGGTTATTCAATTGATTGAGGTTCTAACTAATGACCCTACACCCATAGCCTTCATCATCACACGCCATCATATAGCCTCTCTCACCAAATTACCACCTTCATCTTTACCTCACCTTGTTCACCAAGTCACCTCCCTTAGCTTCTCGTAGGAAGAGATCGCGCCACACCAAAATGATGACCCGTAACCAACCCTCTTCATCTCTATCCACATTGATCACATATGGGTACGCCATGTAATGATTGATGGGGTGCTTAGCATTAATATCATTTCATCCCATGCATTCAATCAAATGTGCATACTTCACAATTGCATGCATAAACACCCGATCATGTTGCATTCATTCAACAATGCTATCACCTCTCTACACTAAGCACCATCATCCTCCACATTCACGTGGCACCTACACTATTCCCGAATTGTTTTACATTTTGGAGGGGAATTCCAATATAACTCCGTTGCTTAGTAGACCCTAGATCTGCTTTCATGGGTTGCGTGCCTTCCACTTTGCATCGTTGTGTAAAGTTTGAATACCAAGGATACACCTATACCATTCCATCTCGACCCATCACCTTATAAAACATGTAACATGCTTTACTCGACCCAATGATGTGTTCATACCTATCAAGCCGTCTACCTCCATGACTGCTACCCCTTCACCTACACCTCCACCTACCAGTAAAGCCGCTGCTTCTACCGCACATACCTCCTCCATTCCTACCACTTCCATAACCTCCATGGCTACCCCATCAACTTCCCAATTCATTAACTTCACCTCTCGCATTAACCTCTCGATACATTATCCATACTGCTACCTACATACCAACCATCGATCCTTGAATGTGTTTTCAATGCCTCACTCTGGGGAGTACCGCCTATATAGCATTAACACATTCCTTACTCGTAGGAGTATGGAAATCTTCACCAACACCCTCATTATGATCACCACATAGGAGAAAACCTCCTTTATGGTCCTCCTCATCTTCATACTAGTATCACCTATGGGGGACTTGATACTACCATTTACACACCAACCACCATCACAAACCTACCCATTTTCCGCCAACTTCCAATCACTTACTCGATCATCTTTTTTTCCCACACCTTCCTGCACCGTTGTGCATGGAAGGGTTTTGGTTTTGGATTTTACGAGAAAGGCTGCCATACAATTATTCCATGTACCACCTGTAAACATAATGACTATACCGGTATCACTTTCCCTGAACTACATACCAAATAGGCCCGCATTGAACTCATTAAGGACACTACCCCTTCTCCACCTTCTTCACCCACTCCACCTTCATCACCACCCTCACCGACGGAGTCGATGGATCTAGAATCTATCCCTCCTAAATTTTTTTCATAAACACCATTTCCTTGGGGCCTCTAACTTATCAACACGAGGGCGAGGCCCCTTCCACTCTTCCCTTCCTGTATCTTGAAATGATCGATGACGACACACTTTCAATCAAATTTTTTCAATGTTAGGATGATGAATCCATACTTACCTAACTTAGTGCATAAGACTCATATATTCATCGGTCGTTACCCTAAGATGCAAACCATGTTGAATGAATCGACTATCGAGATCAACATTCATACTCACGAAAACCCGCACATCCTAAAGATCGAAAATATTTAGATGCTACTAAACAGAAGCCATCACTTCTTTTCTCAGTAGATCATAACCAAAATTTTGTTTGGTCTTACACAGACATGCCCTGGTATTGACCCCACCATAGTGGTCCACAATATCGTAACCATTCCCGATGCTAAACCCATAAAAAGATGAGGAAAATGCACCCTCGTATTTATCTTCTCACAAAGAACAACATCGTGCCTTCTTTCTATTTCCTTCATCTTACCCATTGATTATCCTTGTTGGATTTCTAACATTCTACCTATTACTAAAGTAACAGGGGGACTCTCGCATTTTCATAGACTTCTATGACCTCAACCTAGCCTTTGCTGAAAGATGACTTTCCCTTACCCAATATTGATCACTTGGTTGACCTCACCACTAATCATGAGATGCTATCACTCATGGATGGCTTCTTGGGTTATAACTGAATTTTGCTTGCCTTAGAATATCAACACAAAACCTTATTCATCACCGTGTGGGGGACCTTATGCTATCGAGTCATGCCTTTTGGCCTTAAAAACATTGGTTGCACATATCAAAGAAAGCTATGACTTACATCTTCCATGACATTATGTATCGCATATTGGAATATTACATGGATGATCTCTTGGCCAAATCTAAATGTCATTCTAAGCACCTTGTTGTCCTTCAAACCATATTTGACCGCCTTATTAAGTATCATACCCACCTTCACCTAAGAAGTTCGTGTTCACGGTTTTCTCAGAAATCTCCCGGGATTTATCATTTCCTCCATTATATAGAATTTGACCTGCTAAAGTCAAGGCCATTCTAAAATTCCTCCGCCCACTAACCTTAAACAACTATGTATCTTGCAAAGGTAAGTTGCATAGATATTCACCGTTTCATTTCACAATTATCTAATCGGTGTCAACCATTTCATCATCTACTCAAGAAGGATGTCTCCTTTAAATGGGATGATGACTGTCACAAAGATTTTGAGGCCTTAAAAAAATACCTTCTCCAACCACCCGTACTCATCCCACCTAAATAATATCAACCTTTTTATCTATACATATCTACCGTTGATCACTCTTTGGGAGCCATGCTTGCTCATCGTAATGAAGAGCACAGGAGTAGGTGGTTTATTATATCATCCATATTCTTTTGGACTATGAAACCCAATACAACCATCCCAAATTTTTTTGATTATCCTTAGTTTTCATTGCCACCAATCTCCACCATTACCTACTCAACGTCAAAACCTATGTTGTGACCAACACCGACACCCTTACACGTCATGTGACGCCAAACCTTATCAAAATTAGCATGCCGCACGATGGCTTATGCTTTTAGCTGATCTTGACCTCGAATTCATTCATCAAAATTCCATCAAGGGCCAAGCTATTGCTGACCAATTGATGACGCACCTATTTCTAGGGATCAACCCTCTAATTTTGACTTTCCGTGATGATTCGATTGCTACCCTTTCCTTGGGCGAAACCTCCTTATCAAATGACACTCTTTTTTGACGGTTCCAAGTGTCAGCATGGGGGTGGGGCTGGTATTATCCTCATTCCTCTTGATAGATAACCCATGCCTTTGTCTTTCAAACTAGATTTTGAATGCACCAACAATATTTCCAAATATGAAGCGCTCGTATTTAGGTCTCTAAGCTGCCATGCCCTAGATATCAAATCAATTAACATCTTTGGTGATTCTCAATTGGTCGTAAACCAAGTAAATGGTATGTACCAATGTCATAATGAGATAATTCAAAAGTATAAACATCATGTAGATATACTTTTGACCACCTTTGATCGTTACACTCTTCAAACCATCCTACATTCCACCAACAAATTTTTAGATACCATGGCCTCGCTTAGCTTCCCAAATACCCGCTTCACCTTCCGATTCCAAAATCTTTGTCACCGTCTCATGTTATCCTCCAAAATTGACATGGGAAATTTATAGGTAACCATACCAAAACTTCTATTTTGGCCCCTAGAAAGTTTGATAATGTTTGAAATGGCCTAAAACTCCCTTTCAAAAACAAATTGTTTCGAGACTTAGACATTTTTTTCTTATCCTTCGACACGTAAAGTTACGTGTCGACACTCTAAAAAAAGTAGATTTTTAAACAAGGTGTTGTTTCATTCATGTCGACATCCTAAAAAGCGCGCCCACCTTTAAAATCCTTAGGCACATAAATTGTTATGTCAACATCCAAAACATTGTGCCCCCTTAAATACCCTATGGTGCTGGAAATGTTGTGTTGACATCCAAAATGTGCACTAAGGTGCTGAAAATGTTGTCTCAATGTTAGTAAGGTTGCACTAAGGCACATTTTTCTTTGTGTCCACACTCCCAAAACACACCAAAGGTGGTCAGGTGAGATAATAAATGCTATTTTTCCTATAAATATGTGCCCAACACCTGTCATTTTCACGAATTGAAAATTACAAAAAGTGTTTTCTCTGTGCCTGTTAGCCATCCTTGTCACCCCCGTGAATCATTTTTTCGAGCTTGTGGACCCCACATCGCTCTTTGTCTTTTATAAGTCCTGGGTAAGTGGATCCTCTCCTAGTTGTTGTTTTTGTCTTGTTTGTATTAGGTATTAGGGTTGGTGTAAAAGATAAAATTTAAAGAAACACACCTAACAAAAAATCAAACCGGCTGAAGCTCTTTTGCCTCTCCTTCTAGATCTACAAATTTGGAAGACCCCTACCTCTAAAGAAACAAAAAAACCCATCTTTCCCTGCCTGCTTCCTTTCCAAACAAACCCTCTCTTTGCCATCTGATAAATCCAAAAGAGAGAGGAAGAGAAATCAGGATAAATTGCCAAAATTATCCAATCGTTAAAATCATTGGCGTGCTATTTTTTCATGTAACACCTCCCAAAGTTACACCAATGTAACAAAACATTTTTCTCGCACTCCAACTTTTTCTCGCACTCCAACTCAAAGAACACTTAACAGCTTTTTAGAGGGTACATGTGCCACTTGCACAACATCAACATAAGATGTTACATGCTACAAAACCATGTCATGCACTTTTTCCCTTAAGCGCACCGATTTTCCTTGAAAAATATTTTGAAGTTGTGCTTTGGCACAATTTTAAACACATGCAACAAAAAAATTCTGCGCCCAACCAAAGTAGTTTTTTCCTAAGCCGTAGGTCAACTTCCTTAACATAAAAATGACATGTTGCATACTACAAAATGCGCCCGCGCTCTATCCTCAAGGCGCCGAAACTTTTCATGCAACACCTCTCAAAATTGTGCCCTTTCTAAACTTGGTGAAACTTTTCTCATGTCAACATTGGGTGTAACTTTTTTCATGTTGACATCTTCCCAAGTGCGCCTAGCAATAAAAAGCCTCTGCAGCCTACTGTGAACCTGTGCCTTGCACCCTAAGCCTTATAATTTCTTGTTCTTCATTCTACAAGCTTTCATTATGAATAACATGATAGTTGACATGGCTCTTCTATGTTGGACCTCCTTGATTCTTCTTGTAGAACAACAACATCCATCCTTGAGCTCACATATGTCTTCATCAAGAAAGAAACCAACTAAAGATAAGTAGTCGAACAAGAGATGAAGTATAAGTATCAGAGAGTCGAATGCTTGACTCATATGTAGAGTGCAGCCTTGACATTAGAGACTCGAGCCGGGTCATATTGACATGGATGATTTTGGGCAAGGACCACTCATGACAAGAAGAGGCCTATGGATGAACAAATTACTAGGCAAAGGGATTGCACTTTGTAGTAGTGGTCTTCCAAACAAGCACCAAAATAACAAGTTAATCATGTTCGTTCTGTTGCTATAACAAAGACACTTGATGTGTTGAAGACAAATAACACAAGACGATCATCGACCTCATAGCTCGTCACTTTGAACTAACCCTGGGCATTCCTCATCATAGGTAATATTTAGAAATAAGCATCGAAGACTATAAGAAGACTTGGGACAATAATGAGGATAAATATATGCGCAGATGATGAACAAGCTTTATTTGAAGAACAAGAATTCGGTGAGCAGATGGCCACAAACCATCCACTGTAGTGACTTCAATGAGGAGTTGAGTGATACAATCACCTTCTTAAACAAAGTATTTGGGCTCCCTGATGCCCATTATTTCCACAAATGGATGCTTGAGGTACCGGAGACCATAAGCAAGATCAGCATTTTGGGTCGGGGTGAAATCATCAAATGGTGACACCATCTCCCAAAGCTTCAACAAGTTCTAACAATAGGGAATTTCTACATGAATTCCTACCTTGTATACACTGTGTTACATCGCAAGGGATTTCACGAGGTTAGCTCAAAATGGGGTACGGCCCCAAGTCATGATATACAAGTTCTACCTGTGAGCTAAGGCTCGAGGCCATCTCCCGGCTTCTCTAAAATTAATGATGCCTTCTTCTATGAGGCAATTTTCTTGCGAGGCAAAACATGAGACACGGATCAGCTCAGCCTGAGTGTGATTGTTGCTACTAAATAAATGGGGAGCATTGTTCACACAATTCCCCACATTCACATACCTCATAGCTATGAATTTCTAGGGAGAACCAACGAAGCTGTCAGGTTTACGGGGCCAAAGTTGATCCTCTTGGATTTTTCAAGGCAACTAATCACTTATCATGAGAAGTGCATGAAGAGAAAGAAAGGAGGAACTCCATTCCCCCTTACATTTGGCCGATACACCTACCCTACACTAGCCAAAAACAAGAGATGTATCTTTGAGCTAGAGTCTGCTAAATTTGAAGCACAACTTCCCAGCAAGGCTAACCTTCGACTGCCGGAGTTGCCTCCCAAAGGAAAAAATTGATCCCATCCATGTTCCCAAGATCGAGGACATTTGGATCAACCTAACACATGAGATAGACATCAAGTGAAAGGATCACTCCCGACTGACTCTGGAGGAGATCATCCACTATGGTGTAGCCATCGTCCCAAAGGAATTCCAAGAGATTGATCAAGAAATTGATCAAGTTTACCTTGACACAGATGGGGATGATTGGCCATTCCTAGAGATTAACATAGCCAAAGCACCAAAACCATTCAGGAAAGGGTTAAGCCCACATTGCAGCGCACCAAACATTGGTGCAAACAGAATGGTCTCACCTACCTCAGAGTTGATTTCACTACTTCTCCTTTAGGTAGAAAACCTCCAAGACCATCCCTCAGTCTTTGAAAGGAAAAGGGAAAGACAAGGAGGGTGAATCAAGAAGACAAGAAGAAACTCCTGAAAGCCTTCCTTCTACTTTTGAGAAGCAAGTAGTCAACCTGGTGTCTCCAGGTAAAGAAGAAAAAACTAAGGTTTAACGATACATCCACCCAGGATGTTATCACCACTACAACTACAGAGGTACCCAACATTCCTTCTTCCATTTCTTCCCCTACCCCATCCATTAAAACATCTATTCTTTTAGATGTGTCTTCTCTCCTCTCTCGTGGATCTATCACCTAGTATCCCCTCCATCCAATTGCAAACCCTTCTATTTCCACGTCCTTCTCCTCCCTGTTAGTAACTCTAGGCCCCACAAGCAAAGTGGTTCATTGGATTCCCACAATGCCACCACCAAGTGTTTTGACATACTTCCTGAGACCTCTATAGTTACTCCCCTCTCACTCCCGCTTTCTTCTTATATTTCCTCTACTCCCACTCCCATGAGTCCCGGTTGGATTTTCAACCACCTCGAGCAAGATAAGAGGAAATTTCCCATTGCGCGCCATTATTTATCTATCATTCCAAAGAAGGGAACCAAGAAGCGTAAAGTGATAAATCACTTTTCTAAAAGCACTTCGGGGGAGAGAGTCATGGAGATAGCTTACCCGGACCCCACCAAGAAAAAGGAGGATCGGTCTCCCACAGAATTCACAGTGACTCAAGTCACAATGGGGAACTCTTCTCAAAGCCTGCAAGGGAAGACTTATCTCGTAGTGGATGCTCTCTCGCAAAAGCTCCAAGAAGTAAAAGAGGAGAAAAGGATACTCAAGAACAAAACAAACATCTCCTCTAGGAATTGCGTAAAATGGGCAACACTCCTCCTGTGATCGCCACGAACCCATTCAAGTTCCCAATCAAGAGAAAATAAATGAATATGTTAAGATTAGTGAACAAGGCACAATAGTATCATCCTGGATCGAGAAAATCCTCAGAGATGGTCAAGAAATAATTGGGAAATTAATAGTGCTCTATCAGGATATAACCAAAGCAAATAAGGAACTACAAGCGAGTGAGCAGGGTTCCCTCTTCAAGATTTGGATAACACCAAGTTGCAGCATGAAACGTTCCAAACCATGATTGAATGCTCAACTAATGACCTATTGAAGTTCGGCATTATCGATCACCCATGTGCACATAACAAATCTCTCATCGCTTTAGATTACCTTGGGTTGATCAAATGGAATATATTCTAGAGAGAATAGATAAAATCAAAGATGAAGCCCTAGACACACAATACAACATGGAGCAGAGATAGTTACAAAAATGTCTCCGTGGATGCTCGAAGTGAATCATATAAATTGAGAGGAGTAGATGATATATTCCAGAACTTCAAGGCTATCATCACTCAAGGGTTGGCACTAGAGGTCACATTCACCAAGAGTCAATCAATAACCTCTTGGCCTATCGTGACTTCATTGGCTTTTTGATCGATGCATGAAAAATATTTTCCGAGTTACCTAAAAATATCTAGAATGAGAAAGAAACTTGAGAAGTCATTGACAACCATTTTAAAGGTCTAGATCATGATCAACTTCAATTGATGATCAACAAGTTTATGAAATATCGAATGCAGTGTCACATCGACTCTCCTGATCAAAAGCAAGACAACAAGTTCAAACCAAGAGATGATGAGGAGTAGTTTCTCCTCTCGTGTATGCATTGATCATTTTTGTAAAATATTTGAAAATCCCATTGGCATATATGATGACCTCATCCATGTTGCACCATGGGATGTTTTCATCCAAAAACTTGCCCAAAGTCAACTTTTGACTTTTTAGATATTTTGTAAATATCTTGTAAGATATTTTGTAAGTAGTTGTTGGTTTGCTTTTGTCTTCTTTCCTCCTCTCCTTCTATAAATACTTGAATACTTGTTGTATTCGGGGTGGACATTTTTGTATGAAAAAGAAGTGAGGAGAGAAAGACTTTGTGTTTTCTTGTAATAGAAGAAATATTAATACATATGTTCAGACTTTGTGCTTAATGTATGTGTTATTTACATCAGATCTTTCTTAAGTTAGATCTATGTTTTTATTCTATTGGATTCATTCCTACTATTGTCATATGTTCATCAATATTGCTTTAATTGTTTATGCAAGTAAGTTTGGCTCTGTTTACTACCAACCCAAAGCATAAACCTTCTAACCTTTCCATCTTGGAATTCATTTCTTTTCTTCCTTCATATCTACCCTCCTCCATTCCTTCCTCCTACCTTTCTATTCATATTTGGAACTACCTCTACTGGGATGAGATCCCAAACCCCCTAAAGTTAGAATAGTGTAGATTTGCATAGATTCCTACTTGATAGATTAGCAATAAACCAGTTTCACTTTCATTGCCTCATGAGAGAGGCTATGCCCCCGCACACTGCTGGCTGCTTTCCCATGACTTGCCTAAAAATAGATTTTTGGAGCAACACTTTTTGGTGACTCCGTTGGGGAGTGAACTAAGGAAATAACTAAAAAACTATAAAAATCACTACCAGATTGCAAATTTTAACTCTTTGTTAAAAATTAAAATTTTTGCATAAGTGATCAAAACTGAAAATTTCCTTATACGAATCCATAGATCTTGACCAGATAGGAGCTTTTAGTTCACTAAGGTTTTACAAATACTTGTATATTTCAGTAGATTTGAGATTCGACATTTTATGTTATTTTCAAAACCTTGCAAAATTCAAAGTCAAAGATCCGTAAATCATCTTTCTAAATTGACCCACCTTTTATTTTTATTAATCTTTGTTAGAAAACCACAATCGCTTTTTATTAAAAAGGGTAAAATTAAATATTGAGAAAGTACATGTTGCTGATATTTGCCAGAAAAATTAGAAAATCAGCAAGTAAAAATAAAAATATTATTGTAAATCACTCTTAATTGTCAGCAGATCCGAACGGACGCTAAAGGGTGAACCATTTACTCGTAGTAGAAGAGCTTGTGGGGAAGTTGATCCAATTTTTGATCTAATTCAAAGGAACAATTTTAGTATCACTCCAACATGATTTACATCACTGAGCTCAGCAGATCGATCAACAAGAAGTGCCTCACCTCCATGAAAGAGCCAGATTTCACAGGGTGCCTTGACATCAACTTGCAAAGGTGCTCTTTTTTAAGTGGAACCACACTCCATGATCATGTTCTCTTTCTTGCTTTTCAAATGGCAGTAAATTTTCTTGTACCATGGGGAAACGCCATGGGTCCTCTAGCACTACCACATCCAGTCAACCCCCTCCCTCTCGAAATCCAAAAAAATTTCCCAAAATTTGATGGGAGCGGAAATCAAAGCATGGATGCACATATAGCTACATTTATTATGTCATGCAACATTCTAGATGTGACTCATGAGGACGTATTGATACATCTCTTTCTAGAGACCTTGCAAGGGCCTGCATTAGAGTGGTTCTAGCATTTACCAACCGGATCCATCACCAATTGGGCCACATTTGACATTTGCTTCGCCAAGACAGATACAAACTTTCGGAAGACGATTTACGTTATTATCACAAATCACTCACATGAAGAAGGAGACCAATGAAACCATGCGTGATTTTATCGCCTGATTCAATTCACTAATCAACCATGTGTCACTTGCCATGATGCCAACATTAGAGAATCAAAAGTGTTTCTTCTTGAATGCCAAGAGTTCGAAAGTAAGCTTCTTACTTTTACAGGAACAAATACCCACCTTGGTTCTTGCTCAAGCTTGCATGGCCATTCGGATAGAAGAAAACCTTCTTATATCCAGGTGAGTTAAGACGAGAGTCACAAAATAAAAGGCTTCAACTTCTTCTCGTGCTACCTCATCGATCTAATATTCCAAAAGATGGCGAATGACTTTCTCTCATTAAAGAAGCACCGACTCAAACATCGCCTACTACTCTGTACCGAGATATCCCACGAGGAAATTCACTCCTAACAACACCCCCAAAGGCCACGCTTACTCCGCTACTTCTCAAGGTTAGCAATTGAAGCCCCTTTGGTTAACACTTTGGTTGAAATTGAAGAAGATGATCCAAATTACAAAGAACCTTTATCGCAAGGCAAAGATGAACAAGATATCAAAGAACTAAATGGCGACTCTACTATTGGGTATATGGAATTTGAATATGAGGAATCTGATGAAGAAGGGTACCCAAGGGTATGCGAGTGGACAATCATATGTAGTTTTTACTCACTCGCAAGGAAAAGAAGAAAATATTGCTGCTGAAAAACAAAAGGAAAAGGATGTGGTAAATCCTCCTCCGATGATCACTAAAAGAGGTAATCCCTTTCATACTCAACCTCCCGTTAAACCTTTTGTAAATAAATCTTTTCCTCTTTTTTCTCCTCCAATTCAGCCTTCCTCCAGTCCCATAAAGACTAGTAATCCTCCTCTACAAATGTGAAATGAAGGACTCATTCCTTCGTTAGCTCAACCCTTGGTCGCATTTGATATAATTGATCATGCCAAAAAGACCAAGATCTAGATGTCCAACTTTGAGTATCTTCACCCAACCCAGCAGTAGCTTATAAGATTAACTAAGTATATCCAAAGTCAATCTATCATCCCTCCTCCTATTGCCAGAAAAAAATTCTTCCCATTCCTCCCGCATCTCACGTAAACATTGCCTTGACTTCTACATTAGGGAAAATTGAACCTTTTTACCTATCTCTCCTGATCAATGGTCATAAACTAAGTAATCAGATAATTGATTCGGAGATTTTGATAATTTTATACCACTAAAGGTCACCCATGCTTTGGGCCTCATACTTACTAAACCTTTTTGGCGATGTTTACTCCATGGAAACCAAATAAGTACCATTGATTGGTCGATCAAGGATGCGTAGTTTGTATTCAAGGCATTTCCTGAGAAAAGGGTAAAAATGACTATTCTCATAGCTGATATTCCATCAGCATACAGGATATTGCTAGGAAAGATATTTTGTAAAGAAGTTGGTGGGGAAATTCATATGGACTGGTCCAAAGCTAGGATCCCTATCAAAGGAGTGATGCGATGTTGGAACCAGAGACAAAAATAAATATATAGTCACTAACTTCGATGAACCTAAAGCTCGATTATTTTTGAATTATTAGGGATGGGGAACTATTTCCTATCCATCAACCCAAATAAATGGATGTTCTCATTCAAAATGAGGATCTCAATAAATTATGGGCATTGCGGTAGCTTGATGGAAGTCGTATGACAAGTGGATGCGGTGTTGGGGCTGTTCTAATATCCCATGAGGAGGAGATTTTCCTTTTTCTTTCAAGTTGCGCTTCTTCAATACTAATAATACGCTAAGTATGAATCCTTGTTACTTGGCATGCAAGCTACAAAAGAGAAAGGAATAAAGAATCTAAAAGTGCAAGGTGATGATGCTGAGCTAATCGTCAATTAGGTAAAAGGGATATACCAAGTAAAATATGACCGGCTCGTACATTACCACAATGCACTATGGGATAAAGATCAAAGATTTTGATGCTTTCAATCAAAGCAGCTTCCACGAGCTCAAATGACATGGATAATTCATTGGCCATCTCACCTCTCTCATTCTCCCTCACCTGTGGTTAAAAATAAATACATATACGATCGAGGTGGTTTTTCACCCAAGTGTGCCGTATAATTCCCAGAACTAGAAAGTGTTCAATGATGACAACCAAATTATCACCTTTTTGGAGAAAGCTAACAATTTCAAATAACTTCATTTTGATGGATCAACTTCTACGTGTCGTGAGTCTCTCACCGGTCAAGCACATGAATTTGAAAAAGAAACAGTGATACAACTCAAAGGAAATAAGATTCTGAAAGGTTTGGTTTCCTTAGAATAATTATTTGATAATCATGACCGTTTTGTCAAGAAAAAGTGACAGGATGATCCTTCCTCTTCTTTGGAAACTGAATCCGTCAATCTGGGTACTGCGGAACATCCTCGTTTCGTGAATATCGGGAAGTGTTGTACGCTCAAGGATAAGTGAAAATTCATTAAGTTGCTAAAAAGTACATGGATGTGTTAGCATGGTATTATGCTGATCTAAATTCTTTCAAGCCAAAGGACATTTGGCACAACATTCCACTCAAGGACGATGTTAAGCCTTTCCAAATTAAAAGTAAAGACATTACAACCCTGTAAAATCTCGTGTACCATCCAGTGCTGAAATTTAGAAAATGCTGGATGCAAGAATTATTTTTCCAATTCATCACAAGCATTTCCAGGTTACAAATATTGTGTTCAGGCAGAAGAAGAATGGAAAAATACGCATATGCGCATAATTTCGCAACTTGAACTAGTCATCCTTAAAAGATAACTATCCACTTCCTATAATGGATCAAATTCTACAGAAGTAACCGGTTCGAAATGTTGTCTATGCTTAAATTTTTTTCAGGTTATAATTAATCTCAAGTCACGCCCGAAGATCAATTCAAAACAACATTCACCACTCCTTGGGGTACCTTCGCCTACAATAGAATGTCATTTGGTTTGATCAACACCGGTGCCACCTTCCAATGAGAAATGGACTTTACATTCAAAGGTATGATGGGAAAGGTCATCGTAGTTTACCTAGATGACCTAACTATGTTCTCCAAGAGACGAAGTGATCATTGCGATCATTTGGAACAAGTCTTGATCAGATGTTGAGAGCATGGGATTTCACTAAATCCCAAGAAGTTAGTTTTTGGGGTCACCGAAGGAAAGTTGCTAGGACATGTTGTCAGTAGAGAAGGAACTAAGATAGATGTCAAAAGAGTCAAGGCTATTCAAAGCCTTACTTTTCCTACAAGCAAGACTGGTGTTCACTCTTTCTTTGGAAAGGTAAATTTTCTTAGACGCTTTGTTCTTGATTTTGCTGAGAAGACTCATCATATATCTAATATGATGAAGGGGTCCCAAACATTTTGATAGAGTGAGGAAGGCAAGACATCATTTGAAGACATTAAAAGCTTTGTCACTCACGCTCCTGCTTCGTGTGTCCTCACTTCAAAGAAAGACTTCATCATGTATAGTTATGCCTCTCGCACATATTGTATCGCTTATCTTGATGCAAAATAACTCTTAAAATATTGAATCCCGATTGCTTTCATGAGATCTCCTCTTAAGCCTCATGAATCAAGATGTTGTAATTGGAAAACATGCCTTTTCCGTGGTAAAAGTAGTCAAGAACTTCCACTATTATATTCTGAATTCTCATACAATAGTGCTGGTTCTTTACACGACTATTAAGTCTATCCTGACTCAACAGGAGTTAGGGAGCTTACAAGGGAATTGGATTGCAAAGGTCCAAGAATATGACCTAGACATCAAACCAACTAAGTTGGTAAGAGGTAAGGGCCTGTGTCGGCTAATGGCTGAAAATAAAAACTCAAAGGTACCTGAAGAGAAAGTTGATCACATTGATGGAGAACAAAATGAACTGGAGAAAGTGGATTCTTTGCCTATGGTTCTATTTTTCGCCACCAATGACGAATGGTATTCTGACATCGCATTCTTTCTCACCTATGGCGAGTGTCCAACTCACCTAAGCACTAAAGAAAAGTGAATGGTGAAGCTTAGAGCCACAAGATATGTCATATGGGATGATGTATTGTATAAGCACGAAATTGATGACATTTTTCTATGATGTGTCGATAAGTCAGAATAAGTAAAATTGTTGGAGAGTTTTCACAACTCACCGCAGTGGTCACTTCTCCTCATCAATGACAAAGACATAAAATCATCTAGGCCAGGTACTACTAGCCAACGCTATTTCAAGTTACAACCACCGGGTAGCAAAGTGTGAAATTTGCCAACAATTCGTTGGTAAACCAAAGTTGGTTGCGTTCCCTCAAGCTCGCGTCATTATTGATTTAACCATTCGATACAATGGGGAATTGATTTCATTGGATCACTCTAATCCTCAATCAAGTGCTATACATAGTTACATCCTAACAACAACGGATTACTTCACAAAGTGGGTGGAAGCCATACCTATCAAGCATGTCACTTATGAAGTTGTTTACGACTTCATCAAAGAGAATATTATTGTGAGATTTGGCATCGCACACAAAATCGTTTTGACAATGCTTCCAACTTCTCTTCATGGGAAGTTATTGGTTTTAATGAATATAGAATAACCTTGGCTCATGCCTCCGACTATTATCCTCAAGGAAATGGTCAGGAAGAATCTAGCAACAAGAACCTGGTGACTATCATACGGAAGCTAGTTGATGAAAACTAATAGTCCTAGCACAAATCATCAGATGATGCTTTGTGGGTGAACCATATCACTCCAAATAGGTCTCTCGGCATGTCACCTTTCCAGGTGTTATATGGGATCGATGCTAAAATCCCTATCTCTGCAGAACTTCCTACTCTGCGCTTTAGCTCGAGCAATTGAAGATGAAACTTTTCAAAATTCTCTTGAAAAGAGGATTATGTACTTGATGAAACTTGAAGAAAAGTGAGTGAAAGTGGTTGACAAGATCATTGAACATCAAAATCAAGTTAAGAGGTTGTTCGACAAGAAATCTAAGCAGAGAGATTTCCAAGTGGGAGATCTTGTTCTTCTGTGGGACAAACGAAGAGAACCGAAAGGTATGCACGGGAAGTTTGACTCTCTTTGAAAGGGCCATACAAGATCAAGTAACTCAACAAAGAGAATACTTTCTATATCTCATATCTAGATGGAACCGATCTCCTGCTTCCCTATAGCGGGTGGCACTTGAATATCTTCGAGAAGTAGAGCTTGCTCTCTTCTTTGTCTGATTTTCTTTTGCTTTCGTTGTGTGTTTGCTTTATGTTGTTGTGTGTGTGTTCCCTTTCTTTTTCCTTTTTGTTTGCCCTCTCTGTCGCCTTGTTTTTGAATCTCTGTAACTCCAATGGATAGGCACATAAAAAATTTAGGAGTCTCTACCCTTAAGTTTTACTCAAAGATAGTCCCTAGAAAGAGCTGGCTTTTATCCCGCAAAATTGACAAGGGCAATTTACAGGTAACCATACTAAAAATTCTATTTTGGCCCCTAGGAAAGTTTGATAATGTTCGAAATGGCCCGAAACTCCCTTTCAAAAATCAAATTGTTTCGAGACTTAGCCATTTTTTACTTATCCTTCGGCGCAGAAAGTTGCATGTCGACACTCTCAAAAATGCACCTTTTTGAACAAGGTGTCATTTCATTCATGTCAACATCCTAAAAAGCGCGCCCACCTTTAAAATCCTTAGGTGCAGAAATTGTTATGTCAACATCCAAAACATTGCACCCCTTTAAATACCCTATGGCACTGGAAATGTTGTGTTGACATCTAGAAATGTGCACTAAGGCACCAAAATGTTGTGTCAATGTCGGTAAGGTTACGCTAAGGTGCATTTTTCTTTGTGTCGACACTCCCAAAAGCACACCAAAGGTGGTTGGTGAGATAATAAATGCCAGTTTTTCTATAAATATGCACCTGACACCTGTCATTTTCACGAATTGAAAATTACAAAAAGTGTTTTCTCTATGCCTATCAGCCATCCTTGTCACCCCATGTGCCATTTTTTGAGCTTGTGGACCCCACGTCATTCTTCATCTTTTATAAATCCGTAAGTGGCTCCTCTCCTAGTTGTTGTTTTTGTCTTATTTGTATTAGGTATTAGGGTTGGTGTAAAAGATAAAATCTAAAGAAACACACCTAAAAAAATTATCAAACTGTTGAATCCTTTTGCCTCTCCTTCCGATCTACAAATATGGAAGACCCCCGCTCTCGAAGAAACCAAAACCCAACTTTCCTTACCTTCTTCCTTGCCAAACAAACCCTCTCTTTGCCATATGATAAATCCAAAAGAGAGAGGAAGAGAAATCAAGGATAAGTTGCCAAAATTATCCAACTGTTAAAACCATTGGCGTGATGTTTTGTTATGTAACACCTCCCAAAGTTGCGCCTATGTAACACAACCTTTTTCAAGTCCCAACTCAAAGAACACTTATCGGGCTTTGTAGGGTGCAGTGGCACTTGAACAAAATCAACATAAGATGTTGCATGCTGCAAAACCATGCCACACACTTTTTCCTCGACACACTAATTTTCCTTGCAACATATTCTGAAGTTGCGCTTTGGCGCACTTTAAACACATGCAACACAAACTTTTTCTCAGTGCCCACTAAAGCAGCTTTTTTCCTAAGGTGCGGGAGTAACTTCCTTAACATCAAAATGACATGTTGCATGCTACAAATCTATGCCCCATGCTCTATCCTTAGCGCTGAAACTTTTCATGCAACACCTCTCAAAATTGCGCCATTTCTAAATTTGGCGCAACTTTTTTCATGTTGACATCTTCCCAAGTGCGCCTTGCAATAAAAGGCCTTTGCAGCTTGTTGTGAACTCGCGCACCGTGCCCTAAGCCTTATAATTGCTCATTCTTCATTCTACAAGCTTTCATTATGAATAACATGATGGTTGACATGGCTCTTCTCGTGTTGGAACGCCTTGTTTCTTCTTCGTAGAACAACAACATCCATCCTTGAGCTCACATATGTCTTCATCAAGCAAGAAACCAACTAAAGTTAAAGCTAAAACTAAGCAATGTAACAAGAGATGAAGTATAAGTATCGTAGATTCATAATACCCGACTCATATGCAGAGTGCAACCTTGACATCGAGACTCGAGCCGGTCGTATTGACTTGGATGATTTTTGGGCAAGGACCACTCGTAAAAGTAGTGGCCCATGGATGAACAAATTAGTGGGCAAGTGATTACACTTTACGCCTAGTCTTCCAAATGCAAGGTCAGAAATAACGAGTTCATCATGTTGGTTTCCCACTACTATAACAAAGACACTCGATGTGTTGAAGACAAAGAACACAATATGATCATCAACCTCACATCTCATCACTTTGAACTCACCCCTGGCATTCCTCATCATAGGTAATATGTAGAAATAAGCATCGAAGACCGCAAGAAGACTGGGACGATAATGAGGATAAATGTATGCAGAGATGATGAATGAGCTTTATCTCAAGCACAAGAAGTCGGTGAACAGATGGCCACAAACCATCCACCGTAGTGACTTTAATGAGGAGTTGAGTTATATAATCACCTTCTTAAACAAAGTATTTGGGCTCCCTGATGCCCATTATTTCCACAAATGGATGCCGACGTACTCGGAGACCATAAGCAAGAATACACCGATCAACATTTTGGCGTGAAATCATCATCGACACCATCTCCCAACAAACTTTTCAATAAGTTCTAACAACAAGGAAGTTCTACATGAATTCCTATGTTGTATACGTTGATGCATCAGCAAAGGGATTTCATAGGGTTAGCTCGAAATGGGGTATGGCCCCATGTCAAGATATACAATTTCTACCCAAAGCTAAGGCTCGAGGCCAAAGATCTCCTAGTTCTCTAAAATTAACGATGCCTTCTTCTATGAGGCAATTTTCTTGCTGAGGTGAAACATGAGACACGGTCACTCAGCCCGAGTGTCATTGCTACTACAAATAAATGGGGAGCGTTGTTCACACAATTACCCACATTCACATACCTAAAAGCTATGAATTTCGAGGGAGAACCAATGAAGCCGCCAAGGTTTACAGGCCAACGTTGATCCTCTTGGAGTTGTCAAGGCAACTAATCACTTATCATGAGAATTGCATGAAGAGAAAGAAAGGAGGAACTCCATTCCCCCTTATAGTTGGATGATACACCTATCCTACACTAGCCAAAGCATGAGAGATGTATGCTAAGCTAGAGCTATTAAATTTGAAGCACAACTTCCCAAAGAAAAGCCGACCTTCAACTACCGGAGTTTCCTCCCAAAGGAAAAATTGATCCCATCCATGTTCTCAAGATCGAGGACATTTGGATTAACTCTCGACACATGAGATAGACATCGAAAAAGGATCACTCATGACCGGCTCAAGGAGATCATCTACTATGGCATTGCCATTGAACCAAAGGAATTCCAAGAGACTGATCAAGAAATTGATCAGGTTTACCTTGACACAGATGGGGATGATTGGCCATTCGCAGAGATCGACAGAGCCAAAGTGCCGAAAACCATTCAGGAAAGGGTTAAGCCCACATTGCAGTGCACCAAACATTGGTGTAAACAGAATGGTCTCACCTACCTCAGAGTTGATTTCACTACTTCTCCTTCAGGTATAGCACCTCCAAGACCAGCCCATGTGCTTTGAAAGGAAAATCAAAAGACAAGGAGGGAAAATCAAGTAGACAAGAAGAAACTCCTAAAGGCCTTCCTTCTACTTCTAAGAAACAAGTAGTTGACCTAGTGTCTCCAGGTAAAGAAGAAACAACAGAGGTTTCAACAGATACATCCACCCAAGATGTTATCACAACTACAACTACAGAGGTACCCAACATTCCTTCTTCCATTTCTTCCCCCCCCATCCATCAAACATCTATTCCTATGGATGTGTCTTCTCCTCTCCCTTCCTCCCTTCCATCTCCCACCTCTTCCATCTTCTCCTCTCTCATAGATCCGTCACCCAAGATCCCCTTCATCCAATTGAAAATCCCTTTTGTTTCCATGTACTTCTCATCCTTATTAGTAACTCAACGCCCCACAAGTAGCGGTTCATCGATTCCCTATAAATGCCACCACCAAGTGTTTCAACATAATTCCCGAGGCCTCTATAGTTTCCCCCTCTCACTCTCGCTTTTTCTTCTATTTCCTCTACTCCCACTCCCATAGGTCGTAGTTGGATTTCCAACCACCTAAGTCAAGATAAGAGGAAATTTCCTATCAGGCCATGGATTTCTCCATCATTACGAAGAAGGGAACTAAGAAGCAAAGTGATAACTCACTTTTCTAAGAGCACTTTGGGGGAGAGAGTCATGGAGATAGCTTACCCAAACCCCACCAAGAAAAAGGAGGATCTATCTCCCACGCACTTCACCGTGACTCAAGTCATAATGGGGACCTAATCTAAAAGCTCGCAAGGGAAGCCTTGTCTGCAGTGGGATGCTCTCTCGCAAAAAGCTTCAAGAAGAAAAAGAGGATAAAATGATACTCAAGGAACAAAACAAACATCTCCTCCAAGAATTGCGTAAAATGGGCAACACTCCTCCCGTGGATCGCCGCCCAGAACCCATTCATGTTCTCAATCAAGATAAAATAAATGAATATGTTAAGATTGGTGAACAAGGTGTAGCAAGATTATCATCTGGATCGATCGAATCCTCGAGAGATGGTCAAGTAATGATTGGGAAATTCATAGTGGTCTATCGGATATAACCCAAGAAAATAAGGAGCTACAAGTAGTGTCGTTTCCTCTCCGAAGAGTTGGATAACGCCAAAGTCATTGCAACATAAATTGTTTGAAACCATGGTTAATTTCTCAACCGATGACCTATTAAAGGTCGGAGTTAGTGATCAACCGCATGCACATAACAAAGATCTCATCACTTTAGATTACCAGGTTGATCAAATGGAATATATCCTGAGAGAATAGATAAAATCAAAGATGAAGCCCTTGATGCATGATACAACATGGAGTAGACAGCTACAAAAATGTCTCTAGGGATGCTCGGAATCGTATAACTTGAGAGAAGCAGATGATACATTCCAACACTTCAAGACTATCATCACTCAAGGTTTGGCACTAGAGGTCACTTTCAACTAAGAGTCAATCAATAACCTCTTGGCTTGCCATGACTTCATTGGATTTTTGATCGATGCATGCGAAACTTTCGCCGAGTTACCTAACAAGCTCAATAATGAGAAAGAAAATTACGGGGTCATTGGCGACCATTTTAAAGGTCCAGATCATGATCAACTTCAAGTGATGATCAATGAGTTTATGGAATATCGAGCGTAGTGTCACATCGACTTCCCGATCAAAAGCAAGACAAAGAAATTCAACCAAGAGATGATGAGGAGTAGTTTCTCCTCTCGTATGAATTGATCATTTTTGTAAAATATTTAAAAAGATCGTTGGCATATATGATGACCTCATCCATGTTGCACCATGGGATGTTGTCATCCAAAACTTGCCCAAAGTCAAATTTTGACTTTTTAGATAGTTTGTAAATATCTTGTAAGATATTTTGTATATAGTTGTTGGTTTGCTTTTTTCTTCTTTCCTCCTCTCCTTCTATAAATACTTGAATACTTGTTGTGTCGGGTGGACATTTTTGTGAGGAGAGAAAGACTTTGAGTTTTCTTGAATGAAGAAATATTAAAACATATGTTCAAACTTTGTGCTTAATGTATGTGTTATTTGCATCGATCTTTCTTAAGTTAGACCTATGTTTTTATTTTGTTGGATTCATTCCTACTATTTTCATATGTTCATCATTATTGCTTTAATTGTTTATACAAGTAAGTTTGGCTATGTTTACTAATGCAGTACCAAAGCATAAACCTTTTGACATTTCCATCTTGGCATTAATTTCTTTTCTTCCTTCGATCTACCCTCCTTCGTTCTTTCCTTCCTACCTTCTCGTTCGTAGTTGTAACTACCTCTACTGGGATGAGATCCCAAACCCCCTAAAGTTACAATAGTGTAGATTTGCATAGATTCTGCTTGATAGATTAGCAATAAACTAGTTTCACTTTGTTGTCTCAAAGAGGGGCTATGCCCTACACAATGTTGGCCTGTTTCCCCACGACCGCCTAAAAACATATTTTCGACCAACACGTATAATGCCTCCATTCAACATCTTATCTACCTCACGATGTTTACTCGATCAGAACCAATACCCCTGACCTGAGTGACCTTTGGTATAAACAATATTCTAACTACCTTTCTCTCTCCATCTTACCTCCTGATCTCACCCATAACAGACAATGTGCCTTCCTTAAAAAGGTCTCTCGTTACATTATCCTGGGAGGAATCCTCTATAAGCACAACTTTGATGGTATTCTCTTACGATGCCTCACAAGTTCTGAAATTCCTTATACCATTAAGGAGGTTCATGATGGCATATGTGGAGGTCACTTTAGTGGCCTTGCTGTTGCTAAGTGTATTCTTCACCTAGGCTATTATTGGCCAACCCTTAACCATGATTGTTGTGACTACGTCAAATGTTGTGTAAAATTCCAACAAAATTCCAATCTTCATCATACACCCAATCATGCCTTACAGGTCGCTCATGACCTTTGGCCCTTCTCTTAATGGGGTTTGGATCTTGTTAGAGAAATCAATCCTCATTCTTCCCAACACCATCAATGGATCATCACTACTACCGAATATTACACAAAATGGGTAGAAGCCATACCACTAATTTCCATGAAACTCTGAGAAAATATGTGAGTTCATTAGCCACCACATCATTTGTCACTTTGGTGTTCCTTATCTCCTCATCACCGACAATGGAAAATAATTCAAAAACAAAAACATTACAAAAATTTGTGACGCCTTCAAATTCATCTTAGTTTCTCATCACCTTACTACCCACAAACTAATGGCCAAGCCAAATCCACTAACAAACCCCTCAAAAAGTTCTCATGAAATTGGTTGACGATATCGGGAAGGATTGGCATAAGCACATTCCTTTTTCCCCTATGGGCATACCACACTAGTATTCACACTTCCACTATGGCCACACCCTTTTCTCTGGTCTATGGTATAGAGGTTGTTCTACCTCTCAAATTCTAGATCCCCTCACTCTATATTTCTCTCCATGACATGCTCACTGATGATGACTTTCATCAGACCATTTAGCACAGCTAGAGTTATTAGACAAACGTCATCTTAACGCTCTAGATCACCTTCAATTTTACCAAAAACATATCAAACATGACTATGAAAAATGTGTTCACGAACAAACCTTCCAAGTCGGTGACCTTGTCCTAAAAGAAAATCAACACGTAACCAAAGCAAAAAAAGTAAACGGGGCAAATTTTCTCCTAATTGGCTTGACCATACATCGTGACTCATATCTATAGATCGTGTGCTTATCATTTATCTTCTCTTGATGGTAAACCCGAGCCTAAGCACATAAATTCCTTGCATCCTTGACCATTATATTGTTGACTCATTGTCCTACCTCACCCTTTGTCTCTCTCCGTGCTCATCCTCGAGCACTACCCACTCCATACACCTTATCGATTAAACCAAAATCATGTGATTACCCATCACTTGTTATCTTCCCTTGAATATGTGTACCACGGCACTGCACATAGCATGATTCTCATGGATACTTTTCATCTACCTTAAGATGAGATCCCATGGTCATTTCACCTTGCCCTTTGAACAAGAGTCCTATATTTCACCTTGGTCTTGTCCATGACTGCAAAGACCTCACAATGGGACCAAACTCCTTGAGTCAAACTTCTAATAAAAAGATGACTCCCTCAAAAGGACATCTTCTTCTTGACCAATTTTTGCTATAAATAGATTTCTCCCACGAAGGACAACTATGTAAATCTCTTCAAAAAAAAAAAATGAGAGCAACCAAAGCTTCCCACATCAATCAACTTCACGAAGACCTCAAGGAGTTTAATTTTTCCCATATAGACTTCCCGCATCGATCAGTCTATCTCAACTATAAGTCAAAACAAAAAAAAATTTAGTCATGGACTTTCCCATTGTGACCTAGGACCTCTTTCCCAAAGGGCCTGCTACCTCATACCATATAAAAATTAAAAATTCCCTACTCTTCACCCCTTGGAACCATGCCCACTCTCATTTCCTACTGCCTCAAGGGACTTCTTGGAACTTAGACATTTGGTGATCATGTGACTACTTTTCATCATAGAACATGTCAATCGTGTAATGTCTTTAGGGTCTTATGTTCATCACCTCCTCCAAGGTATGATCTACTCCTGTATGATTCTAACCAATCAAGTGGCTTCATTTCCCATTTTATATTGTAACCCTCTTTGTTTACATTTTGATTACCTTATACAGGACTTGGTCCTCGATGCTTACCTTTGGGGTAATCCTCCTCTTTCACCACAATCACTTTCACCTACATCATTTTACCTACAATCTACCCACACCTAACAAACCTAAACCCACAACATGCCCAAACACCTACCGACTCATTTTCACACCTTCTCATTTTCTTCCCTAGCTTATGGGAGAACTACATTGGCCTGAGGTCCCTTTTCGCTGGGACTATGTAGGTAGCACTCGAGGGCATGGGGCCCTTGGAGGTTAGCTCAACCATTCTCTACCCTAAACAATTCATCAACCATGCCTAACTCACCATTTACATCACATTTCACTTAGTTCCCCTTTTATATACAAAATTGGAAATTAAGTCACATACATAACAATTTGCTACATATTTTATACATTTATTACGCTTACCAATTCTCTATCATCACTATGCATGGATTATACCACATCTCACATATGACCCATAGTATCATTCATTGCAAAACAATAATGAATCACAACTTCACCTACTTTCAATATAACCATGCCTAACCAACCTAACTCATCCATGCCTATAACCTGACTCAACCATGCCTATAACCTGACTTGATCCATGCCTAAACCAACCTGACTCCATCATGCCTAACTCACCTAATTTCCATCCACATCAAAGTAACAAATCCATATCTCATCTAACACAAGCCATAAACCAATATCTCATAAATACATCAACAAATCACAAAATACCATGTATCTCATCATATAAATCAATCAATATGTATCTCAATATACATGCCCATCTCATCATGTCCATCATCTCAAAATGTCGGCACGTAGGCCGATATACAATATAAAATGTCATTGGCATGCAGGACGGTCTCATATATACAAAAAGAATGAATCGAATCAAATATCTTTGCACGCAGTGGTATATGCCCAAAATATACAAATCACTCGTACATCTTCAATGTATTTGCACGTGCAGCCAAAGCATATATATATATATCAAAAATAACTAATATACATCAAAAATCAAGTGACTGCATATCAAGCATCTCACCGAATGTCCTCCATCTTAGTGTCACCTGTACCCTTGGCCTCCTGTGTCCATGTTGGCACCTCACCTAGCATTAGTCACCACGTGCTAGTGGTCTCTCCCCGATCGGCCCTCGAGTTCACCGACCTCCCGTGCTCTCCACACTATGAGTGTAGGATCTCGTCCTCTCACTAGATGCCTACTATGCCCTATACTCGGCATAGGATATGAAATCTATCTCGGCTACCATAAGATGGTCCTGATAATATCTTGCCTCACCTAGGGCATCTCGTAACCTAGATACATGCATGGTTTTGGTGGTCCTATAGGTCTTAGCCCTCGTACATGCCGTGGCAAGAACCTACCCTATGCCTACCTATGAATCTGGGACTGCTCCCAAAGCTTGTGGTGGTGACCTCCCTCTGTGCATGTATCTCGGTCCTATAAGGCTCCAATTTGTGCTTGAGTTTTGGTCAATCGGCCCTATAAACTCTGTCACCCGAGCCTCGTAAGGCTTCCACCGACCATCCCCCCTGACCATCTCCATATCCTCCATCTCCTCCATCTGCCATCTGGGCTTGTTGGCTAGCCACCCGTATGCATAGCTCTACTACCTCTTCCTTAGAACCCTCTAGCTTCGTGTTTATAATATACCCAAATGGGTAATTAGCGTAATACCTACCCCGTAGGGAATCTCTCACCGTAATGGTAGCTAGGCTGCTGCTACCTGTATGGGTGGTATGGCTCGTAATTGAGCCACCCACCACTACCTATATCTGTCTGTACATCTGGTGTCATCTATCCACCGATCCATTGGCTACTCCTCCTCCCCTATGGGCACTGTAGGTTGTGGTAGAGGTAAGGGCCTCTCCACGTCATCTCTCTCGATACTATGGGAAGGGTGGAGGAATGTCCTATAAGATCCCAAACTGTCATCGGACTCTATCTACCGGGATCATCTCATCCTCCCCAACACGGTGACCTTGTATCCACCTCTCTAGCTAGAGCTCAGCTAGCTCCTCATGCATATGCCTATATGAGGGGAATCCCACATATGGCCTCCATATAATTTCCATTCCAATAACCCCTCTAAGTAATCGCCAAAAATGGGCCACATCATGTGTCAGCCTATCCGATCTCCACTCTCCTATCACCGGCACCCATCTCTTGTATCCCACCCGCAAAAATCTAGGTGGGAATGCATCTACTTGAGGCATCCCTATAGGTCACACACACACTATGTGCTTGTACACCCAACAGTGTAGTATAAATGTACAACACAAGCTAAACCTACGTAACCGCCCATATGCCCACAACTCTTTGTATAGCTACACTAAGAATGTTGGTGCCCAGGAAAAGCATGTCTCATGCACCATCATATCATGGAGTACCCCATCAGTGATCGGGAAAGCATCCACCCTCTAGCATCTAGCAGTGCATAGCAGCACACTACCTCCATCAACAAAACCACTAGCCTCGTCTCATCCGGATGGGCTAGGTACATCTCTCCATAGCTCAAACTAGAATTATAGAATCTCATATCAGCTACTCCCTCACCAAAAATAGTCCTAATCAACTCCTCTGAGGTCTCAAAGGAGATAGAATACACTTGGGCACCCAATATGGGTAGCCACAAAATCTGGAACACATCCTCTAGGGTGATAGTCATCTCACTGTCGGAAGGTGGAACATGTTGGTCACAACATCCCATCTATCGATGAGCATGACCATCAAGTTGGGTTTCCAAAAAACATGTCATTAGCGATGAATCCCACTCAAGCCCATTGCCTCCATATGATAGAGCTCCAAAGGGGTCACTATGCCACACAATGTCACCAGTAGAGGCGGAACCCTATCCCACATATGTAACTGTGATCTCCCCTGCATCCAATCCAAGCACAACATTAATCTACCTTTACCATGACCATATTCACCAATTATCATTACCCTCCACCCTATTTTTAGTCTACCCATCTCAACTACCTAGCCCACATCACTTTTGGACCTCTTGTGCCTAAAATTGACTCGGGTGCCGGTTCATCCTAACCGACTCGGTCACCCTTAAACCGGCATTCGTCACACCGCTCGTGACCGATATGGGTTCACCCTAACCGACTCTAGTCACCCTTAAACTAGCATCGGTCACCTGTTTGGTGACCGATACCAATTTTACCCAACCAACACTGCAAAACTTGACCGGCCAATCACTGTCATGTGGAAAATCCCGCGACTTCCCAAAACCCCCATTTTCTAAAAATCACCCCTTTCCCTTTTACCCCACCTACAATGACCTAAAACTACCCCTGGACCTCTACCCACCCCACCTATACCATTTACTACCCTTCCCCCCTCTTTTAGCCCGTTATTCCCCCATACCCAATTTTTATTTTTACCCACCCACAAAAACAAAAACCCACAAAAACCTAAAATAACAATACTCCAAACTCCTAATCTATCTAATCAACAATGTAGCATTGGGCGCTTACCTCGTCACATTGCCACCATCTTAGTGGCATGTCTCGACCACCGTGTCGATGGCCTTTGAAATCCCTCTCTAGCCTCTGCCATCACCGAATAGCTACTCGTAACCTCCAACTAATCAAATCTCTCACCCTGATCCCGTGGACCCACTGCTCACCAACCCAACCCTCGTCCAATCACACTGCCAACTCACTGTCCCATTTCCTCTTGGACACTTTTCTCTCTTTTCTCTCCTTTTTTTCATTTCCTCGCTTCAAAATAACAAATGAATAACAAAAATGTGGATTTTTGTTTTTATAACCAACCCGACCTAACCGACGTCGGTTACCCTTGACCGACATCGATCATGTGCCCTACCTCACCATCGTCGATTTTCCTATACCGACGTCAATTTTCCATGACCGCCATCACTCATCCTCACCTACACATTACCCTCAATTTTTTCCTTTTACCTCACCCTTTACCTTGATCCTTTACCCCACCCTTCACCCTGATCCTTTCCCTAACCACACCTTTACCCAACCCATTTACCTTACCTTTCCTAACCTCATCATTTACTACCTCCCTTTGTCCTCCTTTGGGGACTCATTATTTTACCCCTACCTTGGCCTTACCTACACCGTGACCTCAATATTTGAACTGACCATCACTAGTGACCTTTGACCTCATGTGTTCATTATACCTTGTGGCATCATTACTGCTTTTGTTGACCTAATGACCTTACCTAGCCTATTGCCATGACCATTTATCCTGACCCTACCTTTGGTGTATCGGAACATACCTAAACATTCTTGCACCTAACCTATGTTTTGTTTCCTGACCATATCCTATACCTTGGATACCGGATTCACTTCAACCTTGTTTGGATAAACCTATCAACCTTAGATGATGTAGAGTTTGTCTGTTCTTCAACCCGGTAGCATGCTGAAATTTATTTGTGTGCATGCATTTGATCAAGCTACCTTTGACCTGCACTCCATTACCTAGATTTCCTATGTATACCTTTAACCCTTTCTCTCTCGTGCCCACCTACCTCTTCCTCCCATTTACCTTTTTATTAAACCACTCACCGATTCTTCCTTCGGACTTTTCGGTTCTTGGTTTGAGGGGGATAACCTTCAACCGCACATGGGGCAACCACATATTATTTTTGTTAACATCGCTTACCAATATAAGCTACGCAACAAAAAGGGGAAAAATGCAGACACTAACATTAGGTCACACTCCCTTTGGTCCTTACAAATAAGCACCCTTCATCACATTCACCTAGCCACGACCCTTCACTCCCACTAATATTAATTTAATTAGTTTAATTAAATAAATGTATTATCTTCACTATATTTACTATTTAAATATCTTATTTAAATAATATCTACACATATAATTCACTTAAACACCTCACCAAGCCAATTCAATCTAAGACCTATTCTTAGTAAGTTGCCATAACTAACTAAGTCTTACCCAAACCCTAAAAATCAATGCCTACATTCCCTCTAACCACATTCCTACATGATCACAAGAAGCTCCTAGTCTAATCCATGGGTTAACGACACGATATCCAAGGAAATCAAGAGGATCTCCTAGTTTTGTAAACCTAGGAAATCCCACTTGACCGATGCCGCTTACCCCTAACCGTCACGGTTAAGCCTCGAACCACTGCTTACCCTTTTAACCCCAAAGCAACCTTATTATCAAGGTTGTAAGTTGGAAAAAAAAAAATTGGTGAGAATTATCACATCTCAAAGAGATAACACATCTTCAAAGATCAAATTCTAGCAAGACCACGCATGCAAGGAAGGAGATCAAGCATCTTTTCCTATACAACCATCCTAGCCAAGATCTGATCTAAAAATGCAAAGAGGAGAGCACATGTAGCCCATGCAGAAGCTTTCCTTTAGTTGGTGATTACTTGCAGCCTTCAAGCCTCTCATCAGCACCTCCATCCTTCACACACAGGGCATCTAGGACCATAATCCGGTCCAGGACCATAATCCGTAAGTATAACATCATATTTCTGGTTTTATTTCATTTCATCATTATATTATCACATATAGTTTACCTAGCGACCCATTGACCTCCTCCAACATTTCCACCTCCATATACCCGTTAAATCCTCACCGAATCCTACTCCACTCATCCAATACCTTGTCCCGACTAACCAAAGTCCTTTGTGTAATCACAAAGGAGACCTAAAGCTCATTATGTGACATTACTAGATTTCATAGTAACCAGCATGGCACTAATCACACTCACCCTTGACCACCGTCTTGCTACCCCCGACCAACATTGGTCTATGTATTTTCCCACACAACCTAGAAACAGAGAACCAATCATTTGACCTTCTGAGTCTATTCTATCTTAGCCTATTAGATTAGATCTATTTCTTATTGTGTTTTAAGTGAGATACCTAAATCATTTCAAATTACAATAGGATTTACTTTGTTTACAGCATTAAATTTTTTAAAATAGTGGATCGACAACCATCTAGGAAGTATAGCACTTCCGTATCTAGCATATGCTAGGTAGTTCACTGCCCATCTTGTTTAATTCCTTCTAGTGGTCTTGCTTTACATTGCAAGTAGTTCCTCCTAGCCAAAAGGAAGCTCTCACAATTAGCTATGGATTCATAAGTCATACGCGTGTAAGAACCCATCAACTAGCATTTGAACAAGTATTCCTCCTACACCCATTACCCTAACTATTTCGTCAACACTTTAAAGAAACAATCTAAGAAAAAGGTGAAAAATCTTCATCTTCGCTTATACATTTAAAGAGGACACCTTGTTACAAGGTTCTTCCAAGCTAGCCCAAAGTCGAAATGATGATGTATTTTTGAGAAGCCACTTGAGGGATCTTTTCTAATTTTTATTCAAATGATCGTCAGCATAGGTGTCGATGTAAAATATTATATCCTTGTACCACTCTAACTTACCAATTTCTCAAGAACATCTCGCCATTGCTTCCTCTTTGACTTCATTCACTTCCACAAGAGATATTTGCTCTACCATGAGCTTAGCTCTACCCAAACCTCTCACCAACTTTTTGGTTTGGATATCCATGTCATATTCCTATAGTTTGTTCACACATCTACATCTTTTCTTGAGATCTCCATCTCGATAAGATGTCTTTTACCATGGTGGGGAACATAAGCAACAACTTTTGAACTTAAGATATAAGGCTTGAAAACCTTTTTGCTTTCACCAAGGAAAATGTTTGTTTTTCCATGATTGTGTACTTGTTAGTGTGAATCTACAACACCCCAAAATGACCTTCAAATCTATAGCCCATAATTGGGTCATTTAGTGTGATTCAAGGCACAACATTGAGTTTTCTCCAAGATGTGGACCTTAAAAGGGGAGAAAACTCTCCAGAAAAAAGTTGGTTATTACTCCTCTCTTTAAGGTGTATGCATTAATTTACAAAGGTTCAATACTAATTCCTACTCTAAATTCCAAGGAGAAAGGGTTGAAAATGCAAGAAAGGGGAAACAAAACTAAGCTAAAACGGTGATACACCAAAGGAGTGATGAACTTTTGTTTTGAAAATAAACATAGATCATAAGAATGTAGCATTGAGCATGCCAGTTGCCGGAGCATGTAAAGAAAGATTAGAATACAATGATAAACACATGAGAGGATTGTAATATCAATCACATAACATATATTATCATTCTCAAGTTTAATACAATGCATTATAATGGTAAGGAGGCAAAAACCATATGTTGCAGCCTATATGAGAGGTCTAAAACTCTATAAATCTACCCGATAAGGAAGAAAAGAGAGTTATAAGAGAAAAATGTCCAACATTACAATATATGACATTTTTACATTTATAGTTGAAGAAAAGAGAGGAAAATGGAGGAGGAAGCAAAATCGATCTTTTTCTCAACCCCCGCACCCCACACTTTTTGCCACGTGTCAAATCCTCATCAATCATCTGACCCTTTGTAAATTTTTCTCCATCCTCCGTGAAGGTGATTTGAGATTTTGATTTTGGGCTTCTAGCCAAAAGGGAAACATTTCCCAATTCTCCCCTCTTATGCCTCGTAAGAACTTGTCATTTGGACATGTGTCGGCTCCTCATTCATTTATGTGCCCACGGGTAAATTTTTTTCCTTTTGTGCTTTTAGCTAAAGCTCCACAAAAATTTAACTTCCTCCAACATCCACCACTTACCCCGCCACGTGGTGCATTCTTATTGGCCGCAGGAGCTGCCAAGGAAAATTTTCCCAAGAAAATCCACCGAGCTATAACTTGAATTTTACAAGGAGTTAGGAGGAAAATTTTACCTTTCTAAAGGTGAGAAAAAAACTCTATTTGATGGAGCCATTTCCAGAATCACTTTTGAGTCCCTAAAAATTTGAAAAGATTTCATTTTAAGTACCAGCAAAGGGAATGGAGGAGAAGTTAGCCAAAAATAAGCATGGGCTTATTTTGGATAACAATTCTTGCGATTTAGGGGGTCATCTCGGCTGCTAGATGAATGATCGCCCTTTGAAGCATCCATTGGGCATGGAGTCAAGTTTGATAATCAATTCTAATCTAAACTATGAAAATCTTTTAGACCTCTCCGAGCCACTTGAAACCCACTCAACTTGGAGTTTATCTTCACCAAAATGCCATATGAAATGAACTGTGCAAGAGCAAAACCAGCACCACAAAAAACTATGTACAAAAATTAAAATCATACATACCCCAAGTGGGATATGCAGAGTGTGCACAAGCACTTCCTTTTTTGAAAGCAAACCTACCTATTCTACTCTAACTAGAAACAAAGATGGGCTAAACAAACCCATCAACAAGGTGTGCAAAATAGCCCTTTCTTCAAAATGGGCAGCCATGGAATTGATTTGGAGCTGATCATGGTTGTTAGGATGAGTGGAAAATCAACAACCACATTCTACCCATATCAGCAAGGTGTCAACTTTCAAAACAAGTTAGATACCTCTTTTAGTTGATCTACATTTGGATTGAAGAGGTATGGAAGCTGATCCTTGGTACTTTGTAGCTCATCCTCGTGCTTAGAAGTAAGCATGACTAGTTTTGACTTCTCCTTTGGCTCCAATGAAGCTGAATACCTTATTGGGCAAGTTTCAGTCCGATCCATTTGATATGCCCATAGCTCTGATTTTCAACTCCAAAAATGGAGTCTTCTTTTGGACCTTCTTGGGTGGATGATGTGGAAGAAATGATGAAGTTCTCATGCTATTTTCCTTCTTCCTCCAATGAAGAACATGGAATATTAATACCTTCTTTTCTAATCTTGGTTCCAATGAGCTATCACAAAACACAGTGCTGCTTTTTGAATGTTCTCCTTTGTGGCAGCAAGCTCTTGATGTTGGAGAATGAATGGTGGAGAAGAAAATGTTGTAATTTCAGTTGGCTCCTCCTCAAGACATTCCTCTAATTCTGATAAACCATCAAACTCTTCACTGTCCCATTGCAATAAAGCTTTTCCCTCTTACATGGTGACCTTCAAATCTGCATTTTCTTCACCATGTGCAACTTCATTTTCAAACATGCAACTTTCCAATTCAAATTCATCCAAGAAATCAGATTTTTGGAGAGATGAAGTGGGAGAGAAACATGGAAATTCTTGTGCCTTTTGCTCATAATTTGGACCTGTTTTGTTCACCTCCATAATGGTTTCATTAATCAAATCAGCCCCTTCAAATGAAAGAAAAAATTCATCAATAATGCTTCCTTCATCCAATGGCTTCAAACATGATTTAATCTCTTCCATTTGCTCCTCTTCAATGGGGTTTGGAGCTGGTTTTTCTTCCTCCACAATGACTGATTTTGCAAGTGCAAATTGGATCAACATTTTCTTTGGGCAAAGTGCCAACATGGACACCCAACTCATCACCAACAAACTGTTGATTCTTTTCCTCTTGTTCTTGTTCTTCTTCTACTACAAACTCAGCCTCAACCACCACTATTGCTTCAACTCCAACTTCCTCTTTTGGCTTCACCATCAAGGGGATTTTGTAATCTCTAAATTTAAGAGCCAAGTTCAACAAACTTTTGATATTTTCATCCTTGTTTGGCTCTTCTTCTTGCTGTTGTTTTCCTTGACTGGCATTCTAATTTTTATCTTCCCAACATGGATTTGGGAATGCAAGAGGAGGGGTGGGTTGTGACTCAATTGATTTTGCAATTTTTGTGGTGTTGGAGGAGGTAGAAACTCTTGTTTCTTTGGAGGGAATGGCTGTTTGGAAGGGAAAAGGACGAAGAATTGAGATGGGGTGAAAGACTAGGGAAGGGGAAATGGAATCAAATTTTTACACAACAAATGGAGAGTTTAAAACTTAACACTTGCTGAGATAAAACAGATTGGGAAAGAGGGAAAGAAAAGGCATGAGATCGTGTGCTTACCCATTGACAAGGTTGCTGAATACTCCTCTCATACACCTCTATTCCTTCAGTCCACTTTGTAAGCAATGACAGTGTTGCAACAATGAAGTCAAGTTTCTCTTGAGGGTTGTAATGCCTTGGAAAAGGTCCCACCCATGGACAAGGTGCTCCACAACTGATTCCAAATGCTTTCATTTGTGCTTGAGCCCTGGATTGCACCATGCTTGCCTCCATCTTTTGGATCTTCTCCAACAGATCTGCATTTTCTTCATGACTGCATAACAATGTTACTAAAGCATATTACCTCACAATCTACATACCCTTGTGCTTGATGTGCTTCATATCCAAACTGATTTTGGCATTGCTCATATGGGTATGCATACTGGTTTTGAATATGATCAAAATAATGATTTGGAGGATTTGAGAAACATGTTGGAGGTGGAATATATTGCTGTTGTGAATGCAAATTCCATGGGGGAAATGAAGTCATGATTGCACAACTTCATGGAATGAAAGAAGATGGAAGAGATGGAAAGAAGAATGAATGGAAATGAATGGAAAATAGGTCTGTAACTCAGAGAATGAGTTATTGACTAGATGGAGTTGCTCATATGTTTTCTGCCTCTAAAGGATGAAATCTTCACAGGAACACATCAACCTACAAAAGATGAAGTGGAAGACCTCTAAGGTCCCATCAGTGCAAAAATGTTAGTGTGAATCTACAGCACCCCAAAATGACCTTCAGATCTGTAATCCAAAATTGGGTCATTTAGTGTGATTGCACAACATTGAGTTTTCTCCAAGGTGTGGGACCTTGCAAGGTGAGAAAACTCTCCAAATTGAAGCTAGTTCTTACTCCTCTATTTAGGTGTATGCATGAATTTGTAGAGGTTCAATACTAATTCCTACTCTAAATTCCAAGGAGATAGAGTTGAAAATGCAAGAAAGGGAAACAAAACTAAGCTAAAATGGTGATACACCAAAGGAGTGATGAACTTATATTTTGTAAATAAACACAGATCATAAGAATGTAGCATAGAGCATGCACAAATTTCCAAAATGTAATGAAAGATTAGAATATAATGATAAACACATGAGAGGATTGGAAGATCAATCATAGAACATATATTATCATTCCCAAGTTTAATACAATGCATTACAATGGAAAGGAGACAAAAAACATATGTTGTAACCTTGTATGAGAGGTCTAAAACTCTATAAATCTACCTACTAAGGAAGAAAAGAGAGCTTGTAAGAGAAAAATGTCCAACATTACAATAGATCACATTTTTACATTTATAGCTGAAGAAAAGAGAGGAAAAATGGAGGAAGAAAAATATGATCTTTTTCCTCAACCACCCACCATTAATCCTTTCAAATTAGCCTGCAATCCATCAAATCGACCTCCTCTATTTCTACTTTGCATGTGTTGGAGAGAAAAAATGATAAATTTGGTGCAACACAGCTCTCAAAGCAATCTGATCTCACATTTATGGCATGAGAAGACTTTTTAGGTTTTCTTCCACCAAAACGAACTAATTCTTCATCCTTGGCATGTGAGAGAAAGAAACCATGGTGGTTTTGAGCAAAAACAACTCATTTGAAGTAATCTGGTTTGTATTAAAATCTTGAAAGAAATTTTTGACATTTTCTCCATGAAACCTATAAGAAATTTTTTTATTCATCCAATGCATAGAGGGGCTCGAGACCTTTCCAAAAAGTCTGATTTTGTTGAAATCTGATCTCTGGATCAAAAGATATGCCCATCTAAAGATTTAGGGAAAAATTAGGGCAAAAACTCAAGCACAAATTTTGAGGCGACAAAATCAGATTTCAAAAATGGGCTCATGGGGTCAAAATTTTCTTTTGCATTTTTGGAAAATTTTCCAAAAATCTCCATGCCTTGCCACCGTAGGACACGTGTCATCGTCTAGTTCGTTGGTGGAATCGTGGGCTCAATTTGCCCCTTTTTCCTTTGATTTCATTTTGGGAAAATTTCCCTTAAACCCCCGCGCTCCGCTGCTCTCCGCCACGTGTCCGTTCCTCATCACTCGATGGCCCTTTGTAAATTTTTCTCCATCCTTTGCGTGGGTCTGTGGGCTAGATTTTAATTTTGGGCTTTTAGCTAAAAGGGAAACATTTCCCAATTCTCCCCACGCCTTACCATTTTCTCGCCAATCGGAGACATGTCGGATCCTCATTCATCCATGGGCCCGTGGGAAATTTTTTTCCCTTTTACGCTTTTAGCCAAAGTGCCAAAAACTTGAACTTCCCCCGACATCCACCACTCTACCCTACCACATGGTGCATTCTTATTGGCCACGGGCCTGTCAAGGGAAAAATTTCCCAAGAAATTCCGTCGGCATAACTTGAATTTTACAAGGAGTTAGGAGGAAAATTTTACCTTTCTGGAAAGGTGAGAAAATTCTCTATCTAGATGGAGCCATTTCCAAAAAATTTTGAGTCCCTGAAGCATGCAAAAATTTCATTTTAAGTACCATCAAAGGGAATGGAGGAGAAGTTAGCCAAAAATAAGCATGGGCTTATTTTGGATAACAAAGACTTTTTAACTCAAAGATCTTGTAAAGCCTTGCAAAAGAAGGTGTTGAATATATCTACCCCCAGAGGGGTTAGAAACCCAACACAAAAGAAAGCATGTCGGAGGGGTTAGAAAACCCGACACAAAAGAAAGCATGTCGGAGGGGTTAGAAAACCCGACACAAAAGGAAATTTCAGGTTTCGGGTTTCGGGAAACATGAGACATGAAGCATGCAAATCGCAAGGGATGTCCCGATGTTTGAGAGTTCCGCAAACCCTGAAACACTTCCTAGGCCAATCGGGTCTTGGAGTCGGAAAACATGTCGGGAAAACAAGTCGGGAAAGCATGGGGCGAAAACATGTCGAGCCACCTTCCAAACCCGATGCACATGCAAGTCCGATTTCCGAACCCGAAGCAAAGGAAATCTTGGAGATACCGGTGGAAGTGGGTTTTGGAAAACACAAGCATCAAACACATGTCGAGGCATCCTCCAAACCTGATGCAAATGCAGAGGAGAACCCCGAACCCGACAGCCAGTGAGAAAGACCACCCGACATGGGAAATATTCGAGATCGCCATAAATTTTCATTGGGAGCTCGATTCATGCAAGGTTTGAATTTTTGGAAAGCTTACGAGGTCCTTTGTCCAACTACGACTAGATATCTTTAATTGGGTGAGAAAAAGTTATTCAAAAATGCAAAATACAGTTCGCCATTTTTGGGTTTGTTGGGGTTCTTACCTACCGCCATAATGAGATGAGTTAGGTGCAGTCTTGGAGGTGGTTAGGGCAGATTTCGAATTCTTCTTTTCTCCCTCATTTTTTCCTCTTATAAATTGTAAGGAGGGCCTTCTTTCAAAAGGTTGTACATTCTTGTTCTTGCCCTCCCTTATTCTCTTTAGCAGGTGGAATTGTGGAGTTCAAACCTCCCATTAAAAAATTGTAAATGCAACTTTGCCTCTTGGCATTTTGTAGTGTTTTGTGCCAATATTTGGAGCAAATAATACATGTTTGTGGATGATTATCAACCCTTTCTGTGTTAATTTTCATCCCCTTGACCTTTCACTGCGAATTTGGTTACCTGTGCATGATCTTGCATTGCATTTTAATGGCTTGTGTTTATTGGCAAGACAGTTGTTCTTCATTCCTCGGTGCATCACCTCTATTAGTTTAGGTTTTATTTTATGCATCTTCTTACCCTATCTCCTTGGCAAGTTAGATTAGGTTTTTGAGTAAACCTCTCGTATTTTTATTTGTGCATCTCGAACAGAGGAATAGGAACCGGCCTTCATCCGGAGAGCTTTTCCGATTTCGCAGGTCCCACACTTGGGAAAAGCTCCATGTTATGCAATCACACTGAGAGTCTCAACCCATCAAGTTGCAGAGTCCTAGGGGTGTTGCGATTCACCATCAATAGTTTTGGCACACCCGGTGGGACCAAGAGGTCATTCCATAAAGATTTGAAGGACTTTTCATGAAATTTGGACTTAGAAATTACAAGTTTTACAATTTCGGATTTTTGCATCTTCCAGGCTGAACTCCGAAATCAATTTTCAAGGGCTTAACTTGCTCAAAACAAGTCAAAATTTCACCAATTGGTAGATCTGAGGGTAATCTTCAAAAGGGTATCTTTAGTTTTTTGAGATTTTGACTTTTAAAATTTCATGGTTTTTTGGGTTTCGAGTTTTCGAGGTCCGAGAACATCAAAGCAGACCCAACAGTCATTTCGGGTTTTGGGGGATGCATTGCATGGTCCTATTCCTGACAACAGTCATTTTGGGTTTTGAGGGGTGTCGAACATGTCCCAAGTTCCGACACATGGTAATTCGGGTTTTGTGAGCCGCACAACAAGGCCCGAATTCTGAATCAAGATTGTCTCCTCCGGGGTCCTTCAAATTTTTTAATTCCATTTTCAAATATTGTCAAGTTTGGTGTGTAACTTGGCAAAATCCAGCCTTTTAGAAGCTTGTCATCTAACACATCCGTGCGACTCAAGGGATAGAGTTCAAGCGGTGTAGCGGCACAAGTTGCCCGAGTGCACATGAGAAGAATTTGAACCAGGTCTAATACTCGAGAAGAGGGGCTATTTTTCCACTTGCAACTATCACCAGGTAGAGGGAGGAGAGGAAGAAGACCACAAAGATCACCATCTCCACCTAATAGGACTTTGTCTACACCTCCACCCGTAGACCTTTCCTCGCATCGACTAGGGTTCTTAGGCCAACCATAATGGCACATCTACCACCGAATCCCTTTGTCAATTTCATGGGTAGTAGTCCACTTGCCCTAAATGCTCATAATCAAATTCCAGTTGCAGCGCTAAAGAATATCCCATATTTCACAGGAGAAAATCATACTACTCCTATTGATCACATCTAGGATATTGCTAATGCATGTGCAATCCACGAAATAAATGAAATGGATGTTGCGGTCAAGCTGTTGGCTTCATATTTCAAAGGAAAGGCCTTACAATGGTTTAGGAGCCTTGCAAAGAGGTCTATTATGAATCGGAACCAACTTTGTTCAGCTCTTTCGCAACCGGTTCGGGAGAGGCGAGACAATTTGTCCTTATTGGAACAATTGACAACAATCAAAAGGGCTCCTAACGAACAAATGATAGATTTCAACTTCAGATTCCAACGGACATCGGAAAGGATTCCAATAGCTATTAGACCAACCGCCGAAGGAGCATTCCTTTATTTCTTAAAGGCTAAAATTCGTGACATAGCCATGATGATCCAATCAATGGGAGGGACAACGCTGCCAGGGGCCTATGACACGCGATCGTGAGAGAGAACTGCTTTGATCCAAGCTGGAAAGCTTGTACCAAGGCCGCTAATGCCTCTCTATCCGGATATGGGAAATCCTACAACCAGTCAAGCACCAGAGTTGAATCCCATTCCAACTCCTAGAAATAAAAGCAATCATGAGGCGTCAAATTCTTCAAATACTTCAAGGAATTGCAGGGAGGTCATGAAACATCCGCAGAACCTTGGAAATGAGCTAGTGACTATCAAAAGACAAAGCGAGCTCAAAGTGCTGGAGACCATGCTACGCCTCAAGCGCAAGTGCAAGCTAGGCCCTCATACCAACAAAATAGACCACCACCTCAGGCTACAAATCAAAATCAAAGCCAAGGACAACCTCAAGCTGCCAGGCCATTTCGACCATATGATCCAAATACAACGACATCCTCAAGAGCCTTGGTTCCAACACAAAACAACATGGCACAAGAGTACAACTGGTGTTACCCTTGCAATCTACCTCACAATCAGTTAGCATGTTTCAATGGCGCACTAAATCAGGCCTTGATGGTGTAGACCATTGGTGTTCCTCAAGAACCAAGCCAAGAAGGAATCAACAACAAGAAACACAACAAGAAGGACCTCTAAAAGAGACCACATTGGCCAATTGGCAAACGGAAGACTTCGTGGAGTTAACCAACAGCTTTTTCAAAGCGTGGCTGCCAACACACGGTATCAAGAAGAGAAAATAGAAGAGGGAAACCATCTAATCCAGCTTGTTTCTCAGCCCGCTCTTACACAACAAGGGGTCGATGAGACCAAATGCAGCTCCAAATGTGCAAAATCAGCCTAAGGCACCTATCAGTAGAATGTAAGCTAAGAAAAATACACTACTAACAAGGAAGTAAAATACCAATAATCGTACCTCCTCCTTCGCGTTAGCAGAAACCCTCGAATGGGCTAGGAAACTTGGATTGAGCCCTGATTTTGTGATATGTAGGTGCTTTTCTTCAAGACGGAGTAAGACCTTCCCATGTAACAACGATCCTCTTACTTTGCAGACCGGATGGGAAAAAGGATTATGAGGCTATTTTGGCATTAGGACAAGGCATAATGATGTTCTTTGCTCAAAGGATGCAAGAACTTAGATATGGCATGAAAGCTTATTCTCCGTGTGTTTAGAGGGGAGGGGTAAGGTTGTATTTATAGCCTGGGGGAGTGATTAGCTTAGATTAATTTAAGTAATCATGGTTTGAAAATGTGGGCAAGATTAAGTGGGTGGTTTGAAAATGTGGGCAAGATTAGGTGGATGGTTTGAAAATGTGGGCAAGATTAGGTGGATGGTTTGAAAATGTGGGCAATATTAGGTGAGTGGGGGCCACGAAGAATGGGTGAGGATTTGAATTATATTTTTAATTCATAAGTGGAGGATTTTAGGTGAGTGGGGACCACGAATGGTGGGTGAGGATTTGAATTTGAATTTTTAATTCAATAGTGGAAAAACATGGAGAATAATGACATGTTGTGAGGATTAGATTATTTTTAGATTTGGAAATGGATAATTAATCAAATTATATTTGATTAATTCGAAGTGTATTTTTGTGGGAAATGAGGAAGGGAAATTAATTGATTTAGGATAGATGTGAAATTGGGGTGTCTACAAGTGAGCAACACATGCACATGTTCAAGCTCCGTAAAAGGTCATGTCAAGTAAGGGACAACAAAAGGACAATTCATCCCCTTTCAACATCATCGATCAAATGAAGAAGACACATGTGAAAATTTCCATGTGGGAATCACTTGCGATCCCAGGGCAACGAGATTTATTGCAAGCTGCAATGGCTAATTGAGTCTCGCCTCAAATGTATCAAATCGGGGACATGAGAAAGTTCTCACTAATGCAAAGGTCAATAGGATGGGTGCCGACATAACAATACATTTGAAGCCTCCACCATTCTATGTGTCGTTGATTGTTGGAAACCACTTGGTACACAACTGCATGATAGATTCAGGGGCAAGTAGTTCAGTGATGCTGAAGCAAATAGCGGATCAACTGGGTTTGAAGTATGAGCCAGTGCTGAAAGGAGTAGTGCAGCTAGATGGAATGGTAGTAGGAACTATTGGAGTCATCAAGGGGTTAAGCCTAACACTACATTCCTGTCCTAATGTTACAGTTCTGCAAGATGTGTCTGTGATTGACCTTCCGCCACTCTTTGCGTTGTGTCTATTAAGATAATTCACCGCAAAAATCGGTGGATATTTAACTCATAGATTGGTCACAAATGATTTTTAGGACAAGGTATGGAGCCAAAGCAACAATCAGTCAGAACCAATTGCCAATTTCCATATTGAGCCTCATGTACCAAGTCCTATCAATGCAAATTGCTTGGCTTTTGATCAGGAGGAGTGTTCAAGTGATCTAGAAGTAGGTACTAAGGTCGAGGGAATTCCTGATTTAACTTTGGATGAATGGGCAAACAAGAGTCATGAATTTGACCCATACAAGGAAATTGAAGAATCTGAATTAGGCATGTATTGTGTACATGAAGAAAATTCACCCATTCCCGACATCATTCAGCTTGAACAAAAGGATGAAAGCAAAGTTTGGAAATTATTTTTCGATGGTTTGAGAAGTAGACAAGGTGCTAGAGGTGGTGCAATGTTGATTTCACCACAAGACATCAAATATTTTTCAGCTTTTCATTTCCAGTTTTCCTGTTCAAACAACACGGCTGAATACGAGGCATTGATTCATGGACTTCATTGGGCTAGGAAAAAGGGCATAAAGAACTTGCAGGTGTTTGGGGATAGTGAGCTAATCGTCAACCAAGTCAGGGGACAACATGCTACAAAGAATGACCTACTAAAGAGCTATAAGAATAGGGTATGGGACCTCATTGAGGATTTCAAGCTTTCAACATCGTGTCCATACCTAGGAAGAAAAATGAAGCCGCAGATAGGCTTGCAGTAGTTGGAGAAAATTTTGATGTGGTTGACAACATCAAAAGGGAAAAAACACAACCACATATCCATGTGATTGTGAGGCCAGCAGTTCCAGATAATAACACAAGTTGGAAGGTGTTTGAGAACGATCAATAGATCATCAATTTTTTACAAGAAGAGGTTGAATTCTCAGCTAGAAATCAGGACAGGCTAGAGCAGCAGTATGGGGATCAAGTAGTGCAGCTACGGACAAACAAGCTTCCTAAGGGTTTAGTAACATTGGAGTCTATCTTCAACCCTAATGACCAGTTCCGTAAGGAAAAGGCTAACATATAGGTCAAGAGAGAAGATTCAGGGCCAATTCTGGTTGGGGAAGGCAAAACACTTCAAATTGGTAAAGTGGCCACTGAGCAGGAGAAATCATATTTCACACAGCTTTGCCAAGAATTTACAGATGTCTTCACTTGGAGATATGAAGACTTGAGAGGATTCAATCCAAAGTTGGCACAACATACCATAGAATTGATCTAGATGCTAAGCCCATTAAGGCGTATGATACCAAGTTAACCCTCACATTGAGCCTCTAATGAAGAAAGAGTTAAACAAGCTAATAGAGGCAAGCATTATATTCCCGATCAAGCACTCAAGCTGGGTTGCAAACTTGGTTCCGGTCAGGAAGAAGAGTGGAGAAATCAGGTTGTGTGTGGATTTTCGAGACCTCAACAGGGCATCTCTCAAAGACCATTACCCACTTCCTTCAATGGAACAAATATTGCAAGTAGTATCCGGTTCAGAGAGATTCTCTCTCCTAGATGGCTACTCAGGGTATAATCAGGTGATGGTGAAAGAAGATGACCAATTCAAGATGGCTTTCACCACCAAATGGGGGACCTATGCCTACAAGAAGATGCCATTTGGGCTATCAAATGCTGGAGCCACCTTCCAAAGGGCAATGGATATGGCATTTAAGGGGTTGATCAATAAAATAGTTCTGATATATCTTGACGACATCACTGTATTCTCAAAAAATGCAGCGGATCACCTCTTACATTTGAGGCAAGTATTTCAGAGATGTAGAAGATTTGGGGTATCATTGAATCCCAAAAAATGCATATTTTGGCTCATGAGGGAAAACTTCTAGGCCATATTGTTTCAAAGGAAGGGTTGACGATTGACCCAGAAAGAGTTGAAGCAATTCAAGCATTGCCATTGCCAAGTCACAAGAAGGCTCTTCAAAGCTTCTTAGGAAGGATCAATTTTGTCTGCAGGTTTGTTCCAAACTTTGCAGCTCTCGTAAAGCCAATAACGCTAATGTTAAAGAAGAGCATGGCATTTAAGTGGACATCTGAAGGCAAGGCAAGTTTTGAGGCAATAAAAGAGGCTATATCTCAAGCTCCAACTCGTGAATCGAAACTTCTCCAAGGACTTTGTGCTATATGCCTTTAGTGGTGGGGACACGATTTTGCAATCCTGTAAAACAAAACAAAGAAGGATTAGAACAACCGCTTGCTTTCTTCATCGAGGCTTGGAGGAATATGACACTAGGTACTCTTTCATTGAAAAGCATGTCCTTACGTGATCGGGAGCTTAAAGAAATTCAAGCACCTAGTCTCAAACAACAAGATACAATTGTTGGTCTCTCATGCGGGAGTCAAGGGCTTCCTTCTAAACAAGGATTTGAATGAGAAATGTGCAGATGGATCACTCGTGTCATAGAATATGACATCGAAATTAAGGTCACTAAAAACTAGTACGTGGAAAGGGACTATGTGAGCAGCTAGCCTTGAGTCAACAAGTTGAAGCAGGTGATGAAAAAGAGACTACCTTGTACTGCAGATGGTCAAGAACAAGAAAATAATGATGTAGCCTCTCCTTGTTGGACTCGAAGATGATACACTTCCTATAAGTAGGCCTATGCCCTCCGAAATGAGCAAACCAAAGAGGAGATACTTTAGATTACAAGGCTATTCCATATGTGCTTGTTGATGGTGTTTTGTTCAAGAAAGACATCAATGGAGTTCTATTGAGGTGCATTGGGACAGTCAAACCGAGAGGGTGTTACAAGATTTTCACAATGGAGATTCTCGAGGACATTTTTCCCCATGAGTAACATCTCTCAAGATAATGAAGGCATGGTATTATTGGCCCACAAAGTGTTCAATGATCGTATACATGGATAAGAAAGTGTAAGAAATGTGCACTCTTCACGGAAAGGAAAGACTAGCAAAGACTTCCATTGCACCCAATTTTGGTTGACCAACCATTTATGCAATGGGATTGGACTTCATCTGGGGTCATAAATACTAACTCAAGCCAAGGCCACAAGTGGATTCTCACGGAATGCACTATTTCACCAAGTGGACCAAGCAAGCAGAGTGCTCAAAGAAGCAAATGAGTCTAACATACTAGACTTTTATGAAGGGATAGTGACCAGGTTTGGTGTGCCGGCCACTATCATATCGATAAATGAATTGGCATTCATAGGTTCCAAGATTACATAATGGGCTGTCAAGAATGGAATCTATTTGAGCACCTCTTCAAACTATTACCCATAGGGTAATGGACAAGCAGAGTCCACGAACAAGAATTTGCTAAGAATCATCAGAAGGACTCTGGATGAAAACCAAAGAACATGGCATACCAAGATAAAATCAGCATTATGGGCTGACAGAATAACACCAAAGAGGTCTATAGGTAATTCCCCTTACAAGTTGGTCTATGGAAAAGAGGCAGTATTGCCTATATCATTAGAACTACCTGCATTGGAGTTCATGAAGCAGTTGGAGTTGGCTGAGTTCAAACCAATGGAGGCCAGGTATGCAGAGTTGATGGAATTGGAAGAAATTAGAGAACATGCAATTCAAACAATTGAGAAAGATTAGGCCTTAGTAAAAATATGGTTTGATAAGAAAGCAAGAGCAAGGACCTTCCAGAAGGGGACCTAGTTCTGAAATGGGATGCAGATCGGGAAAAACCAGGAAGGCATTCCAAGTTTGATGCCATTTGGAGTGGCCCCTACATGGTCATAGGATGTAAGGATAGTAATGCCTTCCAATTGTCTACATTGGACGCGAAGAAGAACTCCCGATTCGGTCAATGGAATCTATCTTAAACATTCTTCTAAAAAGGAAATGGTTTAACCTTGTAAATATTAGTCTAGATTTCAATTCCTCTAAGTTCGTATGCACAATGTCTTGTTGTAGTTAGGTTTCAGTTTCCCTAAGTGCTTTAGCACATGTTTTGTTGCTCTAGGTTGGATTTCTACTGATTTAGCGTGCTCTTGAGAAGGAGTTGCAATATCGTGGCTTGGGATCGGATATCGGGTTGGTTTCAAGTTATTGCTTATGACTCCATGCCCAATGGATAGCTAAAAGGCCACTCGATATTCTACCTAGCAGGTAGGTAATCTCATTGAGTCACAAAATTGTTGAATATATCTACCCTTCTGGGGGTTAGAAAACCCGACACAAAATAAATCATGTTAGAGGGTTAGAAAACCCGACACAAAAGAAAGCATGTCGGAGGGGTTAGAAAACCCGACACAAAAGGAATTTCAGGTTTCGGGTTTCAGAAACATGAGACATGAAGCATGCAGACATAAGGATGTCCCGATGTTTGAGAGTTCCACAAACCTGAAACACTTCCTAGGCCAATCTGGTCTTGGAGTCGGGAAAAATGTCGAAAACAAGTCGGGAAAGCATGGGGCGAAAACATGTCGAGCCACCTTCCAAACCTTTGATGCACATGCAAGTCCGATTTCCGAATCCGAAGCAAAGGAAATCTTGGAGATATGGAAGAAGTGGGTTTCGGGAAAACACAAGCATCAAACACATGTTGAGGCATCCTCCAAACCCGATGCAAATGCGAGAGAGAACCCTGAACCCGACAGGAGAATACCCCGACGCTGGAAATATTCGAGATCCCCATAACTTTTCACCGGGAGCTCGATTCACGCAAGGTTTGAATTTTTGGAAAGCTTACGAGGTCCTTTTTCTAACTACTACTGGATATCTTTAATTGGGTGAGAAAAGTTCTTCAAAAATGCAAAATATAGTTCGCCATTTTTGGGTTTGTTGGGGTTCTTACCTACCGCCATAATGAGATGAGTTAGGTGCAGTCTTGGAGGTGGTTGGGGCAGATTTCGAATTCTTCTCTTCTCCCTCATTTTTTCCTCTTATAAATTGTAAGGAGGGGCTTCTTTCAAAAGGTTGGACATTCTTGTTCTTTCCCCTCCCTTCTTCTCTTTGGCAGGTGGAATTGTGGAGTTCAAACCTCCCATTAAAAAATTGTAAATGCAACTTTGCCTCTTGGCATTTTGTAGTGTTTTGTGCCAATCTTTGGAGCAAATAATACATGTTTGTGGATGATTATCAACCCTTTCTATGTTAATTTGCATCCCCTTGACCTTTCACTGAATTTGGTTACCTGTGCATGATCTTGCATTGCATTTTAATGGCTTGTGTTTATTGGCAAGACAGTTGTTCTTCATTCCTGCATCACCTCTGTTAGTTTAGGTTTTATTTTATGCATCTTCTTACCCTCTCTCCTTGGAAAGTTAGATTAGGTTTTTGAGTAAACCCTCTCGTATTTTTATTTGTGCATCGAACAGAGGAATAGGAACCAGCCTTCATCCGAGAGCTTTTCCAATTTCGCAGGGTCTCACACTTGGGAAAAGCTCCATGTTATGCAATCGCACTGAGAGTCTCAACCCATCGAGTTGTAGAGTCCTGTGGGTGCTTAGTGATTCACCATGAATAGAAGGTAATAGGCATCTTAGCCCCATCTTCATCCTTTTACAGAAAAATAGATGCAATGGTATTTTCATAAGAAAAGGAAAATATTTGGGAAGGCTTCTTGTAATTTAGAGCTGCTAAGATAGGTGCATGTTTCAATGCTTCTTTGATTCCTTCAAAATCTTGAATAGAAGCCTCCTCCCATTTGATAACTTGGTCTTTCTTTAACATGCATGTAATAGGAAGAGTCAATTCATAAAATTTAGACACAAACCTTCTAATGAAATTGATCTGCCCAAAGAAGGATTGGGTGCCCTTCTTTGTTCTTGGAATTAGAAGCTTGCTGATTGCTTCTACCTTCTTAGGGTCAATCATGACACCAAACTTTGAAATAATATGACCAAGCAACTTGGCATTTTTCACCCCAAAATGAAACTTCTTTGGATTGAGATAAATTCCATATTCTCTACATCTAATCAAAGATTATTTCCAAGTGCTACAAGTGATCTTTTTCGCTCCTTGAAAACACAAATCACAACATCCCGATAAACTGCAATGAAGTCATTTATGTAACCAACAATAAGCAACATCCATTTCTCTTTGGAAAGTAGCTCCAACATTCATATGGCAAAAAGGCATTCTTACATAGACATATGTTTCTTAAGGAGTGGTAAAGGTAGTTTTAAATCTTTCGACTCCTTGACAATAACTTAATTATAGCCAGAGAAACCATCTAAGGTGGACAAAAATTCAGATCCACTCACTAATCAAGTATGTTTTCCATGTTTGGAAAAGGATAATTGTCTTTCAATGAAGCTCTACTTAGATTTCTGAAGTCTACACAAAGTCTGATATCTCCATTTTTCTTTCTAACTGGCACAAGGTTTGCAACCCAAGATAAATACCTTGTGGGCTGAATGATCCCTCCCTCCTTCAATTTCTTCAAATCATCTTGCATTTTCATGGAGAGGAGTGGATTAATTGGCCTCTGCATTTTTTAAGGGCTTGGCATTTGTTTCAAGAGGAATCTCATGCTGGAACAAGTCCTCTCTGTATGCTTTCAGCTCTGAATAAGACCAAGCAAGACAGTCTTGATATTTCTTCAATAGTTGAACATAGGACTATTTTTCCTCTTTTTTAGATTGCTTCCCAACCAAAATTTTCTTGGTTTATCATTAGTGCCCAAGTTATGCTCTTCCACATCCCTTGAGGCAAACATGTTTCTATTGATGATGCAATCAACATTGTCAAAGTTTGACTCAAGTGCAACAAGTCCTTTAGGAATGGTGTTAGTTTTCAATTGGATAATATCCTTTCCAAAAAAATTATCTCTTCCTTTAGTCACACACACCATTGGTTCCCAATCAATATTCTGATCTACAAACTCACCTTGATTTTGTAATAACCTTTGCACTTGAGCATCATCATTAAACACTTTCCAATGCTTGATGTTGTCAGGGAAAGTTGGCCTAGTTAACACTTCAATATTATACTCACAATAAGGTGAAATGGTGTAATTTCCAAATCTTGACCCCAACACTACCAACTTATCAGTAGCAGCATTGAAACTCTTGTCATGATGCACAATGTTGAAGGAATCAAACATCTCAATTAGATCCCAAACTGCATGTTTGTATTGTTTCATCCACTAATTTTTGTAGCATATAATTTTCTTATTTGTTTGACAACTAGCTCTGAATCTCCTTTTGCAATGATGTCCTTGACACCATACTTCCATGAAATTATTAGACCCAACAATAAGGCTTCATACTCAGCAATGTTGTTAGTACATTCAAAATTAAGCTTGAAGGAAAAAACAAAATCTTCTAAGCTAGGAGAAATTAGAATTATACTAGCACCATTTCTGAATTTGGAGCAAGCTCCATCAAATAACAAGGTCCAAGGAGAACCTACCTATTTAAGGCACTTTGACTGATCCATCTTATGCTCTTCGCCATCAGCAAACCCAACAAAGTTATCAACATCTACATCAGCAAACAATATCTCATACGAAGCATTGTTGGGATCTTCAATAAGGTGTAACATCTTCTTTTCTCCATAGATATTGAAAAGGCTGCCTTCAATGGGAATAGTGGCAAAAGACATGTCCATTTGAACAGTCCCACCAACACTTACAACCTAATTTCTTGACAAAATCATACCCCATTTGGCAGACAATCAATAATCATAACATCAAGTTTTCAAATTCTTAACCAGATAGGTTGCAAGTTACACCACCAAACCCTTCACACAACTAACTACCGAACTTCTCTTGAGTCCATGGTAGTACACTTTCCATAGGCTATTGTCACTTTGATATCCAACTCATTCATGACTTCTAGAGGCATGACATTGCATGATGCACCGGAATCAAACATACAATTGTGAAGTAGTCTATCCTTTATGATCAAAGTTGTAAGAATGGATCAACATTCAATTGGGAATAAACCAAGGATGTCCCCAAGTATACCTTAGGTGTTTCTCCAATATCATCTAATGCTGGTGGTGTTTCAAGGTTTGCAATGATTTGAGGAGGAGTTTTAACAACGTTTACATTTCTACTTGGGGTACTCTTCTCCTCTTTCAATCCCAAGTACTCAAATGCTCTCTTCTTGTGCTCAAGAATCCTAAGCAACTCAATGATTAGAACACTCACTTTGATTTGGCTCAATACCTGGGCTATGTCATATGGAACACTCTTTGGCAAGGTAGCATTGGAAGGGAAACAAGCAGATTCATTAGATGGCATGGGATTCTTGGCAGCTTGGGCATGAGGAGGACTGAAATTTTTTCCTAGGACAACAGAGCTTTTGGAAGGTGTTTCTCTTCTAGGAGCTTCTTTGGGAATACTTGTAAGCAAGGGTGTTTTAGGTTTGGCTTGAGGCCCAACTACCTTAACAACCTTTCTCCTAGTGTTATACTCTTTCTCTTGAGCTATAACAACATTCATCAACAATTTTCTATCTTCCTCCAAAGGGATACCACCATCATATTTCTTAATCATCAAAGCTCTTAAATATTCAAAGTCATTGTTAGGAATCTTAAAAGCTTGCAATACATATACCTCAAGAGTATGAGGGGAAGAAACACTTGTACCTATTTAATGCAATCCCAAAATTTGCGCTTATCCTTGCACTTATTACCTCAATTGATGTTGATCCTTCTTATGAGCTTGAAGAACAGCCCACCATGTACATATCATCATCAGTATCATCATCATTATTAGCTTTACCATCTTGTTGGTCCACTTCACATGGAGGATGGGGTAGATAACACCTATTACACCAATCAATATTTATAACTTCCTCAACAAAGCAGCAACCCTAGAAGTTAGAGGATCAGTAACACTCTTCCTTTATGTGCTTGAGAATGTCTATTTGTAGACCCCATGGGTCCTTTCCCTCTATCATCAAATCTCTGATCACCCCTAGGATGATTGGAAAATATATCATGGTTTTGTGCTTTTTGCTGACCTTGTGAAGTCTGCCCAATTCCCTTCTCTACCCAGGCTAACTTGTATGAGATTTCTTTGACATCCCCTGCCAAAGTTTTCACAACCTCCTCCAAATCAGCACCCTTTCTAGCTTGAGGTTTTTCAGGGTTTATCAACTTTACACCATCCCTCTTGAGAGGTTTCCTAACGGCCTTAATGTTATTTTCAATCTGCAGTGCCATGGTAAAGGCCTACCTTAAATTGGTAGGGTTCTTGTCTCTTAGGTAATAGGATGCTTTCTTATCAAATGCATCTGCATATTTGATTAAACAAGATTCATCACAAGGCCTCAAATTAATAGGTAGTCTTCTCAAAGTTTTTTAAACATTGTGTTGAATTCATGAACTGATTCATTGGGGTTCTTCCTAATATTTTCAAGCTCGAGACAAGAGAAATCTAGGATCAGTCTTGTCACCATATTGCAATCTAAATGCATTCTTCATCTCAGTCCAAGAATCAATAAAATTATCAAATGTGAGACCTTGTACAATCCCTTGCATCCTCTTCTAGTGTATGAATGAAAATTTGACACACACATATTCAAAATCTATTTCAAAATCCTCCATCATGTTAATAAAAAGTTTGAGATGTTGATCACCAATTATAGCATTGTTACCTTGGAACTTTAGCAATTTATTTCTAACATCTTGAGGGACAGCATTTGGGTAACCATCCATTCCTATAGAGTTTATAGGGCCAAAGGTGTTAACAAAAATGGAGGTCTAGATTGAGCATTATTGTTTTGAGGTGGTGATCTTGGAGGAGAAATAGAATGATGAGGAGTGAGAGGTCTTTAGATAATATAAATGTAATCTTCAAAATGGATATCCCCTATAGGATCATCTTCTTGATAAACTCTAGCATATTTGGAAAAAAAGTAGGGCAGGGATGAGGAGAAATATTTTCAAAGACAAATGAAGGTCCCTCTCCAGATGGAGAATGGAAATTTTCAAGAGGACTATCTAATTGAGATTTATCTAAAGAAAACTGTAGTCCTCAATGACAAGGCTGATCAATCTCAAGTTCAACGAAGGGAGCCTCCTTCCTTGAGATTTGCTCTCAAACCACCTTCCAAACTCTTCTCCCTTATAACTCCGAGTTCCTTGAATCTGAAAACAACTTCTTAGCAGATTCTTTAATGAAGGAGATATTATTCCTTCCAATTTTGCAGAGATTAGCAACACAAAAATAAATGATAAAAAGCTAAGACACTAGTATTTATCAAGATCAAAACAACATCGACTCGCCACTAAGGACTTTCACCCTAGTTGTGAAAATACACTAAAATACTCATCAAATACCTATCAAGCACTAAAAATCTTTCCAAACTTTATAGATCAGATCTTCCTTTTCTTGAATTTATCAACTAAAAATGTAAATGAAGTGCAACTACTGGTAGAAATTGATGAAATTACAGATAGAGTTTGAAACCTTTCATACACCTTACAAATCTTAGTATAGAATGATGCTTTAACAATATATTTGTAGATAGAACTTGTAAGAGACATTACCAGGGCTTGATATGCATTCAAATATCTCAAATATGTATGAACATGGATCGATTAAACTAAGAATGTCCCCAACAAAGGGCGCCATGGTGTTGGTACCTAAATTTGTTCTCCTTTTCAATTTAAGCAAAAGCATCAAAGATATGCAATGAACCTTAAAGACAGATGTATCATGGTGTGTGTAATTTTTAGTCAGGGACATGATCTAACTAACACTTAGATTTGTGGAGAGATGGATAACACTCAAATAGGACTTGATTTTGTCCTAACTATTTTAGGTTGCGCCTTTCAACCAATGTAAGAGAACCTATTTTGTAACCCTTAAATGGTGAAGGCGATGAATATATCCCTCAATTTTGCAAGTATTATGGAAAGGGTATTGGGAAAATATGATCAACACTCCAAATCTTACTTTCATAAGTTGTCACTTCCAGATTATGGAGATACTTTAAATGCAAGGCAATGGTTATCAAGACATTTTAAAATCCTAATCTATTCTGCATACTTTACCAAATGGATTTTTATCTTCTGTGGGTATATAGGTCAAAAAAGGGGTAGTATGGGGTAGGATTAGTTGTTTTGAATGATTTTTGGGTGGGAGTTCAACAAGATAGATTGGAATTTTCCAGATCCTTGAGGAACTTCACAACAATGGAGAACTTCAATAATAGAAAGCTTTAAAATAGTTAAAACATTCCTTCAACTAGAAGGTGTGCATCAATGGAGGCCCATATTTGCACCTTTTCACACAATATTTGAGATTCTAGCACAAAAGCTCAAGTTAGAAAACCCAATAAAACATCAAAATCTAAGATAAATCACGCCTAAGGTACACCCAAAAGCTTACAAACAATCTCTGTCAACAGATGAAAGAAAAGTGATTTTAAATCATTTATTTCATTCCCAGATGAAAGATCTTCTAGAAAATGAAATTGTAGATGCCACTAAACTATCACAAGGATTGAGACCTATGTGATTCAGATAGATTTTGATACAAGATTGCAATAGGAACTAGAAAAACTACTTGTAGACATTCTAAAATGAAATAAACACAAAATTACAAGAGATTTAACACAAATTAACTCAAAGTTTATCAGATTCATCAGTAGGGAAGAGTTATTTAAACAATCTCAGAGATTTTTGATGGCTATACACTTGTAACCAACTCAACATGAATGAAAATATGACACAAAGGAAGTTAACCTAGTTTCTCGAAATATTTCTCAGAAGATGAGCTTTTCTCAAAATTTTCTCATGAAAATGAACTCTCAACCTTTTACATGTCTCAAAACATGCATTATATATCTCTCTATTACATTCAAGCCTTCTCTCCCAAGAAAAGAATATGCCAAGCATCAAGTTTGTTACAAAATTCCATCATGATTCGCAGACAGGGACGTTTAACAGAACACGTCCAAAAAGTTGCCAGTTGTCTCAAAAAGAGATGAATCATTGCAAAATTTGCATCATTATCCATTGTGGAGGAACGTTTTTCATCTTCAAAGCATGTAGACCCCCTTCCTTTCATTATTTCATCCTTATCCCTCCAAAATTTGACTCTGTAACTTTTGGATCTGATATTTCACATTTTTGCTCGAGCTCGAACAAAATTTCATTTCAAAAGTACCTCAGATCTGCAAATTGAATTTTCAAATTGATTCCATTGATCCTTGAAGGAAAAAATGACATGAATTCACCAAAAATTTGGTGAAAATTGATGCAAAAATCACATCTCCAAGCATCATGGAGCTTAAATGGCGTTAAACCGAAAATGCACAATTCTGGGTGGTCTTCATTTATTCTTTAATCTAAGCCCTCCATGTGTCATAATGTGATTAGAAATGGGCTTGGGATCACTTTTGACATTTTAACACTTTTGGAAAAAATTAAAAATTTGACATTTTTCTCCGCCCCTTCGCCCTTGAGATTTGGTGCTGACACATGGCACAATATGATTGGATCTCGAGGTTACAGCTCAATTTTACACATTTCCACCTTTTTGGAAAAAAAAAATATTTCACAATTATCCCCACAGACCCACACCTCCGCTTCTATCCCTAACACATGGCAATCATTGATTTGCTTTAACTTGAAGGCCCATAACTCCTTTCTTTGCTTCATACTTCCTTCACAAAATTTTAAAAGTTTTCAAAACTCACCGGCCCAGCACTCCCCTCCCCTCGCTCGATCCTACCACATGTCCACTCCCGATTGGCCTAGTGGACCCTCGGCCCTTTTCAAAAAATTTGTTCCCTTTCACCCAAAAGAAAAAAAAATTCTAATTTTTTGCCACCTCCATTGCCGCCTTTGATGCAAACGTGACACGTGTCCACCTGTGGGGCCTGAGGGGCTACGAGGGCAGCTTGCACATTTTTCCAAAAATAAAAAAATGTTAAGTTTTTTAGAAATGACCTGTCGATCCTTGTCCAATTACAAATGGCCACGTATGAAAAATTATATGAGCTAGAATTTGATGGGCAAAGGACACCCGTATGACCGTCAAAAATGTAGAAATTTCCAGTGACCCCCAAAATCGATTTTTTCTTCGTGGGTGAAGAATTTTTCGATCAAAAGACAAATGGAAAGTGTTTTTAGGAAATTTACAACCATGGCAAGGGATATTTGAGGGAAAATAAGTACAAATCGAATGATTTCAAGCTCCAAAGGCTCGGGAAAACACGGAAAAATGGCAAAGGCATTTGAATGGGAAAAATTAGGCAAAATGCAGGAAAATTTAGAGATTCCTTCAAAATGGTGAAAAAATGGAGAAAAAATGAACACTTAAAGCATTCAAACAGAGATACAAGTTGTTTTTCACCAAATGAAAAGGATGGGAGAATCCAAAGCCATTTTTTCTCATAAACGAGGTAAAGCACACTTCTCGTTAGCAAATTACGGCAAGGTAATGAGTTTGCAAACAATCCAATGCATAAGAATGGAGCTACAACTTCACACCATCGATTTCATGAGGAAAAAAATGTTGAAGAGAAAAAGAGAAAAGGGGAAACATAGAAAAATGACAAGGATAAAAATGGACACTAATAGATAGTAAGGTGAGGAAAATCTAAGATTGATGTTGTAGGTGTTGCAAAGGTTTTGAACTTTATTATTTTTGAATGATTTAATGTTATATGTGATGAGCTAAAGAGGAATACCGAAGCAACAGTATTATGTGATGATGGATGAATTAGATGATTTTATCTCGCTTTAGTGGAGATAAGAGGGATTTCTTCCACCCATTTTATAAAATATTTAGTTGTTGTAATAACGGATTTGTGTCATTGTGATGAGAAAAGGTTGATAAGTCTCGATGAGGTCGAGTCCCCATTGTGAGAAAGTCCAAATATCCTAGGTTGGTTAAAGAGTGTGACTAGGAACATGTGTGAGGTTATCATGTTATTGAAACTTGACACATCTCTTAAGATAATCACAATAGTCTTGATTAAGTATAGGTTAATAGTAGCCCATACACATGATGCATTTGGTGACAACCAAATAATTAAAGTGTCCACAACATATGCCATCATGGACTTCTTGGGTAGGTAGACGAACCTCCGGATTTTTAAAAAACTAGAAGAGGAGGCCGTCAAATCCTCTTTTATAGGATACCCCTTAGTATGATGTGGTGAGACACATGATTTTGAAAGGATATTTTTCCATTTCTAGATAAATTTGGGGGTATTTTTCTATTGGAAAGATAGTTTTATGTTTGTGTGTACCATATGTCAGATGACATGTTCTCTATATGATTGATGGTTGGAATATTAGTGTTGGTGTAATATGGTTGATTGGGTTTGTGTACAATGAAAAATAATTTGGAATTTTCAGGTGATAGAGGAATAAGAGAGGCAAGAGAAGCCATTGTGTTTGTAAATTTGTTAGATGAGTGAGGGGTGGTTTGAATTTTGTAATGGTCAAATAGTTGTAATAAGTATTCAAGGATAGTTTAATATTTTTTAAGGACCGTGTTTTTGCATTGATATATTAATTTGATTTGATTGATGATGAGTAGTGAGTTGCCATAGATGTACATGATTTTTACACCTAGAAATGTAGTTATTTGGAGTCCCATAACAAGGTATTTATATTATAGCATGTTATTAGTGCATTCAAAGTTGAGTTTGAAAGACAACAAAATAAGGGTGTCCTGTGGTGGTATTATGGCTATTCCATCATCTCCCATGCCTACATTTTGACCCATTAGATAATAAGGTCATATCGAGAGGGGTGTTGTATTGATTGATTCATTAGGTAATTGTTCACAAGGTAATTGATTAGATGGAAGGGGAGATATTGTGAGATGATAAAAATGACCTACCCCTTAATGGATTTTTGAGAGATGAACTCAAGGTAAAATTTAGTCATGAGCATGAGTCATCTAGTGATGTAATCATTGTGATATGGTTTGGAATGTATATATTTCAATGGATTAAAATTCATGACTACATAAGTTTTTTTGATTATGTAAATAGTGAAAAAATTTAGAAGTTACAAAGTACAAGGCACAACAAGACCTTTCCACTTTCGAATAGTAATTTTTGTACTCATGAAGTGTGAAACTTATGTAATGAAAACATGTTCCTTACCTTGTTAATCTCGATGCGCATGCATGGTTCCTAAGGCATGGTCATCTGTGGATATATATCGATAGAAATGCTACCCTTCACATGGAGGGGTGAGCATGGGTGGTGATAAGAGATAATGTTTGAGGTGTCAAATTCCTATTGAAAATTATCATCCCACTTAAAGTGGGTGTCCTTTCATAAAAATATGATGAAAGGGTTGAAAACAATATGATAAATTTGATATGAAATGATACATTTGAATTTTTTTTCTTGAAGGCTATGAAGTTGTCTAAGATTAGACAAGGTAGGCATTTCGATGATAACTTTGACTTTATCGGGGTCAACTTCAATTCCCTAATAGTCATAATGAATCCAAATATTTTTTCCACGAGGACTCCAAATACACATTTAGTGGGATTGAGACAAAGGAATAACTATAGAAGACATGAAAATATCATGTCAAAAACATCTAGATGGTCTCTTGGATGTTTGGATTTACTTAAAATATCATCAATGTAGTCTTCCATAGTTTTTGGATGAGGTCATGAAAGATGTAGGCCATGGCATGTTGATAAGTAGCTCTACATTTTTCTTTACAAAGGGCATTACTTTATAGCAGAAGATTCCCCATGGGGTGATAAAAGAGGTCTTGTGCTGATATTCAAGTGTAATTAAAATTTAATTATAACTAGAAAAACCATCCATAAGAGATAACATTTTTTGGCCTGTTGTTAAATCGACGAGATGGTCGATGTTGGGAAGAGGAAAATCATCTTTGGGGAAAGTGAGGTTCAAGTATCGAAAGTCTGTGTAGATGCATAATTTTCAAGTGGCTTTGACAATAGGTATGATATTAGAAACCCATTGCAAATAATCAATGGGTAGTATGAAGTTGGTTGAAAGAAGACATTGAAGTTATTCTTTGATTAGAAGTGTGATGTGAGGATGCATCCTCTAAAATTATTCATTACAGCTTAACGGCCGGGATGGTAATGATATTATGGATGATGATGTTAGGGTCTATATCTAGTATGTCAATGTAGGACCACAAAAATTCTTGACTATGTTTAGATAGGACAACGGTGAATTCTTAGAGTTCACGTGAGTTTAAGGCTTGACTAATTTTGACAACATACGGATCTTACAATGTGCCAATTTTAAGATAGAAAATGGATTCATTAAGGAGGCTAGATGTGTCGGATGGAGGGTTCTTCTAAAGGTAATTATCTTTAACACCCATGTAGGTCGGGATGAAATCATCATCATGATAATGGAGGATGTCAATTGTAGGAGAGTCTTCTTATATCATGGGAGGTAAGTTTAAGGGTATGGTTTTAGAAGAAAAACCACTATGGGTGAATCATTGTGCTATTTAAAACTTTCTTTCACTTATCACTTAGCATTCATCAATCATTCCATTCAACTTAATTATACAAACCAAATTAACATGAATCATCAAAACATTACAACATCCATACATGAAAATGAAACATAAGAACACATGAACACTAGATTTGGTGTGAGAAACCATCATGGGTAAGAAAACCACTAAAAAAATTATTATTGCAATGATTCAAATTTATTTGAGCGCTAAATCGACAAGGAACACCAATCCATAGATTTAGTGAGGCACCAACTACACAAGGAACACTAACCCATAGATTTAGTAGAGCAGCAACACTATAAGGAGGAACCAAAATGACTCAAAACCAACTAAATCCAATTTATTTATTTTTCATCTTTGTAATGTTCCACAACAATTGATGATGACACTATGAAGCTCTCTTTCCTTCTATCTTCTCCAAATCTTCCCTTCTTAACTCACTCAAGCACTTCTCCACCAAGTTGATTAGGTATAATGACATATCTCTCCAATAAAATCACACCCTATATAACATCAAGAAACACTCTCTTCCCTCTCTATATGGTCACAAATACCTCCTTCACCTCCACACACAACCCTCTTACTCGCACTTTTTCATCCTCTCCAAGGCTACACAAATAAGCCTCATAAAATTACTTGTATAGATACATGAATTAAGAAAACTAACACATATAGGGAAAAATATTTAAATCATCATAAAAATATTATTCATACACCTCCTAAGGTCATAAAGAACATGTGAAAACACAACTCCTTCATTAGGACCCAATTATACCTAATAGGACAAAACTTGTAACTCACCAAGGTTGAGTGATCTTGAGAAACCGAGTGATCTTGAGAAACCATGCACTTATCCAAACATCTGAAACCAATTATAAATGTTGTATAATCCTTTAAGAAAACTCTATCACTATTTAATATCCCTTCATCATTATCTCATGTAATGAAATGACCAAAAACCAGCTCTCCTCACTAAGTCTATGATGAGGCTCAAACTAACACCAAATCATATCAACCAAATCCTCAAAGATGAGGCTCAAAATATCACCAAATCATCTCAACCATGCACAAATGACATATGGATAGAAATATCATGACCTCATGATCATCATCAACTACTCACAACACCATTTCTTACACTATATAAGCCCAATAATACCTCTACAACTAGGTCACTTGAAACTACCCAAAACTGCCCCAAAACCAATCTTCAAACATGACGATCATACACCATCACAAAAAAACTCATGCAACCAAAATAGGTATACAACTATTACATGACCTCAGGGTCATCACCATATGATTTAGACACCATCACTCAGGTCAAACAGAGACATATGAACATTTTAGTGCCAAAAATAGAGATCTGCTTTCCCAACAATCAAGGAAAACAAAAATTTGTCTTCAAATCCTTTTAAGGTTGATCAAACATAATTAAAAAAATTGAACCAAAAACTCATAAATGCATTAAATTAGTTAGACCAAACCACATGTCCCAGATCACATAAAACCATAGTCTTGGGATAGAATCTAAAGCATTCAAACAAACTTTAGAAAGACTCCAAAGCATTTAGTTTAGACTCCAAAGGAAATAGAACAGACTTCAAAAAACTTCAAGACACTCAAGGAGACTCTGAAGGATGTATTAAATTATTTGGCTAACATTGTTTATAATATACCATGAAAAACCACAAACTTTGGAAAAAAATTAAGCATTCAAAGAGACTCTATAGAATTCTATATGAGACACCAAAACAACAAACAACACTTTGTTTTCTTCAACTGGGCTCTTCTACACCTTGGTCTTCTTGTTCCAACTGACCTATATACCTCTATTCATGTATTATAAACCTCATTCTCATGCTATCCATTTTCAACCAAGTGATACATACCAGATAACCACCATGACATACCTTCCTCCTTCATGAATTCTAACTATGCCTCACAACCAAGCATCTTAAGCATGATTGTACCATCCATACTAACCTCATGTATTTTCAACACATGCACACTTGTTAGAGCCTTCAACACAATTTATGAAATCATCACCACATCATCCTATCAATGCAACACTCCTAGAATTCATCAACTCACTCAAGACACTTAAATTTTTCATGAAACTACCAATGAACCTTCACGCCTCTTATCTCTTTTGAAATCAATGACAATCAGATAATTAATGAAAAAATATCTCTTTTACATCAATGACAACACAATGCCAACAATCTCCCCCTTGTCATTGATGGAAAACCCATTGATAGAAAAACACACAAAGCTCAAACTCCCCTAACGTACTCCCATGCCATCATATCATTCTCCCCCTTTTGAGATTGATGAAAAATAAACATACCTATAACGAATTCTTTTGATATCACAATAAGCTCACCTTTTGGTTGGAAACATCAACCAAAACTAAAAATTCCATTCTTCAGCTTAGAATCTGATTTTAACTCTTATTACAATACAAATCCCCCTAATAAAATGCAAATCTTCATAGAAAATCATTCTCGATGAGAACAAATCTAACTCAACCTTGAACAAGCACAAAATAACCGATACCGATAGCTAAAGACAATGAACACTTCAACTTACCCTATATACCAACAATATTGTATGTAACTTTCATCCTTGCCTCTATGCATGCTTTCACTAGGCTACTTACCTATCAATGAGCTAAGAACACACCTGATTGACTCCCTTGAGTCCTTGACCTGCATGAGTAACCCATATTTTCCAATCTAAACTGATAATTTCCTTTAAGGATACTTTGAATAACAATAATAAACTAACACACACGATATGAAGCATAACATGTTCATGACCCCCTTACTACAAGAACCATACAAATATGCAATTGAACATACAAGGAAAATGTATACATATACATACTAAAACTCCTTTCCCATAGTACTTCAAGCTAAATAATCCAAAAACATAATTTATCAGCTCATCCCGAATTCATGACACCTATAACATGACTTCTAGATACCATAGAAAATCATCTTAACTTTCCTTGATGCAAATCAAACATTCTCAAAATTGTACACTAAGACATGAGAAATCAAACATCTCAAACATACATTATCTTTTGAATCAAAAAGCCACCAAGATCCCCTTGAATAGAAAACTTCTTCAAATCACAAAACTCATCATGACATATTATTTACAATACACACAGTCATACCTCTTACCTTCAATGATTTTCCAGCTAGGACTATGCACCATGAAAACTACATAATTCATGCTAAAACTCAAGGATAAAATCATCGGACCTCAATGAACACCTCTTGCCATATTTTTTGACTTGGTTTCATAGAAAAACAATATTGTAGTAAAATCTCAGCTAAACCATAACAAAACTACAACTAAAACACAACAAATACATAGTAGAAACACAACAAGAACCCAAAAGATTCTCATCATGCTTCAAATGTCTTTACTAGAAATTAAAAAATTCTAAAACACTCACGCCCGCCAAAACTCACTTTTCCTCCACATAATCCTTACGAAACATGAAACATCTTATCATATCTCTTTCAACATGATTCATACCTCACTTTATATCCACTAAGCTATATCAGATTATAACACACCTATGTTGCACCTTTCTCGACCTATACGCATTGGATACATATATCCATCATGATTGCACCTATAAATTTGCAAGAAAATCAATCACTTCACTAATCATGGCCTAAAAATGCTCTTATGAATCTATAAGGGTCTTCACACACAAACTTTACGGTCACACCTCACTTCCCAAACATGTATACATCAAACTTACTCTTTATCAACTAAAATTTCTCACACATTTTCTCTTGTACTTGGAGCTAAAATATGACTTACTTAGCTCCTTCTCATAATTTAAATTCATTAATGACTACTAGGAACATTGATCGCACCCAATTCTTGCCTAAGATGTTCAAAATATTCCTTTGGTAGTGGCTTGGTAAAAATATCAGAAATTTGATCCTTAGTTGATACATATTCAAGTTTGACACTTTGTTCATTCACTTGATCTCTTAAAAAATGATACCTGATAGGAATTTATTTGGTCCTTGAATGCGTGACATTATTCTTTGACACACTTATTGCACTTGTGTTGTAAAAATCATAGGAATGAGATTGTCATATATTACCTTGTAGTCTTTTAGGGTCTATTTCATCCAAAGCACTTGAGTACAACATGAAACAACAACAACATAATCATATTCACAAAAATTTCTAACCCTTGCTTCTTTCGTGACCATGAAACTAGGTAGTATCATAGGAAAACTCCTTACCACTAGTACTTTTCCTATCATCTTGAATTCCTACCTAGTCAACATCAAGTATAGGCTATCAAATAAAAATCTTTGCTTCTTAGATACCACAATTCATATACCTTAGTACCTTTGAGATATCTAAAAATCCTCTTGATAGCTTACAAGTGACTATAATTAGGATCAATTGAAATCTTACTATAAGTCTAACTACTTGCATAATATGAGGCCTAGAAGTGGTAGAGTGCAACAAGTTTCCAATTCTAGACCTAAAGACTATCCCGATCCATCTTTGGTGATTCATCCTCTTTTGTTAGTCTACACATTGTAGCCATAGGTGTACTCATAGGCCTAATATCCTCCATTCCATTTTTTCAACATTTCTTGTATATAATTTTGTAAAACCCTAGAGGCTATTTCAAAGTAACATGCAATAGATAAAATAGTAAAGTGCATATATGATACAAGTAATAATCAAATAGAAATTGAAAACCCAAAGTGCAAGAGAGGGATAAAATACTTATCTAATTTTACAATAAATATGAGGTATGAAAACTGGAAAATACTGTGAAAAAGGAGGTCGATGTCATAACCAAGAATTAAAAAATGCAAAGATGTTAGAATAAGCAAGACTAGGGTGCTTGGGATGGTACTTGGGGTGCTTAGGTGTCATAAACCCTATTTGGGTGCACGTGATCGCTAAAAATATCAAAAATAGTTTTCATAGTATCGTAAGATGGTCATTAACCATTGTTGTTAATCACATTTGTGTTGCACTATGTCCACAAATGTCACATGTAACCTACAAAATAAAATATCTCCTATAAAACCCCAAAAAACATCAAATCATAAAAATAAAAATATACAAACAGGATCCGTCTCGACCCCAACGGTCACTGGACCGAGTGAACTTATGATTTGGGTGTTACACTACATTTAAAACTCTATGTATTTCTCATGTGTTTGTGGAAGAATTGTGCCCTGGGAGGATCTTGTGCAAAATTCACTTGATAGAAAGAAATAACTAGATGTAGAAATGTAAATAGATGTGTGCTTAGAAAAATTAACTTCCCCTCCTATGAAGTGTATACAAAATATGCGATCCCTTGATCAAGCTAGATGGATTCTTTGATGCTCTTAGTAATTCCTTTGGATGTAACCTTAGGTGATGATAGTATATTATTAGAGCTTGGTCCTTTATTATGATCACATAACATTGTATTTATATGATTCCCTTGTTTGAATTTCGTAATTAACCACTAAAAGGATGACCCATAAGAAATCAAGATGCCTAACAACTAGAAGAGGCCCAAAAGAGGTGAGTAAGATACAAAGAGGATAAGGGTGCCTAGAAGGGATGAGGGTGTGTGGGCACGATGTCCGGACTCAGAGAAAACCCGAAGTGACGAAGGTCATACTAGGAAGTGGGGTGTGTAAGACCAAGAAGGAAACCAGAAAGAAAGCAAAGAGGCCAAAAATAGTGGTCAATTAGTACTTTTATCACTTAGGAAACATATGAATACAAGTATGTGATTAGGACCTAGAAATTTACCCAAGTGCATGATTTAGCATCTACATTTGCCACCACTTTATCTTTTTGAGTGAATGCTTGTTAACATAAAGTAGATAATATATGCGTACCGAGATAACCATGTAGATTGATGGTGAAAGCATGTCGAGGAGAAAAAAATCATGAATTGATAACAAATGAAGTGTGGAAGCTAAGGAAGAGGAAGTGACCCTAGGGGTGAAGTGTATGCAATGTTTCGTGTTGTACCTATTTTTGTTGTTGTGTTCGATGCTTGATATGTTTTTTGATGTGAATGATGCTTCCCATAAGTATGGACATGTAAAGAGAATATAAAAAGAGTATTAAAATATGTGTATATGTAAAATTTGATCCCAAATATGTAAAAAGTGTGTGAAAATGTGAAAACGGTAGAAAAGGAACATGTGCAACTAATCTATGATGAGTGAAAAAGATAGAAAGTGTCATAGATATTTCTAGAAGGGATAATTTTTTTTTCGGGTAATCTCATGCCACGAAAGAAGAAATGTTGGGGAGAAAGGTCTAGTGGGAGTCTCCATCCTTGACTATATCCTAAAATTTATACACCACTATAGATGGTGTGATCCCCGATTTGTTCTAGTTTGATTCAAGAATTAAAATGGAGATATAATGCATTATGATTTCTAGAGAATTGTGGATGTACTATGAAAACTTCTCTCGTAGAATGTTGTGAACCATGTTGATACGAGAAAATTATGTATTTGCACCCCGGTCATAGGCACTGTGAAGGGTCAAGAGAACTCAAGTGTTGATTTCTATATCTAGGTGTTGGCGTCATGCTTTAAGATGAGGACCCAATTCAAAATCTGGGTTGTTTCTATGAATGAAGAATGTGTTGTTCCTATATTGTTCAAGTCTAAACTGTGACTTTTACTACCAAATGGGGTGACTAATTCACCCAATGTATGCCCCCTTATTTGGGGTGCATGTGACATCGTTAGGAGGATGCGACCCAAAGGAGAGAACCAGAGATATTGATCTAAAACCGATACCTTACGGGGTTGAGGGAATTTTCTTGGTAGAAACCAAGGCACATGCAAACAAAGTGTATGGGAACATGTGTTAGTGAAAACAATATAAATATGCATAGAGACAACAATATGTAATCTAAAAAACAAGAAAATAATGTAGATTACAAAAATCAGGTTACAAACATGGGACATCACCAAAATGTTGCAAGATAATTAGGGCCAAAGCGGCCAAAAGTATACAAGAAGTGAACAAACAAGACATAGGGAAAAACATGCAAATAATGGCATATAATGGAAAGCAATAACAAGAAAAGGAAAACATGGTGGAAAGTAATTCCTACAAAGTAAATGCTACACATGAAGCACTGTTAGCATGTTATAAAGAGAAAAAAAATTATGTCAAATCATGTATATATTGATATAGTACTGTGTTAGGAATAATATGTAGTAGTACAAAATGAAACAATAAAACCTATAGTTTATACGAATGTAGATGCCCCAAGGATCCTCAATGATACTGGTAAGAGGTACAAAGCCAATCATCCATGTTGCATGTAAAGATCCATGTAAAATCTACATTAAAAATTAGAGAACAAGTGAACACGCATGTGTATATACAAAATATAATGACATACAAAATATTTGACTATAATAGTAAGCGAGTGTATATGTGAAGTATATGTAAGAAAGAAAAATGTGCAACCAAGATATGTAGTATGTTGTGAGTGGATGAGATGTAATGATATGTAGTGTAAATTTGATAGGAGCATCATGTCCCCCAATCGGATGTGAGTGGGAATGAATGAAATGAGGTTCATTTATAAAAGACCCCTAGACAATAAAAAATGAACCATAGAGCAAGAGTGCCTCATTGGGAAATGGTTTGAATCGTGCACTAGAAAGATAAATCAATGATGTATAGAGCATGAATAATATGGAATGAGGTGAGGTTCATTTCAAATTTATACCCTCGAATGTCAGTATGAACCATATAACTAGAGTGCATCATTAGGAAGTGTTTTGTGAAAAAGTGTGATGCTAGAAAGATGTGACGTGAATGTGCTTTGAGTGTAGAAGTGTGTAGTTTGTGAGGTTCATGTATGTATTACACCCTCAACAATCGAGTGTGAACCATGGCACAAGATTGCATCATTGGGTAATGATGATACAAGTTGTGTGTATCAATGTGTGTAAGATGAATGAAGAATACTAAATGTGAAATATGATGTGAAATAACATAAAGATAAGATAATTGATATTGCAAGAATGGGGTAGAGAGTAACCATGATGCCCCCAAGTGTATGATATGAAGAAGAATCAAGTAACATCATCTAAAATATCATCATTGTCATGATCGAATCCAAATGGAAATGTGTCGAGACATGATAAAAAATAGTATGCGATTGATCATATAAGGAGCCATTGTGGTGTAATTTTTACATTCCCATTATGTATTCTTCCTCAATGAAAGGTGGTAGTGGACATCTGTGTGCATACCAATAAGTAAGATTTTTGAATAAACAAGGAATGAATTATTGTAAATAAAAACACATCTGAAGGGCATGGGAAATGATATATTGATTTGATTAGGATCTAGAGTGCCCCTAATGTAGTCAAGCCAAGACTGCCCAAGTGTGAGTGGAGAAGTATGAGAAGCATGTGCAAGAAATATTGAGAGATCGAATACACAAAGACCATAAGTAGCAATGATGTGAACATAGCCATGATATAGATTATAAGAATGATCCATAGGGATGAGATCATGTAATGTGAATCCTAACCAAGACAAATCATCATGTGTGAAAATAATATCATAGTAAGTAGGATCAAATGGAACATGTATCAAATAAGAGTTATTCATGAAAATAGTGCATGTGAAAGGTAGAAGCGTCGATGATGGTTACTCATGAGAAGATGAGGAAGGTCGAATGATATCTAATGTATAGATAGACTCCCAAGAAAGTACCATAGTAGTAGTAGGAGGGGGTGAGTATGATGCAAATGGGACAATGTATAATTCACAAACAACTCCTTCAAGTGAAGGAAATTTATCCAAATAGTCCACATGTTGTGGATCAACAATATGATATATAGTATTAAAAGTGGGAATAGGTAATGCAATGGTTGGATCATGGTGGAAATATTGGAATGGGTTACGATCAATGACAACTATATATTCAAAGACCTCATGTAAGAATTTAATGCACGGTGAACTATAGAGGAAATTGTGTGCATGATGTGAAGCCATGGCCTACCAAGTAAGTAATTATACTGAATTGGGATATCAATAAAAAAGAATACTGTAAGAACCATTTTTGGCCCAACGGTGATAGGAAAAGTAATAGTGCCTATGCATGGACATGTAGAAGAATCATATTCTCAAAGAGAAATGGATGTTGGGCTAAGATAAGTGGTAGAAAGGCCAATATTCTAAATGAATGATAAATCATAAATATTGAGCTCGTATCCATTATCGACTAAATTTTTTTTGATACCCATGTTATTGATGCATATATGTATATATAGGGAGGATCATTATCATAAACAGAAAGATTGGCAACTATATCAGATGGAAAAGTAAGCTATTGAGAAAATTCATCTACAAATGTTTGATATATTATCTGGATGAGTAGTAGAAGGAATGCACGTATTAGCCAAGAGAGTAATGATTTTAGCATGAAAGTCAGGATTGACTAGTAAGAATTCATGAATAGAGATATCCATGATGAGAGGATCCTAAGAAACTGAAATAAGCAATGAAATAAAAACCTAAGAGTGTTCGAATGAGATGAGTTCATGAAATGATTTAATAATATAGAGTTTTGTAAGATCCTAGAGGCTATTTCAGATTCACATACAATAGATAAAACAAAAACAAAGATATGACATAAGCAATAAGAAATTATAAATTAAAACCCTAAGTGCAAGAGAGAGATAAAATAATTAGTTAATTTCACAATAAATATGAGGTATTCCAAACCGGAAAACTATCAAAATAGGAGGGTAAGATGTCGAATCGAGAACAAAAAGTGTAGAGATGTCATAATAAGGATGGACCAGGCGCATGGGATGGTACTGGGTGCCTAAGTGCTAGAGACCTTGTCTAGGTGCCCGTGACTACTTAAAATATCATAAAATGGTTATCATAGTGTTGCGAGATGGTCACTAAGCCTCGTTGTTGATTGCATATGTGTTGCACTATGTCCTTAGATGTTTCACTGTAACCTACAAAACAAAAATATCTCCCGCAAAACCCCAAAACACATCAAATCCTATAAATAAAAAAGATGGAAATGGGGATTTAGATGATCCTTGATGGTCACTTTAATAAGTGAACTTACAATCTAGGTGTTGCATGACATTTTGGACACTATGTAGTTCTTGTTTTGTGTGTAAAAATAGTGCCCTAGGAGTGTCTTGTGTAAAATGCACTTGATAGAAAACAATAGCTAGATGTAGCAATATAAGTATATGTGTACATGGAAAAATGACCTTCCCCTCCTATGAAGTGTATGCAGAATACATAATCCATTGTCCCTTAAATAAAGCTAGATGGATTCTTTGATGCAAACTTAGGTGATGATAGTATATGCTTAGAGTTATTCCTTTATTATGATCACATAACATTGTATTTATATGATTCCCTTGTTTTAATTTCATAATTAACCACTAAAATACCAACCCATAAGAAATCATGATTCCCAAAAACTAAAAGAGGCCCAAAATAGGTGAGTAAGATGCAAAGAGGTTAGGGGCACCAAGAGGGGACAAGGGTTCCTAGCGCTAGTGTCCTAGTTGGATGTTAGTGTAAAGACTTAAAGAAACTGAAACACCGAAGGTCGAATGGGTAGTTGGTGTGTAATACCAAGAAGGAAACCAGAAAGAAAGAAAACTTTCCAAAAATAGTGGTCAATTACTAATTTTATCTCTTAAATTCATATGAATGCAAGTATGTTATTAATACCTATAAATGTACCCAAGTGCGTGATTCAATGTCTACACTTGTAGCCATAGGTGTAATCACGAGAATGATGTCCTCCATTTCATTTTTTTCAAAATTTCTTGTATATAATTTGATTGTGATATGAAAATACCTTTTCTAATAGGATGATCTATAAACCAAGGAAAAATGAAAACTCTCCTAGTATGTACATCTCAAACTCTTTCTTCATTTCATCGAAAAATCCTTTTCATGTCTTTGTTGTTTCCTTCAATATAATGTCATCTACATACACCACTACTATCAATTGGTGATCTCCTAATGTCTTTATCTGAAGATTTATATCTACTTCTCCTCTTTTGAAACCTTGGTCTAATAGATATCTATCTAATCTAGCATACCAAGCCCTAGGTTCCTATTTTAGACCATATAAAGCCTTTTTAGTTTGCAAACGTCATCTTAATCATCTATCAATAAAAACCTTAAATTTTCTCTATATATACTTCCTCTTCCAATTTACTATTAAAAAGGATGACTTCACATCCATCTAGTATACTTTGAATCCCTTAAAACATGCATATGCCAAAAATAGTCTTATAGCCTCCATTCTTGCTACAAGAGAAAATGTCTCTTCAAATTCAATTCCCTCTACATGTGCATAACCTTTACACACCAATATAGATTTATTTCTAGTGACTTCTCCATTTTCATTCAACTTGTTTCTAAACACCCATTTAGTACCAATGACATTTTTGTTTTTGGGTCTAGGAACAAGTTCCCAAGTCTCATTTTTCTCTATTTGATTTAATTATTCATTCATGACACTCACCCAAAAATCATCTCTACTAGCTTATTGAATGTTTTTAGGTTCAATTTTAGATAACAAAGCAATATTTCCATGATTCAAGTTACTTACCAATCTTCTCCTTGTTTGCACACCAGCTTCCTTGTTTTCGAATGCGAGTTTTAGGATGATACCTCTAAATTTTTCTTGAAGGACATTTTGATTCTTGTCTCTCCTTAGCCTCCTCTTCTTATCCATCTGATTCTATTATTTCTTCCTTGTTTTTAGACTCCATATTTTTGGGGAACCCTTATATATTCTTGAGCATGTCTCATCAACTTTCACATTTTTTTTTTTTTTTTACTATATTTTGTAATTTGTTGTTATAACACCTATAGGCTGCACTCACTCCTGAATATCCCAAGAATATCCCTTCATCAGCTCTTGAGTCAAATTTTCCTAGATATTCTTCATCTCTTTTGATGAAACATCTACTTCTAAATACCCTAAAATTGTCTACATTGGAAAATATTCCCTTTCATAACTCATATGGAGTGTGATTGCTATTCACTCTAATTTGACCTCTATTTAAGATATATACAATTGTACTTGATTCCTCTCTCCAAAATATATCAACCAACTTTGAATCATTCAGCATGGTCCTTGTCATATTTTGGAAAATCCTTTTTTTTAAATACCCCATTTTGCTTTGGGTGTCCTACTAATGAGAATTTCCTTCTAATACCATGTTATTCACAATAATCATCAAATGCATTAGACCAAAACTCACCTCCTCTATCATATCTCATACATTTGATCTTCACATTATTCTCATTTTCAACCAATTCTTTGAATCCTTTGAATTTGTCTCGGTGCTTCTAATTTGTCCTTAAAAAAGCCACCCCATTCTTGTGTAACCATCTATAAGAAGCATGAAATAACTCTCTCCTTGAATACTTTGAACCATGGTAGGTCCACATAGATCAGTATGTATCAACTCTAGAGGTCCTAAGGTAGAATATTCCTTGGATTTGAACTTCCTCCTAGTTTATTTTCCATGTTGACATGCTTTGCACAAAGTACTTGTTGGTTTTCTAATTTTGGGCATGTTCCTTACACACTTCTTGGTACTGATTTTGACCAAATTTTCAAAATTTAGATGCCCCATCCTCCTATTCCATATCCATCCTTCATCACCCTTTCTTATGAAGCAACTCTCCTTCTTTATTTCATTCAAGTTTTACATATATTTTTAGTCCTTTTATACTTAACAACCAACTCTCTTGTCTTATCTTTTATTTTGTCACATCCTTTACTATGAAATGGAAATGTGTTCCTTGACTACACATATAACTCACACCAAGTAAATTATGTTTAAATGATTCTAAATATAACTCATTTTAGGTATTTCCATTATCTAAACTCAAGGAGCCTTTGCCAACTATCTTGACAGATGTATTGTCACCAAACCTTACTTCGATCCCAAGTTAAATTCTCTTTCAATGAGATGAATGTACTTTTATTTCTTATCATATGACCTAAACATCCACTATCAATGTACCAAATCATGTCCTCATTATGAGTCCGAAAGACAGCTTTGAACAATCAAGCCTTCTTCACCACTCTTCATCCTTGTATTATACTCGAGTGCATTCTTCATCTTTATCCCTTAGTTAATTCCTAATAATTTTTACTCCCTCATTAGCTCCTTTGAGAATGATACTTGTACTATTTATCCATGGGGAATGATGGCTACAAATCCACATCTCTATGAACCAGGGATAATTTTAGTGGTGTATATTCATAATATGGTGAAATTTTCATTTTAGGAAATTTTGAAAAGGTGAATTTTTGGAGCGAGGTCGATTGTCTTGTTCGCCTAAAATTTACGATATATTTTTAGGGTCGGCCTCACCTACATTTTAAAACATCTCCTAAAAAAACCTAAGTGATTCTCTAGGTAGTATACTACCACCATACCTTACCAATATCATGAAATTGCATACTCTAAGCACCGCAGCATAGTGCATATGTGTTTACTATTTGGTAGTTTGCAACAAAGCGACAGTGTTATTTTTGACGCGTAAATAGTAATATTTGTTGATGTGTAACAATTTTTTTCTCGTGGACTGGGTGATAAAGGGATCTTACTTGACGTGCAACAAGGGTTTGGGTATTGATGCCTAAAACATGACTACACTATTGTTGACACACGAAAGAGTTTTACTCGATGTGAGAAAATGATATTTGTTGGATGTGACTTATTACATTTTCTAATGGAAAAAAAAGGTTTTCTACGTGGATGGGAAATAAGGAGATATTGTTGACACATGACTAGGGTTTGCTTGTTGATTCCTAACACTATTCTTGTTGATGCACTCTGAAACTATAATTTTTTCGACGCATGACAAAGTTTTCTCGACACATGAAAAATATATTTATTGAGGTGTGACTAATTGTATATGCTTGACACACAAAAATTTGATGCCCGACATGGAGACTCAAGTATCAACCGACGCCCAACCCAAATATTATTAATGCATGACAAAATCCTTCTCGATGCACAAAAAGGTCCTTTTTTACATGCAAAAGAGTTACGATTGATGCATGATGCCATTACTATTGACGCACGACTTAGAGCTGCTAAACACACAAAAAAATTCAACTTAGTCATTTAGAATAATAGAAGGTTATAGTGCTCAGAATGAGAAGACCCAAAAAGTAACTAAGAAATCTCAAAAGTCCCTATTCAAGTATTTTGGAAATTTTTTTGCTACAGATACCATAACCACCAGCACCCATATAGCTGCCACTAGAATGAATCATAGTACAAACTATGTGGAAGGTAATATTGAGGTGGACATGCATTCTACACAGTATCAACCAAATGACACCTATGATGATACCATGCCAGATCCTAAAGATATTCTTCATGTTGGGGTGTAACCAGGAGTGCATCAAGATATTACACATAAAAATACTTAGCAAAATGGAACACAAACATAAAATTCATATTTTGGTTCATGAAAAAGGAAACCGGGTGATTTTGATAATGCTCAAAATTCTACTAAAAAAAAAAGTAAAACATTGAAAACAAAAAAGAATATGTTGACAATTGGGAGGACATACAAGTTTGATTAGGATGCCAACTTTCCATTTATTGAACTCAGACAAATGATCTAATTTAGAAGAGATCCCATCTCGAATGTACATGTAGAATATGTACGTGGAAATTGGGAAGGAAGCAAAAATGCAATCGAAGATGGACACTAAAGAAAAACATTGTGGAAAACAATATTTGATCAGTAATGGGGAGGATGGCGAAAAAAAAAACACGTAGATTGAAAATTAAAAATTGTTAAATATGTAGCAAAGTATGAAGTAGAGTAGAAAACGTAGACATCTCGTGGAAAAGGGAGGAATGATCACATCACAAATTGGTAAGATGAATCAATCAAATCTGCATGCAAAACTCACATAGTTCTCTACTTTATTTCACATCTTGAAGGAAGGAAGACCAATTTCAGATTTCCTTGATTTCAAAGTTTTGTATCAATATAATGGAATTACCAACATTCCTCAATCTCATTGGTCTAACAGTGCATGGGAAATGTAAAAATGTCTTTCAATGATACTGAAGGAAGATTTGAAATAGAATGTAAAAAAGTAAAGTTTATCTCTCTTTCAATTGATGAAATGAAAACAGATCAACAACACCGCATGGGTATTTATCCAAGTCTATAATTTAGAAAATCATATAAGGACACCTCATATGTTGGTTGTTGTGAAAATGGTTGAAAACTCGTAATGCCAAAAACCTACATAGAATAGTTTTTTCTCATTTGAAATATATTATTGGAATGACTGATTATAAAAATTTCTATAAATTTGGTATGTTTTGGAGCAGATGTTGCATCAGTCATGTAGGGTCACCGAATAGGGATGTGTATTAGATTGTAAACAACAATGGCCCCTTATATGCTAGAAATTCACTTTATGGATTACAAAATGAATTTAGCATATAAAATGATAATCAACAATGAAAATGTTGCTAAAGTAGAAGAACTTATAAGAGAACTTCATGCCTATATGGAAAGCAGCCCAAAGCAATTTATTGAGTTCCAGAAATTCACAATTGGAATTACGGATGGCAAAAAAATTCTGAAGGATGTTGAGATGAGATGTATTTCTTTGTATGGACATGCATGCAGAGTTCATGAGGAGTAGTATCCTTCGTTGGTTGGTTTCATGCACAAATATCATCATGAAGTTGACGGGCGAGGGAATTTTTGTTCCATTTAACTTATTTGGAGACATTTCTTACATTGGTTAGTATTCTTCCAATTTTGCAGAGATCAATACACTGACGAATCATGCACAGTCGATTAATCTATATTGTGGATTTTAAACAGATGATGAGAAAAATGGTATGTCATAGTCTTGATAGCTTGTATTGTTCCCAAGATAGTTTTGATACACCTATTTTTGAGAATTAGAAAGATTTATTAGATCTTAAGAATCCAAGTAACTATTTGAGATTTAATATCCATGATCGAGATCTACATCAATGTTAATGGGAGGGACATGCCACTACACATTTTGATAAAACATCAAGATATTACAAGATCTGAAAGAGAAGATGTTCTGTGACACATAATCTCTTTGATTACTTACATGATTTGAAACAAGAATAAAGCTTAAAAAATCAGCATCCTTATCATCGAAATCAAAGAATGTTTCTTCAAAGATAAAATTCTTGAAGCAATGGGTGCGATGAATCCTAATTTTGGAATAATGAAGGTGCTCATGCAGAATTTGTAAGAAATAATTTCCATAAATCCATGGGTACAATAATGGAACATTTCATAAAGAATTCGAGAGGTCAAGGGTATGGAAATCAATGGTATACTTGAATGTTGATTTATTGAAGTCTCAATCAAAAAAATTGCAACAATAATGAGGAACCAATATAAAAATTTAGACAAACCTTTTGAGAGTGGTGTTATTACAAGGATTTGGGAAGGAATCTATCAAATTATTTTCTTACAAGAAGAAATCGGTGAATATTTCAGATTATATGAGTTATGCCAAACAATGATTTTTTGGTCTGTGGGAGGATGAAAAGGTTTTCGAGTGTTTTATCATTTATAAAATAAAAACTAAGAAACAAGTTGGATAAAAATTTGGAAAGTTACATGAGGTGTTATGTTTCTTGCTACTCCATGGAAACATTTCCTTTCGATAGAGAAAATGCTCATTAGAATTCCATTTTTGAAAGAAGAGGTGTAAATAATATAGCTACAAGTACAATTGTTCCCAATGATGAGACTAGAATTGGTGCATCGTCACACTCTATAGAAGAGAACATCGACTTTGAAGAAGCTATTGATAATGGATTGTTTCAAATTTAAATAGGTATCTCCTTGACCTTACTTTTATTATTTGTCACCTTACATTTTAACTATGGTTATTTATTCAATTTCATATTAACTCTACGATGCAAAAATTGAATGGGGAGACTTTTCATCATATTTTGTTTCAACTCTTGTTATCATTAAATATGTTACATGTGTGTGTATATATATATATATATATATATATATATATATATATATTTTACATTTATTTAAATACAATTATTTATAAAAAAATCAGTTTTATATGATTACTATTTTGGATTTTTGAATACCAATTTCTATTTAAAAAATTAGTTTCTTACATGCATTTGTTGAATACTAATTTGTAAGGCCTTCAAAGTTCATATCTGCATATTCTTCCACTGTTATACTCTTTCCAAAATTCTAGAATTCTCTGGCACTGATACATGTACGAGTTATCATTTGCATTTTCTTTAATCTTTTGTTTCTTCCTTAATATTCTCAATCATTATTTCATATATTTTTCTTGAAAATGTAGGTTGACATCCATCCGAGGAATCTCTCACATCTCGGGATTACAATGTTAGGCAACTCACCCATCTATATACTAATCCATTTTTCGTGTTGATTTTCTTGAATCAAAGATCTTCTAGCACACTACGAATTATGATTTCTCATTTTCCTTCCATATGCTTTGTCACATCCATATAAAAGAAAAGAGGTAGCTTAAACCCTATCATATGACATTTCTTGAGCTTTTCTACAATGAGATTAGAATTGGTGCATTGTCACACTGCAGAAGAGAACATCGAATTTGAAGAAGCTATTGATAATGTATTGTTTCATATTTAAATAGGTATCTCCTTGACCTTACTTTTATTGTTTGTCACCTTACATTTTAATTGTGGTTATTTATTCAATTTCATATTAACTCTACAGATGAAAATATTGTGACAGAGGAGGATTTTTATCATATTTTGTTTCATATCTTGTTACCATTAAAGTTATTACAGGTATATATATTTACATTTATTTGAATACAATTATTTATTAAAAAAATTGTTTTATATAATTACTATTTTGGATTTATCAAATATCAATTTATGTTTTAAAAATCACATTTTGTTACATGCATTTGTCAAATACCAATTTCGAGTTTAGATCTACATATTCTTCCACCGTTGTACTATTCCAGGACTTCAAGACTTCTACTTTCAAACATGTATATGTTATTATTTACATTTTTTTAATCTTTATGTTTCTTCCTTAATCCGCTCAATCATTATTTCATCTTTTTTTGAAAACGTGGGTTGACATCCATCCGAGGAAGCTCTCACTTCTCAATCGACAATGTCAGAAACTCACCCATCTATATACTAATCCATTTTTCGTGTTGATTTTTCTTGAATCTAATATCTTTGAGCACGCATAATCGAATGATGATTTCTCATTTTCATTCCATATGCTTTGTCACAACCATCTAAATGACAAAAGGTAGCTTAAACCCTATCATATGACATTTCTTGAATTTTTACAATTATGTTTAATTTAATTTTGTATTTGCGAAATGCTTTGATAAAGTTTTTAAACTTTGTGGGATAAATTCACACATTCTAATTTTACAAGTAGAGAGAATAATATTTTCCATATTAAGATGTCTCTGTCCTAAGACATTCTAATTTTCTTAAAACAATTATCTATTATCATCATCCATGATTGTGCTTAAAGCTAAATCTATGTCCACACAATTCATCATAATCCACATCTATTTTAATGTCATCATCCACATCTAATGTCATCATATTATTGATTCATTAAAAATAGAGAGAAGAATATTTTGAGAAGGTTTAAATGTGCAAAAACCTGAAAACGGAGTTTGAAATTTACAAGTAGAGAGAAGATGGCTCTATCCTAACACATTCCTTTTTTTCTTAAAATAATTATCCATTGTTATCCTTCATCATCATCTATACCCATTCTCATGTCATCATATAATTACAAGTAGAGAGAAGAATATTTTACTATATTATCCATTATCATCATTTAAAAAATTATCCATTATCATCATCCATGATCGTGCTTGAAGCTAAATCTATGTCCACACAATTCATCATAATCCATATCTATTTTAATGTCATCATCCACATATAATGTCATCATATCATTGATTCATTACAAGTAGAGAGAAGATGATTTTGAGAAGTTTTAAATGTGCAGAAACCTGATACAAAGTTCAAATTTTACAAGTAGAGAGAAGATGTCTCTGTCCAAGACCCCTAACACACTCCAATTTTCATAAAAAATTATCCATTATCATCATCCATGATCATTTTTGAAGCTAAATCTACATCCACACAATTCATCATCATCCATATCTATTTTAATGTCATCATATCATTGATTCATTACGAGTAGAGAGAAGAAGATTTTGAGAATTTTTAAATGTGCAAAACCTGATACTGAGTTTGAATTTTACAAGTATAGAGAAGATGTTTATGTTCTAATACATTAAAAATTTCTTAAAACAATTATCCATTATCATAATTCACCATCATCTATATCCATTCTCATGTCATCATATCATTACAAGTAGAGAGAATAATATTTTGAGAAGGTTTAAATATGAAGAAACCCGAGATAGAGTTCTATTTTATAATTAGAGAGAAGAATATTTTACTATATTAAGATGTCTCTATCCTAAGACATTCCAAATTTTCTTAACACAATTATCCATTATCATCATCCATGATCGTGCTTGAAGCTAAATCTATGTCAACACAATTCATCATAATCCATATCTATTTTAATGTCATCATCCACATATAATGTCATCATATCATTGATTCATTAAAAGTAGAGAGAAGAAGATTTTGAGAACTTTTAAATGTGCGAAACTCGTCTACAGAGTTCAAATTTTACAATTATAGAGAAGATGTCTATGTCATAACACATTTCAATTTTTCTTGAAACAATTATCCATTATCATCATTTATCATCATCTATATCCATTCTCACGTTTTCATATCATTTCAAGTAGAGAGAAGAATATTTTGAGAATGTTTAAATACGAAGAAACTTGATACAAAATTCTAATTTTACAAGTAGAGAGAATAATATTTTACTGTATTAAGATGTCTCTGTCCTAACACATTCCAATTTTTCTTAAAACAATTATCTATTATCATCATTCATCATCATCTATATCCATTCTAATGTCATCATATCATTACAAGTAGAGACAAGAATATTTTGAGAAGGTTTAAATGTCTCTTTCGTACCACATTCAAATTTTTCTTAAAATAGTTATCCATTATCATCATCCAGCTTTCCTTGATCATGCTTGAAGCTAAATCTATGTCCACATATAATTCATCATAATCCTTGTCTATTTTAATGTCATCATCCACATCTAATGCAATCATCATTACAAGTAGAGATAATATTATGAGAAGGTTTAAATGTGAAGAAACCTAATACATAGTTTGAATTTTACAAGTAGAAAGAATAAGATTTAACTCTATTGGTATTAAGATATCTCTGTCATACCAAATTCCAAATTTTCTTAAATCAACTAATTAACCATTATCATAACGCCATCACATTCAAATCAAACATAAACACCATATACAATATATAAATTATATATATAATATATAACAAGTTATAAAAATATAGATTATAAAGTATTTCAAATTTTCAAATATAAAGTTTCAATTTTTCAACCCTTAATCATGAAATTTATCAATAGAAAAACTGGCATCTTTTGTACCCCTTTACCCAATGGTTTCCCTTCCTATACTTCTTTCCCCAATAGCTTCCCCTCCTATACCCTTTCCCCAATGACTTGAATATTCCCGAACTAATCATATCTTCCACATTACTATTTAGATTCTTTACGATTCTTTGTTCTTCCTTTTCGCATCTCCATGGGATAGCAAACTAATATCTCTAACTACCTTAGTTTTGAATAAAATTTCAAGGTCGCATCATTTATCTTTAATTATTCACTTTAGAATATTGTTTTTTTGTTAACTAAAACAATATTGTCTTTCAAATTCATTTATGCGTATAAAATTTTCTTCATGGTTTTTAAGTGAACTTGAAACACCTTTGCTTGACTCTTCAAATTTTCATATTTCAGCTGCACAAAAAAAGTGATCTCAATTAAACATATTACTAAAATAAAAAAATTCAAATTAACAAAAAATCTTGTTTCAAAGTGATAATACTTATGACTACTCTATCTCTCTCGACATTTGCAATTTCCACTAGATCCTTATCCTTAGACCATTTGTTAAAATATGCCTAAGCTTCAGATTACTAATACTTTTTAATTTTTTTAATGCTTTATCTAAAATATCATCTTTAAAATTGTTGTTATATGTGACATTCCCACTTATTGCTTGGGTAATTAAGGCATCCATCTTCGTAGGTTGATTCTAAACTGCAACGTATAAACTATCCCTTTGCCAATACTTTTCAAAATGACTTATTATCTCATTGATTAGTAATTCTCCCCTTCTCTCCCATTCTATGAGCTGGTGATGTGAGGTACAATAAAATCTTGGACATGGGATTGATAATCATAACCAATCAAGTTCTCTACAGGAAATGGTACCAAATTTCCACCATCTTTATCTGAAGAAGATGATGTTGTTGGAGAGGTATGGGGGCTTTCAGGTTGGTGATCGTCTGCTACCTCTTTTTACCTTTGGGTGGCCTAATCCTATTTTTGATAAAATAAATCAATATTCAAATATTGAAATTGAAATTGAAATGGAAAGAAAGTTGAAAAATTACATTGAAATATAAGTATATCACGCCTTGAATCATCTCACATGTATTGAAAAATCCTATTGGTTCATTTCTATCAATGCCCAAGTAATCTTCATCTAAAGTTATATTATTTAAAACGATATGCCGGTTGCGTTGGGTAAGCTCTTGAGAGAGAGGGTTGGATTTTGAAGCGAGGAGGTAATTTTAGTGTCCCACTTTAGGGGCTAGAGGAATTGGCATGCATTTACCAATGTTCTTTTTCCCGAACCTTTGGTTGGATTTTGAATCATAATGGTGGAGGAGGTGGAGGTGTCGCTTTTTTTATAGACAGAAAAGGACTGAAATGTACCAAAAATTCCAATAAAAATAAACAAAATCATTACTAAATCATATGAAAAACATTAAACTATGCAAAAACTACAAAATTATATGAAAAACTATTCAAAAATTATACTAAAGCAATAAAATCATACCTTGTTATTGAGAGATAACCTGTCACGGTACTTAAGGTGGCCGTGTTAGAGTAGTAATTGGTTGTGTTTGAGTTGTGTGTGGTTGGGATTGTTGAGAAGAGAAAATTGCATGTGATTGAATTGAGTGAGTTGGCGAAGATGGTTGAGAAGCACGAGTATTGTCCAAAGTCCCTACAAGTGTAGAAACAATCGATTGCATGTCAATTCAATATGGTAAATGGTAAATTGAAAATTGAAAATGTTAATTTGTAATTACGTCTCTGGCATTTGACTAATTTAAACGCTTGGTGGTTTGGAGATGAGTGAACTTCCATTTCAAATTACTAATTTGTCGATGCCTCATCATGTTATTGGCCTCTTCCTCTTGATGCCATTTTTTTGTGGAAGGGCCTCCAAAATATTCTCTTTAAACGGTCGATATTTAATCAGATTCCGAAGAATATAATGTTAGTCGCATAAAGATTCAATCGAATTACATAATCAAGAAAATAACCATACTAAAGTCTAATGTCGAAATCTAAACTATATACATGTTCTTCAAATGGAATTGACAATTTTTTCATTGTCTCATCTATGCAAGTAGGAATTGGTTTGTCTTTTAAATTAAAAATAGCCTTGTAATAAAGGCGAGGAGATAGTTTGAGGAGTGAATAACTAGTTTTTAAAAAGCGATGCATTTGTAATGTCATGCTTTTATTTCATTGGATAAAAGGTGTAGCAATCAAATTTTAGCTTTACGATAGTTGTAAGAATGTATGCATATCCCAATTTGGTATATCCATTTATTGACCCTATAAAACAATTAAGGCTTGAAAGAAAGAAATCATGGTAGCGAAATTGGTGTGCGATTCCTTACATATCCATACCTCATCTAGATTTATTGACATGAGATGAAAAAATTATTGAAATTAATATCAATTTGAATTGTATCAAATTTTTTTAGAAAATATCAAATGAAAAATGAAAACAGATTACACGTCTGATCGACATGGAAACCAAAGTAGATTCTAGTTAATTCTTATGATTTTTGATGAGGGTTGCTTTCCTTTTTACTATGGGGGATTTTTATATGGAAGGCACATCAACCGATGGATATCAATTTGGATTGACAACGAATCAAAACATATGACCGTCGTACATAGTAATAGTAAAATTACCATCCTCTGTATTGTATGAGGAGAGAAGGTAATTTAGAATGTCATGATCAATCTCAAACTGGGGCATCTTAATGAGCCCATCAAAATCACATGCATCTAGCAAATCCTTGTATTTTGTATTCATTTGTAAAACTGTCTGAATGTGGGGGCACAACAAGTTATTATCTTTGTATCTTTCCCTTGGATAGGGCTTGTGGGTTGACTAGATTTTCCATTTGATCTTGGTCTTGAGCTTGGGCTACACTTGTAGTTGCCATTGTACTTGAGTTTGATTGGAGAAGATTGATTGTACTTGTGCTTGATTAAAGTAGCTTGATTATACCTAAGTGTGATTGACGTGTGACAATAACCCTTCGTCCCCACGTCAACAAATTTTGTTCATGCGTGATAGCGAGGGTCATTATCACATGTCAACTATGCATCAATAATGACCAATATCTGTTTTCTTTGTCTGCAAATTTTTTTACCTCAAGACGCTCACTCTCACTCAAATAATAGTAGGAAAAATTTCATTCTCAAAAATTGGAAAATTCACCTTTACACAAAAGTGGTTCGGGTATATTCACCGAGGATTTTTCGCCTCCATTTTTCCAAAGGCATCTTAAAATGAACCACTGCTTTTATATTTTTACAAGATCAAATAGATCAACATGCAAATCTAGAACTTATTTATGCTTATAGATAATATTAAGAATCATCTCAAACACTTATAACATTAAATGTGTTCATTTTGTTTAACTATAATTATATTATTGTTTAAGTTATAATTACATTGTCTTAAAAATATTTTGTTAGCAATCTATAAAATTCATTTGTATTTCATAATACTAACACTAACCTTAAAACACAAGATATAGTATCATCATTAACATTCTTAATTTGAGAGGGTTATTATAATTCAAGTACGATATATTATTAGTACAATTTCTTTTAAAAAACAACATAATAATAAAATTATGAAAAATAATAATAATTGAAACTAATAATATAATGGCATAAACATGTTTGTGCACTCATCTCTTGAATCACACAACTTGGTTCATAAAATTTTAAATTAGGACAACCAAATAATATTCAATAATATGAATTGTTCATAATTATCTCTCTTAATTAATTTGAACAAATATAATTTTGGTATATTTATATTTTTTTCCTAAAATAAGTAAGAAAGAGTCCGAGAGATTTTAAGAAATTTATTATTAATGTTCTTGTTAAAAAAATATAAATACAAATATTAAGGTCATATTAGTGTGAATTACAAAATTTAATTACATAAATGAAAATGTGTGGAAACCCGTTGTGTTTTTCAACATGCTAAAAACACCGTGTTTTTTTCAACATATTGAAAAATACACTATGTTTTCAACAAGATGAAAAACACAAAGGTTTTCCACATGTTAATTACTAAATATTAATTACATCAGTCAAAAAATGTGGAAAACCATTGTGTTTTTCAATGTGTTGAAAACCACAGTGTGTTTTTCAACGTGTTGAAAACCACGTGTGTTTTTCAACGTGTTGAAAAACAAAACTGAAGTTTTTAACAAGATGAAAAACACAGAGGTTTTCATTATGTTTTGACTTATGGAATTAATTATTATTTTATTAATTAAATAATTATCCATAATAAATCAATATTTAAATTGTTGGAAAAAATGACAAGCATTATATTATTAGTGTCAATTAGCAACTAACTAAACTTACTTTATTATCATACTTAGGTCACAATCCATTATTTTCGTATCGATGTTAATTACTAAATCTTAATTACATCACTCAAAAATGTGGAGAATCATTATGTTTTTCATTTTGACATTTCAAACATGGACTCTTTGCTTTAGTGTTCATTTTATCATGTAGTGTTAATTTATTTTTGTGACCTCTAAATGTTTATGAATTGTCTCTATAAATTATATTATGTTCTTTTATCAATTCTCTATAACATTACCATTTTAGAAGCAAGACAAAGCTTAGTTAGATGTTTTACTATGAAACCTTAGAAAGAATGAGGACAAAGCTTACTGACCCTATGAGATTAGTGAAAATAACATACTAAGTGATGATAAATGTTGTTAAGAGTTAGATGCTTATAGTGATAATCTTAAGGACCATGATAAAGTAATGATAATTTCCTAAAGATGATTGGTGAAATCGACTTCCTAATTAATGGGGGCAAGAAAATTAGTGATTTGTCACAACATTGGGGGTGGATGATTCTCATTTTCATCCTTAAAAAAATCTATTGATGGCATCAAACAATTTTTTTCCCTCTTATGTAGGTCAATTGGGTTACATCCTCAAGTTAGCATCAAAAGTTAGCTAGAAAGGGATTTTGGTTATGGAGGTATCTCTTGACTCAACATTGGTGTATTGGGTTCCCCATTTAGAAGTTGACAATGTTAGCATGTGGTCCTAATAGGTGATGTCATTGATGTAAACCCAAATTAATTACAAATTTATTGTTGTATGATTATTTCATGATTTTGTTTATAGTGCTAACATATTGGTTCATATATGTATTATCTACTACTGATGGGATTCACTATGGTGTGCTTACCCAATAAGCTTATACAGCTGCATATGAGGTATAGCTTGAAAGTGTGAGATTCTTGAAACTTGGGAATCATGTTGACATGATCAATATCATTTTTTGAGATTTCTTGAGCACTCACAGTAGTGGCATAGTATGGGTGCAATTGGATCACTTTATTACATGTGTTAATTAAGAGCAAGTATGATTGCTTGGAGGTGTGACAAGGTGGTTTAGAGCCATATGAGCTCATGGAAGCATGAATTTAGGTTTATAATTACATATGTAGTATTTTTGGGTCATTTTCAGAGGTTTTATGTTCATTTACTTTTTTTTGATTGACCTAGTTCCTACTTATGAGAATCTAACATGCAAGATAGGTAAGTATTAGTGATTGGAGATATTGGGATATGAAATTCACATTAAAATGATTGGATATGTCATAGGGATGATTCATTGTTCTCTAAGAAAAATTTTATGTTTCCAAGATGTGTATTGTTCTAGATATGACATGACTTATGCGAGACGGGGTGAAAATTAAGTTAAATTCCAGCTTGAAGTTGAACTTCAGATGCTCATTGTGAATTATGTGCTTTGCATGGGACCTTGTGGATTTTAGGGATATTTATATGGTGATTATATAAGGTTTCAAAAAATAATCAGGTCAATTGATCATCACATTTTTATGAACGAATGTTAAGAAGATAAAGTGGTCTAAAACCCTAAATTAAACCCTAGCTAGGACCGAGTTACAAATGAAGAAGTATATTGAGCCAATTCTGATTGATTCATAAAAAGTGATGATTGTATGTTGTATATAACTATGTAATATTTATATAAATGTGGTTGAGGTCATGGTGATGAGTGGGACCCACCTATAAATAGTAGTTTAGGAAATAAGGCTTTAAGACAAGATGGTCCAAAGGAGTAGAATGAAAAATTGATTTTGAATGTTGAATGGGAGTTTATATTTATTTCCATGAATTTTAAGAGAAATATCATGTAGGAACATAGTGTTTTTAGGTCCATACAGGTTGGTTTGGTCAAAGGGTAGATTTGGGATCTCAAATAGCGAGTGCTCGATAAGCGAGCATAACTTGAGCTACGGGTATATTTTTGAAGTGATTAAAGCTATTTTGGAAAGAGGATTCAGATATATTTCCAAATATATGTATTTTTATTAATTATTATTTCATTTTATAAGGTCCCCAAGGCATTATTTGGACATAAATAGTTTTAGCGATTCAAGATAGGATGTGTTTTGATGGAAGTTTTATATTATTTAAAGCATGATATTTATTAGGAGATACTTCCTATTACCTTTAATGTGAATAGGAATGAATTTTTAATCAAATGAATCTATTTTAAATTATGTAATGTTTTATAAATAATTTTATGAGCTAACCTTTGGAAAATGTCTTTTTGGCAAGTTGATCTCGTAAAGGTAAATGTTGATGTGGTTTGAAGAGATGAATATTTATTGAATTCTAACTTTCTTATAAGTGTTATAAAGGTTATTAAATTTCCATTTAGTGGTCACATGGAATGGTTTTATTTAGTATAAGTGATTTTTGGCATTATGAAGTTTACGGGAGTCTTTGAAGGGTGCAAAAACAATAGTTTTGAGAAATACAAAGAGCATTGGGCCCATTAAATGAAATAATTTGATTGGTTGATATTAATTGTGACAATTTATGATTTTTAAATGTTAATTTAAAAAAATTTGGTGATTCATGGGTCATTACTAAGTATTTTTTGAAATAAGGGCATTTTTATCTTTGTGCCCATGGGGTTTTAAGCCATTTTTGCACATGAAATGCTAATTTAAGCTAGGCTGACCTACTTAGGTCACTTGTGGATGTTATTATTTTAATTTATAATGTTTCTATGATGCATGGGTTGAGCTAAAGGAGGTAAAATGTTTGATTTTTAATTTGATCCTTGGAGAGGCTATAAAAGTGAAGTTATGGGCATATTGTTTCTAGCTTTTGAAACCCCTTTTATCTTCTTTTGAATAACCATTTTGATGCAAATAAAAACCTGTGGGCCTAGCCAAAAACATCTGGAATCTCATTCCAGGGTATATGTTAGTTGAGTTTTCATGAGAAGAATTTGAGCAAGTGCAAAGTTGGTGTTGTTTCTTTGAGAGTGAGTTGGAGAAGGAGGGAAAATTTGGATGCTTGTGTTTGAATTCTATCTTCATAGCATGTTGATGTAATTTTCATGTTTTTAAGGTTTCTTCATATTTGATATTGAGTTGTAATAACTTTTGAAGAAGTATATCTTCTTAAATATTCATGTGACTACATTTTTCATCTTGATACATCTTTATTGCATCTTGGTTAGCTATGTTTAATGCATTACTCTTGTGATATGATTTGAATATTTATATAAGTGTGTGGATATGATTTCAATATCAATATAAGTGGATTTATATGTTTATCATTTTGGTTATTGCATTGTGTATCTTTCATTGAGAATACTATATGCTTTGATGAGATCTACTTGAGATTGTGTGGTTAGGGTTTGAAGCACAAGTGTAAATTTTTATTGGGGACTGATTCACCCCCCTTCTGATTCCTTGTCACCTCTAATAATTGGTATCATAGTAGGCCCTTGGAAGTAACCTAACAAGATAGAGGGATATCTTGGAGGAAAAATATGGGGATCCTATTTCCCCATGAGAGGGTGTGAACTTTAGCTATAGAAATTGGTTGGAATTTAGAGGAAGGACTCAAGATATTTAAGACTCAATTTGAATAATCTCAAGCTAAATTGAAGATCTAGAGAGAAGAATGTCTCAAGCTTGAGGATGAGAAAGAGGAACTCAAGAAATATCTATCTGCCATGACAATAAGGCTATCATCTTTTCATGAGAGTTCAAAAATATGAATAAGATGTTATGGAATAAAAAGGCTTATGTTGACAGAAATTCCTAGGCTTCAATGAGGATTCATCGATAAGAATGAAGAAGAATCAAGTCAAGGCTCAAATGCAAGAAAGTAGCTAAGCAAGGGAGAGAGTTCAAGGCTTCCACCTCATATAAGATCACCTATCGGAAACCAAATGCATATAGGTATGGTGTTTTTCATGGAAATTGTTACAAATGTGGTACTTATAGACATAGAGATAGTTTTTTTAGTCCTAAGGTTGAAAATAAGGATGATGGAAAAGGAAAGGAACATTGTGAAGGAAAGAAGGAAGAGGAATGTCAAGATAAGAGGGAGAAAAAATTAGGTCAAAGATATGGAGTTAAATGTTATCATTGTCATGAGAGAGGACATCTTGCAAAGTATTGCAAAAATGGGCCATCAAATATAAGAAGGTATGTAAGAAAGTTCAATGTTTATTTCTACGCTTGCAATGAATATGGACATAGGGATTTTGAGTGCAAAGAGAGGCAAGTGGAATGCTTTAAGTGCCACAATATAGGGCACATGGTAAGGTTTTTGATGCAGGTAATTTTAATAAAGATACTCAAAGACCCAAGCCACAAGCTCAAGTATACAAAAAGAAGGAAAAATCTAGTTAAATTGGTCAAGATGTTTCCACTATTTTGACTGAGAAAAAGGATGAAACTCTGTGAAAAAAATTGAATCACAAAATGAGGAATCATTCAAGGTGCAAGAAGATGGTTTGAGACCTACTTAGGTCTCTCATCAAGCTCCGCTATTGTGATACATGCCTCTATTATGCTTCATAGAGGTGTAGAGGAGAAAATGAAGCTTTGGAGTGAGGAGGAGTTGTATTTTTCAAGTGTGTGTCTTCTTCATGATGTTGAGGTATTCCATTACAAGTCATTAAGCATGTTCATGATTTCATTATTAGATAATCATGTTGGGTTTGTCATGTGTCATGTCTTTTAGTTCTTCAAAGCATGGAAGGAGTGATGCTATCTTGACTTACTAGAGTTGTGTGTCGATATTTTCATGAGTTGTATTGGTCTATTTCATGGCTAAAAATATTAATATATGGTCTTTGAAGTGTGTCCCTAAGGGGGAGTTGTGTCCTCAAGAAAAATTCTAGGTCCATGGTGTGTTAATGCCTTGAGGGATGTCAAATGTTTCTTAAGATCATTATATGAGTTTGGTTAAGTTTGTGATGTAATATCTTAGTGGTCTGGTCACAAAAATATGTTCTCCTAATGTATAATGTGGAAATTTTTGTATATATTAATCTCTACAAGTCTAAGAGTGTGTCAAATATGATATTTGTCATCAATTGCATCTTCATAGGTCTGTGCTTGCCCATTTTATGTCTGATATTAAGGTCTCATCATAGAAAATGTAAATTTTGACCTAATATCATAACCTTATTGCTGCAAGAATATCATATTGCCTAGAACACACAAAAACAAGTTTGTTACAAGTATATGACATAAAGGTGTGTATAGTTCTCTTTGTCCAAGAGTTATCAAAATGTTACAAGGTGTCAATGTAAAGTCTCAAGTGATAGAAACTTGTTTCCAAGAATATGAATTCATGTAAGTGTCGAAGAACAACCTTATGGTCATCACACAATGTGATTGATTGTGTTACATTACTTGCAAGCATAAAATTTTCAAAATTAAGTTTTTATTCACGAATGTATCACTTCCACCAAGAGAGCCATGAATATTGAATATCCCATTCTCAAGGGGATTTAATGTGTAATTATATTTCATTCTCAAGGTCCATTAGTTGTTAGGATTCTTTATAAAATTTTGACACTCCCTAAACTGATGTGACCATTCTATATTGAGTCTTTCATGTCTTAGTTGTCAAAGAGTGAAGTATCAAGGGAAAAATGTAAGTGAAGGTACATGATTGATGAGCTAAAATGCTATCTATACTTTGGTGAAGTGATGACTATATGACGATAAATTTTCATCTACAAAGGGTTTTTCTTTTTGTATGAGCATCAAAATCCATAATAAGTCCCCTTGAAGGTAGAATCTAGGTCTATGTCCTATGTAGAATAAAGCGAGAACAAGTTCTTTGTTACTTAAGGAATAGATAAGTTTAAAACAGGCATACCTCTTCTCTAAGGCTTAGGATGGAATTTTATCCTTGAAAGAGTGGGTTAGAATCTTGATGATCATCAAGTAAAATGAAAGGTGTTTGAAAGTTCGAGCTATAGGATTCTAAGTAACTCAATCAGGAGCCTCGACTACTATAAATTTCTTGGATCTAGTGTTGATCGGTATGAAGTATCTTTTTGGCATGATTAAAGTCTATTCACGAGAATGTGGACAAGCTTTGTTGACAGATTGAGTATCAAGTTATTTTCATCGGGGATCCGGACTTGAAAGTTGATCTACAAATCATGCTAGTATGGTGAATAGGACCATGTGCATCTACAAGTAGTCATAGACCTATATAATGTGGTGAGAGGGATATTCAAGTATGATTTATGGTTTCTTTAGTGAATGGATGAGATTGACCTCCACAAGTACAAAGACCAAAAAATATATAAGATGACAATGTCACAATGCTCTGTGTGATCTTGCAATTAAGGTCCTGTCGTGTGTCCTAATTTTTATACTTGCTTTATAGGTATCCGAATATGATGTCTACTGGAAGAAGTTTATTAAGTGGTCAAAAGGATTATATATCTCTAAGTCCAATCTTAAAGAAGGTTGATTACGTTTTAAATTTCATCACCCTAATGTTTTCTCCTTAAAGCTTCATGAGGTGGTGATTCTAGCATCGTGTATCTTAAGGAACCTTGAAGTCATTTATTCACTTAAAAATTATGCTATTGATGTTTCTTAGTCTAATATGTCATAAGGAAAGGAATTCGATACAAAGAGCGGTGATCACATAATCATGTAGCTAGAGAATGCTATCTACAAATCGGAGGTATGATAGTTCATTATGAAGCTTCATAGGTCAGTTCATTGAATGTGTAAATGTATGAGAATCATGATGCATATGAGTTTCAGTAAGACTTATAAATGTATTCCATCTCATGCTATCACAATGGGATCTCATTCATAACTTGAAGTCTTGATCAAGGTCTTGCAAAGGATGTCTCGGTAAAATTAAAAGGTTAAGAGCTAGTGTAAGCTCTTGTCAACACCAATTTGGCACTCGATAATATTTCACGGGAACTCCTCGTGCTATTATTATTTCAGTAATGCACAACTTTTGTTTTGCTTTGGTAGTAATCTCGAAACACAATAGCGGACATAACACAATAATACCATAGACATGACATAAAATAATGATGACAAATCTGAAATACAAATGTAAAATATATTATTAACATGAAATTTTTACAATATCACCCATGAATTACTCCAAGTGTTACCAACTGCACTTGTTTTCCAACAATATTTATGGGAGAAAATTCACAATTACTCATCTTTATGGCCTCCTTAACACACCTTCACAATAAATCCTTTATTCATAAAAAAATTATTACAACTTTATTCCATGATAAATGAGAGGGATCGCCTCTCTATTTATAGAAATTCAGGTTTATCCAACCTACCTCTAGGAAATATCTTCTGGTTAATCATATTCCATGCCTAAAATCTTACCTTTACAAGAAGGATTATCTTTTAAGATAAGATATACCTTATCATTTCACATGGGTTCCACCTTTATAGATATTACACAAATTTAATATACAAAATATTTATGACATCACTCCTTGTCATTATTAAAAATATAATATTTCTAATTCTAAATCATGTAGACCCTACTTATCCATTTACCCCGACTTTTACATTTTAACATTACCATAACACTTACAAAAATATTTACTTTTTACCACAACATTCATATTATACTTTAACTATTACCATATTGTACATTATTCATGGCGTTGTATTGGCAATGTTGTTATCTTCTACTGATGGTACTACTAGTTATACTTAAGAACATCCTATTCCCAATATATACATTAAGGAAATAGAAATCATGGAGGAAAATTTTAGTTTCGACATCTTCCCCCTCCCTAGCTTCTACTCCGTTCTCGAAGTAGACTAGTATGCACATTTTGAAGTTGGTGCATGGAAAATATTTAACTTTCCATTGTTGAATCATTTCGTAATGCAATCGATATGTACCATTTTTCATGCACAACTACTATTTTGTAGGACCCCATCCATTTGGGAAGAATTTATTTATGCCTCTTTTTTTGTATTGAGAATCATATATTAGGACCAATTCATTGGAGAGGGATCTTTTGATCAAAGTACTCCTACTTCATTTTATTCTTATAGCTTGTATCCTTTGTTTTTACCTCATTTCCTTGAGAAAATGAAGATGTACCATCCTTTCCTTTACCAAATCACTTGCATCCATCCTTTCATTTTTCATAACTCTCACATTGGGAATATCAAACTCAATAGGAAGAATGGATCAATGTCATAAGCCAACCGAAATGGGAGTATCATGTTACTGAATTTGATGTTGCTCTATATTCCCACAATGTTGCATGAATCCTTTTATCCCACTTATGTACCTATAAAAATGCATCTTTTTCTAGGATTTGACACAATACATAATTAATTCACTCCACCTATCTATTTTTTCTTAGCTTATAAGTTGTTGCCTTCTGTGCTTAATAGAGAACTTGTTTACTAGGGCTTCTACTACCTCATTAATGAAGTGGCTTCCTTGATCTGTTACAAATTATATTGGAAAACCAAATCAGGTGACAATGTGTTCATACACGAACCTTTCCACTTCATCCATGGAATTTGTTTTCAAGGGCCTAGCTTCAACCCACTTGGTTAAATAATTTGTGGCAAATACAATATACTTATTTTGGTGAGGGGTAGTTGGAAGTGGACCTACAATATATATTCCCCACTTTTAAAAGGGACCAAGTGGAAGTATAGGGCATAATGGAGTAGATGAATTCTTGTGGTTCCCATGTGTTTGAAAACTATCACATATCTTACAATAATTATAACAATATCTAAAAAGAGTGGGCTAGTGATAACCTACATCCAATATCCTTCTTGTTGTGAGTTTTCCAGAGAAGTGTCCTCCACATGTACCATTGTGGAATTCTCCAATTAGCTCCTTTCCTTGATCACGTCCAACTACCCTCTTTTACTATCCATCACACCCTATCCAAAATAATACTCTATGCAGAATAGAATATGGATGAATTGCTTGAGTAATCTTCCTCTTAGTATTTACATTGGCACCACCGGAAACTTTAAATCATTCAAATAATTCTAAATATTTATGTTTTCACAATGGATTGTGTTAAGGGATAACAATGTTGCATATGGAAAATCATCATCATCACACGATGAACCTAAACCATCATAGGTCAAGAGAGTGCATCTGCATTGACATGTTTCTTTTCGCCTATCTATAATATCAAATTCAAGTTCTTGTAGGAAAATTATCCACCTCTGCTATTCTTCCCGATGGGTTAGGCTTATTCACAATTTATTTTAGAGCACGATGATCTTATAACTATAAATTTCTACCCTAGCAAGTAATTTCTAAACTTATTTACAAAAAAATGATAAGCTAGAGCCTCTTTTTCATTCTGATATAATTTACCTCGCACTACTCATTTGTGTTCTCCCAAAATAAAATGAATGATCATTCCCATTTTCATCCTTTTGGCTCTTAGTACTCCCTAGTGCTGCATTTGAAGCATCAGTATACACAATGAATTGCTTACTCTTGTCTGGATTCTTTAAAATGGGAAAAGACACTAAAGCTTCCTTTATTTGTTTAAAAGCTTCATGTGCCTTCTTTCCTGGTTCATAAGTAACATGCTTCTTCAAGAACTAGGTTATTGGATGTGTAATGTTTGTAAAATTATTGATGAACCTTCTATATTAACCCATATGGCCTAAAAATGATCTCAACTTACTTTTATTCATAGGAAATGGTAACTCTTTGATTTTTGTAACTTTATCAGGATCGGTACCAATACCATCTTTGGATATAACATGCCCTAACAAGACGCCTTTAGAAAATATAAAGACACACTTTGTATGGTTTAGTGAGGCTTGCACTTCATCTAACCTTTAAAATGTCATCTCCATCTAGTGCGTAGTCCATTTTGCTTTCAGTAGATGCAAAAATCATCCAGGAATACTTTGATGAAGCTTCCAATGTAGGGTTCAAACACCCTATTCATCAAGCATTGGAATGTTGCTGGAGCATTATACAACCCAAATGGCATAGCTCTATAAGAAAATGTTCCCCAATGAGTGGTGAACATAGTCTTTAGCTAATATTTCTTTGCTATATGAACTTGTTTGTATCCATTATAACCATCTGTAAAACTATAGCACCTCTGCCAGCTACTTCGTCCAAGATCCGATCTAAGAAAGGAAGAGGGTATTGATATTTCTTTGTTTCCTTGTTAAGATTCTTGTAATCAACACAAATGTGTAGCTTCCCATTATTTTTTTCATTGAGATCACAATAGGAGAAACCCATTCCAAATTCTCCACAACACATATGAATCCTACATTAAGAAACTTATCTATTTCTTCTTTTACAGTCTTGGAAAAATTAGGATTCATTCTATATGGAATTTTCTTTATGTGCTTATCACCATCTACCAACTCAATAGAGCGTTCTACCCGACTTAATTGACACGAGTTCCTTGTAATCAAAAGTGAATAAGTGCATGTACCTTCAAAAGATAAGGAGGTAGGATTTATTCTCACTCTCCATCACAACATCACTAATCTTTATTTTTGGAGATAATCATCAATTTCTTCTTTAGATAATTTTATGGGTTCATGAGTCGGTGTGACTGGAAGGATATCCATGACCAAAACATCAACCTTACTTTCTTCATCTTTTATGTCCACTTCACTAGTATTAGAGTAATCGAGGGATGTCTAATCATCGGTTTCATCACTTGAATCCACAGGTTATGCCTTATGATGTTGAGGATCACATTTATCTTTACCCTCTCTCTACCCACATCCAAGTGTCATGAAGCCTTCATTCCAATAGTTTCTTGCATGAATCCTCCTTAGCCATGGCCTTCCTAATAACATTGGCTATGTAACACAACAGATACCATTATTCATCACCTATAATTCTACCACACATACAACACCCATGACATATATTGCCACATCTGAAAACAACACCCTTTGGTTTAGTTTTTCCTTATTTAATGACCTTAACATAAGTGTTGAGGGCGATCAATTTTTAAACCCAACATATTCATTACTGGAGACTTAGTCATTACATTAAGCTGTAGCACCTCCATCTACTAATACATCATGAATTGAAATTCCATTACATAATACCTCAACTTGTGGAGCATAGGGATCCGCCTTTTCTTCCAAAACAGGGACCTTAACCTCCTTCCTTCGTTGAGAATTGAGTCCACTTCGTAGCTATTTCCTCTTATCGGAATACATAGCAATAAGTTGACCATATGTAATATTTATAGGTCTTTGGGAAAAATATTCTAAGATGGAGTATGGTCTTTTCCCTGTGAAATCAAAAAATCTTGCACACCCAACTTTCTTCTCTTATGTTTCTTACGATTCTCTCCTTTCATCATCTTAGGATCATTTCCATCTTGGCTATCTTTTTCTTGATTTATTTTTTTATAAACACATCGATTCATTATTTATACTCCTATCTACTACATCAAAAGAATTCACAGTGATTTTCATTTATCATTATCTCTTGTACTAGATGTATAAGCTCTATTTGGACAATTATACTTATAATGACCATTTTTATAAAAAAACATAACATACAACTTCGATATATTTATTTTTGGACCTCTATCTCCTCCCCGGAACTAAATTCATTTCCTTGAAGAAGATTAATAGTTAACTGGACCATCTTCCTAAAGATATCTTCATGCTTAGTAGATGTACTAGGGGAAGATTTGTGCTCACCGAGAGTGGTTTTGGCTTCTGGAAAAAATGTGTTGGTGTAGGCTCTGCCTTAGCAATAATTTCTTTGGGATCCTCTTCCATGATTTATTATTTCCTTCTTACAATCTCCTTTTCTTGTTTGAGGGTCATTAGGTGGTCATACTTCACTCATTTTCTAATATCTCGGCTTCATCCCAAGAATGAAGTGCTTATAGAGGATATTATCCATGTCATTCATCAACCCATCCGCTAATCATTCCTTTTAGATCGAGCATCGATCTTACTCCTTATCTCTAAAACACGAGCATAATAATCCCTTATCTTCTCTTTCTCTCCTTGGACTAGATTTGTGATCTTGATAATGAGATCTCGATATTTTTGTTGTTCACCAAATTCTTCAAGAAAAATTTTAGTTAATAAATCCCATGATTTTCTAACATTATCACCTAGTGTTTCAAACCATATAAGGGCTAAACAATCCAAAAATATAGGAAAAATTCAATCCATTATTCCTTCTTATGAGGCCATTATAAATGCAAGATCGTTTAAATTCTTGAATGAAAGAGGGAGCATATTAATTAGATTGGGCTTAAAAGTAGGAATATTTCCCATTTTCAAAAGTAACCACGGTGAAATACCAACCCACAAGTATAATTAGCAAGACTTATGTGCACAAATAATTGTAATCTCTACAATAGAAAGTGACTTTACACCTTTCTACGATAAAATAGGAATGACCACGGTAAACTTATATTTCCTATGGTAAAACTTGACTTACCATCGTAAATACTATTCATGGTAAAAGTGAAGTTCTTGTGGTAAATACTATTCACGATAAAAGTAACTTTCTTGTGGTAAATACTATTCATGGTAAAAAGTGATTTTAATGTGGTAAATACTATGCATGGTAAAAAAGTGACTTTATCATGGTAACTACTATGCTGCAGTAAAAACAAGGTTACCCTCCAAATGATTTATGACTAAGTGGGAATATCTCTCCAAAAAATATACTAATGAGGAATGGTCCCGCAAGAATGGAACCAAAATGTCAACACCAATCTGCCACTCGATAATATTTCACCGAGAAATCATTGTGCTTTATGATTATTTCAGTAATGCACAACTTTTGGTTTGGTGGTAGTAATCTAGAAACACAATAGCAAACATAACACAAGAATACCATAGACTATGACATAAAAGAATGATGAAAAATCTGAAATACAAATATAAAATATATTATTAACATGAAATTGTTACAATCTCACCCATGAATTACTCCAAGTGTTACCAACTCCACTTGTTTTCCAACAATAGTTATGGGAAAAACTTCACAATTACTCATCTTGATGGCTTCATTAACACACCTTCACAATAAATCCTTTATTCATAAAATAATTATTACAAATTTATTCCATGATAAATGAGAGGGGGTGGCTTCTCTATTTATAGAAATTCAGGTTTATCCACCCTATCTCTAGGAAATCTCTTCCGGCTAATCATATTCCATGCCTAAACTCTTAGCTTTACATGTAGGATTATATTTTAAGATAAGATATACGTTATCATCTCACATGGGTTCCACCTTTATATATATTACACAAATTTAATATACAAAATATTTATGACATCACTCCTTATCATTATTACAAATATAATATTTCTAATTCTAAATCATGTATACCCTACTTATTCATTTACCCTAACTTTGACATGTTAACATTACTGGACCACTTATGACAAATATTTACTTTTTAGCAAAAATTCCTATTGTACTTTGACTATTACCATATCTTTTGTACATTATTGGCGGTGTCGTATTGGTAGTGTCGTTATCTTCTACTAGATGCTACTACTAATTATACTTAAGAACACCCTATTTCCAATATATACATTAAGGAAATAGAAATCATGGAGGAAATTTTAAGTGTCGACAAAGTATCCAAGAACTTGTAACTATGCATGAGGTTTGTGTAATGATGGAAAATAATATAAAATGTTTGAAGGAAATAAATCCCTTAGGAAGCAGAGGACAAGTCGATCTATAACGAGGTATAGAAAACTATGTCTATCTGATCAAAGGTATCTCGAGAGCCTATTACTTCTTAAGGATGTGCAATGTTTTGTCATTAAGGAAAATATTGATAATTATAAATCTCAGTAGATAAAGCTGCTACGAGTGTGTAAAAAGAGTCTTCTCAGTTTGGAAAATGATCAAATAATCCCATTTATGACCTAAAAATGTGCACTCAAGTTAGCCTATAGGGACTAGATGTGTAGGTCATTCCAATGCCTTGAGGATTTACTAAGTGTTTATTTTTTTACTCCAAGGTTATTTACCTATAGGTATGTAGGTGTTGATCGGTGAATAAAATTTTATTCAAGTGAATAGAGTATGCATGATGCACTCAAGACAAGGGGAGCTTGGGAGTATGCCCCTAGAAGGTATTATGAAGTCTCAAATCATATGACGTATGTATAGACAAAAATTACAAGGTATGACTTATATGTGCAATATCTCGAGTTAGTTATGTCTATATAAGATTGAAAGATGCTTTAAGACCTTGCAAACAAGGTCAATATGATCCCTAGCCATAATATGGAGGTAAATGACTCAATTTTGTGCTTGGAAGCTAGGTATAGTGTTCTTAAGATCATGGGAAGTGATAGGTTGTTGAGTCATGAGCTGAGTGTAGATGGGGAGACATTCAAAATTGGTTGAAAATTTTCTAAAAGTAATGTTTAGGGATCTTCGTCCTGGTGAGGTATGAAAACAAGGAAAATGCATTGAAGATCCAAGTTTAAGCATAGACAAGATGGGTTTTGATCAAGAAAATTCCCTTGAGGAGAAAAACAAAGGTAAAAAATAAAACATGTGTGTAGACACTAAAATTAGGTCACGTTCCCCTTTGGTCCCTCAAAAAAATAAACACCATTGAACACATTCACTTAAACATGGCCCCTTCAACCCACTAATATTAATTTAATTAATCTAATTAAATTAATTCATTATCCTCACCATATTTATTATTTAAATATCTTAATTTAGATAATATCCACACATACACCTCACTTAGGCACCTCTTCAAGCCAACTCACCTAAGACCTATTCTTAGTAAGTTGCCATAACTAACTAAGACTTACCCAAACCCTAAAAATCAATGCCTCCATTCCCTCTAACCACACTACCACATGCTTACTAGAATATCCCAGTCTAATCCATGGGTTAACGATACAAGATCCCAAAAATCAAGAGGATCTCCTAGTTTAGTAAACATAGGAAATCTCACCTTGACAGACGCTTGATTACCCTTAAGCTGTTGCCCGTTAAGCGAGACCACCATCGGTCACCTTTTCACCCCCAAAACAACCTTATTTTAGAGGTTGGCAAATGTTAGCACATTCGGAGAGATATCACATCTTTTTTAGAACAAGTTTCAGCGAGAACACGCATGCGCAAGGAAGGAGATCAAGAATTTTCTCTGCATAGCCATCGCACTCACCCCAATGACAAGGATTTGGTCCAACCAAGCAAAAAGAATGCACATGCAGCCCATGCGAAGCTTTCCTATGATTGGTGATTATCAGTAGCCTTCATCTCTTACTAATACCTTCATCCCTCACTCACAAGCATCTAGGACTAGAATCCAAGTAAGTGGAAAATTGTACTCCTCTGGTTCATTTCATTTCATCATTGTATTTTCACCCTTTTGTTCTCTTAGCCACCCACAAACCTCCATTAATAATTTCCCTCCATATACCAATTAAAACCTCGCCAAAGCCCACCCAAACCACCTAATACCTCATTCTGACCAACCAAAGTCCTTTGTGCAATCACAAAGGAGACCCAAAACTCATTCTGTGGCATTCCCAGTTTTCCACAGTAACTAGCACCGGTTACACCCAACCGTTGTCGGTGACCCTTAACCGTAGGCATGGGTATCTGTATTTGCCAATACAGCCCAAAACACCTTGACCTATCCACCTAATTCCACATCACCCTTATTCACCTATTATCTTCCCCGATACCTCATGCATCAGACTGCTGCGAGAGATCTAGAACCAATTACTTGACCTTTGGATCTTATTTTAACTTATCTGTTAGATTAGATCTTTCTTATTATATTTTGGATGAGCTACCCAAATCATTTCAATTATGATATGATTTACTTTATTACCTGCATTAAATTATTTTAAACAATGGTGTGACAACCATCTGTGGAAGTATCACACTTCTCAGATCTAGCATACGCTAGGTAGTTCACTGCACATATTGTTTAACTCTTTCTGGTGGTCTTTCTTTCCATTACAGGTATTTCCTCCTAGCCAAAAGGAAGTTCTCATGATGAGCTGTGGATCAAGGAGTCAACACGCGTGAAACAACCCATCAACCAGACATTTAAACAAGTATTCCTCCTATGCTTATGTTACCATATCTCTGTTTCATCAATATTTCAAAGAAACATCTAAGAATTAGGTGAAACATTTTGGCATGCTGGTGGGACCCATTCGGGGTTCCTTGCATTTTATTCATTCCTAGGAAAAGTTGTGTGCTTGTTTCCCTTAAAAATAGTACACATTAATTTTCTTCCTTGGTAACCTACCTTTTCTTTCTATTTGCTCTAAAAATAAATATTTCTTTTGGTGTACTTAAAAAGAACCATTTCTTCGTGTTTTTCTACATTTTAGTGAAAGAACATCCCTCTTCCTCTTCATCTATTTGTGTCATCCAACTTCACATTTCGATTTGGGCTTAAAATAAGTGCATTGCATTATGATTTATCACATTAGCTCACATTAATTCTAGGTAACCTATACTACTTTGAAGTCATTCCCAATTGATGGTTGACAAACGAATCGTAGAAAGCACATCTCTCTCTACGAGTCTTGCCAAATTACACAAATTCCAAACAATACATATTCTTAAACAACATCTTTCCTAGGAACACTTGTCAACAATCACACTTTGATGTGAGGATTGGTAGGTACTCCCAGATCGATGCTCTATTAGTCTGTGAAGCCTTCCCCCACCATAACATACTGCCTGAAACCTCACCTTTTATATCTCATTCTTCATAGGAAGCCATCCTTACCACAAAAACTCTATTTTTCAGTTCATGTGTCGAGTCCTTAAATAGCATAAGCTAAACAAACATAATAGAAAATGAACTCCTAGGATCACATTTTTCTTAGTCTTTCTGTTGGCTTGCATTTTGAGGTGAGAGGTCACGTTCTTCATTTTTTTCTCCTCACACTCCTCATCATAGTTGGTGTATTTTGACTCTTTCTGAGTGTGCCTAGACCATATTCTCATCATTCTTAGAATTCTGGGTTTGATTCCTCATCATATTTTAATTCACAACCACTTTTCTTTCATCACTATTTCAATTTCATAGTGACCGGTGTCGGTCTAGCGACCGTCATCGGTTACCCTCCCACCATCGTTGGTTATACCCAACTAGTGTCAGGTTCTAGGTCCTTTTGTTAACCTACCCAAAAGGACATTTTATTCATCTTCTTCACTTTTCAAAGTCCCTGTCACTGTTATCATTCCCATTGACCTTTTAAAACTCATCAGGTTTGGCATACCTGTCAGATTTGACCTTATATCTTGTTTTTGACCCACTGTTCACTCTCCACAGTGACCGTGCCATGGTTACTGTGGAGTTTGGCGCATCGGTTGCTTTGTGTCATTTTCCGGCCAAAATTTTGTACCTAATCCACTTTTTACTACCTATTTCACATGTCCTGCTTATTATTCTATGTCATTTACGAGAGAAGCTGCCCAACCTGATCAATACTATTCATATGTTGTTAACCCGAAGACAAGTAAGCGCACTCGTATTCCACACCAGTTGTCAACCACTCCCACCTAGTCCTTCACCACCTTCCATTTTATCACTAGCCATGGATCCCATGCAACCTTTCACTATTGCTACTACGGAGATGAGGAGTTCACACGACTCCTTGACCAAAACCCTATCACCTTGCAGTTTTACCTTTCCCACTCGTCCACTTGAGATGCATAGGGTCGAGTTGATATATGACATGCCCATATCTATCACCTTAACTCTCGCTCCCACTCTTGCATTAGCCTGATCGCTCTGTCTGCCCGCATCTACCTTACCCCAAGTCATTTCACGCTGGGTCTATACCCGCAGTATGATCGTGTACATTACCTTTGCCATTGCACTGTCACATACACCATACCTTCGACAACCACCCAAAACGCAACCTCATCTGCCTCTAATGTCTCGCATATACCCAGCATGTAGCACATTACCACCTTCGATGTCGGTGACTCCTACCCCTTTTTAGAACATGGTCCTTTCCATTCCACAATCGTTAGCCCCCATTTCCACTAGGGTTACCATGACCCTTCCACCCTTGTATACATACTATCAGCAGCCTCATGTTTCATCTATTATTCACTTGAAAGTACGTACCCCTGTTTCATTACCTTCTTCTCAATCAACCTACACGGCACCATATACTTTGGAGTGTTACCCCCATTATATGCCCAAAACCAACCTCTCACGCTAAAAGAGGCACCCATGATCACAACCTACCAACGACTTCATCAAATTGATGTTGCATAAGATGAAAACATTAGAGGCATCGATTTATGGCTCCCATAACACTCTCACCTACGAGGAGATTTGCAATGATCCCATCCACCCATCCATTCCTATTCATCCATACCCTATACATTGGGAGATGCCTAAATTAAACCACTTTAATAGCAAGGAAGACCCATGAACAAAATTTACTTGTCATTCAAACATGGGTGCTACCTAATCGTGCACGATGACGCTTTGCTCTTAAGGACCTTTCCCATGTCTCACGATGGACCTACATTAGATTGGTATAGTGGGTTACCAGACACTCCATATTTTCATTTAATCGGTAGCCTAAGCCTTTTTGGATCACTTCTCCATCAATATCATCAAGAAGGTTACCATGACCAACATATATTTGACGCATTAGTATGAAGACGAATCTATTGTAGATTTTGTCACTCATTTGGTGTAGCCTGATTAATCACTCACCTTCCAACAAACAAACAAGAACTCATCGAGCTCTTCACGCGGGATTTTTCTAGACATATCTCACTGACCTATAGGTTCAAACCTTCCGAACATTTGACAAAACATTCACCATGGCACAAAATTTGGAGATTTGCACCATCGAAGAGAAGAAAATCCAATTACACAATAAGAATTCAATATTCAAATTAAATTATACATCTTCTTCTTCCAAACCAAAAGCAATTATTCAAAAGCTAAGGGCACCACTAATGCGGTGGTACTCAAGGTTGTCGACTCATCCATAAAATTAGGCTACCCCCTCATCTAATCTCTCACCCGTCCAGACTTTTCAATTCAGACGAGAATAGTGGAAATACACCCCAATTGGGGAGCCTTACTCTTCTATCTTACAAAAGCTTATCAAAGTCGGGGCCATCACCCTTCCACCTATAAAACCACACACTATTTTTGACCCTTCTTGCCCCATGCTCACATGGTATAAAGAACATGACTTCTATAACTATCATTGAGTAAAGGGTCATAGTGATGGTAATTACATCACTTTCAAAAACATTATCTAAGAAATGCTTGAGAAAGGCAAGTTAATAGTGGATAATCCTAATGCATCTTCAACCAAAACCTACACATCTTCAAGAAACCATTTCCTAATCATGCCCCTTTGTCTGATCAAATCGGTGAGGCCTCAACTCATGATACCCATACCCACAAGGTCCACGCTATTTTTAGGGATGCACCTGTTACTTACCAATTACCCCATATTCCATCCATAGAGGAGATTCTTGCCGAAATCCTCCTTCCACATCAGAACCAACCTCCCCTGTTCCTTCACCCATAAAGGAACACCTTTCACCTCTTTCCTCCCCTGTGGAGGTGTCTTCCATAACATCGAGATCATTTCACCTTTGGCTTCTCCACTTAGAGAACCGATACCCATAATACTTCTTCACCACGAAGGATACTTATTTACCTCCTCCACCCATAGAGGAGCACCCATTGTCTCCTCCACTTACAAAAGGAGCTCCCATCATCTCCTTCTCCCATCACAGATCTAGTTGAGATACCCTTACCTCTTGGTGAGCATTCTCCATCAGCTACCCAAGACCCTGCAGACCTACTTTTGGCTCTCTTACCCACGGAAGCTAAAGCTAGCCAATTCCCCATCTCTAAGACACATTTTACATGAATTTCCATTAGGTCCTCATCAACTCCACCTGTAGGACATGTCATTCTCATGTTTGGCCAATAACTTAGATTATGTGGATAAGGCCTTACTTTGGGGGTGCCTTTTGCTTCCTGTCTCAATGCAGATACATATGTCACTTGTTGATACCTCCACTATCTACCCAAAAATATTTTGACCAATCAAAATGAACATAACCACCTCTATCAAAACTTCTTCCACGACACCCATCATAGCTCAACACACACCCTTACCTATAACCAAACCTACATCAAAACCTAAACCCACGCCTATAACATCTTCCTCTACTAAACCTATTACCACTTTAGGGGTCACCCCAACCGCCAACCTTACTCATCCATCTATCAAACTGGATTTAGCTACATCCTCCAAAGTCAACACCACACCTACTCTAGCACATACATAGAAGAACCAAACCCATAAAACTCATACCCTGGCTACGCCAATCACACCTACACTGTCTCTCATCCATCTTAGGACCTCAGCTTCCCAACATGGTTAAGAAACCTCCACCCATCAATAAACCAAAAACACAATAGCACATCCCTTCCTCACAAACCTCTAACCTACCCAAGACACGACACAACTTACACCCACACCTGCAACATCTCTACCACCCATACCTCCAATACCCTCTGCAACTTCTTCACTACCCACTACACTTTAGTCTCTGTCCCTCACACCCCCTACACGACCCGCGTCATCTACCTTCACAGCACCTCCATTATCCCCCTGGGTAACTCGCCCTCTTCCCCATCTAGATCTCATGCACCGTATCACCTTTACCTAAGAAGGTGTAACCCAAATAAAAAACTCTGCTACCTCCCAATAAGGTATTCAAACCACCCACACACCCTCTTGCCCATTCATCTACCATACCCCTACTTATACAAACATGACTAACACCCAAGACCACGCTAGCACCCAAAACCATATCTCAACCTATTCCCCCTCCTGTTATGACCATTCCTCAACAATCAGCCACACCTGCACCCAAACCTACATTCACTTCCCATTGCGACCCACTAGCGGGGTCCTATGCCAAAATTTTAACCAACCTCCTTGAGACTTTTATCATCACATTACCACCACTCAGACCTTGACCCCCTCAAACCCAAGCTAAAAGGGTTTGATGACACTAAAATTTTGCCTACCATCATGTGTCAGGGCACGATGTGGAGAAGTCTGCAAGGCCTTGAAAACCATCCTTATCCAGTTGTGTCCTCCTGAAGCCAACTTTGATGATGATGACCTTCTTGATGAGGACCCGCTTCACCGACACCCATTCCTACACTACCCACTCAGCAACCATGACCTCCACCCACACACCTGCTAGAGCCACCTCCAAGATTCAAAATTAACATGGTTCGCATCAGAGAACTTGCCACACCATCACCTAAATTTCGTTACACTCATCTCACTTCACAAGGATTTTCTCCTCCAGTAGGTTTTTCCCATCATGTCATTATACCACTCATCCTACACCTTCTCCATTTAAAAACTCCCTCAAATAAACATGATACACATCACTACACATCCTCGAAGGATAAGGGCAAAGAAAAGGCAATTGAATCAAAAAATCCTATACCCAACATACCGTCTACACCCATACCTAAAATGACTATTCACGGACCCACATACCTATTTTTAATGGAGTCACACATTGCACCATGCTCAAACAATTACACCAATCTCCCATCAAAATCTCCTTATATGACATCATCTAAACCTCGAGAACCCCATCATCAAGCTCTCATGGAGGTTCTTGAATCTATTGAGGTTTTACCCAATGACCCTACACCCGTAGTCTCCATCATCACACCCCATCATGTAGCCTCTCTCACCAAATTGCCACCTTCATCTTCACCCCACCCTATTCACCAAGTAGCCTCCCTTAGCTTCTTAGAGGAAGAGATCGTGCCACACAAAAACGATGACCCGGACCCAGCCCTCTTCATCTCTAGTCCACATCGATGACATACGGTATGATGTGTGATGATTGATGGGGGTGCTAGCATTAACATCATTTCATCCCATACATTCACTCAAATGTGCATACCTGAAAATTGCATGCATAAACATCTGTCATGTTGTGTTCATTCAATGACGCTATCACCTCTACACTAGGCACCATCATCCTCCACATTTACGTGGGCCCCTGTACTATTCCAAAATTATTTTACGTTTTGGAGGGGAATTTCAATATAACTTATTGCTTGGCAGACCCTAGATTCATGTCATGGGTTGTGTTCCTTCCACTTTGCATCATTGTGTAAAGTTTGAGCATGAAGGACATACCTACACTATCCCACTGATCCATCACCTTTTAAAACATGCAACATGCTTTACCAACCCAATGACGTGCTTATACCCATTAAGGCATCTACCTCCATGACCACTACCACTTCACCTACACCTTTGCTTACCAATACAACCACTACCTCAACCGCACATGCCTCCTCCATTCCTACTGCTGCCATAACCTCCATGGCTGAGCCATTAGCCTCCCAATCCTTTAATTCCACCTCTGCATCGACCTCGACACATCATCCATTCCAGCTACTTCCATACCAACCACCGATCCCTTGGAATGTTTTTTTCAACGCCTCACTCTGTGGGAGTATCGCCTATATAGTATCAACACATTTATGGTCCTCCTTACCTTCTTACCATTCTCATCTATGGGGGACTTGATACTACCACTTACACACCCTAACCACCATCATAAACCTACCCATTTTCTCGTTGACTTCAGGTCTCTCACCAATCACCATTTTTCCCACACCTTCCTACACTGATGTGTGTGGAAGGGTTTTGGTTTTGGCTTTTACGAGCAAGGCCTCCATACCGTTATTCCATGTACCACCTGCAAACATAACGACCGTAGTGGTATTGGCTTTTGTGAAACACCTACCAAACAAGTCCACATTTAACCCATCGAGGACATCAACCCTTCTCCACCTTCTTCATCTACTCCACCTTCTTCATCACACCCTTACCAACGAGAGTTGATGGATCCATAATCTATCCCTCATAACTTTTTTTTTCATAAACACCATTTCCTTAGGGCCTCTAACTTATCAACGTGAGGGTGAGGCCTCTTCCTCTCTTCTCTTCCTATATCCTGAAATGATAAATGACGATACACCTTCAATTAATGTTGTTCAATGTCAGGATGATGAATTTATACTCACCTACATTGGTGCGAAAGAATCATATATTCATTAGTCGTTACCCTCTCGAGATGTAAACCATGTTGAATGAATCAACTATTGAGATCAAAATTCATACTCAAGATGACCCACACATCCTAAAGATTGGTCAATATTTAGATGTTGTTGAACAGGAAGCCATCACTTCTTTTCTCAAAGATCATAACCATGCTTTCACTTGGTCTTATGAAGACATGCCTGGTATTGACCCCACCATAGTGGTTCTCAACATCATAACCATTCTTGATGTCAAACCCATCAAATAAAAGCTAAGAAAAATGCACCCTCACATTTCCCTTCTTGTCAAAGAAGATCTTTAGTGCCTTCTTTCCATTTCCTTCATATTACCCATTGATTATCCTCATTGGATTTCTAACATTGTCCCTGTCACTAAGGTGACAGGGGGACTCTACATTTGCATGGACTTCCGTGACCTCAACCTAGCCTACCCGAAAGATGACTTTCCCTTACCCGGTATTGACCAACTAGTTGACCTTATTGCTGGTCACAAGATGCTATCACTCATGGATGGCTTCTCGGTTATAACCAAATCTTTCTTGCCCCAGAAGATCAACACAAGACCTCGTTCATCACCCCTTGGGGACCTTCTCACTGAGTCATGCCTTTTGGGCTTATAAACTCGGTGCCACATATCGAGTGGGCTATGACTTACATCTTCCATGACATCATGCATCGCATATTGGAATATTACGTGGACGATCTCTTGGCCAAATCTAAACACCACTCCGAACACCTTTCCATCCTCAAAACCATTTTTGACCACCTTATTAAATATTATGTCCGCCTTTAGCCTAAGAAGTGTGTCTTCGCGGTTCTCTCAGGAAAGCTCCTAGGATTTATCATTTCACTACGTGGTATAGAAGTTCACCCTACTAAAGTCAAGGCCATTCTCAAAATTCCTCCGCCCACTAACCTTAAACAACTCCGTAGCCTGCAAGGTAAGTTGCAATCTATTCACCGTTTCATTTCACAATTATTTGATCGGTGCCAACCATTTCATCATCTTCTCAAGAAGGATGTATCCTTTAAATGGGATGATGACTGTCACAAAGCTTTTGAGGTCCTCAAACAATACCTTCTCCAACCACACGTAATCATTCCACCTAAAGACAATCAACCTTTTTACCTATACATCTCAACTACCGATCACTCCTTGGGAGACATGCTCGCTCATCATGATGAACAACACAAGGAGCAGGTAGTTTATTACATAAGTCGTACTCTTTTGGACTATGAAACCTGATACACCCATCCCGAAAAACTTTGCTTAGCCTTAGTTTTTGTTTCCACCAAACTCTGTCATTACCTACTCAACCACAAAACCTATGTTGTGACCAACACCGACCCCTTACACTTTATGTATGTCAAACCTTACCAAAATTAGTGTGCCACGTGTTAGCTTGTGCTTTTAGCTAATCTTGACCTCAAATTCATTCAACAAAATTCCATCAAGAGGCCAAGCTATCATCGACCAATTGGCGATGCACCTATTTCTAGGGATCAACCCTAATTTTGAATTTCCAGATGAGTCCATTGCTACCCTTTCCTTGGATGAACCCCCTTACCAAATGAAACTCTTCTTCGATGGTTCCAAGTGTCAACGTGGAGGTGGGGCTGGTGTTATCCTCATTTCTCTTGATGGTGAATTGATGCCTTTGTCTTTCAAACTTGTTTTTGAATGCACAAACAATATCACCGAATACGAAGTACTGTATTTTAGGTCTCCAAGCCACGTATGCCCTAGATGTCAAATCAATCAACATCTTTGGTGATTCTCAATTGGTCATAAACCAAGTCAACGGTATATTCCAATGTTGTAACAAGATACTCCAAAGTATAGACATCATGTGGACATACTTTTGACCACCTTTGACCATTACACCCTTCAACTCATCCCACATTCAACCGAAAAATTTGTAGATACCATGGCCTACTTAGCTTCCCAAATACACGCCACCCTTCCCATTCTAAAATCTTTGTCACCATACAATGACTCCAATCACCTTCTTATTTACCTCATGTTGTTTAATTCATCGAACCATCACCCCTGACCTGAGTGACCTTTGGTATAAACAATACTCACTATCTTTCTCTCTCCATCTTACCTCCTAATCTCACCTGTAACAGACAACGCACTTTCCTTAAAAAGGTCTCTCATTACGTCATCTTGGCGGGCCTCCTCTATAAGCACGGCTTTGATGGTATTCTCTTACAATTCCTCACAAGCTCTAAAATTCCTTAGACCATTAAGGAGTGATGCAGCCTACAATTGTTACTAACACCTAGTCACGTTGGCACATCACTCAGCCTAGGCTGAGCACTCACCCGAAGTGTGCAAAGGTACCAGGTCCCTCTTAATAGTTGCAGTAGTAGAATGGTGGTATGATAAAATAGTAAACATATATTTTAGGAACTAATCCATCCATTCCCCATTTAACTCCAACTAGATCTATAAACGCTAAAGGTAAATCATCATAAAAGTAATAACATGCATTGATAAAACACATCACACACTTTGTTCAGTCAATTTCCTTTATCTATTCATTGAACCAACAATACAACAACTTCATACAATACTAGGCATGCACGCATGGATCTGTTACAATCATCCAGTCACATGTGTTTCCATCCGTTCTCTATGTATGTCTCTATATATCCTTTAAGTAGTTCATTACATATATATAGGGAGGGGAACTAACCCTTCACCACTTAACTCTACTAGAAATAGGTCGCATGCTAATAATACCCACATGCCTTTTACAATTATAGCCATACATGCAAGTATGCTATCTATAGATTGTTGATAGTTAACTGAAGTGATGGATCTATGCTTAACTTATGTCCATGCAAGAGTGAGTTGACATGCCCTTCCAAAATCCCCATGAAGAGTGGCACGCAAATATCGGCATCGCTTTGTGTACTCTGCACACTAATCTCTAAGAATAGACATGATCTCCAAAATCAGCCAAGTCCTTGAGAGTCTTACCCTACATCTCCGCATGTGACACCTTCCTATTACTCCATGCTTTTTCTCCTGTGCCATTCTTCTACGTGGACTCTGAGTGCAAGGTCAACTAAGTGTTTTCTATGATCAAAATTACCCCACACTAATCTCATTATTGCACTTGATAATGGCGATGCTCAAAACTTATACATAGAATGAATAAATAAAGAATAAAGCATTTTGAATAAGAATCTTTGAATAAGAATTTTGAAGAAGATATACACAACTAAAAAAATTGTTTAGGCCTCAGGCCCCTCCATCTCATCCTGAAGCATTAACTCTGGATATTCTTCTTTGATATCTACTTCCAAGTTCTCCCACGCTGTTAGCATTACTCCTGTTGTTTTAGGCACATCTGCAACGATGGACTGCAGATCTTCCATGGAGAGTTTCCATTGCTCATTTTGTATTAAAATCATTATGTTTGACATAGAGGTTTGCACCCCTTCTAGTACATCCATCCTCTGAGAAATGAGCTTTCCTAGCTCCTCCAACCTCTCCTTATGTGGTGCCTACACCACAGCTAGTGCCTCGCACTTCTGTTTTACCAAGACTAGGCATTCAGCGTGGCCTAAGGAAGCATCCTTCATCACTTTGTGGACCTCATTTTCTTCCTCCAAGATTTTCACCGCGATTAGTGCTTCGGGTGCATGTGCATATGGTTAGCGCATGATCAGCCTTCTTCGAGTTAAATCGCGGGTGGCTTACGGTAGACCTTCATAAGTAGAAATTTTCCTAGCTACTTGTAGCTTGCGCATTTTATATCTTTTCCTCGAGTCCTTGGGCTGTGGGGAGGCACGTGCCTTTTCATCTTCCAACACTAATGTTATCATTGTTTTCACATAGTGCATTGCAGAAGGAAATTCTTTTGGTACCTAGGATTCCAGATTTGGGCGTACCTTTAGGGCGTACCTTTAGAACATCATCTCCAATTTCATCTGCCATACTAACAAAAGTGTCATACTTCCTTTTGATCAAGTCCTTTTCCTAGACTAGGCGCATTATCTCCACATCCTTGGAATTTAATCTCTTTTTCAAGCACCTTGATGGTAGCAGATTTATCTATCTTTCTTCATGCTACTTCGGAGGATACTTTTACTAGAGCATTACTCACCGCTCATCTCGACATCATTGTTAGTTTGATTTTCATGTGGCACATTTTAGGTGCCTTCTTCAACTACCGTGATGCGCATGATTCTTCACCAACATCAAAGTCAGGCTTGTCCATGTGTGTGTGCATAGACCATGAGAGTTGCTTCCTTGTGCACTTTGGGTCACCTTGTCCTTGTCCATGAGTGCCCGTCCAAATAAATCCTTCTACTCCATGGTACTCTATTGGTCTGAAAATCATGTCGCTTGGGCAGATCTATGGATAAACGAGCCAACAGTGTGTAGGGCATAGCCCCTCTTTGAGTCAGCAAAGTGAAACTAGTTTATTGCTATTCTACCAGCAGGAATTTGTGCAAGTCTCACAATATTCTGACCTTCGGGGTTTGGGATCTCATCCCAGTAGGGTTATTACCGACTGCGAAAAGAAAGGAATGTAAGAGAGGATAAAGAAAGAACAGATCCGAAGGGAGAAAAGAAATGAATTCCAAAGCAGAAAGGTCAGAAGATTTATGTTTTTGGATTGGTAGTAAACAGAGCCAAACCTACTTGCATAAACAAACAAAGCAATACTGATGAATAAATGACAATAAAATACAAGAGTAGATTCAACATAATAAACACACAGATCTGACATAAGAAATATCTAATGCAAATAACACATGTATTCAGCACAAAGTCTAAATATTGTATTAATATTTCATTCTCATACAAAATCTCAAAGTCTTTTCTCCTTGCTTCTATTTTTCATCTAAAAGATATTCACTCATCCATAATACAACAAGTATTGGGGTATTTATAGAAGAAGGAGAGAAAAGAAGGCAAAAAGGAGCCAACAACTTATTTACAAATATATTTACAAAATATCTAAAAGTCATGTTGACTTTTGACAACTTGATGGATGACATCATCCCATGATGCAACATGGATGATGTCATCATTTGTATCAACATACTCTAGATATTCCCAAAAAGAAAGTCGAAGAAGAGAGAGAGAGAAGAAGAAGAAGAAGAAGAAGCTACTCGTTGTCGTCATCCCACTACCCGAAGGGGATAGCCTACTTTTGTTGTCTGCTCGGTGACGAGATATGGAATTGAGAGCGTGGTATTCCATAAACTTGTTGATCATTGGCCCTATTTGATCCTCGGGAAGGATCCTTGTCGTTGCCACTCACCGATTACCTCACAAGTCTCCCGCTCATCTATGAGCTTCTCGGGGAGTTTGGAATAGTCTTTTCCGCTTCAATGAGTAACCCAATGAAGTCCCGACAGGCCAGCAGGTTGTTGATAGACTCTGCGTCAAAAGTGACCTCTGGCCCCATCCCTTGAGAAACGATCTCTTTGAAGATCTGGGTGGTTTCATCAGCTTTCCTTAAAGTGAAGGAAGGAGTAAGTAACCCTGGCGACATGTTAAGAATGATCCGTTCCATTTGGTGCATCACGTCCAGGGCTTCTTCCTTCACTTTGTCAATCTTTTCTAGGACAAATTCCAGCTGATCCACCCGGTAATCCAGAGTGGACATGATTTTGTTGAGGGCCCTGGGATGGCCAAGACGCCGAACTTGACCAGATCTTCGACTGAACAGTCGAAACATTTGTTGGAAGGTCTCGTGCTGTAGTCTAGCATGTTCCAGTCTTCTCGATATGGGTCCCGCTAATGCTTGGAGCTCTTTATTCACCTTATTGATGCTTAGATATAAGTTGGAGAACTCGGCGATTACTTTTTCACTGTCTTTGAGGATTTGGCTCCTCCAAGTGGAAACGGCCATACCCTGCTCACCGATCTTTGCGTACTCATTAATTTTCTCCTGGCTGAGAAGCTCAGAAGTCTCGGCGGCAGTTGTGGGAGGCGCACTACCCATCTTCTGTAAGGCTTGGAGCAGATATTTGTTTTTCTCTTTCAATTGCCTTTTCTCTTCCTTTGTCTCTTGAAGCTTCTTGCAGAGGGCGTCAACTACAGAAAGGGCCTCCCCCTGAAGGCTTTCAGAAGATGTCCCCATCAGACTTAGGTCACAAGATAACTGTTGGAGAGAGATCCTTTTTCTCCTTGAGGGGATTGGGGTACGCGATCTCCATAACCCTCTCTCCCGCAAAGACGCTGAGAGAAGCATGTGACGGGCTTCGGCTTCTTTGCCCCCTTAGATGGGATTACATAAAAGTCCATCGAGCGATGGGAACTTTCCTCTTTTGCTGACGACTTTAGCTTTTGGGAGATCTAGCCGGACCTATGGGGAAGGACCGGAAACAGAGAAGGGGGAAGCTGCAAGAGTAGAGGGGAAAACTTGAGACACGTGGAGGCGGCATGGAGAGAATAGCCAAGAAGTGTCCACATGGGAGGAAGGGAAACTGTAATCATGGAAGACATAGGAAGGGAAGGGAACTCGAGATGAGGGAAGAAATGGAGGGGGAAAGATCCGTGAGGGAAGAGAAGATAGATGAAGAAGCGGGGGAACAAGAGAAGAAGGGGAAGAGGACATGACCAAAGGGATGGTCGCTTGAGTCACTCGAGGAGGGGAGGAGGAGAAGAAGAAGGGACAGAAGGGACCCTCGCCAGTAGTCGTGCCGAAATCCCGAGTGGATGGGCCTATTAGAATATCCTCTTCTCGCTTCTTTCTCTGGTGAAACCAGAGTTATGACCTGTTCGGGTGCCGTGGAAGGAGGACTCCTCAGAGCTTCTTCTCAGCGGTGCTGGATTCACCCTCTATTCCTTTTCCCTTGCCTTTAGGTTCTTTGTTTGGATCGAGGAGGTGCGTTACCCAATGGGGAGGTTGTGAAATCAACCCCAAGGTAGATTAGTCCGCTCATTTGGCACCAATGCTCATGTCCCAAGGCACAGAGTCTCCTTGACCCTCTCCTCAATCGTCTGAGGTGCCTTAGTTCTATCAATGGCTAGAAAAGGCCAATTGTCCCCATCCGTGTTAGTATATACTTGGTCTATTTCATCTTCCATAGTCTGGAAGCCTTTGGGGACAATTGCTACCCCATATTGGATGATTTCTGCCAAGGCTAAGCGAGAATGATCCTTTCTCCTGAGCTCAACCTCATGGATGATGTCGATGTAGATGTCCTCGATCTGAGGGACATGGATTGGATCGAGTTTCACCCTTGGCAGACAATTCCTTTGGTCGAAGGTATGCCTGGCCGGGAAATCATGTCTCAAATTAAGCAGCTCCAGCTCTGCGAACATGTCCTTTGCCTTATGGTGGGTAAGGCATGTATATCGGCCCACTGTGAGGGGGAAAGGAGTTCCACCCTTCTTTCTTTTGAGGCACTTCTCGTGATATGTAATCAGCTGCCTTGACAGCTCCAGCAAAATCAGCTTGGGCCCAACATACCTCGGCAGTCTGGTCGGCTCTCCCAAGAAGTTGGCTGCCCTCAGATAGGTGAATGTGGGAAATTGGGTGAACAGGGCCCCCCATTTCTCAGTGGCTGCCACTATGCTTTTGGTCGTGCGACCGTAAGTCATATTTGGCCTCAACAGGCAGATGATGTGGTAGAAAAACACATCATTGATCTTTGTGAATTGAGAGATGATATTCTCCAGCCTCAATTCTGGGTAGTACTCATATATTTTGACCTGAGGCCAAACCCCACTTCGTATCAGGCCTGGGTAGTCTCTCTCTGATGCTACAGCATAGACAACATAGGAGTTCATGTAGAATCTTCCCGTTGTAAGAAATTGTTGAAGTTGTTCAGAGATTGTGCTGCTTATAATCTCTCGCCCATTCAAAGCGCTGATCGGGCATATTCTTATTCATGGTCTCTAAGTACCGCAACATCCATTTATGGAAAAAGTGGGCGTCAGGAAGCCCAAAGACCCTGCTCAGGAATGTGATGGTGTCACTGAGCTCCTCTAAGAAGTCACTACGGTGGATGATTTGAGGCCATCGGGTCACCACCTTTTTGTTTTTCAAATAGACCTCGTTCATCAGTTACATGCACTGATCTTCGTTGTCATCCCCAAGCCTTAATGCAATCCTCTCACCGATGGCCACGAAGTGCCTTGGTGATGAGGGATGCCGAGTATTATCTCAAAGTGGGCGGGCGGTGAGGTTAATGACTACCTTTCCCTTGTCATTTACTTACACACCTCAGGTCCTTGTTGAAGACCGGGTGACCACCATCATGAATTCATTTTCGACGGCCGACCGGGATTCCTCCAAGTGAGGTGTAGGGCACTCGCCATCGCTTTTCCATCCATGGACTTCTTGTTACCTTCTGAGTTCTGACCCAGAATTCCTCCATATCAATGTGACCCAACTCTGAGTCCCTGATATCTAGGTCGCATTCGGCCTGGGAGTCGGCATTCTGACTCTCTGATACTTGTATTTCATCTCTTCTTCTGTAAGTTTGGCCTTCCCTTTGGATTTGGTAGGTCTTTTGCTTGATGTTGACATATGTTCTTCTGAGCTTAGTTGTTGATCTGCACGAAGAAGAAGCGAGACCCAACGCAAAAAGGTTGTGATTAGCCATTTGATCTTCCATTGAAATGTTAACAGAAGAAAGAGTTAGTGATTTTGAGGCTCAGGGCTGTAGGGCGCATGAAAGCTGACAGCTTACAGGGCTAAATAGGTAAGGCGCATAGAAAAAAGGTGTTGCAAGGGTTAAATCAGCGCCAAAGGCGCATGGCGCATAGATACTGCAGGGTACATTTTGTAAAGGGTGCATGGAAACACCATGTTACATAGAGATAGGATGCGCCAAAGGCGCATAGATTTTTCATGTTGCATGGAGATTTGGTGCGCCAAAGGCGCATGTATGGTTTGTGTAACATGATCTTTTCGTGTGCCAAAGGTAACTTGGCACGGCACACTGAGGGTCTACACAACATGATGTTTTACGAATGGGGAATGCGCTTGCGCCTTCAAAGCTTTGTACTTAGCACGGATGAGAGCCGATGTTGCATGGATGCCGCAAGGAGGGCACCAAAGGGCTAGCACTTTGCTGCAGATCGAAGGAAGCACGCCTTGAGGGCGCAAAAGTTCATGATGTAACAGGCATGATGGGTGTGCCATTGGCGCAGATTTTAATCATGTTGTAACAGGGTGACAGATGCGCCAAAGGCGCAACTATTTTTGATGTTGCAGGACGTGCCAATGCGCCAAAGGGAAAAAGGAAAACAGAGTCTTTTTCAGAGCTTTAATCACCCTCAGAGGGGTTTTTCACATGGTTTAGCTTCTCTTTTTTTTCTTTTCCTCTTTTTGCAGGGTTATTTGGGTAATGAAATGGCTTAACCAGAAGGGATTTAAACCATGCTTTCAGAACAACTTCCTCTACCAGCAGATCTGGAAAGAGGGGGAGGAATATGGAAAGACAGCAAGGGGGCTAGTTCAATATTTCAATTCCAAAACCAAACCAACAAGCATTCAAAGAACCAAAAATGCAAAACACACGAAAGAGATAAGAACCTCTTACCGGATAAATAGTGAAAAACGTGCAAACGGGTCCACTACGTGTTTGAAAATGACAGGTAGGTGCGTTGATAGTTCGTAGAATATAATAAAAAACGTGATTTCTCCAATGATAATGACATTTACAAATGCGCCTATATATAGGTGAGTCAGCAATAAATGCGCCACCAACCTTTTCAAATGGCGCATGGAATTCATTTTTCGACATTGAAAGTATGCACTTTGGTGCACCAAAGCACTTGCCAACATGGAAATATTTGCGCCTTTGCACACCGAAAGACATGTCAACATGAAGATACATGCACCCTCGGTGCACCTAAGCGGTGTTGACATAGAAGATGTGCGCCCAAGATGCATCAAAAAGAGGCGCAACAAAAGGTATGTTGACAGAAGGCGCATGCGCCTCGCGCACGCAGGGAAGCTTCAACATAAAAGGCACATCAAAAGGCTTGTTGACACAAGAAAGCATGCGCCAAAGGTCGAAATGGGATGCATCAAAAGTTGATGTTACAGAGTAATTCTATGCGCCCATCCAAAAGACCAAAATGACTAAGTTCGAAAACTAGATTTCTGAAGGGATTTTGCAACGCTCCAATGCAAGGGATCCCCGACGAGGGATCGGAACAAAATTTTTGGTATGGTTATCAATAAAATTACCCTTGTCAATTTTACGGGATAACAGCTGGCTCTTTCTAGGGACTATCCCTGAGCAAACTCGGGGGTAGAGAATCCCAAACCTCATGTGCCTATCCATTGGGTAACAAAGTCAAAAACAAGGGCGACAAAGGAAACACACAACAAACCAAAAGCAAACACATGATGAAAACAAACACACAACTAAAACAAACTGTACAAAGAAGAGAGCAAGCTCTACTTCTTGAAGATTTTCAGATGTTGTCTACTATAAGGAAGTGGGAGCTTGGTTCCATCCAGATATGAGAGATAGAAACTATTCTCTCCATTGAGCTGCTTGATCTTGAAGGGCCCTCTCCACAGGGAATCAAACTTTCCGTGCATGCCTTTTAGCTCTCTTTTCTTGTCCCACAAAAGGACGAGATCTCCCACTTGGAAATCCCTTTGCTTGGCCTTCTTATCGAACAGCCTCTTGACTTGATTCTGATGTTCGGTGATCCTGTCGACCACCCTTACTCTCTTTTCTTCAAGTTCTCATTAGATACATGATCCTTTTTCTAGAGAATTCTAGAAAGTTTCATCTTCAATAGCTCGTGCAAGCGCAGAGCAGGAAGTTCAAAGAGAAATGGGAAGCTCTAAGATCGTTGCCATATAACACTTGAAAAGGTGACATACCAAGAGACCTCTTGGGAGTAATGCGGTCTGCCCACAAAGCGTCGTATAAGGACTTGTGCCACATTCGTTGATTTGCCTCCACCAGTTTTCGTATGATGGTCACCAAGTTCTTGTTGCTGGATTCTACCTGACCATTTCCCTGAGGGTAATAATCTGAGGCATGAGCCAAAGTTATCCCATATTCATAGAAAAACCAATAACTTCTCGTGAGGAGAAGTTAGAAGCATTATCAACAACAATCTTGTTGGGAACGCCAAACCTGACGATAATATTTTCTTTAATGAAATTACAAACAACCTCAGAAGTGGCATGTTTGACAGGTATGGCTTCCACCCACTTGGTGAAGTAATCCGTTGCCGTAAGGACATAACTATGTCCAAAGACTTGATTAGGGATTGAGTGCACCAATAAAATCAATTCCCCACTACCTGAATGGTTCGTTGACAATAACCGGCCTTAGGGGAAAGGTAGCCAACTTGGGCTTGCCGACAAACTACTGGCAAGGTTCACACTTTTGCCACCCAGTGGTCGCATCTTGAAGAGCATCGCCAAGAGTACCCGGCCTCGATGATCTTGTGTGTTGTCACGAGGAAGAGAAATGGCCTCCACAGGCTGAATTATGAAAACTTTCGAGTAACTTTTCCTGCTGTGGTTTGTCAACACATACGCAAAAAGACACCATCTATCCCGCGCTTGTATAAACCGTCATCCCAGATGACATACTTGGCCGCCCTGAGCTTTATAGTACGCTTCTCCTTAGCAGTTAGATGAGTTGGACACTCGCCGTAGGTGAGGAAGAAAGTAATATCAGAATACCACTCATCGCTGGTTGCAATAAATAGGACCAGAGGCGCAGAGAATGGGTTGTCTCCAGTGCCTCTTGCACCTCATCGGGTACAATCATCCTTTTCCTCAGGGCTTTCTAAATCTTTGTTTTCAGCCATAAGCTGACATAGGCCCCTGCCTCTTACCAGCTTGGTTGGTCTTATATCCAGGTCGTACTCCTGAACCTTTACAATCCAATTTCCTCGCAAGCTTCCTAACTCCTGTTGAGTTAGAATTGATTTGACTACCGTGTCAGGAACCAGTACCACCGTGTGGGAGTTTAGAATGTAATACCTGAAATTTTTGACTGCTTTGACAACGGCGAAGGCATGCTTCTCCAATTGAGACATTTTCATTTCATGAGGCTTGAGAGGAGAACTCATGAATGCAATTGGAGATTCAACATCCCCTAAATTCTTTTGCATTAAGATTGCAGACACGTATGCTCAGATGCATAGCTATACATGATAAAATCTTTGGAGAAATCGGGCATACCAATCGGTGCATGGGAAACTAAGCTTTTATTTCTTCAAACAACCTTTTCCCTTCCTCGCTCCATCTGAAATTTGGTGACCCCTTCATCATGTTCAATATGTGACGAGTCTTCTCAGCAAAGTCGGCACAAAACGCCTGAGGAAGTTCACCTTTCCGAAGAAAGAATGAATGCCGCCTTGCTCAGTGGCAAAGTAAGGCTCAATAGCCTTAACTCTTTCTGGTGTCTATCCTCGCTCCCCTTCTTTTCTAACGACATGCCCTAGTAGCTTTCCTTCTGTGACTCCAAAATAGACTTTTTCGGGTTCAGGGAAATCCCATGTTCTCGGCATCTAGCCAATACTTGCTCCAAATGATCACAATGATCACTTCGTTGTTTAGAGAACACAGTCAAGTCATCTAGATAAACCACAATGACTTTCCCCATCATACCTTTGAATGCCAGGTCCATGGCCCACTGAAAAGTGGCGCCAGCATTGGTTAGGCCAAAAGGCATTCTGCTGTAGGCAAATGTACCCCAGGGAGTAGTGAATGCTGTTTTAAATTGATCTTCAGTGAAACTTCAATCTGATTGTAGCCTGAAAAACCATCAAGCATGGACAACATCTCTGATCCAGTTACTACTTGCAGAACCCGGTCCATTATGGGGAGTGGGTAGTTGTCTTTTAAGGAAGCCTGATTCAAATTTCAAAATCTACGCATATGCATATTTCACCATTCTTCTTGCGCACTGGCACAATATTTGCTACCCAAGTACTGTGATGGATAGGAAAGATGATTCTCGCATCCAACATTTTCTGAATTTCAGCCTGGATAGTACCTGAGATCTTAGGATTATAGTGCCTCTGCTTCTGGCGAAAGGCTTTGACGTCTTCTTTCAACGGGATGTCATGTTGGACGTCTTTTGGCTTGAAAGACTTTAAATCAGCATAGGACCATGCCAATACATCCATGTATTTCTTCAGCAACTTGACAAATTTCCGCTTCTCCTCTGGCGTGCAACATTTTCCAATGTTCACAAATTGCGGATGTCTTTCCGAACCTAAATTAACCGGTTCGGTTTCTGGGGATGAGTCAGGGTCATTTAACCTTTTCTTTTTCACAAAACGGTCATGCTCTCAAACAACCGTTCCAGAGAAACTAAGCCCTTCGGGATTTTATTCCCTTTGAGCTGACATATGCCGTCATTCCCTTCGGACTCATCATCTTGATCGGTGATTGATTCACGGCACTTAGAAGTGGATCCTTCGAAATGTAACTCCTTAAAATTTTCCACCTTTTCCAGAAAAGTGATGAGCTGATTGTCATCGTTGAATACTTGCCAATGCTGAGAATTGTCTGGCACACTTGGGCGGAAAACCACCTCAATGGTGTATTTGTCTATTTTCAAACCCGGGTGAGGGAGCATGAGGGACGCCGAAACGGCCAATGAATCAGCCATGTCATTTTGAGCTCTCGGAATGGATTCTATTGAAAAAGCATCAAATTCCTCGATGTTGTCCCACACCGCATTACGGTAGTGCCTGAGCCTTCGTTCTTTACTTGATATATCCTCTTAACTTGATTCACGACTAGCTCTGCATCACCTTGCACTTTCAGATTTTTAATTCCTCTTTCCCTTGCGGCTTGCATGCCGAGTAGCAGAGATTCATACTCAGCAGTATTGTTTGTGTTAAAAAACTACAACTTGAAAGAGAGAGGAATGACTTCCTCTTCGGGAGATATCAGCACAGCTCCGGTGCCACATCCACTAGTTGCGCAGCTGCCATCGAACTGCAATGTCTAGATTTTATTAAGATCTCCCTCCTGGACGAGGACACCCATTTTGTCGGCCTTGGTAGACAAGAAATAGTTCCCCATCCCTGATGATTCAAAAAGGATTTGAGCTTTGGGGTCCTCAGAGCTAGTAACCAAGTACTTCTTTTGTGATTCTGGCTCTAATGTCTGCATTACACCTTTGACGGGGATTCTAGCCTTAGACCAATCCATATGAATTTCCCCACCAACTTCGCTGCAAAAACTTCTTCCCAGCAAAATTCCATATGCTACCGGAATGTCGGCAACAAGGACGGTCATCTTTACCCTTTTCTCTGGGAACGCCGCAAATGCAAATTACGCATCTTTGATTTGACCAATCAACGGCACCTGCTTGGTTTCCAAGGAATAACATCTACCAAAAGGCTTGGTAAGGGTGAGACCCAAAGCATGGGTGACTTTTGCCAGCATGACGTTATCAGAAGCTCCGGAATCAATTATGTAGTTACTCAACTTGTGACCATTGATTAGGAGGGAGAGATAGAAAGGCTCTATCTTGCCTGATGTAGATGTTGAAGCAACATTTATGCGAGATTCAGGAGGAGTGGAAAGGATTCCTTTTGGGGAAACCTGATTAGATATAACAGCTTGACTTTGAATATACTTGGTCAATCTTACAAGCTGTTCGGGATTTGACTGAAGGTACTCAGCTTCAGACATTTGGATCTTGGTCTTTTTTGCATGATCTATGATATCAAATGTGGCCAAGGGTTGCGTTGGTGAAGGAATGAGTCCTCACTTCGCGATGGTGGAATAGGATTACCGGGTCTCTGATAGGAACATGAGAGGGCTGATTTGGAGGAGAGATGGGGGAAAAGACTTCTTTGTAAAATACTTAATAGGAGTTGAGTAGGAAGAGGATTACCTCTTTTAGCAATGGTCGAGGCGCATTTGACATGGCCTTCTCCTTCGCACATGGGCAGCTACCTCGCTTTCTTTCCTCATGAGCGGGTAAAAACGCATATGATTATCCGCTTGCATAGCCCCGAGTACCCTCCTCTTCATCGATTCTTCTTCATCAAATTCCATATATCCAATAGTAGAGTCGCCACTGGCTCACCGACATCTTGATCATCTTTGCCTAAAGATGAAGGTTCTTCATAATACACTCTTCTTCTTCAATTTCGCCGAGCATCGACCGATGGAGCCTCAAGCGCCACCGTGGAGCAATGCAGTAAACGTGGTCTTTGTGAAACATTTTTGGGAACAAAACTCCTTCGTGGAATATCCCAGGTATGAGGAACTGGAAGCCTGGGCCAACTGCTTTTTCAATGCGAGCAAGTCGTTTGCCATCTTTTGGAATGCCGGATCGATCACGTGGGAGGGCGAAGGATCTGAAGATTTAGACTTTGATGATTCCTATTTTAATTTGCCAAATATTATCAAATTATCTTCTATCCGATAAGAGCTGCCCGGGCGAGAATCAAGGTAGCCACTCGCTTCTTGGAGGAGTAAGAAACTAACCTTCGAGCTCATAAATAGCTCTTCACGAAGAAACACTTTTGATTTTCCGGTGTTGGAAGCATGGCAACGGGGACACGGTTGATTAATGCATTGAACCTGCGATAAAATCACGCATGGTCTCGTTGGCCTCCTTCTTCAGGTGAGTGATTCATGATAATAATGCAAACGCATCCTCTCGAAGGCTTTACCTGTCTTCAAAAGCATCCCGCAAGGTGGCCCAACTAGTAATAGATCCAGCTGGCAAATGCTGAAACCATTCAAATTATAGGTCCTCAGAGTTTCCAAAAAGGTGAACCGACACATCTTCGTGAGTTACATCCAGATATTACATGACATGATGAATGCAGATATGTGGGAATCCATGCTTTGATTTCCGCTCCCATTGAATTTGGGAAAATTCTTTCGGTTTCCGTGAGGGAGCGTGTGAATAGGATGTGGTAATGCGAGAGGACCCATAGCATTTCCCCATGGTACCGCCATTCAAAGGCTTGGAAAAGAACACGAGCTGGAAGTGTGGTTTCCGAGAAACAAGGCGCTACAAAGGGATGTGGATGCCCCTTGCGAAAGATTCTTCCTTCGTGGAGGTGAGACACTCCTGGATGACCGGTCAGCCGAGCTTAGCGTTGAAAAACGTGCCGGTGTTACGCTGAAATTGTGCCTTTGAAGCAGATCGAAAGTAGGATCAGTTTCTCCACGAGCTCTCCTGCTACGTGTAAAGGGTTCTCCTGCCAGCGTGTCTTCCCGATCTGCGATATTGTAGCGCAGATTTAAAATTTCTTTTTGGCTGTACTTGCTGATTTTCTGGTTTTTCTGTCAAAAACCAGCAGCATGTACTTTTCTAAATATTTAAAAACTATCCTCTTCAGAAAACCGATTGTGGTTAATGACAAATAACAACGAGGATAAAATGACAGAGAAGATTAGCAAGCTGATTTTCGATCTAATTTTGACTTTTTCAAAGAGTTTCAAACTTTTGGTAAACAGTCAAAAATTCAGATCTACGGCAAAATACTGATTTTTATAAAAACTCAGCGAACTAAAGGTCTCCAACTAGGCCAGATCTATGGATCTCAGAAGAAAATTTTCAATTTGGAGCACTTTGCAAAATTTTGGATTTTTAACAAAAAGTTCAAGTTTGCAAACAGAGGTGATTTTTCTAATTTTTCCTGATTTTCTATCCTACCACCATCATAGATCTGATAGATCTGTTCGATCCCCAGCGGAGTCAGCCAAAAACTGTTGGTCCGAAAATCTGTCGCTTGGGCAGATCTATGGATAAACGAGCCAACAGTGTGTAGGGCATAGCCCCTCTTTGAGTCAGCAAAGTGAAACTGGTTTATTGCTATTCTACCAGCAGGAATATGTGCAAGTCTCACAATATTCTCGCCTTCGGGGTTGGGATCTCATCCCGAGTAGGGTTATTACCAACTCGCGAAAAGAAAGGAATGTAAGAGAGGATAAAGAAAGAATAGAGATCCAAGGGAGAAAAGAAATGAATTCCAAAGCGTAAAGGTCAAGATTTATGTTTTTGGATTGGTAGTAAACAGAGCCAAACCTACTTGCATAAACAAACAAAGCAATACTGATGAATAAATGACAATAAAACAAGAGTAGATTCAACAGAATAAACACACAGATCTGACATAAGAAAGATCTAATGCAAATAACACATGTATTCAGCACAAAGTCTAAATATTGTATTAATATTTCATTCTGTTACAAAAAGCTCAAAGTCTTTTCTCCTTACTTCTATTTTTCATCTGAAAGATATTCACTCCATCTCCAATACAACAAGTATTGGGGTATTTATAGAAGAAGGAGAGAAAAGAAGGCAAAAAGGAGCCAACAACTTATTTACAAAGATATTTACAAAATATCTAAAAGTCATGTTGACTTTTGACAACTTGATGGATGACATCATCCCATGGTGCAACATGGATGATGTCATCATTTGTGTCAACATACTCCAGATATTCCCAAAAAGAAAGTCAAGAAGAAGAGAGAGAGAAGAAGAAGAAGAAGAAGAAGCTACTCATCGTCGTCATCCCGTGGCCGAAAGGGGGTAGCCTGCTTTTGTTGCTGCTCAGGTGACGAGATATGGAATTGAGAGCGGTATTCCATAAACTTGTTGATCATTGGCCCTAGTTGATCCTGGGAAGGATCCTTGCCGCCACCGATCACCTCAAAAGTCTCCCGCTCATCTATGAGATTCTCGGGAGTTTGGAATAATCTTTTCCACTTCAATGAGTAACCTAATGAAGTCTTGGCAGCCAGCCAGAAAGTTGTTGATGACTCACACAAAAGTGACCTCTGGCCCCATCCCTCGAGAAATGATCTCTTTGAAGATCTGGGTGGTTTCATCAGCTTTCCTTAAAGTGAAGGAAGGAGTAAGTAACCCTGGCGACATGTTAAGAACGATCCATTCCATTTGGTGCATCGCATCCAGGGATTCTTCCTTCACTTTGTCAATCTTTTCTAGGACAAATTCCACTGATCCACCCGTAATCCGAGTGGACATGATTTCGCTGAGGGCCCCGGATGGCCGAAGATGCCGAACTTGACCGATCTTCAATCAATAGTTGAAATTTGTTGAAGCTCTCGTGCTGCAGTCTAGCATGTTCCAGCTCTTCCGATATGGGTCCCGCTAACGCTTGGAGCTCTTTATTCACCTTATTGATGCTTAGATATAAGTTGGAGAACTCAGCGATTACTTTTTCGCTGTCTTTGAGGATTTGGCTCCTCCAAGCGAAATGGCTATAACCTGCGCTTCGCCGATCTTTGCGTACTCATTAATTTTCTCGGCCGAGAAGCTCGGGTCTCGGCGTAGCTTATGGGAGGCGCACTACCCATCTTCTCAGTAAGGCTTGGAGCAGATATTTGTTTTGCTCTTTCAATTGCCTTTTCTCTTCCTTTGCTTTCGGCTTCTTGCAGAGGGCATCAACTCGCAGTAAAGGCCTCCCCAAGGCTTTCTAAGATGTCCCCACTTGAGACTAAGGTCATCGTATAACTGGCTGTCGGAGAGAGATCCTTTTTCTCCTTGAGGGATTGGGGTACGCGATCTCCATAACCCTCTCTCCCGCAAAGCACTTCGCAGAAGACTTCTCGCTGAGAGAAGCGCGATGGGACAAATCTTCGCTTAGCTTTGCCCCCTTAGATGGGATTACAGTAAAAGTCCTTCGTGGAGCGATAAGAACTTTCCTCTTTGAGGGAAGAAATGGAGGGGGAAAGATCCGCGAGGGACTTAGGTTGTTGTTTGATCGAGGAGGTGTGTTACCCAATGGGGAGGTTGTGAAATCAACCCCAAGGTAGATTAGTCCGCTCATCCGTCACCATTGCTCTGCCTCTACCGCAGAGTCTCCTTTACCCTCTCCTCAATCATCTGAGGTGCCTTAGTTCTATCAATGGTTGGAAAAGGCCAATTGTCCCCATCCGTGTTAGTATATACTTGGTCTATTTCATCTTCCATAGTTTGGAAGCCTTTGGGGACAATTGCTACCCCATATTGGATGATTTCTGCCAAGGCTAAGCGAGAATGATCCTTTCTCCTGAGCTCAACCTCATGGATGATGTCGATGTAGATGTCCTCGATCTGAGGGACATGGATTGGATCGAGTTTCACCCTTGGCAGACAATTCCTTGGGTCGAAGGTAGGCCTGGCCGGGAAATCATGTCTCAAATTAAGCAGCTCCAGCTCTGCGAACATGTCCTTTGCCTTGTGGTGGGTAAGGCATGTATATCGGCCCACTGTGAGGGGGAAAGGAGTTCCACCCTTCTTTCTTTTGAGGCACTTCTCGTGATATGTAATCAGCTGCCTTGACAGCTCCAGCAAAATCAGCTTGGGCCCAGCATACCTCGGTAGTCTGGTTGGCTCTCCCAAGAAGTTGGCTGCCCTCAGATAGGTGAATGTGGGAAATTGGGTGAACAGGGCCCCCCATTTCTCAGTGGCTGCCACTATGCTTTTGGTCGTGTGACCGTAAGTCATATTTGGCCTCAACAGGCAGATGATGTGGTAGAAAAACACATCGTTGATCTTTGTGAATTGAGAGATGCTATTCTCCAGCCTCAATTCTGGGTAGTACTCATATATTTTGACCTGAGGCCAAACCCCACTTCGCATCAGGCCTGGGTAGTCTCTCTCTGATGCTGCAGCATAGACAACATAGGAGTTCATGTAGAATCTTCCCGTTGTAAGAAATTGTTGAAGTTGTTCAGAGATTGTGCTGCTTATAATCTCTGCCCATTCGAAGCGCTGATCGGGCATATTCTTATTCATGGTCTCTAAGTACCGCAGCATCCATTTATGGAAAAAGTGGGCATCAGGAAGCCCAAAGACCCTGCTCAGGAATGTGATGGTGTCACTGAGCTCCTCTGAGAAGTCGCTGTGGTGGATGATTTGAGGCCATCGGGTCACCACCTTTTTGTTTTTCAAATAGACCTCATTCATCAGTTGCATGCACTGATCTTCGTTGTCGTCCCAGGCCTTAATGCAATCCTCTCGGCTGATGGCCACAAAGTGCCGGTGATGAGGGATGCCGAGTATTATCTCAAAGTGGCGGGCAGTGAGGTTAATGACTACCTTGCCCTTGTCATTTATGACACACCTTGTGTCCTTGTTGTAGCACCGGGTGACCACCATCATGAATTCATTGTCGACGGCGCTGACTGGGATTCCTCCAGCGAGGTGTAGGGCACTGCCTATCAGTTTGTCCATCCATGGACTTCTTGTTACCTTCTGAGTTCTGACCCAGAATTCCTCCATATCAATGTGACCCAACTCTGAGTCCCTGATATCTAGGTCGCATTCGGCCTGGGAGTCAGGGCATTCTGACTCTCTGATACTTGTATTTCATCTCTTCTTCTAGTAAGTTTGGCCTTCCCTTTGGATTTGGTAGGTCTTTTGCTTGATGTTGACATATGTTCTTCTGAGCTTAGTTGTTGATCTGCACGAAGAAGAAGTGAGACCCAACGCAAAAAGGTTGTGTTAGCCATTTGATCTTCCATTGAAATGTTAACAGAAGAAAGAGTTAGTGATTTTGAGGCTCAGGGCGCAGGGCGCATGAAAGCTGCAGCTTACAGGGCTAAATAGGTAAGGCGCACAGAAAAAAGGTGTTGCAAGGGTTAAATCATGCCAAAGGCGCATGGCGCATAGATACTGCAGGGTACATTTTGTAAAGGGCGCATGGAAACACCGTGTTACATAGAGACAGGATGCGCCAAAGGCGCATAGATTTTTCATGTTGCATGGAGATTTGGTGCGCCAAAGGCGCATGTATGGTTTGTGTAACAGGAACTTTTCATGCGCCAAAGGCAACTTGGCGCGGCGCACTGAGGGTCTACACAACATGATGTTGCTGTAATGGGGAATGCGCTTGCGCCTTCAAAGCTTTGTACTTAGCACGGATTAAGCTGATGTTGCACCGATGCTGGGTGCGCCAAGGAGGGCGCAAGGCTAGCGCTTGCAGCATGCGAAGGAAGCGCGCCTTGAGGGCACAAAAGTTCATGATGTAACAGGCATGATGGGTGCGCCATTGGCGCAGATTTTAATCATGTTGCAGGGGTGACAGATGCGCCAAGGGCGCAACTGTTTTTGATGTTGCAGGACGTGCCAATGCGCCAAAGGGAAAAAGGAAAACACAGTCTTTTTTAGAGCTTTAATCACCCTCAGAGGGGTTTTTCACATGGTTTAGCTTCTCTTTTCTTTTCTTTTCCTCTTTTTGCAGGGTTATTTGGGTAATGAAATGGCTTAACCAGAAGGGATTTAAACCATGCTTTCAGAACAACTTCCTCTACCAGCAGATCTGGAAAGAGGGGGAGGAATATGGAAAGACAAAGAAGGGGGCTAGTTCAATATTTCAATTCCAAAACCAAACCAACAAGCATTCAAAGAACCAAAAATGTAAAACACACGAAAGAGATAAGAACCTCTTACCCGGATAAATAGTGAAAAACGTGCAAACGGGTCCACTATGTGTTTGAAAATGACAGGGCAGGTGCGCTGACAGGCTCAGAGAATATAATAGAAAAACATGATTTCTCCAATGATAATGACATTTGCAAACGCGCCTATATATAGGTGAGTCAGCAATAAATGCGCCACCAACCTTTTCAAATGGCGCATGGAATTCATTGTCGACATTGAGAAAGTATGCTTTGGTGCACCAAAGCACTTGCCAACATGGAAATATAAAGCCTTTGGCGCACCGAAAGACATGTCAACACGAAGATACATGCGCCCTTGGCGCACCGGAAGCGGTGTTGACATAGGAAGATGTGCGCCCAAGGTGCATCAAAAAGAGGCGCAGTAAAAATTTCTGTATGTTGGCAGAATGCGCATGCGCTTTGGCGCACGCAGGGAATCTTCAACATAAAAAGTCACATCAAAAGTCTTGTTGACACAAGAAAGCATGCGCCAAAGGTCGAAAGGAGGCGCATCAAAATTTGATGTTACAGAGTAATTCTATGCGCCCAACAAAAAGACCAAAAATGACTAAGTTCGGAAAACTAGATTTCCCAGAAGGGATTTTGCAACGCTCCGAATGCAAGGATCCTTGATGAGGGATTAGAACAAAATTTTTGGTATGGTTATCGTGAAAATTTCCTTGTCACATTTTACAGATAACATACTCTTAAACCGAAAAGTGCGAATGATCAGCTTTGGGTCTTCGTGATACCCTATGGCAAGTTGCTTGGCGTCCTCTCTTGTTCGACGGACTAAGGTCCTCTTGGAATGGTTGCATCAAGGTTAGGAATACCGATGTATCCCCACCCTTGTCTTGTGTAGCCTCTAATTGACCCCCTTCTTCTCCTTCCATCTTCTCCTCCTCATGTTGAGGCTCCTCCCCGGGCTTGGAGATGAGGGCGCCGTCTCCTCGCATTCCTCTCGTTTACTTGCTTAGCCTAAGCTTTCTTTGTTTCTTCTCCTCTGGCTCCTTCACCTGTGGGGTTCCTCCTTACGCCCTTGTGTGCTTAAACACCTTCTTAAATCTCTGTGTGCCCTGCTCCTCCCCGTAGCTCCTTCTCCCTGGGGAGTTGTCACACGCTCCCCCTCCTGGCTAGATGGTTGCTTCCTTCTCCGCACCAGGCCGCCACTATCTTTGGGTTCTTCATCCTCTTCCTCCTCATCTTTCCTAGGTGCAGAAGGCCTAGGCACCAAAATGTTCTCCATAGTATGCTTTCCCTTTAGTGGTCTTGGAAGTGTGAATTCGTTCTCCACGTACTTTTTGTTCTCCATTTTAGGCTTCAATTGGAGGTATATTAGCGCGCCCGATATCTACAATGGCCACTGTCTCTAGCTTAATGCTTAAAATTTCTAAGATGTTATTCTCATTATATACATTCCTCCCTGGATATCCATAAGTCTTTCTCAGGGTGTGATACTCACAATCCACCTTGTCTACATTAAATACCAACCTTCGTGTGTTAGTGAACCAACGAACTACATCTTGAAGTACTATACGGGAATGCATATGGTAGTTTGTACTGGGGCTCCACGACCCATCTACCATTGGAAATCATGTAATACATAAATGTTGGTAGATCATGAATTGTACCTATTTTCCCAAGACCGAGGGAAAATCCTTGGGTATGTGCCATTCTTCCCCAAACACCGCGTAGAGCCTATCATACCACATCTCAAACAAGCACTCCTTAACTTCCTCCGTCATCAAACCTTTGCAAAGATATTTGTTGAATCGCTCACTAGAGACTTATGATTCATGATGTATTCCCATATGTTCTCTTTTTTGGGCTATCGTGCACTCGATCTCCATGAAGACTAAACTCAAGAAGATACAACCAAAATTATCTTACTTCCTTTCAAGCGCTTCCTCAACTATCCGCCCGCAATGAATCGATGATGTTATAAGTGGTTCCTCGACATGTGCTTAGCCACATGCAACCACATAGAATTGACTTGTGACCAATGCTCTTGGTCATTCAACTTCGTGGTTAGATGTGCACTACTGCTCATTTCATCGACAATTTTTCAACTTGTCAATGTCCATTCTGTGGCGGTCCTTTCGATATCCCAATGCCTTCCGTGTCTCCAAAATGGCACTTTTTTCAGCTAATTTGGTCTTAATGTCATCTCCCATTTCCTGTAATCCAGTAACTATGGCAATGAGGATGGGTGTCAGTCTTACCCGTCGTCCTGCGAAGTAGAAGAAGTCCTCATAGACTTGGTTCATCAGCCATCTCTACAAGGGTGCATACTTTCCAAAGTATGGGAGCTCATAAAGCTTGTAAACACCATTTCCTTGAGTATTTTTTCCCCGGCATCATCATATATCGACATGCCATATTCAAAGGCACCTGTTTGTTCGAGTGGTGAGTAGGTCATCTAAATTCTTCAGTTTTCATTGGTTCGGTGATTGTATTCACTTATCTTGCTCGTCTTATGTGGGTATTCCATTCCTGCCCCACAATAACCTCCTTAGGGTACTACATTTCGTAGAAATCGCTCTCTCTGGGGCATCTCCTCCTCTTCTTCCACCACCACCTTCTTCTTTTCTTTTATCGGTGCTACTTTCTTCTTTGGTGCCATTCTCTTACAGGGTTTTATTTTGTAGGTCAATTGTTGAGTGTTTTGAGTAATTTGCTTTAAACCCTAACCCAATTCCTCCGTGCCCTAGTTTTTAATTATGATCTTGTGCACCCTACCTCTATTGACATTACTTTGCTTTGTCAAACCCTTCTTCCAAGGGATCCAAGCCCTTCTAATACACAAATCTCTTCTCTGCACCTAGTTCACTTACTTCACACCTTGAATCGCTTAGCTTTATACTCTTCGCATATAGGCTCTCTATCAAATTCTCGTAGTCACAATGGTAAAAATGAAATCACATCCCGTCCTTATATAGATTTCTTCTTTTTCTACATTAATTTCTCCTCCACCTACTAAATTATCCTCATTTATGACCCATTTTTATCATTTCTCGCAATATATACTTTCGTGCAAAGCTATAACCTTCTAGTGCACCTCTTTACCCTCTCGTCATAGACTTCTCTTCACCATGCACCTTTGCAGACTTGAGTATCTCATCACTGCATGATCTCCTAGTAATTACCATGGCCGCTACTTACCTCACATTATACTTTCCTTATCCATATTCATTCTTTCTTATCTTGAGAAGCAATCTTTTGAATTTACCCTTAGCAGCCTTCTTTAACACCCACATCATGATATCTTCACAAAGATATCCCCGAGAATCACCAACAATCCACCCCACATGAAAAGGATGTGCGTCCTCTACGCATCAACATGCTTCATATTGGAGTTAGTCTCATGCGCACAAGCATGCTTATTACACAAACAAGAGCTAAATTTGACAAAGCATAGCAACGATGAAAGAAATACATTAAGGAAATGCATAAAGGGAAACCTAATGTATCTAGAAATATTGCCTTATTACAAACACCAAGAAGACTTATTTATAGTAGGGCTTCAAATTTACTTTTGTTAAAGTAACCGGAAACCATGTGCCATCAATTATTTCCAACTGTGCAAGCACCTAACTCAAGTATATGAGTGATAACATATGGCCCCAACCAATGCACCTTGATCTTTCTTGGATGGCGTAAAAACTTGGAGTCATATAGAAGTACTAGTTGTTCCACCACAAGTTTCTTATCCCTGATGTGCCGATCATGTCATGCCTTTTGTCACACTTTCTCCTCGTTTCGACTCCATCATGTGATGGTGTGGCGCTCATCCAGCTAAACCATATTCACAATCCATTCTTCTAACACTGCTCATCGCCTAGACCTCCAAAGGTGCACAATGTGCAAAGAAGGTAACTTAAATTCTAGAGGCGAATAGCTTCCATGCCAAATACCAATTGAAAAGGTGTGGCTTTGTTCAATCTCTTGTATGTTGTTCTATAAGCCCAAAGAACAATTGATACTTTATCATCCCAATCTTTCCTCCCAACATAACAAATCTTGGTCAATGTGTGGCTTAAAATATTGTTAAATGCCTCAAAAGTTCCATTTTCTTGAGGGTGATAGGGTGTAGTTTTATGGTGGGAAACCATAAACTCGTCTAAAAGAATTCATATTGTCTCATTTAAAAAATGTGTACCCCTATCACTTGTTAAACTTAACAGACATGACCATACCTTGTGAGGACATTCTCCCATAAGAACCATGCTGTATAGCCACCGTACAGCATCCTTTGTAAGTGTTTCTTCTTCCCATCGGGCAAGATAATCTGTGCACAAGTGATGATATAACGTGACCCGGTCCTACGCGCATTTGTTGAGATAGGTCAAAAAAGTCAATTTCCTATTTCTCAAAGGGTTCTCGCACTCATTATTGGTCGTAGGGGCATCTCATCCCTTTGTCTGGGTGATCGAGATGTTGAAAATGGTCACATGTCTTACAATACTTTACAATCCTTGTACATTGTTTCCCACCACAACCCGACAAGTAGGGTCTTAAGCATTGTTGCATCACCTGCATAATGGCCACTTGTAATACCACCATGCGCTTCTTCCATTATGTCCTTTCGTCATGCTTCAAGACACAACGGCATAACACCTCATCTCCTCGCTAACTTATACAACTCACCACTAATTAACATGAATGGTGCCACGTGAATAGCAAGTTGCTTCTTTGCTAAAGCTATCATGCCTTGGTGCCATACCGCTTCTCGTAAAGACAAGAATGTTCTCTAATTTCGATGGTGCATGTTGTAATCTATATAGATGTGCATCAGAATGGTCTCTTCTATTGTTTGTGCTTCTTCCCCGATTGAATTCGAGACAAGTGATCCGAGTCTAGAATTACTTTTTCCTAGTTTTACCACAACCGTAAAGTAAAACTCTTGAAATAAGAGTACCCACCGGCATATGCGCCTGTAAATGAGCTTATTCACCAAATATTTTAATGCGATGTGATCGTATAAAACAAAAATGGTGTAGCCAACAAATACCGAAAAAATTTGTGCAAGGCATAGATCATAGACAAGGCCTCGCGCTCTGTAGTGGTATAATTCTATTTTGTAGGGGTCAACTTTCTACTAGCAAAGAAAATGGGATGATCAATAATACCTTCACCTGGTTGAGCTAGGACAACACCAATGGCTATGCCATAAGCATCCACGTGAACATGAAAAGGTTTATCCCATGAAGGAAAATGCAAGATAGGTGTGGTAGTAAGTCTCTGCTTCAATATCTCAAACGTGCGCTACTGTGACTCCCAGAGTAGAATGTACCTTTTCCTTGGAGCAATTCTTCCAAGGGTGTGGTAACTTTTTCATACCCTTTATAAACTTCCAAATACCTGTATGACCCAAAATCCACGCACCTCACACCGACCGGCCGGCACTTTCAAGCCAATGATGACGGAAACTTTAAGCTGATCAACCAACAACCCTTCCTTGCAGATGATATGTCCTAAAAGTGTGCAAATGGAGTAAATAAGATGCACTTCTTGATATATATGGAGATACTCAACTATCAACATCTTTCAAACATTAAACACATGATTTTCACAATGATCCTTAATCAGCCCATAAATGGTCCAATCATCAAGATAGACCTATAGAAAGTTATGAATAAAATCCTTGAAGGATTGTACCACTATCTGGAAAATACAACAAGTGCATTTTTCAATCCAAAGGGCATTACAAGATAAGCAAAGCTTCCCATTCAAATAGTGAAGGTGGTCTTCTCTTGATCTTCCAGGTAATCCTAACTTTGATGATACCCCGAAAACCCATCTGTAAATGAATATATTTCATGCCCACCACTCTTTCTAATATTTCCTCGCGTAGAAAGGGATATGTAACACATGCTGCATTCAACTCCCTATAATCAACAAAAATTTGAATCCTACCATCCTTTTTATACTTATCACCATAGGACTAGCCCATTCTCGATTCATCCAAAGTGGTCGAATGATCCTATATTTCAGCATCTTATCAATCTCCTCCTTTACTTTCTTGCACAAATTGGGATTCATCCGATATGGCCGCTTCTTAACAGTGGTGTGCACCTTCCTTGAGCTTTATCTTCATTTCTTCGAGTGATATATGCACGCCTTTAAGTTCACGGTATCCTCTTGGGAATAAGTCCTCATAATCACAAAGTAACTCGATGATCTTTACTACTTATGATTCTAACTAGTAATCCCCAATTATTACTTCCTTAGCTTCAACCATGTGCCTATATTTACCTTTGTTCTCTTCATAGGTTGGTGATATGCACAAACATCTACATCTGCACTAGATAAAACTTCACGTGTTCCATGTGAATGATCCACGTCCAAGTGCTCAACTTCCTCCGCATCAATTATGTATACCATCTTCCCTTATCTTTCTCCAAAGAAGTGTACTCAAGAAATATGATATCATCTTCTTCATCCGCAAAGTGTGCCCCTCGTCTCTGTCTCACCAAATAATTCCCGAACAAGTTCTTCTCGCTTTCCCACTGTCTCCCATGGTTAAGCACTTGATAAAGCTTAAATCTATGTTCACTGGTGGTATAGATGAAAAGAATTCAAACATTTGGATCATTCATGCGAAAAGTTTTCCAGGTTGCCAGTGTTGCGATGTAATTCACCATAGACATACCAAGCACGCGCGCAACCTTTTAGAGTAGAATAAAACGATACACCCAAAGTGAGGGTGGTAATGCCTCATGGCCTACCATCAAGAGTCTCTCACATTGTTGGATATGATGGTGAGTAGGTTGATCACCATGATAAGGGCATATCTTTGTAGGTTCATTGCTTCTCGAGAACCCGGTTGATAAGGCGGTCCCAATTGGTTTCCATTCTAAAAGATTATCCTCGTGGACTACCCACCAAAGACGCGCCATCCCACCCAAAGTATATGATAGCGTAGTGTGTCATTTGATTTTGTTAGCCCAATTTGTTTCTATGGCTTGTAAGAACCCACCGCATCTTCGATCTAGTATAATGAGGTATTGTGCGACCTATACATCGAATGAGTGAAACCCATCTTGTAAGTAGATGAGTGCTTAACCTCATGTCCCACCAGCTTCATAAGTTCCATGAGCCCAATTTTCGCAAGAAATACTAGTGGTATCATTGATTGACTGAGAGTCTTCCCAATGAAGGATTCCTTCCTTAGATGGATCATTGACCTCACGGGTCCCGAATAGTGCGTACATAGATTCTGTGTAAGGTCCTCTTCGCTTAAGGGTTCCACATATGGCACATGATTTCCCATCTTTCAATGGTATTATGACCCTTTCCTCCTTGTTCTTGAAGCTGATATATCCTTTGTTAAACCTCAAATCAGAATTGTTCGCATAACACCAAGGGCGCCCAAGCAAAGCTGAAACTATCTCTGCTTCTGCAAGCACTAGCACTTCAAAGTCTCCCCGTGAACTTGGCCCTTGTATTGTGATAGATGCATCCCTCAAAACTCCTATGGGATTATATTTTGTTTTGTTTGTCATGAACAAAACATTAGATGATGGTCAGTAATGGGGGTCTCCCCATTTTTTCCCACGCATCCAGTTGTAAGTACATTTACTTCCACCCCCGTGTCAATCGAATATTGCTCAAGAAATGACCACCCGTCCACTATAGCATTCAAAGTGATCTCCTTATCGTATTCAATGCTATCAAAGTGGGAGATTCACATGAAGTATTTGTCTTCTAGTGTCGCCTTGCATGCGGAGTATTCCCTTTCAACCAATTTCCTAATAAAGGAATAATATTATCCTGCACAACATTCTACATACCTCTCACGATGTTGCTAATATCCGACGGGGAGCTTGTTACTCGTATCCTTGTGCTCCAAATTCGAGACTACTCTTTTAAACCTTGTATCTCACCTTGAAGGCTTCTAAGGACCTCCATTGTGTCCTCGATAGACTTCTTTTCTACGATGTGTTGGATCTAGATATCTAGCATGTAAAACTTCCTTCCTAGTGATTGTCGACTTATGTTGCAACATCTCTCTTTTAACGTGCCGCCTCACTCGTGTGGTTATCTTAATCTGTACCGCCTCGGGTTCGTGTTAACTTTAGCATCCACTAATTCTCCATCACGTGTTGGATTCTAACCATCCCCATGCCCTTGTTTTCTTGCTTTTGCTACTTGCTTTGAGATGCTCATACAAGTCCAGAACTCTTCATAACTATGTCTCTTTCCACAAAATGAATAGGAAATATTCTACGAGGCATTCGCACTTATAATGGTCGGAGTGAGCCACATGTATAGCAAGTTCTTGAGGGAATTCACTCCTTCCTCCACCTCGTCCTCATCCTCCATATCCGCCTCTATATCCTCATCCCCTTTCACGAGTCCCTTCAAACCGTCTATCATTCCTATCATAGCGGGTTTTATTATAATCCCTATCCCGATGCTCATTCTTCCCTTTAGAATTATCAGCCATACTCACCTATCTCGACCCCAATATCAATGGCATCATGGATCTAGCCAATCATTCTATAGTCCTCGATCATGGGTCATGGACCTACAAATTTTACAAAAGGAGGATACATTCTTCCCGATCGCGTTGTAAGAAGGGGCGGTGACTAGCATCATGGTTCAAATGGAAAATCTCATAGTCTAATAACAATGAACATATGGTTTGATGAGGGAAACTATCCTTAGTGTGCCCTTCCACTTCACAATATGTACACAAGATCCTGAGCGTGTTTCATGAGCGAGTTAGCCGGGAGATAATTTCTCTAACTATTTCACCATAGCATTATCCGAGCTTCCAAAATGGACTAACTCTAGTATCAATACTCCCAACTACTTTCGTGTAAAGCATCTTTTAATGCTTTGTGTGGATCATTATAAGTTTTATGTGACAAAGGCTTCCAAAATGGAGTAATCAGTCCCCCAACAAACCATTTTTGCGCATGCCGACTTGCATGAATGTCATAAGAGAGTTTGGATAGAAGTGTTTTAAATTATGCATCATACTCACATACACTTTCAAAGGTAGTGCCTTGCTTTATATCCTTGGTTGTGCTTATACTCTTCGCTCAAACTCGGGGATGTGGAACTCTTTTAAGAAATCATCTTTCAATCCTACATAATCAATACAAGTTTGATTGGGGTCAAACTTCCTATACCAGCTGTGTGTGTGCACCTGCAATGTAGTAGCAAATTGACTTGCCTTGTGTTCAAGGGTCGTAATACCTTTTGCACGCCACAATATTTCACACATATGAACATGTTCAGCAGCATCCTTGATACCCCTATATTCTGGGAGATGAAGGGACATCTCCATATAAATGTTCTAGGGTTGTTGCGGGCCTTGACCACCCGACCCAGAACCTCCTTGGTTTCCTCTTCCTCTAATACCACCCAAACCACTAGAACTAGAACTTCCTATACCACCCGATCCTCCTCCAGAATTTGGAATAGGGCTCATGGATGCACTCCCCTGTGCCCCAACAATGGTACTATACTAGACCCTTATAGTTTGGGAAGTGGTCCCAGCTCCAGAGGTGATTCCCACACTCAGCACGCTCACATTTTGTGCAGATGATGAGCCTGATAGTGTACCCCCAAAGAATAATGAATTTTTCTATGCTACCATTGGTGTACTTACTATCTGCCCTATTTCTATGCTTTCACTTCCTGAAAAATTGCTTTTACCTGTTATACTAGATACTGGAAAACCAAGCGCAAGGGCTAGGTCAACAGGTTGGCTTAGATGCGCGCCCGCGGCCTAGGTCATATCTACTGGTGTGCTTCCATGTGAGGCTGAAGAGGGTTCTCTGTCATGCTTCCCTAGATGGGGGAGTTCCTGATGCTCTTGCTCTTCTTCCTCCCCATGAGCCTCAAATCCTTCACGAGCCATCTCTCTCCACAACACCATCCATTCTGTAATTTCTTGCCTCTTGCATAATTCCCTCTCACGCGCCTCATCATACTTCAGCCACCTTTCTTCCCTCTACCGAGCTACTGCTAGGTCTGTCATCTTTCACCAATCCTATTCCTACCCCCATGCATGGAGATTCTTTAGCTCTCCATGGGTTTAGCTTCCAAGTTCAATGTTACCATTAGTATTTTGATTGCCAGTGGAATACCTTGCAAATATGTCCCTCTAGGATACCATAGAAACTGGAACTCTGCTACCTCCAAGCATGAATAATTCAAAATTGAATACTCCAAAATATAGTTGTTTAGGACACCGCGAAACTAGGTATCTACCACGCGAGTCTAGCTTAGGTTAGCATCATATAGTGTTTGAAATTCCTCCTGTGTCCAAACAAGCGTGTGATACCTCCAATTCCACTTAGATGCATACGCAGTCAACCATTCATACAATTCTACTAGAAAGATAGCAAATAAGCTTTTGTATAAACTGTCATACAGATTCTACTCTACCCAAGTACATGCGCTAAATCCTGGATCTAGTGTCAAACCTCCGTGCGTATTCTTCCTCCAAATCCATGAATCCATTCTTCAACACTTGCCAAGGTTAGCTGATATGTCTTCATCATGAACCATTCTGAAACAACTGAAAAAGATATCCTGGCAATAGAACCAATGATGCAGCCTAGAATTGTTAGTAACACCTAGTCGCGCTTAGCACATCACTCGGCTTAGGCTGAGCGCTCACCCAAGCACGCAAAGGTACTGAGTCCCTCTTAATAGTTGCAAAGAGAAGAATGATGGTATGATAAAATAGTAAACATATATTTTAGGAACTAATCCATCCATTCCCCATTTAACTCCAACCAGATCTATAAATGCTAAAGGTAAATCATCATAAAAGTAATAACATGCATTGATAAAACACATCACACACTTTGTTTGGTCAATTTCCTTTATCTATTCATTGAACCAACAATACAACAACTTCATACAATACCAGGCATGCGCACATGGATCTGTTACAATCATCCAGTCGCATGTGTTTCCATCCGTTCTCTATGTATGTCTCTATATATCCTTTAAGTAGTTCATTACATATATATATAGGGAGGGGAACTAACCCTTCACCACTTAACTCTACCAGAAATAGGTCGCATGTTAATAACAACCACGTGCCTTTTTACAATTATAGCCATACATGTAAGTATGCTATCTATAGATTGCTGATAGTTAACTGAAGTGATGGATCTATGCTTAACTTATGTCCATGCAAGAGTGAGTTGACATGCCCTTCCAAAATCCCCACGAAGAGTGGCACACAAATCTTGGCATCGCTTTGTGTACTCCACATGCCAATCTCTAAGAATAGACCTGATCTCCAAAATCAGCCAAGTCCTTGAGAGTATTACCCTACATCTCCATGTGTGTGACACACCGTATGTTATTCCGTGCTTTTTCTCCTATGCCATTCTTCCACGTGGAGTCTCGAGTGTAGGGTCAACTAAGTGTTTTCTCTTATCAACAAGGAGGTTCATGATGGCATATGTGGAGGTCACTTCGGTGGCCTTCTTGTTCTAAACGTATTCTTCGTCTGCAGGATATTCTTGTCGACCCTTAACCATGATTGTTGCAACTATGTCAAGTGTTGTGTAAAATGCCAACAACATGCCAACCTTCATCACACACCCGAGTCCACACTTACATGGTAACCCGTAACCTTTGTCGTTCTCTCAATGGGGTTTGGATCTTGTCAAAGAAATCAATCCCCATTCTTCCCAAAGACCATAAATGGATCATCATTATTTACTAAATACTATACAAAATGGGTGGAAGCCATACCACTCATCTACATTAAAGCCGAGAAAATATGTGAGTTCATCAATCATCACCGATAATGGAAAACAATTCAAAAACAAAACCCTACGAAAAATTTGTGACACCTTTGGTATTTAGCTCAGTTTCTCATCACCTTATTACCCACAAACTAATGACCAATCCAATCCACTATCAAAACCCTAAACAAAAGTCTTATAAAAGTGGTTAACGATATTGGGAAGGATTGGCATACACACATTCCTTTTTCCCTATGGGCATCTTTGCACTAGTATTTGCACTTCCACTTCCGTCACACCATTTTCTATGGTCTACTACGGTACCAGGCGGTTCTACCTCTTGAAGTCTAGATTCCCTCACTCTGCATTTATCTCCATGAAATTCTCAATGATGATGAATTTTTTCACAACTGTTTAGCACAACTAGATTTATTAGACGAATGTCATCTTAACGCTCTAGACCACCTTCAATTTCACCAAAAACGTATCAAACGTGCCTATGACAAACATGTCCATGAACAAACCTTCCAATTTGGTGACCTTATCCTGAAAGAAAATCAACATGTAACTAAAGCAAAAAAAGTAAACGGGGAAAATTTTCTCCTAATTGGCTTGGACCATACATCGTGACTCATACTTATGGATTAGGTGCTTATCGGTTATCTTCATTCGATGGTAAACCCGAACATGAACCCCTTAATGCCTTGCATCTTCAACCGTTTTATTGTTGACTTGTAGTCCTACCTCACTTTTTGTCTCTTTCCATGCTTGTCCCTTGAGTGCTATCCACTTTATACACCTCACCAATGATTAAACAAGAATCATGTTAGTACCTGTCACTTGTTATCTTCTCTTGAATATGTATACCATGACACTACACATACCATGATTCTCAAGGATACTTTTCGTCTACCTTTAGATGAGATCCCATGGTTGTTCCGCCCTGATTTTGAATAAGAGTCCTCTTCTTCACCTTAGTCTTGTCCATGACTTCAAATCCCCACATGGGACCTAAATCCTTGAGTCAAACTTCTAATCCAAAGATGAATCCCTCAAAAGGGCATCTTCTTCTCAACAATTGCTGTTGTAAATAGATCTGCTCCTTGAAGGACAGCTATGTAAAAAAAAGAGAGAGAGAAAAAGTGGAAAGCTTCTCGCATCGATCGCTTCACAAAGACCTCAAGGAGTTAAATTCCTCATCCCATATAAACTTCCCACATCGATCAGTCTATCTCAAATACAAGTCAAAATAGAAAACATTTAGTCATGGACTTGCCCATTGTGACCTTGGATCTCTTTCTGAAGAGCATGCTTTACCTCATATCATATAAAATTAACCACCTTTCATCCTTTTCCCCATTCCTACTTTGCCTCGAGGACCTCTCGGAAACCAAGACATTTGGTGATCATGTGACTACTTTTCACCGTAGAAAAATCAATCATGCAATGTCTTTAGGGTCTTACGTTCATCACCTCCTCCAAGGTGTGATCTACTCGATATGATCCTAGCCAATCAAGTGGCTTTATTGCCCCCTCTTATCTTTTAGCCGTCTTTGTTTACATTTTGATTACCTTAAACAGGACTTGGTCCTCAACGCTTACCTTTGGGGTAATCTATCTTCTTCTTTTGCCATAATCAACATCACCTATATCACTTTACCTATAACCCACCCACACCTAATAGACCTAAACCCACACCATGCCTAAAACCTACTAACTCATTTTCATACCTCATCATATTCTTCCCTAGCTCATGGGAGAACTACATTAGCTTGAGGTCCCTTTTTGCTGAGACTATGTAGGCAACACTCCGAGGGCATGGGGCCCTTGGAGGTTAGCTCGGCCACTCTCTACCCTAAACAATTCATCTTTTATCTTCCTAACATTACATCATACCCCACTTAGTTTCCCTTTTATATCCAAAATTGGAAATTAAACCACATACATAACAAGTTGCTTCATATTTTAATCCTCATCACAACATACATTTATTACACCTACCATTTCTCTATCATCATTATGCATAGATTATACCACATCTCACATATGACCCATATTATCATTCATTGCACAAAATAATAAATCACAACTTCACCTACTTTGAACACAACCATGCCTAAAAACCTAACTCCACCATGCCTAAACAAACCTGACTCCACCATGCCTAAACAAACTTGACTTCACCATGCCTTAACGAACCCGACTTCACCATGCCTAAACAAACCTGACTCAACCATGCCTAACAAACCTAACTCAACCATGCCTATGACCTGACTCGATCCATGCCTACACCAACCTGACTTGATCCATGCCTAAACCAACCTAACTCCATCATGCCTAACTCACCTAATTTCCATCCATGACACCATAAAAAATCAAAATCCTCATCAATGCACCAATAAATCAAAATTCTCATCAAAACATCAACAAATCAAGAATCTCATGTATCTCATCATATAAATAAATGTGTATCTCAATACAACATACATGGCTATCCCATCATCTCCATTATCTTAAAATCATCGGGCGTAGGCTGATACTCAATACAAAATGCCATCGCACGCAGTCAGTCTCATATACAAGTAAAATAATGAACCAATACAAAATAGCTTGGTGTGCGAGGTGGTATATGCTCAAAATATACTCTCATACATCCTCACTATCTTTGGCATGTAGGCCGGTATATATCAAAAGCATGACTATCATACATCAAAAATTAGGAGCCACATATCGGGCATCTCGGTAAATATCCTCCATCTCTGTATCTCCTGTACCCTCTACCTCCTCGGCCCCCGTCTTGGGCCTTGCTTCTTAGCATCTCCCCACCCATCATAGGTGGTGGTGAGGGTCCCTCTTTTAGAACCTCACCGGAGCTGGTCTCCATGAGCTAGTGGCCTCTCCCTAATCTAGCCTTGGGCTCGATGTCCCCCTGTTCTCTCCACACTTTGTGAGTCACGGGATCTAGTCCTCTCACTCGACACCTATTGTTCCCAGACTCTCCATAGGATAGAAAGTCTATACCAACCACCATCAGGGTTGTTCTGGTAGTACACTGCCTCACCTAAGGAATCTGTAACATGGATATAGGCACTACGGTCTATGGTGGTCCCATAGGTCTCGCTCCTATACATGTCCTATGGGACCCTATCCCACTCCTACTTGTGAATCGGGACCTAGTCCTCGGTGCCCGTGGTGGTTCCCTCTACCCCCAGTACTGTATCTAGGGCACCGTAAGGCCCCATCTATTCTTGAGCTATGGCCAACCGGTCTGCGCAAACTCTGCCATCTGTGATTGTAAAGCTGTCACCTTCCCATCCTCCTCTCCATCTCCATCCCCACCACCGGCCATTTGGGCATGCGGATAGCCACTGTACATGTAGCTCGATACCTCCACCTCTAAGCTCTCCACCGTGTATACGCACCATACCCAACTAGGTAATCAAAGTAGCCACCTGCCCTTGTAGGGTGTCTCTACACCGTGATGGTGGCTAGATCTCGACTACCCCGGTCTAGGTGGTATGGCTCATAAGTAATCCACCCACCATTTTTTATGTACTTGTCTGTGACCACGACATCATCTATCCGCCGGTCCACTACTTGCTCCTCCTTCCCTGTGGGCACTTTCGGCTATGGTAGAGGTAAGGGCCTCTCCACGTCGTCTCTCTGGTACTACAGGAAGGACGAGAGGTATGTCCTATGATAGCCCAAACTACCACCTCCGACTCTGTCCACCGAGATCATCTCATGCTCCCCTAGCATGGTGACCTTGTATCCATCTCAAAAGCTAGAGCTTAGCTAGCTCCTCATGCATATGCCTATATGAGGGGAATCCCACATACGGCCTCCATATAATGTCCACTTCGGACAACCCCTCTAATAACTACCAAAAATAGGCCACATAATGCATGGACTGTCTCGATCTCCACTCTCCAATAGTTGACACCCATCACTGTGCCCCACCCACACAAATCTCGGTGGGAATGCATCTGCTCGGGGCATCCCTACTGGTCACACACAAACTATGTGCTCATAAGCCCAACAGTGTAGTAAGAAGGTACAACATAGGTGAACCTACGTAGTTGCCCATAACTCTTTATGCATACTGCGCAGAATGTTGGTTCCCGTGCAAAGCGGTCTCATCTATCATCATGTCGTGGAGTACCCCCATCAACGATTGAGGAAACGTCCACCCTCTACATCTAGTAGTGCAAAGTAGCACACTACCTCCATCAAAAGAACCACTAGCCTTATCTCCTCCTGGACGAGCTAGGTACATCTCTCCATATCAAATGTTGGCACTATGGAATGTTAGCTCGGCCATCCCCTCACCAAACACTGTCAGCATCAGCTCCTCCGAGGCCTTGAGGAGATAGAGTAGACCTATGTACCCAATATGGGTAGCCGTAGAATCCTAAACATGTCCTCTAGGGTGACAGTGATCTCACCGTCAGTAGGTGGAATGTGTTGGTCACAGAATCCCATCTATCGATGAGCATGACCATCAAACTAGGCTGTCGGACTACATGTCAATAACGCAGTGACTCCACTCGGGCCCACTTTGCCTCCATATCCACTGCTGCAGCTCCTCCAAGGATCGCTACGCCCCACACTATCACAAGTAGGGCGGAACCTATCTGCATATGTAGCTGATCTCTCCCCGCATCTAATACAAACAATACATTAATCTACATTTATCATACCCATACTCACCCACTATCACTTTCCCACACCCTATTTTACCCCTACCCATCTTAATCACCCAACCGTGGCACTTTTGACCCCTTTCTCTCCAAATCCCAATCGGTGTCAATTCTCTCTAACTTCGACCCCAGTCACCCATTAATTGGCATTGGTCACTTATTTTGTGACCGATACGGTTACACACTACTCGCCACGGTCATTGTCGTGCCAAAAAACCCGCAATCCCCAAACCCCCTTTCTCAAAACTACCCACCTTGACCTTTTACCCACCTAAAAACACCTACAACCCCCTCCACCTCATCAACTCCCTCCTCTCCCACTTATCTCTCCCCCTCCTATTTTACCCAATTTCCCTCCATTTCCAAATTTTATTCTTTTCCCCACCCCAAAAAAAAAAAAACAACCAACAACCAACAACTAAAAACAATTTACCAATCATCTAATCTATCTAACCAAATATGACTAAATTTGGATGCTTACCTCATCATGTTGCCATCATCGTAGTGGCACATCCGGTTGCTGCACCGGTGGTCCACTCGATCCCTCTCCGGCCTTCTGCCATCACTAAATCTTCACCCACATCTCCAACTAGTCAAGTCACATGCACCGATCCACGAGGACCCGCCTCTCACCAACCAATCACCCGCCATTCCCACCTTGACTCAATGCTCAGTTCCATCCAGAACTTCTCTCTTTTCTCTCTCTTTTGTCATTTTCTCAATTCGTTAAATGACAAATAAATAACAAAAAACATGGATTTTTTTTTTATAACCAACCTGACCTAACCGACACCGGTTTAACCTTCACTGGCATCGGTCGCGTGCCTCTACCTTAATGTGGTTGGCTACCTTATACCGGCATCAATCACCCTCTCTTTCACAAAACCCAACATTGAACCCTATTATCCTACCTATCCCTCCTTTTTTTTTTCCACACCTAACCCTTACCACGATCATTTACCCCTCCCCCACCTTTACCCAACCTAACAACCTCACCTTCCACGACCTTACCATTTCCTACCTACCTTTCTCCTCCTTTGGGGACTCCTTATTTTCCTCATTCCTCGGCCTTACCCATGCCGTGACCTAGATTTTTTGGCCCCGACCATCGCTAGTGACCTTTGACCTCATGTGTTCACTATACCTTATGGCACTGTTATTACTGTGTTTTTGACCGATGACCTTACCTAGCCTATTGCCATGACCATTTATCCTGACCCTACCTTTGGTGTACCAACATACCTAAACGTTCTTACACCTAACCTACATTGTGTTTTCTGCCATATCCTATACCTTGGATACTTTGGACTCACCTCACCCTTATTTTGATAAACCTATCAACCTTAGACAATGTAGAGTTTGCCTACTCTTCAACTTGGTAGCGTGCTACAGTTTATATGTGTGCATGTGTTTGATTGTTGCTACCTTTGACCCTCACTCATTACCTCGATTTCTTGAGTAGACCTTTAACCCTTTTTCCCCATTCCCCACCTTCCTCTTTCTCACATTTACCTTTTATCACACCACTCACTGCCTACGCTTCCGCCTCGGTTCTAATTTGAGCGGGATCACCTTCACCCACACCGGAGCAACCACATCTTATTTTTGTTAGCATCACTCACCAATACAATCTATGAAATGAAAAGAGGAAAATGTAGACTCTAAAATTAGGTCACATTCCCCTTTGGTCCCTTGACAAATAAACACCATTGAACACATTCACTTAACCATGGCCCCTTCACCTCACTAATATTAATTTAATTAATCTAATTAAACAAATTCATTTTCCTCACCATATTTATTATCTAGATATCTTAATTTAGATAATATCCACACATACACCTCACCTAGGCAACTTATAAAGCCAACTCACCCTAAGACCTATTCTTAGTAAGTTGCCATAACTAACTAAGACTTACCCAAACCCTAAAAATCAATGCCTACATTCCCTCTAACCACATTCCCACATGCTTACAAGAAGCTTCTAGTCTAATCTGTGAGTTAATGACATGAGATCCCGAGAAAATCAAGAGGATCTCCCTAGTTTAGTAAACCTAGGAAATCCCACCTTGACCGACTGTTACCCTTAACATCGCCGGTTAAGCTGGAACCACCGTCGGTCACCTTTTAATCCCCAAAACAACCTTATTTTGGAGGTTGGCAAACATTGGCACATTCCAGAGAGATATCACATCTTTTAAGAATGAATTTCAGCGAGAACACGCATGCAAGGAAGGAGATCAAGCATTTTCTCCTAAACAGCCATCCGGACTCACCCCAAAGCAGGATTTGATCCAACCAAGCAAAAAGGAATACACATGCAGCCCATGCGAAGCTTCCCTACTATTGGTGATTATCTCGCAGCATTCAATCTCTTACTAGTACGCGTTCATCCCTCACTCATAAGCATCTAGGACCATAATCCAAGTAAGTGGAACGTTGTACTCCTCTAGTTCATTTCATTTCGTCATTGTATTGTCACCCTTTTGTTCTCTTTTCCACCCACAAACCTCCATTAATACTCACCCCTCCATATACCCATTAAAACCTTTCCAAATCCCACCCAAACCACATAATACCTCATTCTGACCAACCAAAGTCCTTTGTGCAATCACAAAGGAGACCCAAAATGCATTATGTGGCATTCCCAGTTTTCCACTCATGAATCGGCACCGATTCGCCACAATTACCCAACTCGGTTCTGGCACCCTTAACTAGCATCGGTCTCTGTATTTGCCCATACAACCCAAAACAGTGACCTATCCACCTAATTCCACATCACCCTTATTCACCTGTGATCTTCCTGAGACCTTTGTCAAACCTACAGAGACCCAGAACCAATTACTTGACCTTCGATCTTATTTTAACTTAGCATGTTAGATTAGATCTTTCTTATTGTATTTTGAATGAGATACCCAAATAATTTTAATTACGATAGGATTTAATTTATTACCCGCATTAAATTATTTTAAACAGTGGACTGACAACCGTCTAGGAAGTATCACACTTCCCGGATCTAGCACACGCTAGGCAGTTCACTACACATATTGTTTAACTCTTTCTGGTGGTCTTGCTTTCCATTACAGGTAGTTCCTCCTAGCCAAAAGGAATTTCTCATGATCATCTGTGGATCAAGGAGTCAACACGCACACAAAAACCCATCAACCGGCATTTAAACAGGTATTCCTCCTACGCCCTTTACCCTATCTCTTTTGTCAATATTTTGAAGAAACGTCTAAGAATCAGGTGAAACAATGTGTTTTTGCATTCCTACAAGTTTGAGAATGCCATTTTTACTCCCTATGAGGTATGATTTTTCTTCTCTCATTCCTTTCCAATGTTTTTTTAGATGTTTAAGTGCCTATTTCGGGAGCATGGTGTTTGCATGCCTAAAATGAAGGCAAGAATCAATTTTTGTGCAAAAAACAAGAAAATGGAGAAAATTGATACATTTTGTTGATTTTTATAACCAAATGATGATGATATGAAGCTAAGTTAGGTGAATAAGGTTATCTATATGTATGCCTTTTTCATTAATGTAAAAAGGGGGAACATTTAGGGTGTTTTCCATTAATGAAAAAAGGGGGAGATTGTTGGCATGTGATCCTAATAGGTATTTTCATTGATGAAAACCACATTAATGAAAAAGTGATTTTTGTATGATGATGTCATGATGTTTTTATAGTGCTAAGGTATCGGTTCAAATGTGTATCACTACTTTCTGATAGGATTCAAGTGAGGTGTGTTTTTCTAGCAAGGCTATACAGGTGTTTAGGAGGTGTACCTTAACAATGTGAGCTTCTTGGATGCTTTGGAAGCATTTTGACATTATTACTATCATGATTTGAGGGTTCTTGAGAACTCATAGTAGTGGCATAGTATAGGTACAGGTGGATCACTTGGTTACAGGTGTTCATTGGGAGCATGTATGTTTGCTTAGAGGTGTGACAATGTGGTTTGGAGCCATATGAGCTCATAGAAGAAAAATTTAGGTTTATAATTCCATATGTTGTATTTTTGGGTCATTTTCGAGGTTTCATGTTCGAGATATTTCTTTATTTCAGTTGACCCTAGTTGTTACTATGAGGATCTAGCATGCAAACATAGGTAAGTCTTAGTGACTAGAGAGATTGGGTATGGAATTCACATTATGATGATTTTATATGTTATAGGGATGAATCATAGTTCTCTCATAAAAAATTTAGGTTCCCATGATGTGTCTTTTCCGAGATATGATATCTTATGTGAGACGTGGTGAAAAACAAGTCAAATTCCATCTCGAAGTTGAACTTCGGATCCTCATTTTGAATTTTTTTCTTTGTATGGGAAATTTTGGATTTCAGGTATGTTTCTATGGTGAGTCTATAACATTTCACAAAAATAATCAGATCATTTTATTGTCATGTTTTTATGAAAGAATGTTAAGAAGATAAAGTGGTCTAAAACCCTAACTAGAGCCTAGCTAGAACTAGTTTGCAGATGAAGAAGTATAATGAGACAATTTTGATTACTTCATAAAAATTTATGATTTTATGTTGTATATTAATCTGTAATATTTCTATAAATGGATGGTTGAGGTCATGGTGATGAGTGGGCCCCACCCAAAAATAATAGTTTCGGGCAATAATGATTTAGGACAAGATGGTCCAAAGGAGTAGCATGAAAAATTGATGTTTCATGATTAATGGGAGTTTATATTGATGTCCATGAATTTTTAGAGTAATATAATGTGGGTACATTGTGTTTTTAGGTCCATACAGAGTTGATGGTCAAAGGGTGGATTTGGGATCTCAAAAAGCGGTTAAGGATTTCAATAAAATTAGCATAACTTAAGATACGTATGAATTTTTAAAGTTATTCAATTTGTTTTGGAAATATAATTCAGAGATATTTCCAGAGATATGTATTTTTACTTATGATGAGGTGATTTTATAGAATTTCCAAAGGCATTCTTTAGACATAAATATTTTTGGCAATTCAAGACAGGGATGTGTTTTGATGGAATTTTTATATTATTTGAAACATGATATGGATTGGATGATGCTTCCTATTACTTGGAATGTTAATAGGGATTAATTTTTCATCCAATGAATCCATTTGGAAGTATTGATTTTTTTATAAACGATTTCGGGACCTAACCTTTGGAAAAAGCCTTTTTGGTAGGTTGATATATGGTAAAGGCAAATGTTGTTGTGGTCTCAAGAGATGACTATTTTATGAATTATAAATTTCTTAGAAGTATTATATAGGTTATTAAATTTCCATTTATTTTTCACATGGCATGGTTTTGTTTGGTATAAGTTATTTTGTGGCATTATGAAGTTTACAGTCTTGTCAAGGATGTAGAAACAATAGTTTTAAGGAATACAAAGAGAATTGTGCCCATTTAACGAAATAATTTGATTGGTTGATATTAATTGTGATCATTTATGGTGTTTAAATGTTAATATAAACATTATTGGTGATTTATGGGTCATAAATAATGATTTTTTTAAATAAGGACATTTTTATCTTTATGCCCATGGGGTTTTGAGCCATTTTTAGCACATGAAATGATGGTTTAAGCTAGGCCGACCTACTTGGGTCACTTTTGGCTGTTATGATTTGAATTTATAATTTTTATGTTATTCATGGGTCGATCGAAAGGAGGAAAAATTATTGAGTTTGAATTTGAGCCTCGAGAGGCTACACAAGTGAAGTTATGGGCATATTGTTTCTAGCTTTTTAAAACCCTTTTTATCTTATTTTGAAGAATGATTTTTCTAAAAATAAAAACCATTTGGGCCTAGCCCAAAACACCTATAATTTCATTCTAGGATATTTTTGTTTTATTTTTCATGCGGAGAATTTGAGCAAGTGCAAAGTTGGTGTTGTTTCCTTGAGAGTGAGTTGGAGTAGGAGGAAAATTTGTATGCTTGTGTTTGAATGCTATCTTTATAGCATTTTGATGTTATTTTAAGGCTTCTAATGTGTCTTCAGATATTATATTGAGTTTTAATCACTTTTGGAAGAAGTATATCTTCTTGGATATTCATGTGACTACATTGTTCATCTTGATATATATTTATTGCATCTTGTTGATATTTGTTGAAGGAATTACTCTTGTGATCTGATTAAAATGTTTATATAAGTGTTTGGATATGATTTAAATATCAATCTAAGTGGTTTTATATGTTTATCATTTTTTTCTTTCATTAAGAATACTATATGCTTTGATGATATTTTCTTGAGATTTTGTGGTTAGGGTTTGAAGCACAAGTGTAAATTTTATTGGGGATTGATTCACCCCCTATTAGTCCTTGTCACATCCAATAGACAATTCTATCCTCTAAGGAAAATAACATGATTCCTCGAGCCTTGTTGTATAAAATTTAGTTTAGGGTTTAGAGACACATTTTGTATCATAGTATATGAGAGGCATGGTCAAATTTTTTTCAGTTTTCAGTTTTAGAAAGTGCAAACTAGGGAAGATGAGAAATATGATATTTTATGGGAATAAAAAGTAGATTTCATTACATATTTATAGTGATTATCATGGATTATTTTTACTTTAAGATTAGTTTTCTTTATGATAAATGTTGTCTGCGATTTTTTAAGGACATACAAATATTTTTAAGGACTTGAAAAAATAACACACTTATATCCCTTCTTGTGATTTGAAAGATTAATAAACAAAAATCATCATGATTTCTAACATGGAAGTCGCAGATTCTACATGGGAATAGAGTGTTCTTATCCAAAATCATGAGAACCACCTTTCTTAGGAATGGCATTATAAAGCATCGATGAAACAGGGAAAAATGTTTGATATTTTGTGTGTATGTTCATTTATAGTTTAAGGGAGGACTGTAAACCATGTGCATCCTCCCAAGTTCCTTAAATGTGGCCTCCTCAACTTTGCCTCTTTGGCAAAGCAGACTAATAAGGATGGTGGATTTCATATATGGAGGATTGTCTATATCTCTCATGTACACCAAAAACAGAAGTCCCATTGATATGACTCCCTCCCGGATCGGGAAATCCTACCATGTCATGTTGTTTGTATGGGCATAACATGTGGTGTATGGTGGAATTTTATTGAGGAAACTATGTATGTGGTGCATTTTATGGGAGGGTAGATCTCATCATAGCAATAGCGGTAGTTGCATACGCAGAGCTTCTCAACTAAAAATCGATAGCTTAATCATCACATATGTGAAGGAAGGATTTGAATTCTCATTCCATGACCATGGAGGGTTGTGGGAAATTTGTGCATCAACAACCAAAATAATCAACACCTTCTATTGCCTTATGTGTCTTAGTTATAATGACTCGCCTTCTAGTTTGGAAGAATGCCTTCAACGTAATATTAATTCACTAAGGAATGAAACACAATGGTAAGTGGTTAGTTTTCATTAAATTTTAAATTGAATGATGAATATGTGTAATAAATATTAAAGGATTAAAATATATGATGTCTTGGACATATAGATTCTTATTATCTCAAAAATGAAATATATATTTTTAAAGATCTGGATTTGATCTAGTGCCCTTTAGCTTAGATGTAAGGTCTAAGGAGTATCGATTCTACCAAAATTCTTCAAGGTACAATCCCAAAGATCATCCCTTTTAAAGATGACACCTTGGGCTTTTAGACTCGGCAGAGGGATATCTATTCCACCAAAGTCACCTATAAGAGGGGTATCTATTCCACCAAATCTACCTACAAAAGGGGTATTTATTCCACAAAAATCACCTGGGAACCATCCCACCCTCATCCCTTTGAAGATTCCTTGAGCCTTTGCACTTGATAAGAATTGATCTCTAGTGGGATCTTTGAGAGCCTAATAGCTTAACCAATGGACCAACATATGACTAACATATATTTTATTTTTGAATTTAGTACATACACAAACAAAAATTTATGAAAAAATTGTGTAAATCAAGTGATATTGTGGATTAAAACCAATGTAAAAATTATTTTGAAGTTAGCGATGATCAAATTGAGACCAAAGCTTAAATAAGCATCGGAGAAGGTGAAATGTTAAATTCTTGTAGACCTCATGTAACAATTGGTTTAAATATTAAAAGAGCTCACCATGAGTTATTTTTTGGTATGAGGATTTATGGTGGATATGATGAAATAAATTACCGAACACACGAGATACATCCCGACTCAATACGGTACAAGGAAACAAGAAAATAAGCTAAAATGAGTGATAGGTGAGATGGGAATTTTTCCCTAACATTATTAACACATCAATAATTAAAGATAAAAAAATCCATAATGGAGGTTCTTATGAGACTTTTCACATAAATTTTATGATACCAAAGGTGAATTATTTCATTTTTATTTTAACAATACTCAATTCTACTAGAAATATAAAGGAATTGTTATTCAAATGTAAAAAACATTGTTGTAGCTTCACATTTATCCTCAAGATTGCAACCTTCATAAACTTTATATAAATTGTAATATTATATGATTTGTTTCATTATTTTATATGAATATTATTTATTATTTGATGTTCATCTCCTTTTCTCGTGTTTTACGACTTCTTGAAAAGACTCAACTATTAATATGAGGGCTCGATTAGTGTTACTCCATATGAGGTTGATCAATGATACTCGCCTTGTGTTAGATATTCACTCTTCAACACTTTGGGTCATTGGGTATTTGTTGATCCCTTTGGATTACTAAAAATAATGTGAGTAAAGCATTTGGCTTTCTACTTGAGAACCATTATATTCAAACCTTAATTTTATCCTTACCCTTGTTTTTTCTATCCATACAAACATGATCCTACCATAACGACACACATCCTTTAGATATATCTAATCTTCTTTGGATTTTATAGGATTCTACACCAAATTCGTCCATATTTACTTATAATGTTTCATCAACATTGGATTCTAAATCCAAGATTTTCCTCTAATTATTCTCTTTATGTTCCAAGCATTCTTGGAAGCCTCTCATCAAATTTTGTACTCTTAGTGGTATATGCAATCTCCTTATCCCTACAAGGGGAATTCCTTAGTGCTCCATATTGCTTCCTTACAACAAATTGAACAAAATAAAACAACCACATATATACCACACCTTCTACCCAACACCCTCTACATTGGAAAATACCTTCCCTACTTCCTTCTCGCACTAAAAATGTGGAAAATAAATTCACTCACAGGATATGACCTACTTTGATACCAAATTATACAATCAAGGTTAGAGAGTCTCGATCTATGTAACATAAGTATTCATGTAGAAAATTTGGATATATGTACCATAACAATCACATGCACAACATGAAACAATAATTTTCAATGTATTAAATTCAATGGCATAATTACAATTATGCACTCAAAATTATAATATTACTATAGTATTGATAACTAAGAAATTACAATGATCCCAAAAGGGATGTTCTACACAAAACGCTCCTCATCTATATGTGATGGATTTGCAAAACCTTACATGAACTAACAAATGATTCATTTTCTTATGACATGTCCCAATGACTCAATTTTTTTGTTTTATACTTGGCTCTATATGATTAATACTATGTCTACTAACCTCTTCAATGGTTTCTACTTGTTCCTTATCGGGTAAGTTACGATATGAGAAGTTGCATTTACATTGAGCCGCACCTTTTCTATGGTTAATATGTTACTCTTGTTATAAATAGTGTTGGATAAATAATTTACATCATTATGGTCAAAACAATGTATGTAGGAGGAATAAGTGGGGATGTATTGTTGAAAAGATTCATTATTGTCACTTTGGAAAAACATCACTATTAAGGGAATGACATAAAATAGTAAGTTTTTATTTCCTCTTAAATATTAAATTGAAATTATTAAATATGTGTAATGAATATTAAAGGATTAAAATATTATAATGTATTAGAAATATGGATTATTATTAGTTCAAAAATGAAGTACAATTGATTTTTGAATCCACTCATATAATTAAAACAATAGTGATGTTTATTCTGAAATTGTTAGAAGTACAAGTTGCAGATGGTATCGTAGAGAAAAACTGAAGTAAAAAGATATTGAAACTAATGATAGTCAATGAAAGACCAAAGATTAATTAAGAATTGGAGAAAGTGCAATGCCAAATTCTTGTGAGTAGTAATTGGATAAAATCACTAGAAATCCACACCATAAATTACTTATTAATAGGAGGTTTTATGGTGGGTATGGTGAAATAAATTACCTTATAACACATTGTTAGCCAAAATTTCCCTCTTCCCATTTTTTAATCACATGCTCTCAAGGACTCAGATATCTCAGAAATTTTCTCATTTTGTGAAGATAACTACACTTTCTTCATCCATAGACTATGAACCATTATGCATTGTCACACACCACTCCTAAATCCTACCAAGGCCTTCCCATGTTCCAATATAATATTTTGAGGTATGATACATTGCACTAGATTAAGAAAACCCAAAATCAATTGCATTACATATCCACCGTGGTGAAAATCCCACACATAATTTAAAAGCCCCAACTCAACCACATGTGCTAAGTGTGAAGTCATGCGTTGTCATGAACCTTTACTCTAGGTAATTAATAAAGTGTTAACCCATATACCCTACGTACTCCTTCCTCTACCACATGTGTTATCTTCCTTTCTTCCCTTTTCACCTTCTTTTCTTATCACCGTGTTATGTTGGTAACCCACTAGAATACCCCAAAACAATGTTCCAAGATGCACGATACACTACAACTTTTCGAAAGTCTTCTCGAGGACGTATCTCATTTTTTGAATCTAAAAACCATTGTGTGTGGAATATGAAGCATTTTATTTATTAAAAATATCCTCGAAGAACCACACCGCCATACCAAAACCCATCATGATCTTCTCATATCACAAAACACTATGTTTCTATGCAAATCTATTTTTCAACACCCCAACAATTTGGTGATATGTACCTTATTTTTGTCATGCATTTGATGAAATGACACCACTTGTGTATTCTTCCACTTGTTCAAAGACTTGCAAAGATCATATTCAACTTGTTTCATCTTCTTTATGTTATCATGTTCTCAAACCCATTCCTTTATTCCTTCCATGTCACCGATCACTTTCACTATAGTGAGATTACTTAAATATATCATAATAATAAAAAAATTATAAGACAAAAGAACACCAAAATAAAGAGATAAGATCATATTATGCAAGTATAAATGACTTAGCCACTTTAAGGGTGAAACCTCCATGTTTTACAATAATACTCTAATTCACACAAAAATGATCATCTATTGGTTACTAAATCCTATTTATACCCTATATGTTATGTGAACCACTTAGGTGGACCTACTAAGCATACAAGAAATAAATATAAAGGAGTTCAATCCAAATGTAAAAATCAAGACATAGACCTACTAACCACTTAGGTGGACCTATTACTATATATTTTAAAACTATTCATTTCCTACTAGAAATAAATATAAAAGAGTTCAATCCCAATGTAAAAAATAAATGTTATATCTTTACATTTATTTTCAATATTTCCACCACTGAATTTCCACCTACATTGTAGTATTATATGATTATTGAGAAGAGTTTCTAGGATATCTCACATATTACATGTTTTTTCTTATGTTTCAAGTCTCTCTACAATACTCGTCATCAAGGAAATAAGGTTGAAGATAATGCTTTCCAAATAAACAGGTATTTGATATTCTTAAATAAGCCTTTGTAATGGTAAATGGGAAGATTTAGGAAAAAGGGGAGGAATGAGGAGGGTAAAAAATATACGGTGGGAAGGAAAATAATCAAATTAAGGTAATTAATGATATGAATTTCCTATAAAAAGTGATAAGACCTTCATATTATTAAATTAATAAAGTTCAAATCATGGGGTGGGTGATGGGGTTTGGGGGTGAATTAAGGACAAGATAGGTTATACAACAATGGTTTCAATGAAAGACTAAGTTTCCACCCATCGTCTTTATTGAGGCTACAAGGATGTTATTTTGATTTCAATTGCTTCTCTTATTCTTTTTGGTTTCCAATGATTTTTAATCACAATATTTTTGAATGACTAATTTCGATAGCATGCTTAGAGTGCATTTCACATTTTGCTTGTCTTTGACTATTTAATGTGTCCACGTTGAATATCACATGTATGTTCTTTAATTCTAGTTTGGAAAGATCTACATGTTTCACTAATATAAGGGATGTCATAGGAACACATAATCTCATAGACACCTTTTTAGAGGGCTATTTCACGTGCTAATTTGCACTACGAAGGAAATTTCTTAGGGTTTTAAAATGTTTAAAACACATTTTTATGACTTTTTCTCAAGATTATGGCTAGTTTATCTGACATGCCTTGTATGTAAGGTAGAACTACTTTCCCATTATTGTCATCTTTTACATTCCAATGTCTTCTTTTTCTTCCTTTTATTCTATAGGAAGCCTTACGTATTTTCCAATCAATATAACCATTCATCTTTAGTTCCCTTTATAGATAAATTATTTAGTATTGAGGTGTTTAGGATGAAAATTCCTTAAAGATTAAGTAAAAACATTTTCACTCTAATTTGTTGTGACATATGGTGGTATGAATCATCTCTAATGAAACATCCGTATTTTTTACTTTCTATAAACGTTTTTTGAGATTGAACCATCATTATTTCTATAGATGAGAACGTTTAAGAATGGTAAAAATGTATCTTCTTCTATTTCCATAGTGAATTGAATGTCATTTGATAGTCTATTAAGGTGTGTTAAAAATATGTGCAAGGATTTTATTCCATGTGGCCGCTTCACATTAGTTTCATCCACCTAATGGTAGCACCATTTTGTTTTAGAGGGGCAAATTGTAATGCAAATTGTTCAAAATTTTCCATGAATAGATTAACAATAATTGGAGAAAGAGTGAACCCATGGTAACACCTCTTTTCTACTCATAAATTTCCCTTGAGAAGATGAAAATGTAGACCTAAATCAAAACTCTACCGGTTTGGTAGTTTCCTCATTAGTGATATAATGTATTACCTACACTACCTCATCTAGTGGAATTCTAGTGAACAAAGAGATCACATCAAAGCTAACAATTTGGTCTTTTTCATCGATTTTTTGTTTGCTAAGAGTGTAGATAAATGTTGTAGAGTCTTTGATGAAGGAAGAGGGTTTTCCTAATAATGGATTCAATTTCTTCACTAAGTAGCTTGCAAAATTATAGGTCGAGACTCTATAGTGTCTATTATATCTCTAAGAGAACCCCTAATTTGTGTACCTTGGGTGCCCTATAGATCCTAGACATAATAGGGTCTTCGGAATGAGTGTTCATTTCACTTCCCTATTAAAGGAGGACTTGTTAATTAGTTGAATTACTTATCTTGTCACCCGCTTAAGTGGATCCTTGTAAATGCCTCTATAACTCCCACTATTTTGTAAGTGGTCTTTCTTTTTCTCCATGTAGTATTTTGAATTTAATATGATTTTCGCATTACACTTTTCCACTTTTAGTATTCAATTATGTATTTATTATCATTAATTCTCTTAAGATAAATATTTTCTTCTTTATTGATGTTGCTTCTTGGAGGTATAACTTTGTGCAAGGTGATCGAGAAACCTTATCTAATTTCTTCATCAACATGGTTGGGTAATCCTTCAATGGCACTTTCAAAGACCAATCACTAGTTTCTCAAATGTAATGTTTTGTAGAAAGATGGAAATTCCCAACCCCATGTGAAGCAATGTTATGGTTGGATCATCAAAAACTATTGAAGAAAGATTAATCAAATTATTATCCCCATTATATCCAAACACCTTGTAACTAGAAGAAGTGGAATTATTTAAATCAATACTAGATGTAGCTGCATTATCCGTCATAATATTCTTTATGTTCAAAACATGATCTGCATTTTATTTCAAATTTAAATTCAACCTCAACGTGTCTATATATGATTGTTGTCTACAATTATTTGATTTGATTCGTTACTTTTATAACATTATAAAGTTCTATAATTTAATGATTTGTCCACTAAAGTTCCCATTAAATTTGAATGAGAGATATATTTTTACATTACTACATAGAAAATGAAAATGGTAAATTGTTAAAAGAGTAGTGGTTAATGTTCCATCACCTAGAGTTCCCAACATTGTATTCAATTCTTAGAATGATCACGTGTAAGGTTGACACATACGGATATCATATTGTTGATATTACAGGCTTTTCCACTATAAATGGTTATAGTTTAGTGTTACTTATACGCACCTAAAATTGCATGTGCTACATTGTTGGAAAATGGTTACAAAAGTCCCCAATGATGATTCAAGTCCTTTCAAGAAGGTGTTCAAGCTCCAAAACCCATTCGTAGTGTATATTTGTTACCTAAACATCCTTACTTAGCCTTCCCGCACTTTTTACAGCTTTCTACTCTTTCTACACATGTTTTGTCTTTAGTGGTAGGATTGTTTCCCTTCCCGGGTGGTAGGTCTGAAGTCGCCACTCGAAAATAGGGTGGTGGTCCTAAAACCACCACCCTGCGTAGGCGACGGTCCTCCCCACTTTTTCTAGATTCTATAACATGCGACATTTCGCTTAATTTCACTGTTAGCATGCATTCGTGAGCCAAATTGTCTAAAATTAGCTTTGATTTCTTAGTTCTCCTTCCTCCTATTTTTAAATATATTTAATTGGTTAGAACTACTTCTTCTTTCCTTTTGCATGAAGGAACCTCCCATCCTCCATTCCTATATATTCCATGTTTGTATTCAAGAAAAAGGCTGAGAATTTTTTTGTATCTTGCATTGTATTGCTGCCACAATCTTACTAGGAATTGCATAGCCAAGCTCATATCTCTTGTGATATCTCTCTTCTACTTGCATTACATCCAGACTTCCTTCATCTTCCATTTCTCAAGCACCATCCTCTTGATATTGTTCTTGCATTCCCAATCCCTTGGACTCATATGAAAACTCGAAGAAAGAAAGGAACAAACTGAGGGGAAAACTACTATACATCTGGATTTACCTTTTTTCGTGAATTTCAAGTTGGGTTTGTTGTTTGATTTCCTTCATTCTTTCTATTTTCTCATTGTTACATCATATTAAATAGAGTATAAATCAACTTCTTTTCATTACCAAGTAATTAGTTAATTTCAAGAGGGTTTAAATCTTTCATAGCAACCCCCGTGATCGGATCCTCTTCTTCCCATCCCCGTGGATGTGAAGGAGAGAATATTTGTAGGAGATTGTCTACATATCATAGATCATTTGGAAAAGTCATTTTTAAAATTATTTTAGTTTCAATACACTCAAAGATAGGTGAATAACCACACCGGGTTATCTCTCTTGTTTATTTTTAGTGTAGAAATATTTTAATTATTTATAATGGAATAAAATTGTTGTTTGTGATTGTAATGTTTTAGTTTTGTGATTTGTTTAGATTAGTTTCCTTTCAGCAGTAGCATATATTGTTAGTTTCATCTTAGTTAATTTGGACACTTCAAACTAGATCAACACTTAGATCCAAGTTAGGAAAACAAACCATAGGAATTTATGCTACCCATTCATAGCCTTTGAATCTCCCTTTGCCAATTTATCTATCGGGATCACACTACTAGATCTTAGTCAATGATCCTCCTATAGTTAGTCACACACATTCAAACATCAGCTACTCTAGCACGACCTCGGGGGTTCGAGTGCGGTTGAAGGTTGCATGTTAATTTTCATACGTATAAATTGGTGAACCTAACATGAAGGATTAATTCCTTCTTGTTTCCTTTCTTTCATTTCTATTACCTCATCTTTCCATTTCTTCCCCTATTTTGGTAGGTATTTTATACCTTTTAAAATATGTCTAGAAGAGATTTTGGTGGGCCATTTGGCTCTGATAGATATTACACCAACGTGCAACCACAAAATCCCCTTCTCTTTCAAGGTGGGGTGACAATTACACAAGCAACATCCAAACCTCCCTAGTTACACTTCAAACCCCATTAGCTATGTAAGGATGGAGGAGGTTGATCAACCGATTAGACATGCAATATGGTCAACCCAATGCAAACCACATTGTTATCACAAATGGAACATGTTCTTACCATAGGGTCTTGTTAAGACCTCACATTGCCATGCAATCAACAGAGGATGATCTATTTACACGAATAGCTAATCCTCTTCATCAGATAGATGAGTCTTTGGATAGAATGAAGGCTTCAACCTCTGAGATTTTGAATACCTATCCTAAGATTCTTACTTCTGAGGAAGACAAGAATTATAACACTAAACAATTCATGACATGGTATCATGATCCTGCTCAATCAAACCCTATGCTACAGGAACCCCAACAAGGGACTCAATCCTCTCCTAATGATCTCATTTCTACTTTAGTATGGAGGATTAGAGAAATATAAAATTCCCATACTTCACAATCAACACATGTAGTAGGGTAAAACATGTGGTATGCAGATTGACAAGAAAGGATACATCCCTTCCAATGAAAAATAAATGCAATATCTTATACAGATGTACAACAAGGTTATCGGGTTCATTCAAATCCAAATGATCTTCTCACAAGGTTAGACACACTAGGGATGAGTCCTCATCCTTCCCAAGCTTATCCTATGCAAGGTCTAGCCGAAGTGCATTCTCGAATTCCACCACAACAGCAATGTGATGTTCCCTGGTTTTACACCCACTAGTTTGTATCCTGGTATTATCCCATCTTACATGCATATGTACTCAAAAACTCCCTAGATGGACCCATATACCATTTCTTCTCCCTACATGTCATATCAAGGGACCCCATATGTTCTGTCAATGCTTATAATGTAGCTTATCTAACTCCTCCTCCACCTCCTCATCAAGGATCTTCAATGGTGGAATCGTACGCAATGGGTACATACACTGTTGAGTACTTAAAGGAGCCACTTCATTTGACCATACATGGTGTCATGATTCCATGCCTATTTCTGGATCTTCCAAAAATTAAGGGAGAAGGAGACCCAAACGCTCATATCAAGGCTTACACTACTACTATCAGGGAATTGCTTCCTTGGGATGTTGTAGTGGTTAATATCTTTCCAAAGACTCTAGAGGGAATCACATTGGATTGGTAGTATAGGATACCAAAAGATTCAATACATTCCTTCAAACAACTTGTTTCTAAGTTCATCAAATCATTTGACATGAACAATTTGTTACGTACAGGGATTAGGGAGTTCTTACATATTAGATAGGATCAAAATGAATCATGCACCCATTTCATCCAAGAGATGGTGCCAAGTTCTCTATTCCTCTACAAGTGCACCTAACATGGACTGGATGGAACTTTGCAATCTTTTCCTTCACTCACTCAATCAAGAGACTAAGGAAGAGGTCCAAAAGTTTCCTTTCCATAGTTATGAGGAAGTTTTGGAAGGAGTACTTTGGATTGACCAAGCCTCTATAGATAGTGGGCATAAGACCTATGGTCCCAATGGGAAATTGGTATCCCCAAATCAAAATAATGAAAATTATCAAAACAATGGTGCCAATAACCAAGGACATAAGGGTGTGAATTGTAATCATGGTGCTACCACAAACAATTCTATTCATCAAGCTAGGAATGTTGGTCTTCCAAACAACGGAAAAACTAACAATAATAAAAACTTAGGCAATCAAAGAGGCCCTAAAACTGTGTCTTTTGTTAACACAGTTGATGTAAATCATCCACCATAAAAACAAAATCAAACCCAAAGCCCAAACTAGTATCAAAATTTGGCCAAGGGGCAACGAATCATGGTCATAATAACCAATTTAAAAACTACAACCGAGGTTATAAGCAATAACAACAAGACGCTTATCAAAGACCAAGAGATTACGACCCTAACCTATATTGTGGTTTCCATAAGGTTTGAGGTCATGACAATAGGACTTGTTGTGATTGTAATAAGTTTCTACAAAGACTTCCCAAAACCAAAGGCAACTCTTTGTAGACATGTTCCTAAAAATCCTAAAACAAACTCACAATTTGACTATATAGGACCTGTAGCTCCTCAGAACGCTAATGTGAGCATATTTCAAGATCCGCTCCCTACACATCCTAAAAATTTCAAGGTAAATTCACAAAACACAAACAAAGGCATTCCTATAGGAAATAATGACCATAAAGCTTCAACTTCCAATAACTCTCTGGCTCGCTAACTTTGGTTTAAATGATAAAAAAAATATTAGGATTAGTTGAGCTAGAGGTTGAGCGTGAAATTAATGCAACATCTCGGATGAAGGAGTAGGTTTCATAACCCCTACCTGATATTTCCTTCCCACAAGATGACGTTCCTATAATCGTAAAACTAGTAGAAGCTATGATTTAATATTGGATTTGAACAAGAATTTTTCTCATATTTCATTCCTAGATTTTCTAAAGAATTCACCTGCGCATCACTCTACGTTGCTCAATGCACTAGGTATTGGTCATCTAATCCATGTTACACCACCTCCTAATGCTCAAATAAATCATATTGACTTTGACATACATCCTCTGGGATAGAATGATAGGGATACTAGGTTTGTTTTTGATATAGACAAGATGCCATCTGACACTAAAATTTCTGAAGAGGTGATCCTGCCTTATTTTTAAAAGTCTAGGTTTACAACAATTGCATTAAGAGAGCCATGATTGATGACGGGGCTGCTATAAATGTGGTTCCTTTCTCTTTCTTACAGAAGTTGGGATATGGAGAGACAAATTGTTCCTCTACAAGAAACATGTTACGAGGGTACTGACAGTCTTAAAGTGACCTCGATTGGAACCATAGTTCTTCCAGTCACGCTTGGTCCAAAAACCATCTTGACAGAGTTTTACATTATCGATAGGGAAACAAGTTATAACATGATCCTCGGAGACCTTGGATTCATCAAATGAAGGCTATCCCTTCTACCCTATTCTAGGAGATTAGATTCCTCCATTTGGGAAGGTATTCATCGCTCAAGGGGATCCTAAGCCCTTTAATATACACTTAGAAAACCTCAAGAAGAAGAAATGAGTCCATACGGAGTATGAAATTCCTGTAAATCAATTGAATAAACCACCTCCAACAAAAGAGTTAGTCCCGGTCACCTCAGATGTTCCAAAGGTTGAATTCATTGACCCAAAAACATTTGAGGTGGAAAAAATAGATAAGGGTAAATCAATATCTATGGAAACAGTGTCCACTAAAACCACAACAAAATTATGAAACTCTTAGAGAGTGACGATCCGATCTTCCTCCCGTTTGAACCACAGGGAATGGGTAGTCTTCTCGGTTTAGCATCTCTTCCCTCCGATGACCTAGGTCTAGGTGTGAACATGATATAATTAACAAATGAAGAAGGGAAATTTGAGATTGAAACGATGCCCATAAAAACCATCTCTAGGGGTTGTTCTATTCTAAACCCTAGTTTTGACCCATGTGCATCTGAAACTAAGTTTTCCATATCCATGGGGAAAGGCCTCATCATTCAGCAAGAGTTATAAGTGAACACAATGCTCTACATAGGAGACAAGGCTGAGCAGCATAGTCATGCTCACCCACACACCATGTCTCAAGAACGTGACAAAGAGGTGCATGAACACCTCTTTCAGACAAATGATTTTAATGATTGGAGATATACACTTCATGCGGCAAAGGGTTGTAAGTTTAAACCCAGAATGGTAGGCCCTTGTCAAGAGAACAATATTTTTAAGGATAATGGTTCTCGATGTGTAATTTTAGGGGTGAAGGATTTGATATTCGTCAACTTTATTCACCTTAGGAATCATGACATGTAGTTTCACCTACATTTCCATATGTACATTACTACATCTGCATTACATTTTCATTTTCCAATTCATTTTGTAAAATTTGTGATCAAGGGATTTATTCTTATAGAAACTCCTAAAAAAATTTAAAAACATTGGAAAAAATCCAAATCATGTCTCTTCAAATTTTCATGGTATCATCAATTGTTTTCAAATCATTTCATCGATTCAAATTAGGATAAGACAAATTTTTGAGCGCGATCATACTAAGGCTCGCATACTTGGATCTACTTATAGTCTCTTTCTAGGTCGGGTGTCTTTTGCATATAGTCTATTTTAGAAGCTTCATGGTGTCACATCTATCCCATAAACATCTCTTTGGAAATAAGAACATTCTAAACATTTTTCCTAGATGAGTAAGTCAAATGCAAATCCAAAAAAAAATTACACATTTCTTTACCCTACTAACCTTCGATGTTGAGCCCACATATCTTACTAGTGATGTAGGGGTAGGAAAGGAGATAAATTACCTTACTCGCCTATTCCTTGTCCATGGTGATGAGCCCATGCTCCCTCATTTGGTAGCATGGGGCAAGGTGTAGGGGTCTCTTTGATAAACTTGAAAGTTACAAATAATTCAAATATTGTGAAATCATAAGTCAAAAACAAAGTGAGTTAGATGTCTAAAATTCCAAAAGAGTTTAAAACCTCAAAACCATATTTTGTCAACCAAGTAGCCATCTACAGATCTAAGTCTAGATAAACTAGAAAGTAAATCACATTCTAAACTATGAGGTAACTTGAGTAGGGTGAGGTTGTAGTGTCTCAATTTGGTCATGTCAAACCATTGTCTTTCCTCATCATTCTTGTTCAATAAGATTTATTAACTTGTACCCTTTCTAGCTCTCGGTGTTGAGCCTCGCATCCTACTGGTTGTGTGGAGATAGGAGTGGGGAAAGTAAATTTACTTATCATATCATTGTATCACCATGTTTTTCCAAGACAACATGAAGTATCAAAGATTGCTTAAAGAAACTAAAGTTCAACATCACATTGTGTTCGCATTATCATATATCTAGCATTATAAAATACAAAAAAATCATTTTGTTATCATTTCACACCCACTGCATGCATTTTGAAAAGCATAGAAAAATGGAAATTATAAACATCTATAGTACACATAAGAAATAAACCAAAAGAGAGTCAACTCAGATACAATGGATTACCAAACCAAAAATAAGATTTTGTATATATCGAGTGAGTAAATTTTCTATATAATGCCATCACATGCTAGGGCATGGTCAAAATGCTTTTCATGCAATGAGCCCAAAACGTAAAAATAATCATATAGTGCCCGAAAAAATGGAAACAAAACAATAAATGGCCCAATGGCCTATCAATCCCTGTGGGATCCTTGGATAGTGGATGGCCATGTCCAGGCTCCTTTATGCTTGTGAGGATGCTAAGAGTGAACCAAATGGTGCAAAAACTTGTGATGGTGGCTGTTGGTTGTGGTCTCACTAAAAGGATGGATCTACCTCATCGACGCTTGATAGCCTCATATCTGGCCATTGTGGTATGAAGGGAGGTCACCACCTCTGCTATCCTCCAAATAGGAGCAAACATGTCAGTGTGTCTACCGATAGCTAGCGATTGACACCTCGAATCATCACTCATCTTGGCTCAAGTCTTCCCTGAAGGGATCGGTAGGGTGTCCATGCACACTCGTCGGATGAGCTCTCTCCACTCCTATGCAGTCATTATGAGTAGGGAAAAGAGAAGAAATAGATAAGTTAGAAAACCACAAGACACAAATCAAAAGAGAATATCAAAACTAAAGTTTCAAGTTAAAAAAGTTGAGAGAAGAATATCAAACATACTCGAATCTCCGTGGCATCCGGTAAGGTCGGTGACTACTACTACCGATTTTGCTAGTGGTTGTGGGGCCTCCCAAATCTAGAGGCCAAATGTTGTCGATCACGACTCATCATCCCCCTCCCCATCTAGAGGAAATGGATCCTCTGAGACCAAGGTCTCTCTCTCCCTCTCTCTCTCTCTCTCTCTCTCTCTCTCTCTCTCTCTCTCTCTCTCTCTGTGCTAGCCTCCTCATGTGTGGCTCTCAACATCTCCTGAGTGTCATGCCACTCAAGATCACTCTCCTCCTCTACCATACGAGCTGCCTCACTAGTCTCAACATCCCCCCCCTCATCCTCCTTAGTCTCCTCTCCCAATGACTCCTCCTTAGTCTCGTCATGTGTGCCCTTGGAATCAAAATCTACACTGATAGGTTCATCCTCCTCCCCATTGTGAGAAAATTCATATGCAATCTGAGTAAAGGAACTCAAGGGGCACTAGCTTCCCATCGAGCATGAACCATGTGCCTAACTGCAATAGGCACACCTGGAGTGACTACTGTCCAGCTGGGATCTCCTCTAGGGCCCCTCTAGGCCTCCTGAATGGTCCTATAGACCGGTACCACTGGGAGGTACATCAGCGTATGGTAGGCCAAAATGTTGAGGAACCTGATTAAACGGGTGAATATCGACTCTCCCGACCCTATGAACTAGCTAGCCTATATTAGAATAAGCTACCACCATGGTCACCTCTTGTCCCCACAACGTTGTCATGTCCTCGTAGGGAGTAGCGACCATGTCTATTGTAGTCAGAGAAGCCATTAGCTGATGAGGTGTCCTAAGAACGACATAGCTATCCACCTTTCTACTTGGATGGCCCTGGGTCCAATACATGTACTCCCCTTCCATAAGGAGTGATATTCTCATATACCCAACTCATGAAAAGGGCGTGGTGACTTGGTGACTGCCTCCACAATCGAACTACCTCTGTATAAGTTGTGATAGGTAGTCCACAGAATGTCTACTCCCCATGCGTACCTATGGCCATGTCCCTTAATTTGTGTGATAATGGGAGCCCAGGTAGGAGAGAATATTATCACCTCCCTTTTCCCTGATCAATCGCGAGGACAAGATACCTATAATGGCTCTCCAAAGCAATAGCAATCGACCAATTTCATCCCCTTCTTCAAACCAGATGAGACAATGGTGTCTCCCATATATGTGGCCCACTGTGTCATCACGGCCCTAGATCCCATTGTCTCTAAAGTTAGTCTCCTCCCAAGAATTGGGAGCCCAAGGATGCAGTATACATCCTCCAGAGTAATGGTCCACTCGCCCCTAACACTTGGAAACTAGAAATTGTTCGATCGTGTCCCAACAGGAAAACAAGTCACACACTATTTTACTTGGTGGAGGAAACATGTGGTACCCATGTAATCCTCCATATACCTTCCCTCTATAAAATGTTCGTCTCAAAGCCGAGTCGGTGATCTAGAATCCCAGGGAGCCAATCACACTCTCTCTCTCTCTCAACTCCAATGGATGTATTCCTCCTTCTTCATTCACCAAAACATGAGAAAAGAGCAAGTTAGTAACGTATACAAGAAGACAAGCTCACCAAAAACATGATAAAACATGAAAAATCCAAAAAAATCCAAGTTAGTGAATGTTTTGGTCATTTTTTCCAAGACCGCCACCCAAGAAGGGTAAAGAGTCCCATGACCACCACCCAAGAATGGCGGCGGTCCCATGACCGCCGCCCTACTTTGGGCGCCCCCGAGCTGATTTTCCAAATGTTCCCTTAACCCTAAAAATGCTCAAAAGTGCAAAAAAGGACCATTTTCGACAAAATAAAAGCATGCCTTATGGGTGCCCTCCCCTGAGACTCATTTAAGACAAATTTTTTTGAAAATAATCCCCCTAGGTGAACTTTTCAATGTTTTTACATTTTAGGTAAAAATACAAAAGTGAAAATAACCAACCTTTGATCGCGTTGGTCGATCTCCCACACATGGAGGCATGATCACTATTCCACAATGGTTGTTTCAGTTGTACTCTCGTCAGAAACGGTCACTGTGGATCCAGAGCTCCAAATTCACCAAATTGAGAATGCACAAATGAATTGGAAAGTGAGTTTGTTTTGATATATATATATATATATATATATATATATATATATATATATGTTTTTTAACCTTGTTTTGAGTGTATGTTTTCACGAAATGGAGCGTTGGCGTAGGTATACCTCTATATCCCCACACAAATGGTAAGTCCTCTTGTTGTTTTGATTTAGTGTTTATTTTTCAATGTTTTATCTATCTGCACTTGAGTCTTCTTTTTCTCTTACAGGTAGTGGGAGTTTGGGCGGTGACATTTTGACACACACGAGATGTGTCAGGTATAACTTCTAACTCCCCTTTTAGGAATGCCATACTTGGACTCTACGTTTTACACATTTTCATGGCTAAGACACTTCTTCAAGGGGGAAATATGTACGCACCCAAAATTACATGTGCTACATTGTCGGAAAATAGTTACAAAATTCCCCAATGATGATTCAAGTCCTTTTAAGAAGGTGTTTGAGCTCCAAACCTTGTTTATAGTGTATATTTGTTACCTAGACATCTTTACTTAGCCTTCTTGCACTTTTTCCATCTTCCTACCTCTTTCTACACATGTTTTGGCCTTTAGTGCCAAGACTACCACCCTACCTAGGTGGTGGTTCTAAAACTACCACCACATGCATCGTGACAATCCCGCCCGCTTTTTCCAGATTATGTCATGTGTGTTTTAACATGCGACAGTTCACTTAATTTTTCTTTTAGCATGCATCTATGAGCCAAATTGTCTAAAATTATCTTTGATTGCTTGGTTCTCCTTCCTCCTATTTTTAAATAGATTTAATTGGTTGGAACTGCTTCTTCTTTCCTTGTGCATGAAGGCACCTCCCATCCTCCATTCCTATATATTTCATGTTTTTATTCAAGCAAAAGGCACGAGAATTTTTTTATATCTTGTATTGTATTATCGCCACAATCTTGCTAGGAATTACATATCCAAGCTCAAATATCTTGTGTTATCTCTCATCTACTTTCATTACATCCAAAATGCCTTCAATCTACAATTGTTCAAGCGTCCATCATCCAATTATTGTTCTTGCGTTCCCAATCCCTTAGACTCATATGAACACTCGGAGAAGAAAGGAACAAACCGAGGGGGAAACTACTACACAAACTGGATTTACATTTTTCTATGAATTCTAGGTTGGTTTTGATGTTTTATTTCCTTCATTCTTGTGATTTATCATTGTTACATCATATCAAATAGAGCAGAAAATCAACTTCTTTTCATTTTGCAAGTAATTAGTTAATTTCCAAGAGGTTTTGAATCTTTCATAAGCAACCCCAGTGACCAGATCCTCTTATTCCCATCCTGTGGATCTCAAAGGAGAGAATATCTATAGGAGCTTGTCTACATGTCATAGATCATTTGGAAAAGTTATTTTTAAAATTATTTTAGTTTCCATACAATCAACATAGGTGAATAACCACACCGGGTTATCTCGCTTGTTTATTTTTAGTGTAGAAATATTTTAATTATTTGGAATAGAAGAAAATTATTGTTTGTAATTGTAATGTTTCGGTTTTGTGATTTTTTATATTATTTTCCCTTTCGAAGTAGCATAGATTGTTAGTTTCATCTTAGTTAATTTGGAAACTTCAAACTAGATCAATACTTAGATCCAAGTTAGGAAAACAAACCATAGGGAATTTACGTTACCCGTTCATAGCCTCTAAATATCCCCTTTTCCAACTCAAATACCGGAGATCACACTACCAAATCTTAGTCATTGATCCTCCTATAGTTAGCCACACACATTTAAACATTGTCTTATTTGGCACGTCCTTGGGGGTTGAGTGTGGTTGAAGGTTGCATGTCAATTTTCATTCGTACAATTACATTAGATTTGGTAGAGTTTTAATTACTTAAAGTCGTAATAAACGTAAAAACAATATTCCATATTGAAAATGAATGAATGAGAATATTTAAAATTATAGAAGAAATTTGAAAATATACTACAGAGAGACATCCAAATTGAGGTGGCAGATCCAACATAGTGCAAGACCAACTTATGATTGATGAGGTTGTGATTACTTCTGAGAGTCAATTAATATTGTCATCCTTTTTTTAATCACAAACCTAAAAATCTTGATGGTTTATGGGATGGTAATGCCTAAATTTTCATTCTAATATATGGTTGAGATTCCTCGTCCTTGATCTCAATAACCTCTTGTAGACATAAATATTGCAAATTATACAATATTTATCCCGACCTTATACTACTATTTAGAAGGTTATCAAGTCTACAAAGTACTAATTAATCCATACTTTTAGCCACCTTTTTCTTATATTTTATTTCATCTTTCCCATGTATTTCACGATACCTATTAGCCCATTTCATGACCTTTCTCGACATTCTATCCACGAAATCGGGTGTGCCAGCCTATCTTGGGGTGCCTCGAGGCATCTAGTCCCATTCCAGTGCCCCACTATATTCATAACCTCTTCCGCTTCTTTTGGGTCACTTCTAGTTATTGTTCATCCTTATCTTCTTCTCAATTGGCCTTGTCGAGATTAATTACGAAAATAATATTGATATCCCTATAAATATAAAGTTATAAGACCATAATGAGGGTCCTAGGTCATTTCTGACTTATTAATACTATCATTCCATATAGGGCTTCATCCATTGCATCATTTTCATACACATAGTGTCATGCATTCAAGCTAGGATATTTTCATCACACACACTTCATAGGGGAGAGATTCCATTTTATTCCATGCACACATGTTGCTTACATTTCTATAGCTACTATTATTGCTCATTACTTCACAAAGCATGACTGCACGAGAGTACCTAGGGAATGAAATGCACTCACACAACCAGAACTACATTAGGGTCTGAAATGTAGTGCAACACTCAATGATAAGACCACAAGTTTGAAGGCCGAGATAAGTCTAACCCCATTAACCTTTTATTTTCTAATTCATTGTTCACCTCATCTCTGATCGATCCAGGTGATAAATAGATAGGGTTTTAGACCAAGTTACGACACTACCAAACTTAGGTTTTGAGAATCTACAAAGTGTTTAGAGCACCCAAATTTCATACCCAAGTGCCCCAAGGTGCCCCAAAGACACTTCAAGGCACCTCATACTTCTCATAATACCCCGGAAGGCCCCCGAGTACTCGTTTCCACTTCCGATTTTTGTTCGGACATCTACGACAACCTATGACGGTATGTGTGAACCAAATAATCCATTTCTCTCCCTACTATTACACATTTAGGGTTTTATTTCACTTAGAATAATTTATTTGCATTTATCTCATACCATTTTAGTCATTTATTACAATGTTTTATTCCTCCTAACTAGATTAGCATTAATATCCTAGATACCCCCTTAGGCCATCTAGGTAAAACCCTTATTTTTGTTAATCATTTTGGTGAACCCAACCTCTCTTCTTGCACCTTTTAGGGTCTCAAATCCGCACTTTCCACCATGGGTAAGCGTCATAGAAAGTCCTCTTCTTCTAAGCCTCTAGTTACTTTGCAATTTGATAGTCATGGCCATGCTTTCACCAACACTCCCACTACTTCTTGTTATAGCCCTTGTCCTTCCTTTATTGAACTTTCATCTTTTGGGATGGATCCTCATGCTATTATGGATGTTGTTACCTCCTACTTATGCACTATTAATCCTGTTACTTTAGCTCAACTCATCGCTGAAGTCCAAGCTCTTCCTCCTGATCCTATCGTTCTCTCTCCCACCTTGGACATAAATGACTCTAGCCCTACACCTCCTTCTTCTCTATCCACGATCATGTCTCCACCAACTCCACCTACCCTAGTCCCTGTTGTTTGCATGATTGATCTAGTCCCTTCTACTTCTACTATTACTTTGACACCATCCACTACACCCACCCCAAAATACTCGAGTTTTTTCCCATTCCTCCCATATCTCCCTTTCTTTATGAGATGTCATTAATGGCTATTATCCACCAACTTAGTAAATATCTTCCCCACCATTTGATCCTACCACCACTATTGTGCCATACCAAGGCCCTTCATCATCCATGGATCTTCCCCCGCCTCTTCACCAACATTCTCCTCCTCCGTACGCCCACCTTTCACTTGCACTCTCTTCATAAATAATTCTTATTAGGAGCACATACCACTTGAATTTGATGATCCATAGGGATCCAGAAAAACACACCACTTCATCAGTGCCATCGTAACCAAGAAGGAAAAACAAGAAAAGTGAATAAATTGAGGTAAACGGAGGTTGCAGGAAAGAACCACCACTGCATGCGAGTGGCGGTTTGAACCGCCACCCGGCCCGGGGCGCGATCCTGAGACCACCATGCCGCTTAGGAGGTGGTCTTGACACTTTCGAATAGAGAAAAGAATGGAATGCGAGTGGATGCATTTTTGAAGTGCCCAACTATGTCTCTTCCCTTCCATGCCCTTTCACATCCTCTAGTGCACAGGAGGACATGGGAAGGCCTATAAATGCATGAAAGGAACAAGATAATAGGCATTTAAAGATCTAGAGAGATCAAGAAGTAGAGTTTAATGAGAGCAGTGAGAAAGATCTTCAGTGCTAGAATGGAATTGTAGGAGCAAGGTGTAGAAACAAAGAAAGCAAGTAATTGGAGAGAAGGTTTACATTGTTGCTTCTTTTCATACTTATTGTAATCTGTAATTGTCTATATTAGACCAATAAAAGTGGGAAGAAAGAGTAGTTTCCCTTCCCGACTGGTTTTCCTCCATTGGAGGTTTCTAGGATAAAATTATTGGTGTTGAAGTTTGAATTATTTCCTTCTCTACAATTTCCTTTCTATAGCACTAGATAATCAGTCACGAAGCTCTAAATTTCAAGCAAATCTATCATTTTCCAAATTTGAAAGTAGAATAGCATAGTTGTGTGATTCGTAGAGTTCCAAAGTAGAAGTTTATGGATCATTTGACTTCAATGACCTCTATACCACGATGGTATCCTCCATACCATGATGGACCACATACCAAGATGGTATCCTCCAATCGGGGTTTGACATCAATGACCTTCATACTCCTATATATACAACCCACACCTATACTATGATTCGGTCATTCTTGTTATTACATACGAACCACTTGTTTTTCACCTTGACGTTAAATCTTGTAAGTGCCCCTCCTACTTCTCTGCTCACTCTTGGCCAATCTTGGCTAGATTATATCGAAGGGACACTTGATCCTGATCATGTTGATATCACTTTTCCCATGCCATTTGGTGATGTGCGTATTTGTAGTAGTTCTTTCCTTTGTTATTCACCCAACTTCACTATTTGGTATGCCTTGGGCTGCCCATTGCCTCCCTTTACCGACAAACAATATGTCATGGTCATGCATATTTTACACGTTCATGGTTATCTAGACAACCAACCACATACCCTTGCTTATCAAGTATCTTGTGTTGTACAATATGATTTTGATGCCTATCTTGATGATTCTCTAGAAGACCTTCCTTCTCCCTTAGCCTCTTATGTTAACACTAATTCACCTCCTACTATAGTACGCTCTTTCTCCTCTGAGATAGTTGATGATTCTTACTCTCTAAGTCCTTATAATACACACCCCATGGAAGGCTATACACCTGCTACAAGTTCAATGACATTCTATATAAGTCACACCGCATCTCTTCATGCTACAATTATGTAACTTCAGCATGCTTCTACTCCTCCTACAACTCCTACTCCATCCACCTCCCCTACCAGTCCCCTCCCTGATCCACTAGTTCTACCTTTCCCTTCACCCATTATTCTTCCCTCTAACACTATGCCACAACACATTCTCAGTCACCTTCTTCACCGCCAACTCCTTACGTTACCACCTACTCATTCATATCCTCCTTCGTGATTAATCCACACCCGTGATCATCCATTTTGTCACTATCATCACATTCAGGGTCATCATACAAATTCTTGTCACACATTATCCCGTGTTATTAGAGATATCTAACAATTAGGCCTCCTCTCATTCAGCACCCAACCTCCTCCTATTCTAGGTACAACCCCTCAGCACACCAACTTTGTCGGTGTCAAACACACCCTACCCACATATGTCTCAACACCAACCTCTAATATCACATTCCCTATACCTCCCCGTGGGTTTTGCACCTGAATATTTTTTTCTAGGCCATTCTTCACGCGCATATCAATTCTGCTCACCCACACCACCCATCTCTAATATATCCCTATTGGTAGATCATGGCCCTCTGTTTGCATCATCTCAAGTGCTAGTCGAAGGAATTTTGTCCTTCGACCTTCTCAATTGATTTCTCTTTTCCACATACTTGGGGGTGCACATCACATTATATTATCCCCCTCTTATAGTCTCATATACATATACAGTCTTCCATTACATATTTTTATTCAGGTCATCATCCTTGTATCTCACATATTGTGGCACCTTCATTACCCGATGAAACACCTAGTTCTTCGGATCACACTTTGGACTATTGAGGGATTACCATTACACTGAACCCCACACACTACACTATAGGACCTATACATTTACATTCCATCATCCTACATTATATATCCATAACATACACTACACTAGTCATCATCGTATATGAGCCTAGTTTTGCATTCCATCCTCTCATTCTACATTTACACTAGGTCATGTTGTATATGAGTCTAGCTTTATCTTTTACCATCACATATTATACCTACACCTATCATCATATCTCCCACACTACATATACATCCTACACACCCACATTGCATTCATACATCTTACATATTCTACATGCTACACTAGATTTCCTTATACTTGGGTCTAGTTTTATCTATTATCATTACACATTCTACATTACATTACCTACACTACACATTCACATACCTTGGTCATTTATACTATGTGTTACACTCACCACCCTATGACACACTTTAGTTCCTTGGTCCATACTTGACTGCCAAGGGTTTACCAATCAAATGGACCTTACCTACATGCGACATGTCATCATACCACATTCCTTAGACTAGTGACCAATGCTCTAGGCTATATCGTCACCCACACTCATCATCACATCCCATAGTGGTATACACCTTAGGTTAAATCACCACTCTTTTCATCACTTCTACATCATCCTATTACGTTCTATCATCTCCTATTATATCATCCTATTACATTTCACTTTTCTCAATTCCACACTAGTCCATTACATTATCACACCTTTGATCATCACTTAGTGGTATACACCCTAGGTTAAATCACCACTCTCTTCATCAATTTATCCTTATCCTCCTGCATCCTATCATCACACATTCTATTATCCTATTCTACATCATTTTATTACCTCATCATTTATCCTACTCATCACTTAGTGGTATATGCTTTAGGCTAAATCACCACCCTCACCTTATTCATCACATAGTGGTCTACACTTAGTGCTAAAATCACCACCTTCCATTATCCACTACCTACTCATATATGCTTCATACGCCCTCATCACCCATCTCATAGTGACATACGCTATAGGCTACATTGTCACCTTCTTCTTTCATCATGTAGTGATATACAATTAGGGATAAATCATCACTCACCCATTCAATAAGTTGTGGTATACACTTAGGCTATAGGGTCCACGCATATATTTCCATATATCTCATTCCCATTCACTCATTCTATAGTGATATACGCTTAGGGATAAATCATCAATCTTCCATGCCACCAGTCATGATATACACTTTGGATATAGGGTTCATGCACATCTCTCCACATGTCACAATTAATCACCATTCCATACACATACTCATCACAATGCACTAGATGTAGCCAAAAATAATCCACCATTTCCCAATGATGCACTCTCATTTACAGTTCATTCTTGAATGTTGAGGGGGGAAAAATACGAACCTCATTGCATACACATTCCATCCACTCAGGGGGCACATTGCTCCTATCATTCCATATTACATTCCATTCCATCCATCCATGGCATACCACATTGTATTGGTAGTATTTACTCTTTCTTACTAGTGTTTTGCAAGCTCATTCTACTACACATGTTAGATTTCTTTCCTATATGTCATTATCATACACACATGTATGTTCATGCCTTTGTTTAATGTGATCTCATATACATGACTCTACACATGGCATGGATTCTCGCCTTCTACTCTTCCTATACTAGTTGTTGGGGCATCCACATTCATCCTATCCAGGTGCTATTGTTTCATTTTGTACTCCGCATCTTATACTACTTGTTCATACATTCTTTGACATATTGGTTATCATTCTAACATGTCAATGATGGTGTTCCATGTGCAACACTTGTTTTGCGAGATTGCATGTTTCCATGACCACTTCTTTGTTTTTACTTGGTTGTGTTATTTTCCATTGTTTGTGGGCTTTTCCCTTTGCTTTTGTGTACACTTGACTAGTTGTTTGTGGCCATGATGGCCTTGCATGTCTTGTGACATCGTGAATGATGTCCCATGTTTGAAACCCACTTTATGTGGTCTGCTTGTTTTCTTGCATGTTTACACTACTTTTCTTAGTAGTTTTACATTGTTTGTGTATTTTACACTTGTTTTATTTTACATGCATGTGTTCGTACTAACACTTGTATTGGCTAGCAACCAACCCCTTTTGTGCACGCCTTTGTATCTACCAAGTGTTTCCATTTCCCCACGAAGGGTAGAGTTCTATAGGTCATAGTGCAGTTGGTCCTCTTTTAAGGCTACATTCTCTTTTCAGAGTCATCAAATGTGTACCCAAAGAGGGGGGCATCATTGAGGGTTTCTACTAACACAACGTATCTACACTTTGTTTCATACACATCGAGTGAGTTTAGACCAGTCTATGAACTCCATACACGGAAGGCCTTAACAGACATGGTGTCCTTCGACAAATCTATAGAGTGGTTATAGGCTCAGGGGTTACAGTGGGTGTTCCTCTCTACACTTCTTCGTCTAGTGGCATCGGATCACCCAAAAAACTAGGACAGTACAAAGATCTCTTCCAAAATTTCAGTAGAAGTAGTTAAAGGTTGGAGGATACAACATGGTTCCTCCATATAATTATTTAGCTAGGGTGGCATGAGATCACCCAAAAAACTCGTGACACTATAGGATATCCTTTTACACTTTTTTCTCAACATGGATTAGGTGCACACATTCCATTGTTCCATTTACACTTTTATTCTAGTTTTACATTTTCCTATTTTTACACATCATTTTTACATACATACATATTTGAATACTTGATTGTTTTCTCCTTGAAGGTCCACCGTATGAGAAATAATCACTCAAATTAGGGGGCAACAATGACAATGACAACATACCATGACGGTACTTTCCATACTAACCATGCGCAGTACACTACACATGCATTCTTCCCTAGGTTCACTCTCATCACTTTTTATTCACATTTTTCATCTTTAGAATCCACGCTCCTCCACATTTTTCTTTTTGTCATTCCACACTTGAGTCCATTCCATCAAAGACATCTTCTTCTATACTCTACATGGTTATCGTGTACACATCTCTATCTACTTTATGTTACCAAGATTTCCTCTCACCAACATAAAGTGGGGGAAAATGTAGACACAAATATTGCACATTAGACAATATTTAGCATGACCTTATACTACTATTTAGAAGGTTCTCAAGTGTACAAAGTACTAATTAATCCCACCTTTTGGCCACCTTTTTCTTATCTTTTTTCATCTTTCTCACATATTTCCCGATACACATTGCCCATTTCATGACCTTTCTAACATTTTATCCTGAAATCAAGGCACCCTCAGCCTATCTTGGGCACCCGAGGTGATCAAGTCCCACTCCGGTGCCCCGGTTTATGCACAACCTCTTCCACTTCATTTTTGGTCACTTCTAGTTATTGGTCATCCTTATCTTCTTCTCAGTCATCCTTGTCGGTATTAATTACGAAATTAATCTTGAGAGCCCTATAAATATAAACTTATAAGACCATAATGAGGGTCCTAGGTCATTTCATCTTATCACTACTATCACTCCATCTAGAGCTATATCCATTGCATCATTTACATCCACATAATTCTATGCATTCAAGCTAGAGATCTGCATCACACACACTTCATAGGGGAAGGATTTAATTCTATTCCATGCACATGTTACTTACATTTATATAGCTATTATTACTCGTTACTTCACAAAGTGTGACTAACACAAGAGCACCTAGGGCACAATATGTACACACAACATAACTACATCGGGTCTGAAATGTAGTGCAATGCTTAGTGATAAGACAACAATTTTGGCGGCCGAGGTCATTCGACCCACTAACCTTTTGTTTTGCAAGTCTTTATTCACCTCATCCAAAATATCCAACGCGACAAACAAACATGGTTTTAGACCAAGTTGTGACACTGTTGAACTTATGTTTTGAGCATCTACGGTGTTCAAAGCACCCATATTACGTGAGACCGGATGCCCCTAGGACACCCCGGGTTCACTTCTGGCACCTCGGACTACTTAAAATACCCATGTTTTCCTTTTCGCACGGCCCCTAAGTATTCGTTTCCACTTCCACGATTATGTGTTCATACTGCAACAATATTTTTGAACCAGCTAAGCCATTTATCTCCCTAATCTTACACATTTCGGGTTTTATTTCACTTAGAATAATTTATTTACATTTATCTCATACTATTTTAGTCTTTTATTACATCATTTTAGTCCTCTTAACTATATTAACATTAATACCTTAGATACCCCCTTAGGCCATCAAGGTAAAACCCTTATTTTGTTAATCACCTCTTCCTTTTCACCTACTACTTCATCCTCTCCCTTCATTGTAGAAAACTTTCTTCTCAACACATTTATGACCCTTGCCCCATTTGATATCACAACCGTAACATAGACCTTTTTCTTTCTTCTCTTCAATTTGTTGATGATTCAATCGGGTAGGTTAGGGAAATGATCATGCTTTAACGATCATGCACTTCTTATGAAAAATGAAACCCCTCTATTTTACCATCTCTTTCCTCCACTTGACATGAAACTACCATGGATTATCATATCAAACCTATATTAATAAGGTGAACATCAACTGGATGTTTTCCTTGATACCACCCAAGAATATATCATTTTGATGATCATCCGAGATGTCATCCACACATAAGGAATTTTTATAATTATCAGCTATTATCATTGATTGTCCCCATTTGTTTTAGCATTGTTATCTAGCTGAAATAGTTCTTTGTACCATTGTTAGTGTAGTGCATCTAGGGCTCATCTATGAACATTGACCAAGTAATATGGATACCCTTATTTTTATTCTTCTTGCGCATCTATCTATACCAAATGAATTTTTCTAGTTCTAGATACAAGGGTGTCATTACCACCTTATGTCCATTTGGGACTTGATGCGAGATAAAAACAATTCTCCATTTGGTTGATCTAGGGAACTAGATAGTTTTTGGATTAAAATTAAACATTTCCACTTTTGGAATCATGTTCTACCATTGGCTAGAACATAAACGAGTTGTACATAGGATCCACCTTAATTGGTTTGATTTGAATTGGAGTGTGCATTATTTGAGGACCTTGTATTTCCTAAATGGGAATTCATGAGAGTAGTGATGAATGAGCTAATGACCATCAAATCCTTCATTGATTCAAATTCTTCCTTAATTTTACCCTTTAATGAGTGTAAGATAATTTCAAAATCTTCCTTAATTTCACCAATCAATGAGTGTAAGTTATTTTCAAGCTCATCCTTCACATTGGCAAGGTCATCTTTCACCTTCTTTTGAAGCTACCTATGATTTCCTCTAATACAACAAAAACAAAGACTCATAATCCATATCTTCCTTATTTGGAGTCATCCTTGGAATTAATTTCCCTTTTCATTGGCCTTTAGTCAACCTCCTTGTCATGATGTAGGATTTGGGTCTTGGGGTACTGGATTAGGGTAGGAACTTAGGGTTTGTGGCTTCTTATGGATTTTATCTAGATAGAGAAAAACAAAGAGAATAAACCCTTTCTAAAATTTTATAAGATTTCTAAAATCTAGAACACTAAAAAATATTTAAAATTGTAGCATATGGAGAAAAATTATGGAACATCCTAAAACGCCAATAAATTTTACAAACATATCCAAAAAATTAAAATTTGAGAGAAGCTTACTTGATTGATTTCACAACTTTAGTAAAACAAAGGTACAAAAATACAATAGATTGTGATATATATTTGAATTCCAAAATTAGGATTTTTGACCTAATGTTGCCCAAATCAAACTCTAATATCACTTGTAAGGAAATTACTTGGATAGATCATAATAATAACAATATAACACCAAAGAACACAAAATAGAGAGACAATATTAGATTATGTAAGTATAAATTACTAATCGATTTGAGGGGGTTACCCCCACACCTTTAATAAGACCCAAATGCTCAATATGATGTTCATCTACTAGTTATTAACTCATATATATACCCTACTATGACATGTAAACTACCTAGGCGAACCTAGTAAGCATATGAAATCATAAATAAATGAGATATGCCATGTTAAGAGATTATTTTAGCCATAAGTAATCCATACATATCCCGATTATGACATAGGATTAAGGGAATAACATCTACCAAACAATACTAGCTTTCATTAATGTCTAGTGCTACCCTTGTATCACTAGAAAATAATTATAGCTAGGAATCACACCATGACACTTGGATTAGTTGAAAAACATAATGGTCAACCTAATGTAATGCAAGTAATGTGACAACATGGACTTCTAAGGCATAAGATATTTTTGGTTGATAGTTATGTTCAATAGATATTTGTTCCCTTCAAACACATTGTCTGACAAGGCCATAATCTCATATTTTCTACAAAGAAGGTATTATCTTTCTTTCTTCCTCTATGCCTCCTTTAACTTCTTTCAAATATATTTTCCGTCGATTTACTTCTATCAAGAACAGATCTTATTATGGTCTAATTTTTTTTACCCTTAATCTTCTAGTTGTTTCTTCTCTCGACTATGGAATTCAATTGAATTATCACTTTCTTTTGTGATGTATTAGCCTCATATTGATGAATGTAATGTATTCAAGGCCTTTTTTTAGCAGTCTAATTAAATTTTGTAAACTCAAGAAATGGTTGTGTGTTGAGGCTTATATTTTCCCTACTATTTTCTCTTTTCTCTTGTCTCTTTAATCTATTGCAAATTGTTCTTACCCGCTTAGCTCTAATATGTGTGTGTAAAATATACTTAAATTTGTTTAATTTATACCATGTTATCCTCAAATATGGAGTGGAAGAAATATCCCTATTTCTCTCTTGAAACACCACCTTTCCTTTTTATGTTGATTTCCCTCTCCCTTCCCCTAAAGTGTTAAAAATTAGGTATTATGAGTGTAAGTAGATGAGAGTTCGAATCTCTCCATAGGATTGCTTGAAGGTGCAAATCCCACACTTGAAAAGGAATCTCATGTTGCGTTGTTAGTGAAACATCTTTCACAAGTGACACTTTCAACCTCCAATACACACTAATATACATCCTATCCCAATAAAAGAAATAACAAAATATGCTCATATGGGTGATAGTTGAGATGGGGATTATTCCACATCATTAATAAAAATTAAAAAAATATAAGAACAATAATATTAGTATTTGAGAGACTTATCACATGAATTTTATGATTCCATTGTGAATCATTTTACTATTTATTTTAAAACTATTCATTTCCTACCGAAATATTTATATAAATGAGTTCAATCCAAATGTAAAAATTAATTTTATTTCTTTAGATTTGTTTTCAAGATTGCTACCTTCACTAAATTTTCATCTACATTGTAATATTATATTACTTGTTGAGAAGATTTTCTGGTATCTCCTACATATTACATGTTTTTCCGATGTTTCAAGCCTCTCTACAATACTCATCATCATCGGGAAGTAAGGTTGAAGAAAATGTTTTCCAAATAACAAGATATTTGATTTTATTAAATAAGCATTTTTAATGGTAAATGGGAAGATGTCGACTAAAAGGGAGGAATGAGCGGGTAAAAATGTATGGTGGGAAGGAAAATAATTAGATTAAGGTAATTAATGATATAAATATCCTATAAAAATGATAAGACTTTCATATTATTAAATTAATTAGTTTCAAATCATGGGGGTGGGGGATGGGGTTTGAAGGGTGAACTAAGGAGAAGATAGGTTATACAATAATGGTTTCCATGAAAGACGAAGTTCCTCCCAATCATCTCTATTAAGGTTATAAGGAAAAAAATTGATTTCAACTGGTTCTCTTATTCTTCTTATTTTCCAAGGTGATTTTCAATTTGCCAATATTTTTGAATGACCAATTTGGATAGCATGATTAGAGTATATTTCATGTTATACTTGTGCTGATTATTTTATGTGTCCACATTGAATGTCACATGTATGTCCTTTAATTATAGTTTGGAAAGATATACATGTTTCACCAATATGTGGGATGTCATAGTACACATAGTCTCATAGATGCCTTTTTAGAGGGCTATTTCACAATGGTATTTTGCACTACAAAGGAAATTTCTTAGGGTTTTAAAATGTTTAAAACACGTTTGTATGACTTTTTCTTAATATTATGGCTAGTTTATCGGCATGGCTTATATGTAAGGTAGAACTACATTCCCATTATTGTCATATTTTGTATTCCAGTGTTTTCTTTTTCCTCCTTTTGTTTTATAGGAAGCCTTACATGTTTACCAATTGGTATAACCATTAATCTTTAGTTCCCTTTTTATATAACTTTCTTCGGTATTGAGGTGTTTAGGGTGACACATCCTTAGATCTTGGGTAAACAATGCATTTATAACTCTAATATTTTGTGACAAATGGTGGTATGAATCAGCTCTAATGTAAACATACGTATGTTTTTACGTTTAATACACTTGAATTGAGATTGAACCATCATTATTTATAGAGATGAGAATGTCTAAGAATGGGAGAGATTTATCTTCTTCTATTTACATAGTGAATTGAATTTTGTTTGATATTTTATTGAGGTGTGTTAACAATATGTCCAAGGATTTTACTCCATGTGGTCGGTTCACATTAGTATCATCCACGTAGCATACCACCATTTTTGTTTTAGAGGGACAGATTGTAATGTAACTTGTTCAAAATTTTCCATGAATTGATTAGCCACAATTGGAGAAAGAGGTGAACCCATGGCAACACCTATTGTCTACTACTCAGTAAATGTCCCATGAGAAGTTGAAAAATGTATACCTAAGGAAAAACTCTACCAGTTTGGTAGTTTCCCATTAGTGATATCATGTATTACCTACACTACCTCATCTTGTATAATTCTATTGAACAAAGAGATCACATCAAATCTAACCATTTGGTCATTTTCATCAATTTTTTGTTTGGTAAGAGTGCCAACAAATGTTGCGAGTCTTTGATGAAGGAGGAGGTTTTTCGTAAGTCACAGATTCAATTTTTTTGCTAAGTAGCTTGCAAAATTATAGGTCAAAGAGTCCATAGTGTCCACGATAGCTCTAAGTGTAACCTCTAATTCATGTACCTTAGGTGCCTTGTAGATCCTAGACATAATAGGGTCTTTAGGAACGAGTTTTCATTTCACTTCCCTATTAAAGGAGGACTTGTTAATTAATTGAGTTACTTCTCTTGTCACCGCTTAAGTGGAACCTTGTAAATGCCTCTATAACTCCCACTATTTTGTAAGTGTTCTTTCATTTTCTCCATGTAGTCTTTTGCATTTAATATGACTATCGCATTACCCTTGTCCACTTTTAGTATGATTAATTCTTTATTATCATTAATTCTCTTAAGAGAAAAATGCTCTTCTTTATTAATGTTGCTTCTAAGATGTATATCTTTGTGTAAGTTGATCGAGCAATCTTATATAATTTCTTTAGTAACATGGTCGGGTAATCCTTCAAAGGCACTTTCAATACCAATCACTAGTTTCTCAAAAAAAAATTGTGGGATCATCAAATACTATTGAAAAAGATTAATCACATTATTAGGTAAATCACAACCCCGTGAAACAATTTTAAGGTTAGATCATCAAAAACTATTGTAAAAATATTAATCATATTATTAACCCTATCATTGTAACCAAACACCTTGTAACTGGAAGAAGTGGAATTGTTCAAGGAATGCTAGACTTAGTTACGTTATCCACCGTAATATTATTCATGTTCAAAACACGATCCGTATTTTCTTTTAAATTTAAATTAAACCTCAACATGTATGTATATGATTTTTTTCTACAATTATATGATTCAATTTGTTACTTTTATAACATTATAAAATTTTACAATTTGAATGAGAGATGTATTTTTACATTACTACATAGAAAATGACAATGGTAAATTGTTACAAGAGTAGTGGTTAATGTTCCATCACCTAGAGTTCCCAACTTTGTAGAACCTTTAATTATTATAACCTTAATAGAACCTTTAATAAATAGAATATAAATTAGTAGAACCTTTAATTAAAGAGAGAGATGCTGTATACCTATCTGTTACATATCACAAATTAAATGTATATGTACTAGCGAAGATTGATTCACGAACTCGTGGAAAGATAAGAACCAAATTATATTTTTGGGAAATATTCCTTTAATAAATTCTAAAGGAGATTTTTTAGTCAATGGAAATTACAGAGTCGTGGTCAATCAAATATTAAGAAGTCCCGGTATTTATTACACTTGGGAACGAAAAACGTTAGGAAACATTATCTATCTCGGCACTATAATTTCAGATTTGGGAGGAAGATCAAAATTAGAGATCAATATAAGCAAACAAAGGATATGGATTCATGTAAGTAGAAAGAAAAAAATATCTGTTGTACTTCTATTGTTGGCTATGGGCCTAAATCTCAAAGAGATTCTAAACGATACTCGCTATACGAATTTCAAAGCATTTATCCTTTCCGAGAATGGAACGAAGGAGTACAAGGAATGTTGCGAATGGACGAATTTTGGGAAGGAAGATGCGATTTTGGCACTTTATAAGGAACTCTACATAAGTGACGATGACCCTAAAAAATACACTTTGGAATTTTCCGATTCTATATGTGAAAAGTTGCAAATAAGCTTTTTCCGAACTAAATGTTTATTAGGAAAGATTGGTCGACGAAATCCGAACAAAAAACTGAATCTTGATATACCCGAGAACGAAATTTTTTCATTACCACACGATGTATTGACTGCTGTGGATTACCCTATTAGAGTGCAATTTGGAACGGGTACACTCGATGATATAGATCACCTACAAAATCGATATATTCGTTCTGTAGCAGATTTATTACAAGAGCAATTAAGATTAGCTCTATATCGTTTGAAAGAAGGAATTTCAAAAACTAAATTTAAATTATATAAAAAAAAAGATCCTAAAAAAAGTTTAGTAACTCCTAAAAAATTGGCAACTTTACTCCCATTAACAGACACTTTTCAAGATTTTTTTGGTTTACATCCCTTATCACAATTTTTGGATCAAACTAATCCATTAGCAGAAATAGTTCATAGCCGAAAAGTTAGCTCTTTAGGCCCTGGAGGATTGACAAGTCGAACTGCTACTTTTCGTACAAGGGATATTCATCCTAGTCATTATGGACGTATTTGTCCTATTACGACGTCCGAAGGAATAAATGTTGGACTTATTGCATCCTTATCTATTTATGCAACGCTTAGTCATTGCGGCTCTTTACAAAGTCCATTTCATAGGATATCTGAGAGATCGAAGGAAGAACATATGGTTTATCTATTATCGGGAGAAGATGAATATTATCGGATAGCTACAGGAAATTATCTGGCATTAAATCAAGGGGTTCCAGAGGAACAATTTACTCCAGCTCGATTTCGACAAGAATTTCTAGTTTTTGCATGGGACCAAATCCATTTCAGAAGTATTTTTCCTTCCCAATATTTTTCAGTTGGAGTTTGCCTTATTCCTTTTCTCGAACATAATGATGCGAATCGTGCTTTAATGGGTTCTAATATATAGCGTCAAGCAGTTCCACTTTTTCAACCTGAGAAGTGCATTGTTGGAACAAGGTTATAGGGTGAAGTAGCTCTAGATTCAAGAAGTGTAGCTATAACTAAGGAAGGGGAAGAATTCAATATATTGATGTTGTAAATATATATATCACTTCATACATTGTTCAAGACACTATAGGAACAGAATTGATTGTATATCAACGTTCTAATAGTAATACTTGTATACATCAAAAACCCCGAGTTCGTCAAGGGGAATATGTAAAGAGGGGACAAATTATAGCAGACAGTGCGGCTACAGTAGGGGGAGAACTTTCTTTAGGAAAAAACATCCTAGTGGCTTATATGCCATGGGAAGGATACAATTTTGAAGACGCAATACTTATTAGTGAACGTCTGGTATATGAAGATATTTTTACTTCTTTCCAGATCGTAAGATACGAAATTGGAGCTTATTGGACGAACCAAGGCCCCGAGGTAATCACTAGAGAAATACCCCATTTAGATGCTCACTTACTCCGTCATTTGGACGAAAACGGCCTTGTAATGATAGGATCTTGGATAGAAACAGGTGATGTTTTAGTGGGCAAATTAACACTTGAAGCAGAAGAAGACTCACTATTAAATACTCCAGAAGGAAGATTATTACAAGCTTTATTTGATATTAAGGCACCACCTACTGGAAAAGAAAATTGTTTTAGAGTCCCTAAAGGTGTGAGAGGCCGAGTTATCGATGTGAGATGTATAGAGGAAGAAGATTATTCTGGCGATATTGTGGAAAAAGTCCATGTATATATTTCACAAAAACGTAAAATACAAGTGGGTGATAAAGTAGCTGGAAGGCATGGTAATAAAGGTATTATTTCAAGAGTTTTGCCCATACAAGATATGCCTTATTTACAGAATGGAACACCAGTGGATATGGTATTAAATCCATTAGGGGTACCTTCACGAATGAATGTAGGACAGATCTTTGAATGTTTGCTCGGTTTAGCAGGAGAACTAATGAACAAACATTATAGAATAGCACCTTTTGACGAAAGATACGAGCGAGAAGCTTCTAGAAAACTAGTGTTTTCTGAGCTTTATAAAGCTAGCGAGCAAACAGCTAATCCATGGGTATTTGAACCTGATCATCCTGGAAAACATAGATTAATTGATGGAAGAACAGGAGAAATTTTTGAACAACCTGTTACAATAGGAATAGCTTATATATCGAAATTGTGTCATCAAGTTGCTGACAAAATTCATGCACGTTCCAGTGGACCTTATACAATGGTTACACAGCAACCTCTGAAAGGAAAATCCAAACGAGGAGGGCAACGACTAGGAGAAATGGAAGTTTGGGCTCTAGAAGGTTTTGGTGTTGCTTATATTTTACACGAGATGCTTACTTTGAAATCTGACCATATTGATGCTCGTGAAAAAGTATTTGGTGCCATTCTCACTGGAGAGCCAATGCCTAAATCTAGCACTCCTACAGAATCTTTCCGATTGCTCAGTCGAGAACTACGATCTTTAGCTCTAGAATTGAATCATACTATTCTATCTGAGAAAGACTTTCAGATAGATAGGAAGGAAGTTTGATCAAAATCAATCAAAATTTTTTTTTATGAGTGAACAGGATAAACATCAACAACTTCGAATTGGATTAGTTTCTCCCGAGCAGATTCTTGCTTGGTCTGAAAGAATTTTACCTAATGGAGAAAGAGTTGGAGAAGTGACTACAGACTATACTTTAGATTATAAAACTTATGAACCCGAAAGAGATGGGTTATTTTGTGAAAAAATCTTTGGGCCTAAGAAAAGGGGAGTTTGTGCTTGTGGAAAATCTCGAGTCATCGATAATGAAAAGGAAGACCACAAATCCAATTTTTGTGCCCAATGTGGAGTTGAACTTGTTGTGGATTCTCGAATTCGAAGATATCGAATGGGATACATTAAACTGGCATGCCCCGTTGTTCATATTTGGTATTTCAAACGGCGTCCCAGTTATATCGCGGATCTATTAGATAAAACCCGTAAAGAATTAGAAGACCTAGTATACTGCGATGTGTGACTTGATCACAAGCTCCTATTAATACAGATCCGTTAAAACTGTCATCCTATTAAATCTAATTGGGATGCCCTTAGCTCTGACACGTCCCTCGGGAAGAGTAGCATGAAGCTCAGAGATGTTGATAAAGAGGCATGAATCTAGGGTTAATATCTTGTATATTAAATTGCTAATTGGACTTCGTAAAAACACTTCTTTTCTTATAAGAATGGTTCATTTTGTTTCAGATTATCCTTTATTTCTTCGAGACCAAAAAGAATATATGGTTATAGGAGTCTATTCATCGCACATATGCTTCAAAAAGTATTGTAACCATCGAAGTAAAGCAGAAACCTACAGGATCAAATAGAACGAGATACAGACAAGTAAATCCCTTATGAGTTTCAAATGAATTGAAGGTCTTTAGCAAAGAAATGTATCGTTCAAAAGGGAGGAGACTGCTCAATAATTCCGTATTTATGTTTTAATACGAATCGTAAACGAATATTTGAATGAACTTGTAACTTGAGCAAAGAGTAACTATTTTATTTAAGAGCAAAAAACATTATTATGCATAATAATAATTATGCATAATAATACAAAATTACTTTACGTTTTGTTATAGTTATATAGTTACTTGAGCCGGATGAGAGAAAACTTTCATGTCCGATTCTGAGGGGGGGAAATCCTAGAATAACCTATCCAAATGTTTGTATTACTAGGCCCATAGCTAATAAGCCAACTTTATTGCGATTTCAGGCTTCACTTAAATCTAAGTATCAATCCTGGCCAGAGATTACTGCTTATTATCTCTCTTGGGATTTTGATTTTGGGCTATTTCAAGAGAGAGAAATAGCCACTGGGGGAAAAGCTATCAGAGACCAACTAGCTGGTCTGGATTTACAAATTATTCTAGATCGTTCATATGTGGAATGGAAGAGATTGGACGAGATAATATCTATATTTTTTACGGGGACTGAGGATGTAGAACAGTATGTAGAAGAGGAGGAGGGATTGATGTATGATAAATTTAAAGAGCAAGAACTTCAAAAACTTCGAAGAAGAAAAGATCTATTGGTTAGACGCATGAGATTAGCGCAATATTTTGTTCAAGCACATATAGAACCACAATGGATGGTTTTATGCCTATTATCGCCTCTTCCTCCCCATTATTAACTATTGAAGAAAGATTAATCATATTAATTCAACCAAACAGCTTGGAAGAAGTGGAATTGTTCTTATTGCTAAAATTTAACCATAATATTATTCATGTTCAACCTTATTTTCTTTTAAATTTAAATTCAACCTCGACATGTATATATATATGATTGTTTTCTATAATTATTTCATTCAATTTGTTGCTTTTATAACATTATAAAATTTTACAATTTGAATGTGAGATATATTTTTAGAAAATGACAATGGTAAATTGTTACAAGAGTGGTGCTTAATGTTCCATCACCTAGAGTTCCCAACATTTTTAGTCAACACATAAAGAATCTCGTATTGTTGATATTACACGGTGTCCTCTACAGATGGTTATAGTCTAGAGTTACATTCGAGTTGGTAGTGTTATAACACTAAAAGTAGATACACTACAAATACAAATCCAACATGGTCTGCGTTTATTCAGAATCGCTTTCCATAGCGCGCCAGGTAGGGGTCGAACCTACGGCTTTCTGCTTAGGAAACAGACGCTCTATCCACTGAGCTACAGGCGCAAGACTTTAAATTCTTCGTCTAAGTAATTTTGTCTTGAAATTACAAGTGGACAAAGTTACAGAGTACACTGACACGTAAAAACACAATGAGTACCGATTTAATTTAATCTGTTGCCCGTTGCTAAGTAAGTACTACCATATTCCTGATTTTATTATAAATGTGTCTTAGTTCTTATCCATTCGTGTGGACGTGCCGGAGTGGTTATCGGGCATGACTTGAAATCATGTGGGCTCTGCCCGCGCAGGTTCGAATCCTGCCGTCCACGCCTTTTATTTAACGTTTTACTTATTACCCCTTTTAATCAGTGTAAATTCCGTCTCTCCCTTAGAAGACCAAAATCGTAGCGAGTGAGATACGACAATTCCAATACAAGTACTCCTTATGACGCACGTCACTCTTATAAGGAGAGGTTATCTCTTGAATGTTTAAAATATACGGTGGATTAGATCTTAGCCCCATAGATGGTGGATCATTCTTTCCGCAACTGAAATAAACTCGTTAAATTGATTCGTATAAACTTTTGAATGTCAAATAAGAAAAAGGAAGATGGTAGATTAGTAGAAGCACACGGAGAAATAAAGGTTTTGTTAGTAAACAACAATCATAAGAGATACCACAATGCATTGTTACAACAAAAGTTTGTTTGACATCTGTTTTCTTCAAATAAATGAATGATTCAAAAATGTATAATTGTTTCAACGAAGACAATATGTTATAATCTTAAAGAGGTAAAGTATGTATGCTATATGAATTCCCAATGGCTGAGAATCAATTATTGTAAATGATTGCTATGCTAAATGATTTCCCAATTACCAATTTTGCAATGTCACTTCTCTATACAAGTAAACAAAGACTAAATGAAAAATCAAAAACCATGAGAATTTTGAATGCATTTAACATTTATAAACACAATTATTTCACAATGTATAAAATATATATTCCGGTTGTGATTGATGTTGAATGGCACTTGTAGATTAAGGGTTACTTCTTTGAATGACATTTGATTTATATGAGGTGTGAGATTTCAAGATTTATAGCAACAAAAATGTAAAATTATTAACAATAATTGAGGCAAAGCTAATAGTACCTTTTCCCTGTCCAATAGCTCCAAATGGTCCAAGATGCAAGAAACCAAAAGGGCTGAAAAGGGGGGGAAAGAAGTCAAAATCAGTCAACAGAAAACAATCAAACCTATAACAAACCTAAAAAAAACAACATGAAAATGTTTACATATTGGTAAATATGTTACAAGGAGATCTATGGTAAGTGAAAAGTTCTAGTTTTCAATAAAAACTTCTTTCCGGCTTTGGAAAAAAATACATGCTTAAATGAAAATCATGAAAACTTATTACCAAACTTGAATCTTATAACTCAACACTGTGTTTTGTTTACATTTGAGGGAGGCTAGATTGCTTTGCGGCGAATGATATCAATTAAGCCAACAACATCCCAACTATTGAACTATAATGACCACGGGGTATATATATATAAAATAGGGTTATTGAAAGACCATTGTAGTCTATCTCGACAATATTTTATAAGTATCGGTTTAGGTTCAGGTAGAAAGGACATTTGCAATATTGAACTAAAAAACCATATATTTGTGATTGACTCCAAAATGCAATCATTTCAAGACTTCAATAGAAGTATATTGGCGGAATCAAATAGTTTTGAAAAAAATTAGGCATATGAACTCTCTTTAGCCAACACTAAGCGGCATGCATCCATCTCTTCAAATGATTATGTCATTTTTTTCCCATTTCTCGGAAATCAAGGCATGATTTATATGGAATGTTGGAAAGCAATTGTGTGGTATAATATTCTTTACAAAGTTTTGTTTGAGAAGAGAAGGATGTCACACTAAAAAAAGCGATGGCGGGCTAACATTCGATGAAATAGAGGCATTCAAGAACTCGATATGAGCAAGACATGGACAAAACAAAATGGAAAATGTAAGAAATACTAAACAACACAAATGTAAAATACCTGTGAACAGATTTGTGCACTGGAGCCTTGAAAGCCTCAGTAACATAAGAGTTGTACATGTGGAAGGCATCATTTTCTATTAAAATTGTTACATTAGTTGAGAATAGAAATGATTCATTGTTTTTATCGTAAATAATCACACGCCACAAATAGAATTAAGAAAGCACAGTTAACAGTTCATACTTGATAGAAAATACGAGAGGACGAGAAATCTCTCTCCATCCGAATAGCCTAGAATTTAAGAAAAGTTGTAATGGACAAAACAAGTCAATTGTGAAGAGACATACTATCGAAATACAAACATAAAAAGAAATAACATAGCAGTGTTGAGTTTAGCATATGTATGCAATGCAGTCGATGCCCATTACTCCATGAAATGCATCATCTTACCATACACCAAAAACAAAATAGAACATGATACATATTACACACTTGTTGGTTTCAACAAATTAAATTATCTAAGAAGGTGGTGTAATGCATGTAGCAACAATGGTATGGACATACAAATATATTTTTAAAATAAATTATAAAGTATACCACAAAAATTGAGAACATAATGATTTTCATATTGTTGGCCTCACCAAAATAAATGCACATTAAGAAACAAATGTGTCTAACAACCCAGCCTTCTATTACAAAACAAGAAATCATGTATAAATCCAAAACAAGTATCTAAGTTGTTCAATTCAACCAAATAAGTTCTCGGAATGATTCAAACATGCCCACAACTCGGGCAAAATTGTGCTCGGTATAACATGTCAAATCAATCGATTACCAATACCTCATGCAATTCTTTTTTTGCTAAAAACTAAAAACTATCTATAGTCCGGTTGTTCATTTCAACGTATGGTTGGTATTTTGTCACATATTACAAGAATATGTAAAGTCAATTTGTTTTCATTCCATCCCTTCTTGTTGTATAAGAGAATTATATGGTGGCACCAAGACATCCCTTTCTTTTAAAGCTAAAAGCCTTTTTGATAACTTGTTTTCTTCACATGCATCTAACCCTCATTGATATTAAGTGCCTTATTATAACAATATTGTGTGTCAAACTCCTTATGAATATTTGAATATACCTTCTCTTTTCACCCTAAATACAACAATTTGACACTAATGTTGACATTTTTTCTAAATACAAGCTAGGCTCATAACTAAGTGCAAAGTCTATATTGTATGTTTTTCATACTAACGTAGCTTTATTATTCTATAATTAGTAATCCAAAAATATATGAATATCACTTGTAAAAGAAATTCACAAAAGCCAAGGTGTAGCAAGACTAAAGTGAAACTCATACAACCTAAGTAAATCATCAAGTAATTAATTAGAAGTCCATAAAAGAAAGATTATATGTAACATACAAAGTACACAATAAAAATGACATGAAAGTGTTATTTTCTTTCAAAATAACGAAGAGATGGTAGAACCATACAAAGAAAATACCTTTTAAAGGTAAATTTAAGGAAAATTTTTGGTAAATATGATGTGGTTTTTAATGATTAATAAGACAAATGAAACCTTCGGACCTTTTACAAATAAATGTAAAAATCTACTCTTTGATTTTGGCTATTAAGGTCTTTCCAATTGTTTAGTGGCAACATAAGGCACATTTCTTAAAGAACAAGATAAATGAATCATAAAGATGAATCCTCCCAATATGGAGGCGAGCTAAACATTTTATTTTACTTTTTTATTGAAAATGTGAACTAAACATTTAACTTGTTTAATCTTGTATTATATATAAAACATGCATTTATAGTTTGCATGATTAAACTTGAGAGTTTGACCTAATAATGTTCCAAAAATATTGGTTGCATACTTGAAAAATAGATCTCATTTAAAAAAGGAAAACCCCAACAAAAAAACCTCTTTCGATGCATTTTTAATGATAATCGAAGAAAAGGGTTGAAATTTTGAAGATGAAAATGCTACAGAGAAAATTAAATGCTCAAAACCTATTTCTATGATTAACACATACAATATCAATGTACCCAAAGTGTACACCAAACAATAAGTGTCATTCATGAGGGAATCTTGACCCTATCCACTTTGACCTTAAACCCAATCTAAAGCGTCAAAGCTTAAACTTCCCTACCGTAAAAATAACTCACGTAGAATTAAAATACACCCCCAACACCAAAAATTGTAACCTCCATCTTCAATGGAAAATGACACAAATTTGTAGCAAAAAATAGAGGGATCTTATTTCCCACCTATAGCATTAATGCTCACGGTTTGGTGGAAGCCGAGAAAACCACTTGTCCCCGCACACAAACCCGATAGCCGAGAAAAGACATAAATGAGAAAGGGTATGTGAATGGAAATGGGGACCAAAAGGGGGTCAAAAGTGGCCACATTTTTCCTTAAATCAGCAAAACTTGAACTTCATCTAATAATTTGGCATGCATATGCTTAAAATTTGACAACGTGATAAGAATAAGAAACATCTAGTGCTCAAATCTAGTTTCTAAACTATTATTATTTTTTAAATGGTGGAGATTAAGAAGGTGAAATGTAGTGCGCAAAAAAATATGTCTATTTTTGTGCTAAAAAGATAACAACTTATTGTGTCACCCCCGCCCCCCCCCATTTTTGAGTTTAATAAATTATTTTTCAAATCCCTTCGGTATAAAGTTATCTAAGACCATGTACGAGGTCCCACTAATTTTTCATAATTTTAAAAGTGCACACATCCCTAAAATGAAATATTTATATGTACACCCTCGTAACTTTGAGGAAAATAGTCGATGTTTTTAATGCGTGTAGAATGGAGTTGATGAAGGCTTTTTTAATTTCGATGAAAAAATCATTAATTGTGTACAAAAATGTATACATACATTTTGGCAAGAAAAGAAGACACTAGTAAAATAAATTAAGAATCAAATCTTTAAACTAATCGGATTTTAGAAATAAGTATATCGTCACAAAGGTAAATTCAAGCTTGACGTCGTAATATATATATATATTATGTTACAACGCATGAGAAATTGGGTGTACACATGAGATTTTGATGTTTTTTTGTAAAACATAGATTTATCCGAGAAGACCCACCACATATTGAACATGATGAAAGGGTCACCCACTTTCAGATGGAGTGAAGAAGGGAAAAGATCATTTGAGGAAATAAAAACTTCTGTTGCTCATGCACCGGTCCTGGTATGTCCGGATTTCTCCAAAGACTTCATTATGTATAGCTATGCATCGGAACATACTGTGTCTGCAATCCTAATGCAAAAGAACTCGGAGGATATTGAATCTCCAATCGCATTCATGAGTTCTCCTCTTAAGCCTCACGAACTGAAAATGACTCAATTAGAAAAGCACGCCTTTGCCGTTGTCAAAGCGGTGAAGAATTTCAGGTATTATATTCTGAACTCACATACGGTGGTGCTGGTTCCTGACACTGCGGTGAAGTCAATTCTAACTCAGCAGGAGTTAGGAAGCTTGAGAGGGAATTGGATCGCAAAGGTCCAGGAATATGACCTAGATATTAAACCCACCAAGCTGGTGAGGGGCAAAGGCCTGTGTCAGCTAATGGCTGAGAACAAGGGTTCAGAAAATCATGATGAAAGAGAAAATTGTACCAATGAAGAGCAAACCCCTCTAGAAGGGCCTGATTCTCTGCCTCTGGTTCTATTTGTGGCAACTAGTGACGAATGGTACTCCGACATTGCTTTCTTCCTCACCTACGGCGAATGCCCGATGCACCTAACTGTAAAGGAGAAGCGTACTGTAAAGCTCAGAGCAGCTAAGTATGTCATCTGGGATGACGGTTTATATAAGCGCGGGATAGACGGTGTCTTCCTGCGATGTGTTGACAAGCCCCAGCAAGTAAAACTGCTGGAAAGTTTTCACAATTCAGCCTGTGGAGGCCATTTTTCTTCTTCCGTGACAGCACACAAGATCATTCGAGCCGGTACTGCGGCGCCGCGCTCTTCAAGATACGGCTACCTGGGTGGCAAAGTGTGAACCCTGTCAGCAATTCGTCGGCAAGCCCAAGTTGGCTGCCCTCCCCCTAAGGCCGGTCATTATCAATGAACCATTCAGGCAATGGGGAATTGATTTTATTGGTGCACTCAATCCTCAATCGAGTGCTGGACATAGCTATGTCCTCACGGCAACAGATTACTTCACTAAATGGGTGGAGGCCATACCTGTCAAGCATGCCACTTCTGAGGTGGTTTGCAGTTTTATCAAGGAAAATATCATTGTCAGGTTTGGCATTCCAAATAAAATCGTTGCTGATAATGCTTCTAACTTCTCTTCCCGGGAAGTTATTAGCTTTTGCTATGAATATGGGATAACTTTAGCACATGCCTCGGATTATTATCCTCAGGGAAATGGTCAGCGTAAATCCAAAGAATAAGAACTTGGTGACCATCATACGGAAATTAGTAGATGAAAATCAGCGGATGTGGCACAAGTCTTTGTACGATGCTTTGTGGGCGGACCGCATTACCCCCAAGAGATCCCTCGGCATGTCACCTTTTCAAGTGTTATATGGCACTGATGCCGAACTTCCCATTTCTGCGGAACTTCCTGCTCTACGCTTGGCACGAGCAATCGAAGATGAAACTTTTCAGAGTTCTCTAGAAAAGAGAATCATGTATTTGACAGAACTTGAAGAAAAGAGAGTAAAGGTGGTCGACAGGATCACCGAACATCAGAATCAAGTAAAGAGGCTTTTTGATAAGAAAGCCAAACAGAGAGATTTTCAAGTGGGAGATCTCGTCCTTCTTTGGGACAAGCGAAGAGAGCCAAAGGGTATGCACGGAAAATTTGATTCCCTATGGAGGGGGCCCTTCAAAATCAAGCAACTCAATGGAGAGAACAGTTTCTATCTCTCATATTTGGATGGAGCTGAACTCCCGCTTCCCTATAGCGGGCAACATCTCAAGATCTTCAGGAAGTAGAGCTTGCTCTCTTCTTTGTACAGTTTATTTTGGTTGTGTGTTTGCTTTCGGTTTGTTGTGTGTTTTCTTTGTTCTCCCTCCGGTTCCCCTTGTTTTTGACTCCTTGCCCAATGGATAGGCACATGTGATCTGGGATTCTCTACCCTTAAGTTTCACTCAAAGATAGTCCCCAGAAAGAGCTAAACATTATCCCGCCCTCGATAGGGATCCTTCGCGTTCGAAATATTGTAACATCCCTTCCCGGGAAATTCAGTTTTTGAACTTAGTCTTTTTTGAGCCCTTTGGCTGGGCGCATGGATTTTCACTGTAACACCACATTTTGGTGCGCCCCTTTAAAAAGCCTTTGGCGCATGGTTTCCCATGTCAACACGTCTTTCGGTGCGCCAAAGCATGTTAAGCCTTATTTGCGTGCGCCGAGGCGCATGCGCCTCGATGTTGACATATCATTTGTTGCGCCTCTTTCCCATGCGCCAAAGGGCGCATGCTTTCCTCTGTCAACAGTCGTTTTCGCGCGCCTTTTCAAATAGTGGGTGGCGCATTTATGACAAAGTTTTGATATATATAACAATGCCCGCCCTGTCGTTTTCATTATTTCCATCGAGCACGTGATATCCCTGGACTTGTCAGCCCCTGCTCTGTCATTTTCATCAAGTTGTGGACCCGCTCAAGGATTTTGGCTATATTGTTAAGGTAAGAGGTTCATCCTCTTTTCATTTAGTTCTTGGTGTGTGCTGGCTTGCTGGTTTTCATCAGTTGTATTTGTGCCTGGCTTGTTTCCCTCCTTGAACTTTTTGTTTTCTTCCTCCTGCCTGGTCTGTGCTTTCTTTCTCCTCTCCCTCCCTCTTTCTGGATTTGATGGAAAAGGGAGGGATGGTTTTATTTTGGCTTGGTCTGATCCTATTTTATCAAACTAAGTGATGCCAAGCGTCCTTTCGAAGTGGAGGTTGAAATGTGTAAATGCTTAAGTATTTCAAGTATTCCCCATGGCGCGTTGCCGCGTCATGTTGCACCTTAGACAGTCGCGCCCCTCGGCGCGTCTACCCAGCATGCTGCAGTTAAAAATCATGCGCCCCTAGGCGCACCCTTTCGGCCCGTAACACGCTCGAAAACCGCGCCTCCTTATATCCCTTTGGCGCATCTTTTACCCCTGTTGCATCCCTCTTCTATGCGCTAAAGGGCGCGCCCAGCTTCCATGCAACGCAAGAGTTATTTGCGCAAGTATAAAGCCTCCAAGGCGCGGGCGCACCTCCCGTTGCAAGTACCTGATGTTGTGTAGACCCTCCATGCGCCGCGCCATATACCTTTGGCGCGCCTTTTTTCCATGTTGCACAATCTGCCCATGCGCCCTTCTATAAAATGCAGTCTGCTTCATCCATGCGCCATGCGCCTTTGGCGCCAACTTAACCTCTGTTGCACCCTTTTCCTGTGCGCCTTGACTATTCAGCCTGTTATATACATTTTTCATGCGCCCTGCGCCCCGAATCTTAAAAGTTCTAACTCTTTCTTCTGCTAGTATTCCAATGGAAGATCAAATGACTAATTCAAGCTTCTTGGATTGGGTTTCGCTCCTTCTACGTGCAGATCATCAAATAAGCCTTGAAGAACACATGTCTACGTCAAGCAAGAGACCCACCAAACCAAGAGGGAAGGCAAAGCTAACAGAAGAAGAAATGAAATACAAATACCAAAGGGTCAGAATGCCCGAATCACAGGCAGAGTGCAATATGGATGTCAGGGACTCTGAATTAGGTCACATTGACATGGAGGAATTCTGGGTAAGGACTCAGAAAGTGACAAGGAGTCCATGGATGGATAAATTGATAGGCAGCGCCCTGCACTTCGCCGGTGGGATTCCTGTCAGTGCTGTTAATAACGAGTTTATGATGGTTGTTGCACAATCCTTCAACAAAGACACAAGATGTGTCGAGAATAGCAAGGGCGAGGTAGTTATAAACCTTACTGCCCGTCGCTTTGAGTTAATGCTTGGCATCCCTCATCACCGGAACTATGTGGCTGTTAGCCAGCAAGAATGTGTCAAGACCTGGGAGGACAATGAGGACCTGTGCATGCAATTAATGAATGAAGTCTACCTCAAAAATAAGAAGGTAGTGACCCGGTGGCCCCAGACTATCCACCGAAGCGACTTCTCCGAAGAACTCAGTGACACCATCACTTTCCTGAGCAGAGTCTTCGGGCTTTCAGACGCCCACTACTTCCATAAATGGATGCTGCGGTACCTGGAGACGATGAACAAGAATTTGCCCGATCAGCGCTTTTGCTGGGGGGAAATAATAAGCAGCGCTATTTCGGAGCAGCTACAACAGTTTGCCACAACAGGAGTGTTTCATATGAACTCCTACGTAGTGTATGCTGCAGCGTCTGAAAGGGATTATCCAGGGCTGCACCGAAGTGGAACTTGGCCTCAGGCCAAGATATATGAATACTACCCAGAGCTAAAGCTGGAGAATAGCATCCAACACTTTTCAAAAATCAATGACGCTTTCTTCTACCATATTATATGCATGCTGCGACCAAAGTTGACTCATGGCCGCACAATTAAGAATACTGTTTCTGCTGTGGAAAAGTGGGGGGCCTTGTTCACCCAATTTCCCACATTCACCTATCTAAGGGCGGCCAATTTCTTGGGAGAGCCCACCAGGTTGCCAAGATATGCTGGACCAAAGCTGGTTCTATTGGAATTGTCAAGGCAGCTGGTCACATATCATGAGAAGTGCCAGAAAAGAAAGAAGGGTGGAACTCCTTTCCCCCTCACAGTAGGCCGATACACTTGTTCAACCTATCACAAGGCGAAGGAGATGTTTGCTGAGCTAGAATTGCTCAACCTGAAGCATGATTTCCCAGCAAGGCCTACATTCGACCCAAGGGGCTGCTTGCCAAGGGCTAAGCTTGATCCGATCCATGTCCCTCAAATTGAGGACATTTACATCGACGTCATCCATGAGGTAGAACTCAGAAGAAAGGATCACTCTCGCTTGGCATTAACGGAAATCAGCCATTACGGAGTAGCCATTGTCCCAAAAGGCTTCCAAACCACAGAGGACGAAGTAGACAAAGTGTATAATGACACAGAAGGGGATGATTGGCCCTTCCCGGACATTGACAGAAGCAAGGCTCCTCAGACAATTGAGGAGAGAGTTAAAGAGACTATGCGGAGGACAGAGCGTTGGTGCCGCATGAATGGGTTAATCTACCTCGGTGTAGATTTTACGACTTCTCCTTTAGGTAATGCACCTCCAAGGTCAAAGAAGCAGCTAAAAGGCAAAGCTGCGGAAGGTGAGCCTAGCATCATTCAGGAGGAAGCCCCTGAAAGTCCTCTTCCTTCAGAGCCTGAACAAGTAATAACTCTGGATTCGCCAGAGAAAGAAGCAGCGGAGGATAGTCCTATACGCCCATCCACTCAGGATGTTGGCACTGCTACAACTTCAGAGGTCCCTTCTGTCCCTTTTTCTTCTCTTCCTTCCCCTCCTCGTGTGACTCCTGCGACCACCCCTTTGGTCGCGTCCTCTGCCCCTTCTTCTACCCTTTCCCCTGCCTCTTCGTCCATTTTCTCCTCCCTCGCTGATTTGTCTTCTTCCATTTCTTCTCTCCTCTCCGAGTTCCCTTCCCTTCCTATCTCTTCTACTGTTGCGGTTTCCCTTCCTCCCGTGGGCATGTCTTCGGCTATTCTTTCAATGCCGCCGCCACGTGTCTCCACGTTTTTCCCCTCTTCTACCGTTGCTGCCTCCCCCTCTGTCTCTGGTCCTTCTTCTATAGGACCAGCTTGGATCTCTCAACAGCTGAGCCAACCAAAGAGGAAAGTCCCCATCGCTCCGATGGACTTTTCAGTCATTCCGGCTAAAGGAGCAAAGAAGCACAAGCCGGTTACACGCTTCTCCAAGAGCGCTGCAGGTGAGAGGGTTATGGAAATAGCCTACCCCGATCCTACCAAAGAGAAAGAAGATCTGTCTCCGGCAGATTTCACAGTGACCCAAGTCACAATGGGGACATCCTCAGAAAGTCTCCAGGGGGAAGCTCTTTCCGCAGTTGATGCACTCTGCGAAAAGCTTCGAGAAACAAAGGAAGAAAAGAGGCTACTAAAGGAGCAGAATAAATACCTGCTTCAAGCCCTACAGAAGATGGGAAGTGCACCTCCCACAACTGCCGCCGAGACTCCTGAGCTGCTCAGTCAGGAGAAGATCAATGAATATTCAAAGATCGGCGAGCAGGGTATGGCTGTTTCTGCTTGGAGGAGCCAAATCCTTAAGGATAGTGAAAAGGTGATCGCCGAGTATATCAGTTTATACCTGAACATCGAGAAGGCGAATAAGGAACTCCAAACATTAGCAAGTCCAGTGTCAGAAGAGCTCGAAAACGCAAGACTCCAACACGAGGCCTTCCAACAAATGTTCGACTGTTCAGTCGAAGATTTGGTCAAGTTTGGAGTATTCGGTCATCCAAGGACCCTCAACAAGACTATGTCCACTCTGGACTACAGGATAGATCAGCTCGAATTTGTGTTAGAGAAGATAGACAAGGTGAAGGAAGAGGCCCTGGATGCGATGCATCAAATGGAGAAGATTGTTCTATCTATGACTCCAGGGTTGCTCACTCCTTCCCTCACCTTGAGATCAGCTGACGATACTATCCGAATTTTCAAGGAGTTAGCTTCTCAAGGGACAGGGCCAGAAGTCACTTTCGACATCGAATCCATCAACAACCTACTGGCCTGTAGAGACTTCATCGGGTCCCTAATCGAGGCGGGTAAAGACTATTCCAAGGTCCCCGAAAAGCTCATTGATGAGCGGGAAACTTGCGAAGCAATCAGTGAAAGGCACCAGGATCCGTCACAGGATCAATTCGGGCCAATGATCAGCAAGTTCTTGGAATACCGCGCTCAGTTCCAAATAACATCACCTGAGCAGCATCAGAAACAAGCTACCCCTTTTCGGCTGCAGGATGATGATGACGAGTAGCTGTTCTTCTTCTTCTGTTTCTTCTTCTCCCTCTTCTCCGACTTTCTTTTCGCGATATCTCAAGTATGTTGGTACAAACGATGACATCATCCATGTTGCATCATGGGATGATGTCATCCACTCAAAGATGTAAAAGTCAACATGACTTTGGATATTTTGTAAATATCTTGTAAGATATTTTGTGTGTTGTTTTGTTGGCTTTTGTCTTCTCTCCTCCTCATCTTCTATATATACAGGAATACTTGTTGTATTCGGGGTGAACATTTTTCAGATAGAAATAGAAGTGAGGAGAGAAAGACTTTGAGCTTTCTTGTAACAGAAAAGAACCATAATACAATTATTCAGACTTTGTGCTCAATAGCTGTGTTATACATTAGATCTTTCTTATGTTAGATCTGCATGTGTTTATTCTGTTGAATTCATATCTACTTTTCCGTCACTTGTTTATCAAGATTGCTTTGTTTATCTACGCAAGTAGGTTTGGCTCACATTACTACCAAACTAAAAGCATAGATCTTCTGACCCTTCTGCTTTGGAATTCATTTCTTTTCTCCCTTCGGATCTGTTCTTTCTCTTCTCCTTCTTTTATTCCTTTCTCTTCGCAGCCTAGAACACTCTACTGGGATGAGATCCCAACCCCCCAGGCGAATCAGAGACTTGCATAGGTTCCTCGCTAGTAGAAGTAGCAATAAACCGCCTTTGCTGTCTCAAAGAGGGGCTAAGCCCTGCAACACTGTTGGCTCGTCTATCCATAGATCTGTCCAAGCGACAGATTTTCGGACCAACAGTTTTTGGCGACTCCGCTGGGGATTCGAACAGATCTGTTAGATCTATGCTAGTAGAAAGATAAAAAATCAGGAAAAATCAGCAGGTTGCTGCCAGTTTGCAAATCTAAAACCTTTTGTTAGAAATCCTAAAAAATTTGCAAAAGTGCTCAAATCGAAAATTTTTCTTCTGAGAGTCATAGATCGGGCCTAGTTACAGATCTTTAGTTCGCTGAGTTTTTATCAAAATCATTATTTTTCCGTAGATCTGGATTTTTAACTATTTTCCAAAAAGTTTGAAACTCCCTGAAAAAGTAAAGACCAGATCGGAAAATCAGCTTACTATCTTCCCTGCCATCTTATCCTCGCTGTTTTTGTCATTAACCGCAATCGGTTTTTCGAAGAGGATAGTTTTTAAATATCCAGAAAAGTGCATGCTGCTGGTTTTTGATAGAAAAACCAGAAAATCAGCAAGTACACCCAAAAATAAAGTTTAAATCTGCGCTGTAATATTGCAGATCTGAAAGGTACACTGGCGAGTGAACCTTTTACGCGCAGCAGGAGAGCCCGTGGAGAAGCTGATCCTACTTTCGATCTGCTTCAGAGGCACAATTTCAGCGTAACGCCAGCACGTTTTTCAGCGCTAAGCTCGGCTAGCCGGTCATCCAGGAGTGTCTCACCTCCACGAAGAAAAAGCCTTTTACAAGGAGCATCCACGTCCCTTTGTAGTGCTTTGCTACTCAGCGGAACTACACTTCCAGCTCGTGTTCTCTTTCCGGCTTTTCAGATGGCGGTACCATGGGGAAATGCTATGGGTCCTCTCGCACTGCCACATCCAGTTCACGCGCTCCCTCACGGAAACCGAAAGAATTTTCCCAAATTCGACGGGAGCGGAAATCAAAGCACGGATTCCCACATATCTGCTTTCATTATGTCATGCAGTATTTTGGACGTGACTCACGAAGATGTGTCGGTCCGCCTTTTTCTGGAAACCCTACAAGGGCCCGCAGCTGAATGGTTTCAGCATTTGCCGGCCGGATCTATCACCAGTTGGGCCACCTTACGGGATGCTTTTGAAGACAGATACAAGCCTTCAGAAGATGCATTTGCATTGCTATCACGGATCACGCACCTGAAGAAAGAAGCCAATGAGACCATGCGTGATTTCGTCGCCCGGTTCAATGCGTTGATCAACCGCGTCCCTACTACCATGCTTCCAACGCCGGAGAATCAGAAGTGTTTCTTCGTGAACGCCATGAGCTCAAAAGTCAGCTTCTTGCTCCTTCAAGAGCGAGTAGCTACTCTACCTCTTGCTCAGGCTGCTGCCATCCGGATAGAAGACAATTTAATAATATCTGGCGAGTTGAAAAAGGAATCATCCAAGTCCAAATCTTCGAATCCCTCGCCCACCACTTCATCTGATCCGGCATTCCAAAAGATGGCGAATGACCTACTTGCACTAAAAAAGCAGCTGGCCCAAGCCTCTCCCAGTTCCTCGTATCGGGATATCCCGCGGAGGAATTTTGTTCCTAACAATGCTTCACAAAGGCCGCGCTTGCCTGCAGCTGCTCCACGGTTGGCGCTTGAGGCCCCTCCGGTCAATGCTCTGGCCGAAATTGAAGAGGAAGAAGAGCAGTACTATGAAGAACCTTCGTCTCAGGGCGAAGATGATCAAGATGTCGGTGAGCCGACTGGCGACTCTACTATTGGATACATGGAATTTGACGAGGATGAATCTGATGAAGAAGAGAGTACTCAGGGCTATGCAAGCGGACAATCCTACGCTGTTTTTACCCGCTCGCAAGGAAAGGAAGCGGAAGTTGCTGCCCATACGCAAAAAGAGAAGGCCGTGTCAAACGCGCCTCCAACCATTGTTAAAAGAGGTAATCCTCTTCCCACTCAACTCCCTGTTAAATCTTTTGCAAAGAAGCCTTTTCTACCTATCTCTCCTCCGAATCAGCCCTCTCATATTCCTATCAAGATCAGTAACCCTATTCCATCATCGCGGGGTGAAGGACTCATTCCTTTACCACCGCAACCCTTGGCCGCATTTGATATAATAGATCATGCAAAAAAGACCAAGATCCAAATGTCCGAAGCCGAGTATCTTCACCAAACCCCGAATGTACCTTGTAAGATTGACTAAGTATATCCAAAGTCAAGCTGTTATATCTAGTCAGGCTTCCCCTAAAGGAATCCTTTCTACTCCTCCTGAATCCCACATAAATGTTGCCTCAACATCTGCATCAGGCAAGATAGAGCCTTTCTATCTCTCCCTCCTAATCAATGGCCATAAGTTGAGCAACTGTATAATTGATTCCGGAGCTTCGGATAACGTCATGCCGGCGAAAGTCGCCCATGCTTTGGGCCTCACTCTTACCAAACCTTTCGGCAGATGTTACTCATTGGAAACTAAGCAGGTGCCATTGATTGGTCAAATCAAAGACGCGCAATTTGCGTTCGCAGCATTTCCCGAAAAGAGGGTAAAAATGACCGTCCTTGTCGCTGACATTCCGGCAGCCTATGGAATTTTGCTGGGAAGGAGCTTTTGCAGCGAAGTTGGTGGGGAAATTCATATGGACTGGTCTAAAGCTAGAATTCCAGTCAAAGGCGTAATGCAAACTTTGAAGCCGGAATCCCAAAAGAAATACTTGGTCACTAGCTCTGAAGACCCCAAAGCCCAAATCCTTTTCGAATCATCAGGGATGGGGAACTACTTCTTATCCACCGAGGCGGATACAAAGGAAGTTTTCGTTCAAGAAAAGGACCTTAATAAGGTCTGGACCTTGCAATTTGATGGCAGCTGCGCAACTAGTGGATGCGGCGCTGGGGTTGTGCTAATATCTCCTGAGGAGGAGGTCATTCCTCTCTCTTTCAAATTGCAGTTTTTCAATACGAATAATACTGCTGAGTATGAGTCTCTCTTACTCGGTATGCAAGCCGCAAAGGAAAGAGGAATAAAAAATCTAAAAGTCCAAGGTGATGCCGAGCTAGTTGTAAATCAGGTCAAAAGGATTTACCAAGTAAAAAATGAAAGGCTCAGGCACTACCGTAATGCAGTATGGGACAGCATTGAGGAATTTGATGCCTTTTCAATAGGAGCGATTCCAAGAGCTCAGAATGACATGGCTGATTCGTTGGCTGTTTCAGCATCTCTCATGCTCCCACACCCGGGTTTGAAGACGAACAAGTACACCATTGAAGTGGTTTTCCGCCCAAGCGCGCTGCATAACTCTCAAGATTGGCGTATTCAACGATGATAATCACCTTATTGCCTTTCTAGAAAAATCAGAAAATTTTGATGAGTTGTATTTTGAAGGATCCACCTCTCCATGCCGTGAATCAATCAACAGTCAAAACCACGAAACAAAGGAGAACGATGGCATTTGTCAGCTTAAGGGAAATAAAATTCCAAAAGGCCTGGTTTCTCTGGAGCGCCTGTTTGACAGGCATGACCGTTTTGTGAAAAAGAAAAGGCGAGATGATCCTAGCTCATCTCCAGAGACAGAACCAGTCAATATAGGTTCTGAGGCACATCCGCAATTCGTGAACATCGGGAAATGTTGCACGCCAGAAGAAAAGCGGAAATTTGTCAAGTTGCTGAAAAGATATATGGATGTATTGGCATGGTCCTATGCAGATTTAAAGTCCTTCAAGCCAGAGGACGTTCAGCATAATATACCACTGAAAGAAGATGCCAAAGCCTTCCGTCAGAAGCAAAGGCATTATAATCCCAAGGTTTCGGGCACCATTCAGGCCGAAATTCAGAAGATGCTGGACGCAAGAATCATCTTCCCTATCCATCACAGCACTTGGGTGGCAAACATTGTGCCGGTACGCAAGAAAAACGGTGAAATACGCATCTGCGTAGACTTCCGAAACTTGAATCAAGCTTCGCTGAAAGACAACTACCCTCTTCCCATAATGGACCAAGTTCTGCAAGCAGTAACTGGGTCAGAGATGCTGTCTATGCTTGACGGTTTTTCAGGCTATAATCAGATTGAAGTCTCGCCTGAAGATCAATTCAAAACAGCATTCACTACTCCATGGGGTACATTTGCCTACAGCAGAATGCCTTTCGGCCTAACCAACGCTGGTGCCACTTTTCAGCGGGCCATGGACTTTGCATTCAAAGGCATGATGGGAAAAGTCATTGTAGTTTACCTAGATGACTTAACCGTGTTCTCTAAACAGCGAAGTGATCATTGTGATCACTTGGAGCAAGTATTGGCCAGATGCCGGGAACATGGAATTTCCCTAAATCCCAAAAAGTCTGTTTTTGGGGTTACAGAAGGGAAATTGCTAGGCCATGTGGTTAGCAAAGAAGGAACCAAGATCGATGCCGAAAGAGTTAAGGCTATCCAAAGCCTTACTCTGCCTACAAGCAAGAATGGTGTTCATTCTTTCTTCGGGAAGGTGAACTTTCTTAGGCGTTTTGTTCCTGATTTTGCTGAGAAGACCCGCCACATATTGAACATGATGAAAGGGTCACCCACTTTCGATGGAGTGAAGAAGGGAAAAGATCATTTGAGGAAATAAAAACTTCTGTTGCTCATGCACCGGTCCTGGTATGTCCGGATTTCTCCAAAGACTTCATTATGTATAGCTATGCATCGGAACATACTGTGTCTGCAATCCTAATGCAAAAGAACTCGGAGGATATTGAATCTCCAATCGCATTCATGAGTTCTCCTCTTAAGCCTCACGAACTGAAAATGACTCAATTAGAAAAGCACGCCTTTGCCGTTGTCAAAGCGGTGAAGAATTTCAGGTATTATATTCTGAACTCACATACGGTGGTGCTGGTTCCTGACACTGCGGTGAAGTCAATTCTAACTCAAGGAGTTAGGAAGCTTGAGAGGGAATTGATCGCAAAGGTCCAGAATATGACCTAGATATTAAACCCACCAAGCCGGGTGTGAGGGGCAAAGGCCTCGTGTCACCTAATGGCCGAGAACAAGGGTTCGTAAAATCATGATGAAAGAGAAAATTGTACCAATGAAGAGCAAACCCTCTGAAGGGCCTCGATTCTCTCGCCTCTCGGTTCTATTTCAGGGCAACTAGTGACGAATGGTACTCCGACATTGCTTTCTTCCTCACCTACGGCGAATGCCCGATGCACCTAATCAGAAGGAGAAGCGCATCAGAAAGCTCGTGAGCAGCTAAGTATGTCATCCGGGATGACGGTTTATATATAAGCGGGATAGACGGTGTCTTCCCCGCGATGTGTTGACAAGCCCCAAGCAAGTAAAACTGCTGAAAGTTTTCACAATTCAGCCTCGTGGAGGCCATTTTTCTTCTTCCGTGACAAAGACACAAGATCATTCGAGCTGTACTACCGGCCGACGCTTTTCAAGATACGGCTACTGGGTGGCAAAGTGTGAACCTCTGCCAAGAATTGCCGGCAGCCCAAGTTGGCTGCCCTCCCCCTAAGGCCGGTCATTATCAATGAACCATTCAGGCAATGGGGAATTGATTTTATTGGTGCACTCAATCCTCAATCGAGTGCTGGACATAGCTATGTCCTCACGGCAACAGATTACTTCACTAAATGGGTGGAGGCCATACCTGTCAAGCATGCCACTTCTGAGGTGGTTTGCAGTTTTATCAAGGAAAATATCATTGTCAGGTTTGGCATTCCAAATAAAATCGTTGCTGATAATGCTTCTAACTTCTCTTCCCGGGAAGTTATTAGCTTTTGCTATGAATATGGGATAACTTTAGCACATGCCTCAGATTATTATCCTCAGGGAAATGGTCAGGCAGAATCCAGTAATAAGAACTTGGTGACCATCATACGGAAATTAGTAGATGAAAATCAGCGGATGTGGCACAAGTCTTTGTACGATGCTTTGTGGGCGGACCGCATTACCCCCAAGAGATCCCTCGGCATGTCACCTTTTCAAGTGTTATATGGCACTGATGCCGAACTTCCCATTTCTCAGAACTTCCTGCTCTACGCTGGCACGAGCAATCGAAGATGAAACTTTTCGAGTTCTCTAGAAAAGAGAATCATGTATTTGACAGTAACTTGAAGAAAAGAGAGTAAAGGTGGTCGACAGATCACCGAACATCGAATCAAGTAAAGAGGCTTTTTGATAAGAAAGCCAAACAGAGAGATTTTCAAGTGGGAGATCTCGCCCTTCTTTGGGACAAGCGAAGAGAGCCAAAGGGTATGCACGGAAAATTTGATTCCCTATGGAGGGGGCCCTTCAAAATCAAGCAACTCAATGGAGAGAACAGTTTCTATCTCTCATATTTGGATGGAGCTGAACTCCCGCTTCCCTATAGCGGGCAACATCTCAAGATCTTCAGGAAGTAGAGCTTGCTCTCTTCTTTGTACAGTTTATTTTGGTTGTGTGTTTGCTTTCGGTTTGTTGTGTGTTTTCTTTGTTCTCCCTCCGGTTCCCCTTGTTTTTGACTCCTTGCCCAATGGATAGGCACATGTGATCTGGGATTCTCTACCCTTAAGTTTCACTCAAAGATAGTCCCCAGAAAGAGCCAGCTGTTATCCCGTAAAATTGACAAGGGCAATTTTACCGATAACCATACCGAAAATTTTGTCTTGATCCCTCGATAGGGATCCTTCGCGTTCGAAATATTGTAACATCCCTTCCCGGGAAATTCAGTTTTTGAACTTAGTCTTTTTTGAGCCCTTTGGCTGGGCGCATGGATTTTCACTGTAACACCACATTTTGGTGCGCCCCTTTAAAAAGCCTTTGGCGCATGGTTTCCCATGTCAACACGTCTTTCGGTGCGCCAAAGCATGTTAAGCCTTATTTGCATAGGCGCGAGGCGCATGCGCCGATGTTGACATATCATTTGTTGCGCCTCTTTCCCATGCGCCAAAGGGCGCATGCTTTCCTCTGTCAACAGTCGTTTTCGCGCGCCTTTTCAAATAGTGGGTGGCGCATTTATGACAAAGTTTTGATATATATAACAATGCCCGCCTGCTGCTTTCATTATTTCCATCGAGCACGTGATATCCCCGACTTGTCACCCCGCTCTGTCATTTTCATCAAGTTGTGACCCGCCAAGGATTTTGGCTATATTGTTAAGGTAAGAGGTTCATCCTCTTTTCATTTAGTTCTTGTGTGTGCCGCTTGGCACTGTTTTCATCGCTTGTATTTGTGCCTCGGCTTGTTTCCTCCTTGAACTTTTTGTTTTCTTCCTCCCGCCTCGGTCTCGTGCTTTTTTCTCCTCTCCTCCCTCTTTCTCGGATTTGATGGAAAAGGGAGGGATGGTTTTATTTTGGCTTGGTCTCGATCCTATTTTATCAAACTAAGTGATGCCAAGCGCCCTTTCAAGTGGAGGTTGAAATGTGTAAATGCTTAAGTATTTCAAGTATTCCCATGGCGCGTCACCATGTTGCACCTTAGACAGCGCGCCTACAAGGCCTACCCAAAGATGTCGCAGCTTAAAAATCATGCGCCCTAGCGCACTCCTTTCGGCCCGTAACACGCCGAAAACCGCGCCTCCTTATATCCCTTTGGCGCATCTTTTACCCCCTGTTGCATCCTCTTCTATGCGCTAAAGGGCGCGCCTACTTTCCATGCAACGCAAGAGTTATTTCATGCAAGTATAAAGCCTCCAAGGCGCGGGCGCACCTCCCGTTGCAAGTACCTGATGTTGTGTAGACCCTCCATGCGCCGCGCCATATACCTTTGGCGCGCCTTTTTTCCATGTTGCACAATCTGCCCATGCGCCCTTCTATAAAATGCAGTCTGCTTCATCCATGCGCCATGCGCCTTTGGCGCCAACTTAACCTCTCAGCTGCACCTTTTCCTGTGCGCCTTGACTATTCAGCCTGTTATATACATTTTTCATGCGCCCTGCGCCCCGAATCTTAAAAGTTCTAACTCTTTCTTCTGCTAGTATTCCAATGGAAGATCAAATGACTAATTCAAGCTTCTTGGATTGGGTTTCGCTCCTTCTACGTGCAGATCATCAAATAAGCCTTGAAGAACACATGTCTACGTCAAGCAAGAGACCCACCAAACCAAGAGGGAAGGCAAAGCTAACAGAAGAAGAAATGAAATACAAATACCAAAGGGTCAGAATGCCCGAATCACAGGCAGAGTGCAATATGGATGTCAGGGACTCTGAATTAGGTCACATTGACATGGAGGAATTCTGGGTAAGGACTCAGAAAGTGACAAGGAGTCCATGGATGGATAAATTGATAGGCAGCGCCCTGCACTTCGCCGGTGGGATTCCTGTCAGTGCTGTTAATAACGAGTTTATGATGGTTGTTGCACAATCCTTCAACAAAGACACAAGATGTGTCGAGAATAGCAAGGGCGAGGTAGTTATAAACCCATCGCCTGCCGCTTTGAGTTAATGCTTGGCATCCCTCATCACCGGAACTATGTGGCTGTTAGCCAGCAAGAATGTGTCAAGACCTGGGAGGACAATGAGGACCTGTGCATGCAATTAATGAATGAAGTCTACCTCAAAAATAAGAAGGTAGTGACCCGGTGGCCCCAGACTATCCACCGAAGCGACTTCTCCGAAGAACTCAGTGACACCATCACTTTCCTGAGCAGAGTCTTCGGGCTTTCAGACGCCCACTACTTCCATAAATGGATGCCATGGTACTGGAGACGATGAACAAGAATTTGCCCGATCAGCGCTTTTTACTGGGGGAAATAATAAGCAGCGGCATTTCTGAGCAGCTACAACAGTTTGCCACAACAGGAGTGTTTCATATGAACTCCTACGTAGTGTATGCTGCTGCGTCTGAAAGGGATTATCCAGGGCTGCACCGGCGGAACTTGGCCTCAAAGCCAAGATATATGAATACTACCCAGAGCTAAAGCCGAGAATAGCATCCAACACTTTTCAAAAATCAATGACGCTTTCTTCTACCATATTATATGCATGTCACGACCAAAGTTGACTCATGGCCGCACAATTAAGAATATCAAGTTCATTGCTGGAAAAGTGGGGGCCTTGTTCACCCAATTTCCCACATTCACCTATCTAAGGGCGGCCAATTTCTTGGGAGAGCCCACCAGTCGCCAAGATATGCTGGACCAAAGCTGGTTCTATTGGAATTGTCAAGGCAGCTGGTCACATATCATGAGAAGTGCCAGAAAAGAAAGAAGGGTGGAACTCCTTTCCCCCTCACAGTAGGCCGATACACTTGTTCAACCTATCACAAGGCGAAGGAGATGTTTGCTGAGCTAGAATTGCTCAACCTCGAAGCATGATTTCCCAAAGAAGGCCTACATTCGACCTAAGGGGCCGCTTGCCAAGGGCTAAGCTTGATCCGATCCATGTCCCTCAAATTGAGGACATTTACATCGACGTCATCCATGAGGTAGAACTCAGAAGAAAGGATCACTCTCGCTTGGCATTAACGGAAATCAGCCATTACGGAGTAGCCATTGTCCCAAAAGGCTTCCAAACCACAGAGGACGAAGTAGACAAAGTGTATAATGACACAGAAGGGGATGATTGGCCCTTCCCTGACATCGACAAGCAAGGCTCCTCGATAATTGAGGAGAGAGTTAAAGAGACTATGCGGAGGACAGAGCGTTGGTGCCGCATGAATGGGTTAATCTACCTCTGTAGATTTTACGACTTCTCCTTTAGGTAATGCACCTCCAAGGTCAAAGAAGCAAATAAAAGGCAAAGCTGCGGAAGGTGAGCCTAGCATCATTCAGGAGGAAGCCCCTGAAAGTCCTCTTCCTTCAGAGCCTGAACAAGTAATAACTCTGGATTCGCCAGAGAAAGAAGCAGCGGAGGATAGTCCTATACGCCCATCCACTCAGGATGTTGGCACTCAAGCATAACTTCGTGAGGTCCCTTCTGTCCCTTTTTCTTCTCTTCCTTCCCCTCCTCGTGTGACTCCTGCGACCACCCCTTTGGTCGCGTCCTCTGCCCCTTCTTCTACCCTTTCCCCTGCCTCTTCGTCCATTTTCTCCTCCCTCGCTGATTTGTCTTCTTCCATTTCTTCTCTCCTCTCCGAGTTCCCTTCCCTTCCTATCTCTTCTACTGTTGCGGTTTCCCTTCCTCCCGTGGGCATGTCTTCGGCTATTCTTTCAATGCCGCCGCCACGTGTCTCCACGTTTTTCCCTCTTCTACCGTTGCCGCCTCCCCCTCTCGCCTCTCGGTCCTTCTTCTATAGGACCAGCTTGGATCTCTCAACAGCTGAGCCAACCAAAGAGGAAAGTCCCCATCGCTCCGATGGACTTTTCAGTCATTCCGGCTAAAGGAGCAAAGAAGCACAAGCCGGTTACACGCTTCTCCAAGAGCGCTGCAGGTGAGAGGGTTATGGAAATAGCCTACCCCGATCCTACCAAAGAGAAAGAAGATCTGTCTCCGGCAGATTTCACAGTGACCCAAGTCACAATGGGGACATCCTCAGAAAGTCTCCAGGGGGAAGCTCTTTCCGCAGTTGATGCACTCTGCGAAAAGCTTCGAGAAACAAAGGAAGAAAAGAGGCTACTAAAGGAGCAGAATAAATACCTGCTTCAAGCCCTACAGAAGATGGGAAGTGCACCTCCCACAACTGCCGCCGAGACTCCTGAGCTGCTCAGTCAGGAGAAGATCAATGAATATTCAAAGATCGGCGAGCAGGGTATGGCTGTTTCTGCTTGGAGGAGCCAAATCCTTAAGGATAGTGAAAAGGTGATCGCCGAGTATATCAGTTTATACCTGAACATCGAGAAGGCGAATAAGGAACTCCAAACATTAGCAAGTCCAGTGTCAGAAGAGCTCGAAAACGCAAGACTCCAACACGAGGCCTTCCAACAAATGTTCGACTGTTCAGTCGAAGATTTGGTCAAGTTTGGAGTATTCGGTCATCCAAGGACCCTCAACAAGACTATGTCCACTCTGGACTACAGGATAGATCAGCTCGAATTTGTGTTAGAGAAGATAGACAAGGTGAAGGAAGAGGCCCTGGATGCGATGCATCAAATGGAGAAGATTGTTCTATCTATGACTCCAGGGTTGCTCACTCCTTCCCTCACCTTGAGATCAGCTGACGATACTATCCGAATTTTCAAGGAGTTAGCTTCTCAAGGGACAGGGCCAGAAGTCACTTTCGACATCGAATCCATCAACAACCTACCGCCTCAGAGACTTCATCGGGTCCCTAATCGAGGCGGGTAAAGACTATTCCAAGGTCCCCGAAAAGCTCATTGATGAGCGGGAAACTTGCGAAGCAATCAGTGAAAGGCACCAGGATCCGTCACAGGATCAATTCGGGCCAATGATCAGCAAGTTCTTGGAATACCGCGCTCAGTTCCAAATAACATCACCTGAGCAGCATCAGAAACAAGCTACCCCTTTTCGGCTGCAGGATGATGATGACGAGTAGCTGTTCTTCTTCTTCTGTTTCTTCTTCTCCCTCTTCTCCGACTTTCTTTTCGCGATATCTCAAGTATGTTGGTACAAACGATGACATCATCCATGTTGCATCATGGGATGATGTCATCCACTCAAAGATGTAAAAGTCAACATGACTTTGGATATTTTGTAAATATCTTGTAAGATATTTTGTGTGTTGTTTTGTTGGCTTTTGTCTTCTCTCCTCCTCATCTTCTATATATACAGGAATACTTGTTGTATTCGGGGTGAACATTTTTCAGATAGAAATAGAAGTGAGGAGAGAAAGACTTTGAGCTTTCTTGTAACAGAAAAGAACCATAATACAATTATTCAGACTTTGTGCTCAATAGCTGTGTTATACATTAGATCTTTCTTATGTTAGATCTGCATGTGTTTATTCTGTTGAATTCATATCTACTTTTCCGTCACTTGTTTATCAGTATTGCTTTGTTTATCTATGCAAGTAGGTTTGGCTCTGTTTACTACCAAACTAAAAGCATAGATCTTCTGACCCTTCTGCTTTGGAATTCATTTCTTTTCTCCCTTCGGATCTGTTCTTTCTCTTCTCCTTCTTTTATTCCTTTCTCTTCGCAGCCTAGAACACTCTACTGGGATGAGATCCCAACCCCCGAAGGCAGAATCTGTGAGACTTGCATAGGTTCCTGCTAGTAGAAGTAGCAATAAACCAGCCGCTTTGTTGCCTCAAAGAGGGGCTAAGCAATAGGTCCAACCTCAAAATTTTTATTTTCTAAAGAAAGAAAGAAACATAATATAATCTACCTACTAAAAATATGAACTAAACTAAGGCTCCTTGAATGAAAGATTTTTCCCCTCTCTGTAATTTTTGATTTTCTACGCGCGTCCGGTGTCCATGTGCAAATGCTTGATCGGATCCGCCGAGACCACCCCCTGAACCACCTCCCGATGCCTTTGGACATTCTCTTCCACGTACTCCCTCTAATTCCAAGAGAGATGTGACTCTAGGTCCCTAAAACCTTCCTTATGTCTGAAGTCAGTAACCAAATATTCTTGACGGGAATCTTTCTCTGCAAATTCCTACTTAGATTACCAATGTTACCTAGCTTTGAGGGAATTTTCATTGATAGTAAAACTCATGCCCCCGCCCCTATGGAAGAGATAAGAAAATGGTTACGTATTAAATGGGAACCTTTCGGTCTTTTGAAGATTGTTGCGCTACTAAATGGTTTCATTTTATTCACCTTCACCATAAAGAAGATTTTTCTCGGGTGCTCCTTGGCAGTCCATGGTTTTTAAATAAAGCAGAGTTTTTACCTCGTAAAGTGGTCTTTGGATTCAATCCACGTCTTTGAACAATGACCCAAGACCCAATTTGGGTTCATCTTCCTAGCCTCCTTTGGATTTTTGGCATGTTTCTATCATTAAAGGTATTGTTTTATCTCTGGGTACTCTTATTGCTATAGATCAAGCTACTAGAGCTGGTTCTAGATTCATCCATGAAATATTATGTGTTAACACCGATGTTAGCATCCCTTTTCCCAAAATCGTTGACCTCCACTTAGATTTGGGTACATGGGTCCAATCCCGACTAAGTATGGATACATACCTCAGGATTTCTCTATTTGTAAGAGCGTAGGTGATAGGGTGCCGACATGCCCATCAAAGCCATCCCCAAAACCCAAGGAACAAACATGTACACCCAAACTCAAAGGTAAAGTCATTCCCAATTTTCCCAAGGAGGTTAGCACCTCCAACCCCTTTGATGTTATGCTTGAGGATGAAAAATCTCTTTAGAGATGACCAATTCTCAACCACCTCCACGACCTCTAAGACCCATTTTGACCAACATGTTGTGCGGTTTGTTGTTGCATCACCACCTCCCTCTTCATACTACATGAATCTCTACCCATGTTGGAAAAACCTTCTGCTATTATTACTCTCCCTCTTTGGAGGATCCTATATCCTTTCCATCACTTATCCAACCATCTTTATTCACTACTCCACCATCCTCACCTAGGGAAATTTCTGAGCCACTTATCCCCTCTTCCTTCCTCGGAGATATTTATCCCTTCACTCCCTATCCTCTCTTCTCGGTGCCCAATTTCTAGAAGAGAATTCTCCCTACCCTCTCCTTCCTCCTATGATTTTGGAGACATTATCCCAACCCAAAACCAAAAGCATCTCGTAAAAATAACTTGGACATGGGTAACAAAAATGTTCGGAAGACCCACCTCTCAAACCAAGATTCAACAAGAAGCTTCGATCAATATTGGACAAGGAAATCAAGACACTCTCACTATGCAAAGTGGGGGAAAACCAAATCCATAAAATTAATATCTTCTCATGGAATATTATGAGAGGTAATCCCCCAAAAAAGAGTTCTTAAATATTATAGATTAAAACACTCTCTGGACATCATGATGTTGCAGAAACTAAGTTGAAATAAGATGATATTATTCATAAGATATGGCCCTCTATCTCCTTTCTTCTTAGGTCTCCACTTGTAACTCGGGTGGCATATGTATTTTGGAATCCTAAAGTCCTTTTCGAGAATGCATCATTAAAAATCCTCACTTTCTAGGAATGTTCTTTCAATAAATCTGATCAAGTCTTGGCAATGGATTACGATGAATATCTATGCTCCTAAGTTGGAGATGTAAAGGAAAATATTGGGAAAGAGTTACTAGATTTCTCGTGATAACTATAGAAATCTACCTTGGATCATAGCTTGGAGACTTCAATACTCATCTTTTTACTTTGAAAAGGTAAGGTGGTGCTAATGTCGAGCTAGCAACATGGACTTTCTCGGCTGATTTTATTAGACAAGGTGAGTTATTTGAATTTGATCTTCATGGAGCTTCCTTCACTTGGTCAAATAGAAGGCTTGAGATAATCACATACAAATAATATTGGATTGGATTTCTCATTTCAATTATTTTTACCAGATAGACCTCTCTAAAGCCGCATCTAATCATTTCCTCTACTTCTAAATGCAACTCAAATTCAAAATCTAAAAAACCTCCTTTTCGATTTGAGTTGGCATGGCTTCATAATCGCAATTTAGAAAAACATATTGAGGAATGATGGAAAATTGATACTCGTGGATCAACCATGTTTAGATTCTCTAAAAGCTGAGATATGTTAAAAATCTCAAGGCATGGAAAATTCACATCTTTGGTGACATTAGAAAAAGAAAGGAACTACTATCTAAGAAGATTTGTGAAAACTCGATAACATTGAAAAACTTGGAAAAAATCTCTACTCGCACTAGCAAGAGTTATCACTGCTTAGTGATTTTCACAACACCCTTGTTGAGGAGGAGATTTACTGGAGGCAAAGATCAAGGGCAATCTGGTTACAACAGGGAGACCGTAATACTAAATTTTTTTCATGCCACTTCTTCTAAACACAAAAGCAAAGACAAGATTAAAGAGAGACTGACTATAGATGGAAGATACTTAAATATTGAGGATAATATTGCGATGGAGTTGGTCAATTTATATTCTAGTATTCTTTAAGAGAAGGACCCTCCTCGGAGAGGAAGATAGCCTTGAAATGTTACAACATATTCCTAGATTGATCTCGATGACATTAATACTATGTTCACTCAACCTTTTCATTGGAAGAAGTTCATAGACCAATATTTGATATGAAGGGAGATAAGTCTCCAACTCGATGAATTTCAGTGAGCTTTCTTTCAATCCTTTTGGCATAATATTAATTTGGATCCATTTGATGTTGTCTCTAAATTCCAAAATAATTATTTAATTATGAAGGAATGGAACAATACTTTTCTAGATTTAGATCTTAAGGCCTTGGGATCTAAATTGGTATCAAATGTCCATCATGTTAGTCTATGCAATAATTCTTATAATATCATCACTAAATGTTTTTCCACAAGACTAAAACCTTTAATGGATAGAATAATATCGGAACAATAGAATTGATTCACCATAGGAAGGGTGATTTAAGGTGGAGTGATCGAATTATATGAAGCTTTATTCATACATCTCTCACACACAAAAAAAGGTTGGGATGATCATCAAGCTTGAACACCTGAATACTTTTGATAGGGTGAGATGAACTTTCCTTCTAAAATTTCTTAGAAATTTTGGTTTCTATTATAAATGGTGTTCTTGGATCCATAGTTTTATCTCTACTCCTCGGTTCTTTGTTTTAATGAACGATATTCATAATGGTTACTTTTCCAATAAAGATGGGAATCGATAAGGTGACCCCTTATCACCTTCTTATTTATACTTGATGCATGAAACTCTTAGTAGAGCTCTAGTTGCAATTAAAAACTCTAGTCTTACATCGGGTATTACCATTACCTCTAAGGTTCCTACAACTACTCACATCTAATTCGCATATGATACTCTTCTATTAGGTGAAGCTTTGGTGGTGAGGCTAAATATTAGAAAAGGGTCCTGAATGCTATCAATCTGCATCAAACCAACTTATTAATTTCATCAGAGAAGCATTGCGTTTATAAATACTCTTAGTAGACAAAGAAAGATTGCAGCCATATTTGGATGTAGCATAATTGTAGGAATGGGGATGGATACCTACAAATTTTTCATATCTTGTGAGTTTTTAGGATGGATGCACTCAATTAAAATTTTCTACTACTAGTCCTATTATCACCAAGGTTTGAACATGCAACATGTCATCACTATTATAATCTTGTCATTGTTTGATCAATTTTTTTCCTTTTTTTTCCCTTCTCCTTGGCGAACATTTTTGTGAACTTAAACCATCATTAAAAGATGGGTTTTCACGCGAGATCAAATAATAAGAGGTTTTAAAAGGGATTTTATACGATGCTTTGATTTAATGTTTCTTTTATTTATCACTCATTTCATGACCATAACAAAGGATTGCTTATAAAAATTCAATGGAAATGAGAAAATTACATTTATAATGAAGGGCATATGGAAAACGATGGCACCCTTGGGATCAATGATTCATACCCTACACACCTAAGACATCTTTCTTTAAATAATGAATGACAAAAATGGATTCATTATTATTGTATTTATTGATGATATCAGTTATCTTAGATATGAGACCTAAAATCCCATGAAGCTATTTTCAATATGGTACTTCAAATTACATGGAGTTGTCATTATGATGTGGGACCTCAAATTGTGTAAATTTTTATATAGACTAAAATCACAACCTATAATTTTGAGGGCAAGAATGTTTTGTCACGATTATTTTGTTATAAATGAACACAAAAGGATTAGGGACTCATCCACTACCTCAAATAATTCCACTAAATGTAGTTCCCACTTCCCTTTGACACCTTTTGGATACTTATTCTGATACAGTTGATCACATTATGGACATTATTATGTTTTGATTTAGTATGTTGTTAGACACTTGATCATGGATTATTGTTGATCTTGATTTGATTATGATGTATGATGATTATTAGAGACACCTTATATGTGGATGATGATATATTATTTGACATGGATGTTTTATGGATGTTGTTCAGACATGTGATTTGGATATTATGAGTTGATCTAGAAAATATATATTATTTGACGAGGATATAGTTGTTGATTTAAAATGTAAATGATGTAGTTGTTACTTCGATGTTGTTGTGATTCATTTATATAGTTGGTTTTGTGATTTTATTTGTATCATATTGGATGTTCTGATATGGCCACGAGGCCGAAGGAGGTATTTGTATTTTGCAGTTAAAAATATCACAACAAAACATCGGGGGATTGGAGACCAACCACAATAGAATTCTAGGTGAATTCGACAAGGTCACCATGACAACTCGTTTTATTGTGTTGTGTGTTGTTTTGTTAGGGATTCCCATGGGGGATTACCTTTACATGTGACCATGGGTTTGTGTATTTTATTAATATGTTTCTTTTATTATTTTTGTATGTATCTTATTAGTAATGTGTTCTTTTCTTTTTAGTAATTAAAATTGTGATAGAATTAATGTGAGAAACCTTATGATTAAAATTTAAATAAATTGAATTGGGATATGGGAAAGTAATTATAAGAGTTGTTGGCTGATTATATTAAATGTGTAAGTTGTGTAAGAGCTTGTGTAAGTTAGTTTTGGAGTATGAAATACTCCACCTCCATGGAAATTCGAATTTGTCCTTGGGGGTTATTTTAGGAGGCTTGTGGGACAAGTAAAACTTGTCCCATACCTCTAAATTTAATTTACCAACCATACTTATGGTTGGAGAGGTGATTTGTGACTTTTATAATGAATTTTATTAAGCATGTTGCATGTTTTTAATTGCACTTTCTTACATTTTATTTAATTTGTTGTCCCTTGAGGTGTGGGCTTTTTGGAGTGTGCAAGTAACTTGTCATTTTTCACCCACCTCTTTATTGTGCTTGGGAGAATGGATTTTTGTCTTTTTTGTTTGAATTTGAGGATGTGTGATGTGGCATCCTACATGGATCCACATCATCCTCTTCTCTCCCCTCTTCTATATAATTCAAACTTTTTCCTTGTTTGGGGTTGTTGAATCTTTTTACAACTTCTTGGGGCGCATTTTCTTGTGTTGGAGCTCTTGTTTTGGAGGAAGTTTGGAGAAAGCTTTGCATGCTTGGGAGATTTTGTTTTGGACTGTGTTTTTGGCATTTGAAGCTACTTTGTTGGAAGCAAAAGTAACCATGGAGAGGTAGGAATTTAACTCTCCTTTTTATGTTGTCTTTTTCTTGTTGTGTTGTGTGAATGGTGCATGCTTTGATTTATTTGTTGGCTAGTTGGGTAGACTTCCTTAGGGAAGGTGTAGGAGAAGGCTATGGGAATCCATGTGGGGAGGCATAAGGAATGCCATTGGCATCGAGTTTTTGGAGAGAGTTTGGGTTTGGGATCCACCATGGAAAAGAAATAGCTTGCATTTCTTACTTGTGGGGGCATAAGGAGGGATTTTTTGGGGATAAGGAAATGTGTGGATGAATTATCTTGGCGGTTTGTTACTTAGTGGATGCCTAATTCCCCATTTGGGAGGCATAAGTAGCTTCCCCCATAGACCTTGCTCCTTTGGCTTGCATGATCAAGCTTGAGTTCTGTTTTGAAATGTTTTTAAATGCAGTTGTGAACTGTTGTTTTTGTGTTGAATTGTGTTTTTTAAAAAGAAATGTGTATGTGAAAGAATGTTGTGTGTTGTGGAAGCTAGTTGTTGCCATGGGTTGAATTGCATCTTTTATTGTATTTTGGTTGGGCTTGGGGGCCAATGATGAAGGAAGGATTCTCCTTTCATTGGATGTCTTGGTTGGGTGGAGAGTGTTTCCTTTCCCCCTCTTTTGTTGTGATCAACTTGGAGAAAGAGAAAATGTGCATGTTGTTGTCCTGAGCAAAGGAAAATGTAGTTTGACAGTCCCTTGTGAAAACATATTTATTTGTAATCCTTTCCCACTTGTTGTGGATGAAATTGTAACATGTATTTTGTGAAGAAAGATGTATGTAATTTGATTATGAAATTAGATATTGGAATTGTGAAAGACATTTACATTCTACTCTGTACATTGGAAAGAAATAGATATTGTGTTATTGCATTCAAACATGGAAAGAATGTAAAGATGTACCTATTTTGAATTAATATAGAATTGTAAGTTCATATCTCATTTGCATTATTGTGTTGAGGTGGAATATCAAATTGTGATTTGAAGCTCTGTTTATTTGCAAAGGAAAGAAAATGTGTATGAAGGAAGAATGTTGCTTGTTTCTTTTGGGAAATATATGAAATTGAAAGTCAGACCTTATCATTTAGCTTTGAAATGTTTTTGTAAACAACTAAATGCATTAGATTAGTTTAGAAATGAAATGCCACACTTGAATGATAATTTTTTTATACAAATTTAAAAGAAATTGATCTCTTGTAAATATTCAAAACTGACAATCAAACTTAATAAAAATGCACAGTTCGGACCTGCACATTTAAATCAATTTGGAAACCTTAAAATTTAACATGATATATTAGCAAGGAACTCATATTGACAAAGAAAACTTAAGGAAACAATTTAACCATTGCAAATTTGAACACAATCCCTTCCTCATCCGTTTTCTGTCATTTGTTGGAAAAATTCAAATTTAAATCAATTGAACAAATTTACCTTCCTAAAACATCCAAAACCCTCCATAGATCAATTCTCTATGTCTTTTGGCATGTTGAGTGAAGGAGGTGATCCAATTTAATCAATTTAGAAAGTTGGAAATTACCAATTGGCTTTTTAAAATCCTACAGATCCGTTTTACAAAATTGACCCCTTAAACTTTACCAAAAAGTAAAATTTATGGTTCTTGTGCAAAGAGGGCATCGAGATATTTCCAAAAGTCCTCATTTTCCCAAAACTGAGCTTTCTAGAAAAATTTATGGCACTTTGAGGTATTTTGGCCTTGGTGGGAAAATTTGGGAAAAATTCCCACTGCCAGGCCGTGGCAAAATTTTCCGTGCAAAAATCCTTAGAATTTTTTTTGAAAACATTTGGCTTAGGAAAAATTTCATCTTTTCCCCGCTGACCCCTGCCAATTAGAGGTTGTCATGTGTCCTCACGGGGCAACGCAGCGAAGGTGCAACATCTTTTTCCCATAGACCTTTTTGAAAATTTTGGAAAAAATTTCCATTTCTCCCCGTCGGCCCGTGGCCTATCACAGGTTGCCACGTGGAAGCTTTGGGTGCTAATGGGGGGGAGGACTCCTTTTTTTTTAATTTTTATCTTTGGAAATTTTTGAAAAATTTCCCCACACTCCCACCCCTACCCTTTTTAATCCTACTGTGGGCCTTGCGCGGACCGTGTGCCAGCATTTTCCCCCTTTCACCCTCCTCTTTGGCAAGATTCGCAAATCAAATCTACCACCCGCCTCTCCCTCTCTCTTCTTCCTACAGGAATTGTGGGCACCACATTTCCTTGGTGGACTCATGGGGCGTGGGCGTTGTTTGGCTTTTCTTCCCTTTAGGCGAAATGCCCCAAATTCTTCATTTGCTCCGCCCTTCCTTCCCTTGTTGCGGTGTTGACTCGGAGGCCGCCACGTGTCCACTGGAGGACCCGCGGAGGCATAGGCACATTTGGGAAATTTATCCCACACAATTAAAAATTTCAAACGCCACCCCATGACCTTGGCCCGACCAAATTCTCCCTTCACCCTAGCTTGCTGACACGTGTCCCCTTGGGAAAATTTGACCCCAAGGTCCGCTTGCTCATATCTCAAGTTTCGAAGGAGTTAGGAGGACTTATTTATATCACTTGGAAGGCAAGAAAATTTCCTATCCAATGGAAATGATTTATGAAAATTTTGGATGTGTTAAGTATGAGAAAAATCAAGTTGAAAATCTAAGCTTGTTAGAGAGTGGGTATGGGGTAAATTACTCCTTGAACCTAACTGAAACTTCTAACCCTAAAAATTGAACCATGTGAACTTGAAAAATTTTAATGAAGGAAAAATATGTTCTAGTAATTTAGATTTGTTCTGAAACCTAATAGGGTCAACTGTTGTCTTACAACTTGGTTGTGGACACTTCTTATAAAAAAAAATCATTCCATAATTTTCTAGCTAACCCTAGGTCGTTTCTTGGGTCTCAAGTGGGTTTTTTTAACCGGGAATCACACTAAATATGATGAAGAAAGGATTGACACCTTATCAAGGCATGATGATAAAAATTCATCAACTAAAGGTCTAAATTTACACCTTCGATTATCTTTCTAACAAATCCTTTCACACATGGATACACAAGAAAATACAAGGAGATTCTCACCCATTTGAAAGCCCCCAATAGATGAAATCCCACACCATCTCTTGAATACCATGTAAACTTGTAATTATTGTGAATACTTTTAATAGGTACTCAACCATATGAATGAGCTTGTATAGATTATAAGAGTATGAAAACCTCATGTATTTCTTTCTCTTTTAACATTTCCATTCTAGTTAATTTTTATCCTATTTTTCCATTCTTTTTCCTCATACAAATATTAATATTTATATAAAAATAATTCATAACCACATCATTAAAAATATAAGTATTAATAATTAATATAAAATATTTCACTATTTAATATAATGTTTGTTAAAATTTAATTTTTCTTGATAACGATTTTGTAAATTTGTTATTATTATTGTAGTTTTATTATTATTACTATAATTATAAGCATTGAACTGATATGTAAATACCATGAAAAGACAAAATACTTTGGAATAAAAAAATAGGGTTTATTAATTATAAAAAATTTCAACACATTGTAAAGACTTTAAATATTAACTTCAAACACATAACCAATCAAAAAATAATTGTATCACAATAAATATTTGAATAGATTTAATATTCAACATTTAGTTGTAGCCTTGCATGTTTTTGTACAACTTTTCTATAACACCAATCCTTAATTTGGTCTAAGAAGGGTTTTACTTTACACATTTATTGCATTGATTTATTCCTCCCCTTTACCCTTTGGGTGGCGTAAATCATTTATTAATGGCCATCTCTTCATCCTTGCATCATTTGATGTAGGTTTCATCAGAAGTGATTTGGGAAAAAATGGCACTAAAGAAGGGAATGAAGTTTGTTCCAATGGTTTTCCTCGAGGTATTATCTCTAATCGAAACCCATTTTCTGGTGTTATTCTTGATTAACCGAGAATTTGAAAAATCATGTCATTGGCTTGAATATTTTACCCTTGTTGGTTATTTTGTTGGTTGAATCCCCTCAAAAGAGATTACTTAAATAATGGGTTCCATGACCATTGGCGGTCCCATGGTGTCGAACTTGAGTGGGTTTAAAACCTAACCAATGGATTTTTCTATTTCATTTTCATAATGTCAAACCTTTGTAAAGCAATTATAAATCATGGTCCATGGTTTATCCACAACACTCTGGTTGTGTTTTTAGTATTAGGAACAAATTATACTAAGATTTATCTCATGCAAATATTTATTGAGACCGAATACACAGAGATTAATAAACACACAATATAATAGTTTCATTCTATTATTCGATGTAGATACAAATATATAAAAGAGTTTCTACTACATCAAGTAGAACAAACTCTGCAAATATCTCGAACACACACTATCCTATGGGTGTTTTCAAAACCACCCAATATACCTCCAAACCTATTTACGTGTGTGGTTATAAAAACCATTATACATGTAAATCATATAACTCATTATTCAACAACCCTCACAAATATACTAACTATTATAATGGAAAACTATAATATGATGATTTCCCAACATTCCCCCCTTAGTGTGAACATAGGAGAAAAATAATCGCATTTCCTCTGCATCTTTCCGCCTATGCGTGCTCATGATCTAGATGGTTTTTCAAGACAACCAACAACCTCAACAAGGATGGTTTTCCAAGGACATCAAACAACCTTGAGGATAGTTTTATAGGACAACCAACAACCCAAAACATACATATGGTTTTATAGGACAACCAACAACCCAAAACATATAGATGGTTTTACTAGACAACTAACGACCAAAAATATACAAGAGGCAGTTTTACAGGACAACCAACAACCCAAGTATCATGATGTTACTTTTCCTTGTGCTTTCATATGTCCACCATGTTTCTCTTTGAGAGGATTATGTAGGAAACACACAAGCTTACAAAATACAAATATGAATAGGAATGATCTTGAACATATCGCAAAAAATAACCTGAAGCTGAAACATGAACACACCAGCAAAACAAGTACTCACGAAAAATGAAGCTCTGACTAAAAAGCAAAATCACACCACAAAATTCCACAACTTCTTTTTACGGCCTTGTTGTTGGTGACTAACGAGATGTCATTGATCGACCTCTAACCTATGATGCCTCCGTCCTCCAATGAATGATGTTTCTAGCTCATAAAATATGATCATGTCGCTCGATTGTTTCCACATTTTCATTATTACGTTATTACTTCATGTAAAGTGAAACACTTTATTTTCCTGACGTCGGGTAACATTGAAAATGCGTCCATGAGGAAATTTTTTATTTTGACAATATTATGACTCTGTCTCATGATGATAGCTTACAAAATAATTACTAACATAAAATATCAAAAATCCTAAAATCACTTATATGACTTTGCCTCTTTTTAACAAAAAATGACATATAGACTCGAAAATCATGAAACTTTTAATTTTGATGAGTGAATTGACTTAGAATAGACTTCATGACATTAATGAAACACATTTTATCTGGAAAAATGATAAATACACTATGTAACACCTTTTAAAATAACATTCTTCCAAGAATCACTTATAAATAGACTCAAAAATGACTCATCAACTATTAACCTAAAATACATTTTAAAAACTTTTAATAAAACCAATTAACAAAGGTATATGCAAAACACCTAGAATAGATAGAAGAACAAACTATACAATCTACAAACATGTGAATATGACATGATAATGAAATATTTACCATCAAACATTAAAATTATAAAATCTTATTCTACTAGTGGCACGAGATAAGGTTTTGACCGAGTGTGCGTGTTGCTTTGGTGTTGTCTATGTAGGATAGAATTTGGAATAATGGTGTCATTCGAGGTTGGATCACAGGAGGACGATTCATTGTATAATACCAATATATTAAAGAAATTGATATTCCATGGATCAGGAGTCACATTTTGGTGGTGAGTGCACAGATCTTCAAATACAGCTACAGTGTAAATTCAACCCAATACAAGGTCGACTCACTGATGAAAACAGTGGTGAATCCAGTGCAATCGATCCATATCACCAACGAAATAAAAATATTATGAAAAATGTAACCGTGACCATTTCCTGGTTGGATAAAATCGATGTCAAATTGATGAAAAGAACACCAAACTTTCTCTCTAAGAAGGAAGATAATTTCTGCATTACAAGGTAAAATATCACAGTTATCACTAAAATTTTATCTCCTATTCTTGCTAATATTTATAGGCAAAAATCTCCTCAGGTAGGCGGCTATGTAATAATTTCAATATTTGAATTTCACTAAAGAATGTGCAAATTGCAGGCAGATGGATCTGTTGTCAATAATAATGCTTATTTGAAGGAAAAATACATCCACCATGCTTGATCCAAATAGAGAATATGTTTCACTCTATTCGAGGGCTACCAATGACAGATTGATTAATGTTCCAAGAGAAACCTCGAGACCTCGGAACGTGGCATAAATGACTGACTGCATAGTCTACACTTAATTGCAGAATAGGTATCTCGAGATGCATATATAATTGTGACAAACCGTTCAAAACACCAATATCACAATACAATGATTATCTCCCAATACTAATCTCTTCACTGTAGAAGAATTTGATCTAACAACGATACATAAAAGAGAATTTCATATAACATTTGCACCATAAACCAGGGAAATATTCAAATTGAATATGACCCTAAGATAATCTCGAAGATATGGCATGCATGCTCTAATACCAATGTTAGTATTAGGAAGAGCTTATACTAAGATTTATCTCATGCAAATATTTCTTGAGACCGAATACACAAATATTAATAAACACAAAATATAATAGTTTCACTTAATTATTCGGTGTAGTAATATACAAATATATAGGAGGATTTTATCCTACATTCAAGGAGAAAAATCTTCAAATATCTCTAACACACTATCCTACGAGGTGTTCTCACAACCACCCAATATACCTCCAACCTATTTACGTATGCAATTATAACAACCATTATACACGTAAACTATATAACTAATTATTTAGCAACCCTCACAAATATACTAACTATTATAATGGAGCACTATAATATAATGATTTCCTAACAATATTCTCTCATTGGACACGATAATTCCAATTGTATGAGCAAGCTAAGCTCAAAATTACAATTTGGGTCAAGAGTATCCTATTTTCCTCTCCCCTTTGATAGGGAAAATTTTAGTACGAATTTTTGTAAACTCACGAATATTAGGGTTTTTGGAAATTGGAAATAAAGAATATTCAACAATTAGTTGTCACCCGAGTTCACCAAACATTTTGTCCAACAAGTCACTTGTATGGGTTAGTTCGCCTACTATTTACACATATAAATGAACTTATGCATGTATTTTGCCAACGTTTGAATCAAACTACGCTTATATTTTTACAAGTATAATACTATACATATCGTTGAGATATAGTACATACGTGGTTGTCTAACCTTTTTGTAATCTCCTCACTACCATCCTACTTTGATATTTCTATCGTCGACTTTTGTCGTCTAACCTTTGTCGTCGACCTCGATCCATCCAAACTCGAGTCCATCTAACCTCAATCCTTGACTTGATCAACGTGCCTAACCTCGATCCTTGACTTCAATCTGCCCTTCAATCCTTCTGACCTCAATACATCCCAACCTTAAGTCATCTAACCTCGAAGCCATCGACCTTAATCTATCCAATTTCAAACCTTCCTGACCTTAATTTGTCTAACCTTAATCCGTCCGACCTATATGCCGTCCCACCTATTCGCCCAACCTATTACGCTGACCCACTGGACCATCCTAGTCTTGTTCATCCAAACCTTAGATCGTCTTACCCCTATTTTTCTAACCTCTTGCCCATCATTGCCCTCTTCTTTATCGGACTCTATATATTCCATCACTATAGCCATCTTTCAACAATAAGTATTTGTGACATATCTATGGATTACGGAAAATAGGGTAAGAAGGTTACTTCCGATTGAAAAGTATAACAAGACATTATTTGGCTATTTTGGCCACTCACAAAAATGAATATTGTGTCAGGATCTACTTAAAATATACGTATGTACTATATACTAATTTACATAATTTTATTATTATATTTTCCATACTAGTATGTTTCTTGTATACTTGTTCTCTTTATTAAATTGAGTATTTTCTCTTTGTACTCTTGTTTATTTATGTAACACTTTTATATGCAGACATTTCTCAAACACATTCAGAAACTAATATTTTTGAGATGCTCCTATTGATGAAAACATTCATTCCCTTGATGACATCAAACTAGGAGAAGATTCATCAAATTCTCATCCAACACCAACATTGGAGGAAGCTTCTACTCCAATGTTTGTTTCATAAATTTTCATGTGTAAAGATGGCCAGGCCACAACTTTCTCTTTTTTGCATTTGCAATTAAAACATTAATTTTGTCTCTAACCTATTTTTGTAGTACTCACAGGCTTCACATTAATATTCTTGACCTATTTAACATTATATCTAAAACTTCATCATTATAATCATTATTATACAAAATTGTGCCAGTGGAAGCTTTATTTAGCAAAATGTCAAGCCTTGTTGGTTGGCTCTCTACGGAAGTGAACAATGAATTCCTTTGAGCATGATTATGGTAATGGGTATTTATTTCTTTGATCAAAATTTTGGCCCTTTTCTCCCAGTGTGCACTAATTCCACATTAGACATAACCACTTCCTGAATTGTGGCCCCATATTATCTGATACCATATTTTCAATGGAAAAATATGTCTTTTGATCATCCGTGAGTGGAATTTGACTTAGTGGAGGAGGAGGAGTCTATTATTTTACGGGTATCTTGTTGCGTTTGTGGTTGAGGAGGTAGAGTACTTGTATCATATCATGGGTGTCAAAATAGTTACCGTCTCTAACCTTACCACTATAAAACCCCAAAACCTTATCATCGAAAGCTTGATCGATTCAAAATCTAGGTACTTGTTGCACTCAAGACACCACCTAGTGAAAAACCTAGAAATTTTGAGGTTGTGGGGTGAATCTGATTCTCTTCTGCGAGTTAAAGGGAAACGTAATATTCTTCCTTGTAAATTTTCTTTTTATTTTTACAACGTGTGGTGGAGGTATTGGAGGCTTTTGAATCTGTTGTGGTTGTCTACAAACTACAAGAAGTAAAGTATTAAAAAATTAAACATTATACCCTTGTAAATACTAAATAAAATATTTGCAAGTAAACAAAATATGCTAAAAATTATAAATTACCTTGCATGCTTGGAGATGTGACCATTCGACCTTAGAATCGTCTTTGAGTTTGATCTAGATCGTCAAACTCATATGTTTCCCTGAAACAAAAAATGTAGAAATATTAAAATACTTTACCACTTACGAACACATAACATGTTAATGATTCCTACTAGCGACTAAGTTATAAATACTAATATTAATACCTATAGAAAATTGTAGTGGGAAAGGTGGTGGTAGTGGTGGAGTTAAGTAACCCCTAGGTCTTTTATGTCGAGAAAATCAAACCGAGGGATGATTATGCTAAATCCATATCATAATTACCGAGAGGCCTGCTAGAGGGGATTTACCCCAAGTAATAGCCTCCTTATGAGATATTATAGCTACAATTATTCTTTGAAGAATATAAAATTATTGTTATTATTACATTAAAAAATAATTAATCATTATAATGTTAAAATTAATTGTTACCTATTGTTCTTCAATTGAAATACCAATCAATAACAATTTTTCATTTATTACGATCGAGAATTTGTTTGTTACTATAATTGATGGAAAGATTTTGATAGAAAGTAAGTAGATAATTGGCACAAGAAAACATAGTCTTCGATTTATCGGATGAAGTTATAATAGTAAGGGCATTGTTGACATCTATTTTTAATTTTATTGGACAAATATACACCAATTGAATTCTTTCCCTGTCGTGTGTCCACAATAAATACTAAAGCGCCCAAAATGGAATATGCATGAGTGCTGCCTTGACACAATCACTTGGATTGAAAGAGTGATATCATTGTAAAAAGAAATTATTTGTAACACCTTGTATAACAAGGCCTCTTTTGGAATGATTAACTATAGTGAAACAAGATACTGAGAAATTTAGATGTTTGAGTAGTCAAGTAATATTAAGAAAACAAAAAAATTGAAAATAAAATTGAACTTACAATCAACTTTGTATAGTGTAATGAGACTCCAAATATTTTCTTCTTCATTAGTTAAGACAACCTTTGTATTCACGAGTATTTGGTTTTGAAAAGGTAACTGGTTGAGTCGATGGACGCTGTAGGCTCCACATAGAATGAAAATGTACGATCCATCAAGGGGACAAAAAACTTTCCATTTACCTAGTTTTAAAATTGATCGGGTAATTGAGGATAGTAGTATCTGTTTTGAGTTAGGGCATGTTAACAAGCCCAGAATTGTGTTTTTGCATCGATCTTTAGGTGTATCTTTCAGTTTCATCGATGTCATAATCTAAGGGTACATGAGATTTTTGTCTTTGAATTTAGAGCGAAAGTAACTATGGAGCTAGTCATTATTGAAATCTTTGAAATTGGTGTAAAGTTACGAGAAGAGGGAGGAAATACTACAAGTACACATTGGTTTGGTAGAAAATTGGAGAGAACGTTGTAGATTTGTAAAATTTTATGGCAAAAAAGTAAAGAAATGAACCTCGTAGGGCTATATATAGGGCTCGAGGTTCATACGGAGGACACGTGGCGAAAATGAAAGGTGGAGAGTTTTGAGGAAACATGTGTCTAAGGACTTGTGTGCAAGTTAGTCCATCTAATAGGTAGAAAATGATTGTCTCTCGTGGTCCTTCCAACCGTAAAATCTGCCACATATATCTAACTTTATTCAACGGGGAAGAGACGGCGCCCATCCTTATCCATCCATAAAAAAGGGATGGTTTTCCAATAGTGAAGAGACAGGTTGTCGAATAGTGAAGAGACAATTGTCCAATAGTGAAGACAATTATCTAATAGAGAAGAGCCGACTAGCTACTTGAGGAGAGAGATGGTCATTTGACCTTATAGGAAGAGATGACCATCGACATAGAAGAGATGGACGTCCAACAAGAGACTATCGTCCCAAAGATAAGGGCGTCCAATCGGGAGATACTATTGTCAATCAAGAAGAGGTGGATGTCCAGCAAGATATGGCCATCCCATTTACTAATGGATAGATGGTCATCCAACACCCATCCAACTATGTGAAACTTGAAAAACCACGGGATGCCAAATCGCCTTTCTTAGTGAAATGGTGTTTGGATATTCACCATTGTTTGAAAGTCCATTTTGGAGATTTTCTTCCCATTCTAAAATAATCTTTTGGAGGGGCTCTTAAAATGAACTCGAGGATTTGTTGAGCAACTTATCAAACCCTAAGTGCATTTCATTTCCTTTGAGAAACCCAAATTATACAAAACCCACCTCAAAATGCATCTACATTGAAATTTATTTGGCTTGAAAGACCTTAAAGAAACCATTGACATCCATATTGGAAGCATTTAGTTTTGTCGAATGTGTGCTCTACATTAACCTTAGAACACGTGCTTTTGGTGCCACATCTAAACAAGGCCCACCCATTTCCATCGGTGGTTGGGACAAGATGGATAGTTCTCTTCCTACACCTTCACCTCCTTGACCACCATGTTCGTTAGTGCGGTGTAGTTTTAGTGGACCTCTATTTTCTTGGGTACCACTTGTTTCTTGCACCATTTTTGGTTAAAAAATCACACTTTTATTAAGTATTCATGTATTTGGCACCCTCATGAGGTGAGTTATCCTTTCTTGAGGCCCTCTTTTTGGGCTTGATATGAATTGCATTTTGAGGTTTGAATTCTTCTACCAATTTTTTATATAGTAGTAGTGGTGTACTATATCATTTTTATTAATAAAAGTGTGTTTTTCAATAAAAATTTTGGAAGGAAAAACATGTGCACACATTCACCACTCGATTATATATATCCTTCCTTATTAATAATTAAAAAATCAAACAAGATTCAAAGGGTTGAGTGGCATGATGCCACCTCATAAGCTAGCTAGATGACCCAAGACATATCCACATGATGTTATTGGGAGGGAAATATGTTAACCGGGATGTCTGATTAACTCCATCTCCTTAGTCCTATGTGAATAACACCACATACATGTTTTCTTACTTCATGTTTGGAATCGAAGTACGTGACATGAAAAAGGACTCACTACCAGGATCATCCCTCACTTTGTACATCTTGGACAACACCACACATTCTTCTACATCTCCCTTATCCTCTTTTTCCCAGAAATCAATCTTGACCAAATCAAATATCTTTGGTAGCGGTGAACCTAGTGACATGTAAGAGTACATGTTCTTCTTCATAATAAAATTTCTATTCATCACTCCAAATTTGAGAAAATGTAAATAAAGTGGTGTCATGAACACTATGTTAGTGCTTACATTTATCGAGAATTTCTCACTATAAAATACACCGGATGGGTTCTCTCGAGGTGTACTTCACGGGTTCAAAATCCATATGATAAAAATGTTGTCACTATCCTTCCACATGTTGAGAAAACTTAATAGAATTCCAACACCCAGGACAATATTTTTGACTACCTTGATATGGAAAATTAAGATCAAACCATTTCAACATTAATAACTATCAGGGGGAAGTCGGTGCTCCCCTCTCTATAGATGTATAAGCCATAACTTCCTTGGCTCCCATTTAGGAACACTTATTTGCATAAAGAAATTATATACATGAAAATTTTGAAAACAAAGTATCGGTGCTCTACTCATTTTACATAGAGGCTCCGAGTCGGTGTGTACAAAGTTGGGCTAAAATATGGAAAAATGAAACCTACTTTAAACTATAATATCAAATATCTATTATAACAAGTTTATTATTACTGAGGTTAACTACTGGACTTCAAATTTCTCTAAGTATTTATTATTTTTTCTATTTTTGCAGTCAAAAACTCAGTTTATTTTTTATGAATAAGAACTTATATTAATTTAACAAGTAAAATGATACAGATAATTAACAAAAAAATAGGGTAGTTGGAAGCACACCCAAAAGCCACAAAATAGACTAGGCAAAAATGTCTAGGAATAAGGAGGAGCAAAAGAATCAATACATCGAAAACAAATAAAATTAACCTGCTTCATGGTTGTTGTCCTACAAGTAGAAGGGTATTGATCATACTGACTAGGAGGAAGAAAAGTATTTAAGTCGACACATCCCATCTCGATCAGAATGGATTTCTTCTTGATGGTATATTCAATAGGGCTTGTTATCACCAAATCACAACACCCTTTGATTTCTTGGCATATGAATGTGTTAAGGCAAGCGAGTGTATGGGTAACATGGGTACTATCTCCAAGTGTGGGACTTGCTACTTGAGATAGACCTCCAGAGAAGGTTGGTTCTTCTTCTTCTAATCTAGTACGAAGCCAACTTTAATGAAGGAAAACTATTGACTATATCTATCCTACCATTTCAAAGGGACCAAAGAGAGAAAATAACATGAAATTAAAAGAAATCTACACTCTGAAAGGTGATGCAATCAAAGAAGGGGTGTGAGAACAACTCTCCAATGTGTGAAAATGGGAGAAAAAATGCATATTAGAAAGGGTGATAATAGTTACTTACACGTCTAATAGTATGTGATTACTTGCAGTCTAATAGTAACATTTGACAACATTTCCATAGAAGCACAACTATAATGAACTCTTGCACCCAATGAATAGAGGGGAAAAAATAAACCTGGCAACAGGGAGAATAAAGAGAAAGAAGAAAGAATGCACGAAAAGCACTTTGAGGAAGATACATCCACAACTTGCATCTATTGTTTCATGGATATTCATAGATCATTCCATTCTGAGAAAGGCCGGGATCATCATGAAAGAGAGTCCTCTCACAAAGTCACTACATCACATTGGTTTCCCTGAAAATAAAATGGTAGAGTTTTTTGCTACCATAATTATTCCCCCTTCTGATGAGAGAACACCTGATTCATAGAAAAGTGGGGAGAGAGAGAGGTCAAATTAGCTTGCAATCTTGTATTTTTCTCTCCACTTGCTTTATGAAAGTACCAAAAGCTGGTGGTAAACATGATTTTTGACTTACCAAGATCCACTCCCATCTTTGTCCTATAGCTTACGGTGGTGAAAAATTACCTACCCATGCCCATTAATTGTACCTTGACCACCATCCAGCGTCATTTTTATGATGCGAGATCGTTTCTGCAAAATTCACCCTCAAACTCCATAAAGTTTTGGTTTCTTTATTTCATGCAAAGATATCGGGACCAAGATTCCAATAAGACCACTGATTCCAACAAAATCAATTTTGTGCAATTTCGTTGAAAAATTCTCAAGTTATGAGGTAATTTGGCTCTCTCAGAGACACTGCTTATGATCCACGACTATGTATTAAATTTTGCTTGCTAAGAATGTCATTTTAAATATTTTCTCCTTCTTCCACAATGTTTGCATCATTTTAAATTATTTGGGCATTTTAAAAATGTGGAGCCACCTTGACTTTATTGATTTCCACGCGTTTATACTTTGTTATGGAGGTTGATTATATAAAACATTGTATTTCCGGCTCGGCCAACTCGGCCCAGTCGGTAAAACTAGCTTCCACCATACTACCATTGGGCTCTACCTTGGGCACGAAGCTCTCTATTTACAATGCCAGTGACCTTTTGAATTTGCATTGAATATCTTGCCATGACCTCACCTACTTACCCCACATTTTTGCACTTTCAGCGACATGTCACTTATAAACTCCTCATGCAGTCCTTATGCCCAGCTCAGCGCCTCAATGTCTTGGGCCAGCGCATCCCCAAATATTTTGTGGGCTGATACCCCTTACGGCCATTTCAGTTTTCATACACAATTGGCCGAATGTATTTGGGCCTTGGGATGTCATAACTTCGCCTCGGCCCTGAAGTGGTCGGCTGAGACCCTGGCTCGAAAACCTCTTCCTTAGCCCCATGTTTTCTTAGCCCTTACCCATCCTCGTGGGCTACCACACATTGTATGGATAAGGCACAAACTAGCTCCTCGTTTTCTTACTACTTTAAGTCCTTTTCATTGGACTTTTGTGCACTTCCTTGCATTCTCTACGGCCCACGAACTCCATGATCCGGGCACAAATTTGTTTATAGTAAATCGACCATTTGGTAATGGCTGCCTCGACCAACCATCGAACTAGGATCTCGGTCGGTAGCTCAAGTCTTCTTTGATTTCAGCTCGGCCACTCATTGCATAAGTCGAAGCTTTGAGATACATTCCTGTCCCCGATCGCCATACGACTCGCGGTCCCAATCTTATCTATAGTGAAAGAACTCGGCCTCACTCTTGACTAATGAAAGCTTCAGTGGTGAACCTCTAACCATCATGAGAATATTAAAATAACTCGGCTCCGAGGCTCATTTGTGGTGCGAGCCACAAAACATCTTCCTCCATTATGTGAAATTGCTCAAGTCACCACATGCTCTATTATGCAATTATGGGCATAGTACATTAGAAGAGTCATCGTCGACTCAGCGCCATACTCTCTCTATCTTTGGATTAGTCCCCAAGTTCCTTTGTGATGTACCATAACTTGATACGGACATGCTGCCGAGTGCTTTGCCCATTACTATTCAAACAGACTCAACTCAATCTAGGTATCTTCAGGCTCGAGTGAGTTCTATGGGTTGTTTACTCAAGTAACTTTATCCTAGTCCTCCTAAATGGCTCGATGGTAGGACTAAGCTTCACTAATAGCTCAACTTCCTTTATATGAGGTAGATGCATAGCTTAGAATCCCATGCAAAACATTTGGCTCACCTACTGATAATGTAGTTAAAGGTGTATTATCAATCAACTCGAGCCATGTAGCAGTAACTTGGTCCACCTTTAAAATAGCTACGGCCCACATTGGACAGTTCCCTGATGAACATCTACGCCCTCCTTTAGCTTGATCCATTAGTGGAATGGGTCTTGTTTGGAAAATGGCTCACCAGAGGCCCCTTTTCTATCGGTTTGGCGAGCTCGATGGTCATGCGAAAGCTTAGTCCAGCTTGATGAATCATGGCTCGAGTGGAGTCTAAGGGGTAGTTTGACACTTCAACATTGGACCCTCTTATTTTCACTTCTCTTACTGACTTTTGGAATATTTGGGCATCACTAGAACTAAATGGAGGTGCTTGAGGAAATGTTAGACAAATCACGATTCTTCCTTTAGTGCTCGCAAAGGTGGCTCCCATTCTTTAACAAACTTAGACCTCATGAAGACCCGAGAGGAAAAATTCCTCCTTAGAATGACTTCCCAAATCTCTCAAAAAACCCTTATCTTTCCTGAACACTAAAATATGTCTATAGGATTTGAATTGTGCATGAGAGTCCCTTAATACAACACCTCCTGCCCCATGTAAATTCCTTCGGGGGTGAGGAATTTGACTAACTGAGGCCCGAAGCGACAAGATGAAGCATGCATCATTGAAACTATTCGAGTGGTAGAGGAAGAGATCCACCCATCGCAGGTGCTCTGGGCTCGGGCGCGAAGTAAGCCCCGACTATGTTAAGTGGGATGCGGGGAGATATCAACCCGTTGATGAGTGTCATTGTTTGGATCATTGATATCATTTCTTCGAAGCCGAAAATACTCTTTTGACGCTGACTTATTAATACATGAGGATGTTTTGTGTAGTTATATCTTAGTAGGTTTGATGCATTTTCCTTAGCTTTATAGTTTATGAAAATCGATTATCCATAAACCTCCTGTAACTTATCTTTGTGAGATCCAAATGTGATGATGTGTGAGAAATGATGAAGTTCTTTAAGTAGTTATGGAGCTGGCGAGTTGAAAGCTTGTACGTGGGGAAGTTATTTCCATCAAGTTGACCTATTGAGATGCAGGCTTGTTCCCCGTAATAGCCCATAGAAATTTATGTGTTTTAATTAGTATTTGGTGGACAATGTTTAGTGCCGTCGGATATGGTGAATCTTGTAACTAACATTATCTATATGAAGACTTCATCTTGAGACTTGGTAAGTACCACTTTTTGATGTCTTGAAGGAGATTATCGCATCCGAGTTCTTGATATTTTTACTACTCTCTATGTTGTAGAACTTATTTTGGAGTTAATGAAAGCTATGACGTTTTGAGAATCATAGGTTGTTAATCCCTCTATCAGGAAGGCAAGGGCCCACTCGACCCGAGGAGATAAGAGGTTATTTTGAGTTCATTTATGCATACGGTTCTTTGATTGGATTCTTTGCTGATTGTTATTTGAGAATCTCTTACATGCGTGCTTTGATTAACGATATCTATTTTCTTCATTCTTTGCTTTCATTTGGATGTATTATGCAAATCTGGTTAACAAGTAATCTCGCTTTTCTGTTAAGCAATTTATGATTGTAATTTCATTTTATTCTGAGTAGTGTATGCGTGTTTCATTTCCAGGTAGAAGATTAGTTATTAAATTTCCTTTCATCGCAAATATTTGAATTCCGTAGAACTATATTTAATTTCCATAGATTTATGAATTGCATTTCAGTAGAATAGTCACTAAATAAGCCTTTAACCCCAGATAGACCCAGACGAGATTGGTTCCACACTAGACTCCATTGCATCACTACACAGAGACCACATGACCACTGGTTTAGAATGACAACGGCAGAAATTATATCGAGTTAAATGATTGGAAGAATACGAGTGACTCATCATTTTGGTGTCATTCTTTGAGGACAAAACCATAAGCTACATTATTTTTATTCCATATCTTTACATGGGTGTTAATGGAGTTCATATAAGAAACCAATAGTTCTCTCGAACCTCATTTAAAACAACCAAGCTTGATGCGCTTAGGTTGCAGAGATGTGAAGGAGATTTATAGCACACAATATTCAGCAAATCTCTCTAGACACTTCCACGAGGAAGAGACAACGAGGTAATCTGATTCCAACCCATGACACACTAGAACCTCTTTTGAGCATTCCTATATCCCTCTTCACCACTCGTGCATGGTAGGGGACCTTAGGAATGATGAGAGAACCGACCTTTAGGGTGAACCTTTACATATCCACATTGTCCTCGTGCGGATGGGGATGCACCCATGAAAAATATCTCACCATCCATCACTCCCACATCTTTGAGGAATGACCCGAAGAGACCTTGATCGATTTGTTTGAATTTAAAATCTTGTGCCGGAGGCATTATGATTAAAGGCCGACAAACGATGGCTCAAAGCCCATTTCCCTCCACTCTCAAAGAATTCAGCTATGAGATGGTTTATAGGGTTACCATCTAACTCCATTAATTCACCAGGAAGCCATGAAACAACCTTCACTGGATAAATACCAGACTACTATAGGGAAGGGATAGGAAGGAAGAGTTCTTCCAAATACGACAAAAGGAAGATGAGAATCTGAAAGTTATCACGGATAGATTCTCTTTCTCCATAAACTTCAGTGGAGGTATGAGTTACATGTAGACATCACTAAAACAATCTTTCTTAAAAGAATTTGGATGAGAAACCAAAGATTCCCCCTCCATCTCATGGGAGGAGGAGACGTGCATCAAACTCACCATGGACCAAATCAACTTTGAGCTATGTAGAGAATGCTCTAGAACACATGGAATATGAGAGATGAAAAAAACATCAGTCTTTGCAGGTACCTAACGAACCACCGGAAGAAATGACCCGACATGAAAATAGACGATTCTATTGCACGATTAACATCCACCATAGATGGACTTAAAGGCAAAAGTCACCCCACGCGAAGAAGAATTGTTGGGGCATGTGTATTGCCCTAAATGTTGGAAAGAGACACCGCCCGAGAAGAATATCCTTTGGATATCATAGACATGTGCATGTAATCTCTGAAGATCTGTAACCATGACACTAAAGCATTACACAGCTTTTACCACTTAGTTGAAGGAGGTTCGAATGCCATATCTCAAACAAGTGCTTTGAATTTAACTTTATCCAAAGAACCAGCTCCAATCAGGTGTGGGTTTTTCCCATCTGATCAACTCGGAATCACGGGATGCCATGGCAGGCTCGGAATCGAACCTCTCGAGTCTTGCGGGACCAGCCTTGAGTAGAAACTTCCAGCTTAGATGACTTGTCCCATATCACACACCTTGGAAAAATCCTACTCGGCCGGGTTGGGCTCCACCACCTCTGACCAATCGCTTGGCACCAATTAGTAGTGGGGTCCTCGACATTTTTTTGCCAAAAATCCAGTCACAGGCACCACCACAAAATGGTAATCTGCAACGCAGAGTTCTAACAGCCACAACGAAGCTTTAATGCCTCACCTCGAGCCTACCAACCCTTCAAGGACAAGCAACAAAAACACAACTTCTAGCTCGGCCAATATCAAATCCTAAAAATCATGAGCTGACTTGATTGATAGCCACAGACCTAGGTAACACCATGCGGGGTTAATATTATTGGTAATTTGTATACTGCTGATGCAGAAGGAAAATATTAAACCCTCCTTGACTGACTTATCACGGAACTACTGTTGATGACTTGATAAGGAGAAGAAAACCTTGAGGCCAATAATTTTTTCTTCACCAATACAGAATCTGCAGCTTGAATAAATCAAAATACCCAAACCAGACTACAGACCCCTTTTCTGGCGGATTGCATGATTTTTCGAATTGCATGTAGAAACAAAAACTAGTTCGAAATTGAAAAGAAATACATATTGAGGTCCACATTACATGTGAGGCGATAAAGGGACGACCCTAAACTGAACCAAGCCCATTAGAAATGAGTATATAAAGACACCGGAAGGAAAAGAAATACCCAGGCAGCCGAGTCGAGGAGAGGGTTTGGTTGATTTAGTTGTTTGCACCCTTATCTCACACTGCCCAATATGGGGATCTTTGGGAGTCCACCACATCATTCTACTATTTGTATAAAAGACCTGATCGATATCTAAAAGAATTTTTGTGGATCTTGGTGCTACTATTAATGTCATCACTGATGAAATGTTGTAATATACTATCCTTATGCAGAACTTCAACCTTACGACATACACATTACTGCGATTGTGGATCAATCATTGCTGTATTTGATGGTGTGGTTGAGAGATCAAATAGTCCTTTGTTGAATCTTAGGGCTTACCGAGTTGATTTCCTTGGTTTTACTGACTTTAAAAGCTCGAGAAGTTTGGAATATCCGAGTCCCATCTTGGGAGGAAGACCACTGGTTAATTCACCCAGAGTTAGTGCATCCATTGGCCTTAAATTCGAACAAACATGTGCAAATTCTAAATGGCGAGAAATCAGAGCACATTTCAGGCCTGTCCTCTACCTGCTAGCCTTGTCCCCGAACAATTGTAGACTAGGTATGGGTGGATTATTTGGATGCTAACTCTTTGAGTTCTTGCCCACTCTAGCCACTATTACGAGTGCAATCATGTGGTGGAAGGCTGTGAGAGTCATATACATGGCTGGCGATTCTAAGGAACTACGTGACTACGAAATAGCCACTACTTCTTATGGAATCCATAGTCTACGGCATCGAACATCTCTTCTTCTATTTCTCACCGTAGAGCATTATCTATATTTACAGTGCTGATAGGAAAATACATGCTTTATAATTCTAAATATTTAGTTTCCTAGCTCTGTTGCATCCTTTAACGAGATCACTATCTTTTGTGCAACATACCCATCATGCTCATACTTGAAGCCCCATGTTTTCCCGGTGAATTCTTTTATCACTAGTATAGATATTTATCTTGCGAATGATATGAAGCAGTGCTTATCGGTATGTAGGAGAAGAAGCTGACCATAAATAACAACCCAGAGGTATATGTCAAAGAAAATTAAGGTGCTTGAGGTTAGAAGAAACATTCCCGTGCTTTACTTGCCGGGATTTACATTGATATGAAAGAATTCATCTAACATTTAACACACATCATATGTTGCTGATGATGTCGACCTATAAGGTAGCCACAATGAAGAATCGATCCAACATTGGGAGACACTGGTGAAAGTGAGATAAAGAAACTCACAAAAGGTAGGTTTCATACTATCCCCATGTACGATGGTAATTGGAGTCTCCCCAACAAGTAGTTATTGTTCCCAAGAAGAGATGGTAAAGTGGCGAATGATGTGGTGATTACGAGGGAACTTAGCAAAGCCACGAGAGAGGATTATTTTCCCTTGCCTTTAGATTTGACCAAGTCCACGGACAATTTGGGTGTTAAGAAATATTTTTCTTTTCTTAGATGGGTTTTAATTAAAATTATATCAGGTTATGTGCACCCATTGATGGGATAAGACTACTTTTACGTGCCCTTCAGGAGTATGTTCACTTCATGCAGTCTTACCTTTTAGGCTTTGTAATGCCCACTGCTTCACTGTTTGAGCGGAGTAGTCTTGGTCATTTTTACAAATCTTGCTAATAATGCATGTTAGAGTTTACATAGATGAATTTCAACATCAATGAATCCAATTTTGAAGAATCTTTGAATAATCTTGAGAAATTACTCAGTCGATGTGAACAACACCAACTATCTACAAAGTCATGAAAAATGTCCTAATGATGGTTGATCGAAGAGAATTTATCTTAGGTCACCATGTTTACATTGAGGTATATGGAGGTGGATCCCGAAAATATATTAGTCATGCCTAATTATGGCTGTGCT